>CM021766.1:93779555-93896412 GCA_011076525.1 Nettapus auritus | reverse complement strand
CTTCTTGGCCACCTGAGCACACTGCTGGCTCATATTCAGCCGACTATTGCTTAGACTCATCTAACCAGTAGAAAAATAAAGACATGGATGATGATGAGGAAAGAATTATAGAATAACTCATGTGAAAGTGTCCTTGTTATCTACAAAATTATCCAATCACAGTATTTTACCTTTAAAAAGCTTACTGAATAATGTTAAAAAGTAAAATGGGTTATTAAAAGGAATAAAAAAATTCTAAATACAATTTGATTAGCCCTGACATTGTCTTGGGTATTGTTGACAAACTATAGCCATTATTTTATAAAACACAAGATTATTACATTTGGAGTAAAAAGGCTAAACAAATTTACAATATTTTTTAAATATTCTATTTTGTAAACTGATATTGCTATTAAGATTGTTAGTATGGCTATTACCCGGTCAGTCTGTCAGAAATCTGTTTTGTAGAAACAATGGATTTATGGCATGAGAAGTGAGTTAAAATCTGATGGTGTACTATGGCCTGCATCAAGTCATTTGTTCGCTATCAATATATCATACCATAAGATTTAGCTAGAGAGTTATTTATAGTTGAGATCCATAAATTATTAATTTTTTTTATTATTATTATTATTATTTTTTAAATAGTGCCCAGCACATGTGCGAGAACAGACTGCAGTTTATGGTGTGACCCATGGTAAGGACAGATCTGATGAAATCCATGTGGATATAACAGGCAAAATCCTCATTGTGTTTTGGTGACAATAGGTTAGACACTGATTAGCAAAGGGAAAAGTGATTATACAGATGAGAAGTACTTTTCAAAAGAAAAGTAATAGAAGTAATGTCAATACTGACTTCAGAACATGAGTCTCGGATTCAAACAATATTTCCCAGTCATGTAATTATTTTACTTCAAGAGACACAAAATATGGTCTCTTCCCTTAACAAACATTTCAATCAACTGAAAAGTGAATTATGTTCACTTAGATCAAACCACATATTTTATTATGGATTAAAGTAGTTAATCAGAAAGAGCTTTCTTCTTCACTGAACACACATCATACCAATGGATACCAATAGAAATCACAGAGAAATCATAGCACCTGTCTTATTTTCTTCAATCTACAATCTACAGATCATTTTTTTCTTTCTTTTAAAGTCATTTTCTTCACCAGTTACAAAAGTGATGCTACAGTAAATACCAATTCTACAACAGATCTGCCCAACTCTCCGTTGTGGACAAGCACTTTGCATTGGCAATTATCCTTGAAAAGTTGGTGGGAATTAAATAGTAAGTGTGTGGCTTGGAGTCTGATGCACAGAACTGTGAACAGAAGGTGGAAGAGAAGCTGAATAAGCTGTCTGGCACAGAGTTCTTGAAATACATTTCATTATTGCTAAAAGCTGTAGAAGTTCATGTTGTGGGTTTTTTTGTTTGTTTTGCTTTTTTGTTTTGTTTTGATTTAGTGGTATCTCCAAGTCCAGCTGCTTTCCTTGTAATTGCTTGGCTTTTTTTTTTTTTTTTTTCTAAAAGGACACATTTTTTTAATGATGATTTCAAATGATGAAAACCAGAACTGGACCGAACATTTCATTGTTAGTCTCACAACTGCCACATACAAGAACATGACGTCTCTTTTTCTTCTGCATACTGCCTTCTTCTATGTGCTCCATTTTTATAAGCCTAGCATTGTTTTTTGTCCTACTTGCAGACATATATTATACATATATCTATTATATATAGTTATACAGCATAACTGAATTTCATCTCATTACTAAAAAGACAGTTTCCCCTTGGAAATGTACAGTCTCCCTGGATGTACAGTCTTCATCTTCTTTTCTTGAATTTATGTCATTTTAAGTCATCAGTCCTTTATTTGTGGTGAGAATAAGAAGTTCACAACAATCATCCATTCATACTCATAAAATATTAGCCAACATTAGTTTTCATTTAGACACATGGGACTTCCCCTGTCATTATAGCATTGTTAGTCATTTGTCTACCATGGAAGCAGCTGTTTCATATATTTTAATTTTTTCTTGGTTGATATTAAGTAGTTATCTTTGCTCTATTATGAACATATTAAGTTCTTTTCTAGCTATGGAGCACTAGTATTTTTTAGAATTTTCTTAACATTATCACTGACAGTTTTATTATTCTGCTCTGGACATAGGCTCATGCCAATATTAAAATTATTTCATTTCTTTTACACTGAAATGCACAGCCAACGCATTTTTTCATTCATGTCTTTCACTTCCTTCATCACTCTATAAAAGGCAAGTTCAGAACACTTCTAACTGCTCTGTCAGTCAGGAACAGGTCTACACTTCAACTATCACTTCATTTTCTTTATTTGTTCAAAGTGTCTCAAGTATGTTTATCAGAGAAATATTTCATTTATTTCATGATTTTCCACACCACACCTACAAAAAAAAAAAAAAAAAAAAAAAAAAAAAAAAAAAGTCTGCTTTAGTCCATGCATTTTCCAATTTGCCAGTACTTTTCAAGGGTTCCTCCTCATTTCCACTCCACTGGCCAGCAATCTGGGCTACCATGTCCTACAGGCAGGTCGTCTCCCCATATAGCACTGCTTATCCCTGGCGGGTTTCCCTGAAATGCCCATAGCCTCCATAGTCACAGCAGTTCCAAAAATGACTGCCAGTAGTTCTTCCAAAAATAAACTAATTCAGTCACTTTGGGGGTTCTTCAGTTATATATGTGAGATAACATAAACCATTTAAATAAAGTGCTGCAGAAATACCTGAAAAGCAGTGAGATCATTAAGGCTGCTGAAGTTGTGTTTTCTATTTATAGAACAGTGTATTATTGTGAAAGTATATCAAGTATTGGCAGACCTGTAATTAAACTGTCCCTTTAAGCTTCATAATATCTGCTGAAATGAAGGTGTTCGTCTGATCCTTTCGTGTCCAGTCCAATAAACAAAGGAGACAAGGAGGGTGAAGCATCAGAGGACATCAAATCTGAGAGCTTTGCAACACCCAAAGGGCAGGTACTTCCCTGCCATGTGGTTCCTAGCTGCACAGTCCGATGTCTTGCTACTGGCAGCTCAGCACTCATTAGGCCCCTAAGTGGGTTACTGCAGCCTGTTAAACCAGCAAGATGTATTCAGCTATTTTTGGTTTGGTTTGTTGTATGGGGGTTGTAGTTTCTGAATTACTTTTACAGTGCCAGACCCCAAACCAGCACAAAGGAGCAGCTAGGAGGAAGAAGCATGACACCCTTTGTTGGTTCCAGTAGCCTTTTGGTGTTATCAGGCAATCTGCACAGCCTGCTACACGTCATACACACTGACGTAGATTTACTCATGCAGGACACTTTATCTATAGCCATGCCTTCCTGTCCATGAACAGAGCAAGCTGGATCTTGGCTCCACAATGTCTAGATGACGAAGAGCTACATGCTGTGAACCATAACCTCTTCCACCCTCCAAACATAACTTTTAAGACAACAGTAACCCAACAAGTTTTCATCAGTGCAAGTCTAATCTCACTTCTGAAACAAATATCAAACTTTCAGTGGAAGGCAGGCTGCACAGAACTTTCTGGTTTCGACCTAGTTATGTCACTCAATTAGCTGGAGACAAAGGGGTCCTTCAGCATAGGTGGAGAGAGGATATGAGACAGGCAGCAATAACATTGTCACCTCCCTAAGGGGGTGACAACAAGGTAGTTGTCACAGGAACAGGGATAGGTGAACAAATGCAGTGGGTGAGGAAAATAATAATGGTTTGTAAAACCAACAATGCTCCTGAATCCTGAGAATTTTGTATCTGTGAATAAAACATTTTAAGAACATGTGATTAAAGCAGATCCAGTTATTTAAGTTTTTCAAGCCTCAAAACTATTTTCAGAAAAGATGTTTCTGTCAAATTTTTCAAAATGGAACATTTAAATTTGAAATGTTTTATGATCCAACAGGATTTTTTTTCTTCCCCTGCCTGTTTTCTCTCATATGACATTTTCTAAGAGAACTGGGTAACTGAACACTGGTGTCTGAAGAGCAGCAGAAGCAGAGCAGCTTAAAAAACAGGTGTGAAGAATCTGGTCTTGGCTAACATTTTCTAAATGAAGCATTACCATTATTCTCAACGAAATATGGACTTGTGTTCTAGCTATGACAGAGCACACATTAAAAAATAAATAAATAAATAAAACGCTTACTTCTAAGTATTAAATATTTGCCTGCTCCACAGGAATAATGCTTGAAAAAAAATATTTTCAAATGAGTAAGTTTCCCAAACATGAATACATGGGTTTTGGAGAAAGAAGGTGGGAAAGAAAGGTTAATTGACAGATGAAATGCACAGATGTTGCTACAGAGGTAGAGTGCCCAGGAAAAAAAAAAAAAAAAAAAAAAAGAAAAAAGAAAAAAGAAAAAACAAACAAACAACAACAAAACAGGTAATTATGATGGTGATGGAAAAGAAAAACGGAAAACCAGTGATCATAACATCTTATAATAATATAACCAGGAGATGCTCATCAAAATTATTAGGACATTGATCTACAACAGAAAAATCAGTAGCATTTTTCATTTTGTTTCTTTGCAGAGCAGGTAGCAAACTTATGAAACTTGCATTGAGTGTGGATTGAATGTTTGTTTTGTTTAGAAACAGGGGTCTGGGAAGTGGACTGCTCTACTGACCTTATGGGACATTTCAGATGTTCCTATGTAGCTTCTTCTGTGATTTCTTTGTAGATAGAAGAGTAAATGGGAAAACAGCTTTATCTCAGATTTCAGGAAACATTCATGACCTTTTAAATAAGCTACAGAAACTGCTTCAACATGAGTGACGTACAGGATAAGCAGTTGTACAGGTTCACATCAGAGGCCATTTGGAAATATTTGAAAATGAAGAACACAGGAGAGAGACATACAGAAGTGTCACTTTTTTTTTTTTTTTTTTTTTTTTTTTTTTTCCCAGAGCCAAACTGTTTTGGAAAAAATTATCCAGCAATTTTCATTTTTAAATATGGGCTTGATGCCATGTATTTGACAAGAGAACATCTCTGTTAACAACAGCTTGTATAAGTAAACTGCAGCACTGGCCATTTGTGCTCTGTGCTTTGGCATACATCTCCCTTAACAGCCTATAAGCCTATAGAATAAATGACAGTCTCTAGAAACTGAAGTTATATACATATATATATACACACATACATATATTCAGTAGGACCTATTTTTCATCTGTGATAATATGAGAGAATGGCATAATGCAGTGAGAGAGATTACATAGTTCCTTTAATATGAACCATCTTGAATTACATGTCCTTCCCAAAACCAAGATTCCTCAAAAAATACTACACTTTACATCCCCTAATATCTCTCCAAATAATAACAGGAATGACAGAGAGCCCACCCGAGGTGGAAGAAATGGTAACTGAGGACCAGCACCTTAAGTCTCAAATTTAAGGTTTGAAACCTTAAGGTTTCCTTAGGGATAAAACAATCAATTGTTAACAACTTTGTGTGTCTATCATTCCATACATAAGTGCAAATATAAAGTACTGTAAGCCTTACCATGATTTTATCATGCTTCCACTAAGCTCTTTCTAAAATGAAGGGTTCCAGTCTCTTCAACTGGAAGGAAGTCTCTTCCTTTATAGAAGAGGGGATTTTTTTTCCTAACTCCAGCTTTTATACCTTTTTTCAATTTTCTTATTCATTTCCTGAGGAAGGCTATCTATAACTGAAACACAAGATACCTTTTGAGAGGATGCTCTTGCTGTGTACGAGGGTGCTTCTATTTCTACCTAATATTTTGCTACTTGAACTTCACCACATTTGGGGCAGACATGCATCTCCATTTCCAGGGAAGTGCAGGAATCAGACAAGGAATGGACAGAATTTCTTTGGATGGAGTTTCTTCTCAGCTCAGGGGAGAAGATGATGTCCTCAGTCATCAGTTGTCCTTGCATAAAAGTGTGCTGTGGCCAGCACATTGTCATGAGATAAACCCAGACTAAGCTGTTCCATTAGATTAGCATTTAGATGCATACATACAATTTTACACAACTATGCTGAAGTGAGACAGCACAATCATAGCTTGTTTGTTTAGCACAGCAAGCTGAATTAGTGAACATCAGAGCACTCTGTTTTACACACAGAGGCAAGCCAAGGGAATGCTTTTCCTGACAAGACAGTAGCAATTCTTAAGCAGGTGGAGATACAGAAAAAAATGAGTATATTAACCAGAAAATCATGCAGAAAACCAAACAGTATTGCACTTGCTGGCCAGTGCAGATGAAGAAAGAATAAATCTAGTACCTTTATGCTTTGTGCTTGTACACATTCAGCTAGGTTTATGATTAGCAGAGGGCAAAATATGATCACAATTAGTTATCCTATGTTTAAAAGCATGACAAGAAATTAAAATAAATACCTGACAAACTTTTTCCACACGTTTTTCTGAACACTGTGGGAAAAAACTAACAGACAATGAAGTTGTTTGCAACAAATACTTCCATGTCTGGTGGTATAACTAACTACTAACATTTAGCCAGTTTCCTGATTTGTGGATGGCTTGTGAAGCACAAGCCAAATAATGCCTTCACTCTTGATGCAGTCTCTTTGAGATGTGTGTACAAACATTGGATGTAAACAACCTGTCTTTCAGGGTGGTAAGAGAAGAGGAGGAAGAAACAGTCTGTAGCACTGGGACTAGAAATTCAAACCCTTTTCAGCGTGTATTAAAAAAAGTAAATTTGAACTGCAGAGGTTATGTTGAGAATTGTTCTTTTGAGGTTGAGTCCCTGATGATTTCAGTTTCTTGCTCTGTGTGTCTGTAGAAACAGCATAACAGCATATTATATTCCACCTCCAATGTGTGTGTGTTTTGTTTTTTTAACTGTTTTTGTAAGAATGAATCAGAAGAGATGGCATAAAGCTTTTTAAGGACACCGTACTAAACAGCTGTATTATCTGTTCAATAGTGCAATTTCAGGCGATGTTCAGAAGTAATTTCTTTCATTCTCTTCAAACTCCATTAATCCCAGTGGAGAGAACAGCACAGGCTGCATTTCATTTGTTCCGATGATGACCCAAAGATGGTAGGAGCCACTACCTACCCTCTGCATGCTTCTTCCTGCCCAGTCTCTGTCACATCTGCTGAATACAGTACATTGCTTTGTTTACTACACTTTTTCCACTAAGTCAGCCTATGTTATTAGCAAGGTCTTTGCATCCTAAGCAGAGCACACTGGTACTATTCATGTACATGTGATCTCACCACAGAGATCTTTTGACTATTATTGTTCTAAGTGACCAAACTTTTATTCAAAATTTCCTTAATGAGTAAGAAAAAAAAAAAAAAAAGGCATGCAGACAAGCAAGTTTTACAAATTAGCATTTCAAGTATGAATATCTGTTAGTCTTGGATGATTCTTACTACTGGCTATAGAAAAGACTATGATAGGAGACTCATTTTTAGTCTTCCATGGCTACTCTACATCTGAAAATTCCCCTGCAGGCTGAAATGTGAGCTGATACCTATCAGGAAAGACATTTGCAAACAGCTAAAAGGCTGTTGTTTTAGTACATCCATGTCTAGAACACAAACACTGAGCTTCCCTCATTACCCAACACTAACTCTTAAGCAGGAACTCAAATAATTCTGTTCAATATTTTTGAAATGTCTCTAGTGACTGAAGGATTTTAAACCTTTCTATGGCAAATCAATTAAGGCAATTCAAAGCATAGGAGCTATCTAGGTCATTAACTTTCTAATATATAGTTCACAGTGACAGTCACTGAAAGACTAATTTTCCATTTCGTAATGGAAGAAAGATAATATCTAATCTAAACTTACAGTAAGTTTCTAACAGCTGTTTATTTTAACCCAGTTGTAATTTTGGCTTTCCTTGACAACTGTCAGAATTATTATGCCAGTTAAGATGGCTCTTTCTATAAAGCTAAAGAGCCTAGACTAAACTATTTCTAATCTTAGGGCCTTTAGAATCACCTTTCTTTAAAAATTCAGATTTTGTTTATATTGCTTTCCATATCAGCAAGCGCTCTTGAAGACAGCTATGTTTGATGATAATGAAGTAGATGTTTCATCGTCTACTTCCTTAGTGCTACATCCCTTCAGGTGATGCTTTCATGAGCATCCAATTCTAACCAAAAGCTGCAGAGAATAGTATTAGTGGCACTGGACAGGGAAATTTGAACAGACTTGCCAGTGGCAGGAATGAAGTCTAGCCAACAGATTTTTTTATAAAATCAAATTAAGCCTTTTTTGTTTTCCATTTTAATCCTTCAGGGTATTCTAACCTGTGCCAACAGCCTGCAGAGTATCAATGAGATATAATTTTAATATTTTTGAAACTTTAAAGATTCACAATTTATATCCCTGAAGCAGTTTTAGTGAGAAAAGACATCCTTTTCCATGTTCTTCAGAAAACAGTCAGATCCAGAGACCCTGGAAGATGCTCAGTTCAGCCTCGGAGTTGTGAGAGATCAGCATCATATGTCATTAGATCCTACACAGTGTAAGAGCTTTCCAGCTGGCATATATCAGAGCTCTCAAAGGTGTAGCTCTCTTCAGATGCCATAAAGTGATGCTTAGAGTAATGGGGCTACTTTGGGTTCACTTTTCCACATTGTCAGAACACTATTGTGAAGGCTTACTGACATTTACACGTCTTTCTACTGTGACAGATTTTTTTTTTTTTTTAAGAAATACTTTATCGATTCAAATACTTACTCTGCCTAAAATCAATCTTACGTCAATGTTACACTAAAAAATTGAAACATACATAGAATGCACGCTCATTTAAAAGTATGCTTTTTTTTAAAAAAAAAAAAAAAAAAAAGATATTCATAAACCCTTCGTAATTTCTATAGAGATGATGATGGGCATAAAAACAGGGCAACATATTATATTTATTCATCAATCCTTAGATAATTTGCAGAAATGAGGAAAAATTCGAGTTATTGAGTCCACTTTTTGCATTTTTTCTAACTCAAGGTCTTGTGTAAAGTTCAATTAATCACATGGAATAGTTAAGGACTTGACATCTCTCTTTTTTTTTTTTTTTTTCCCTTCAATGTTCTTGTAGCCAAGATGGTATCTACACTGTGTCATGCAGACTAATTTAGATACACCCAAGCAAGTGAACTGGTAAATCTATGTAGGAAAACACAATCAGTTTGAGTCTGAAAGTACACTCAGATTCCCAGAGTGCCAAGCATGGTCTAGTGAATCTCCTTTCTCAGCTCTAGCATAATTAAAACAGCTTCTGGACACAAAGTGATATGCACAGATCTTTAAAGTACTGCTCTCAGTTCTAGCTTCAAGAGGAGCACAGGCAGAAGGAGAATTAGTAAATTTGTACCAGAATAGAGTTACTACCCTTCCATGCTTTTGTAGGGGGCTGTTTTCTCATCTAAACCCTTGGAATTATAAAACTCCGAATGGTGAGTTTTTAGCTTCCATCACTCCCATCAGGAGACCGTGTATGAACCTTGTCATTTCAAGTTTTCCTCCATATGCTTTTTTCTTTTTTAAGTCTTATAGTATAATTTGAAATAAACAATTCTTTCCGCCAATGTTTGTCAGCTGATATTTACATAGAGAACAAGTAGTTCTCCTCTTGACATACCAGGTATTGTATTATCTGAGCCATCACAGGCAAAGTTAAAAACAGCAAAACAGCTGAATTATCTTTTTTTTTTTTTTTTTTTTTAAAAAAAAAAAAAAGATATTATATAGGAGGTAGGCTTTTATCTACCCTGTCCAAAATACCTCTCTTACATATAGGACACTATTTTGCAGAGCAGCAGGGTTTGAATGTCAGCATACTGATAGTGAGACTGGGAAAGAACCCTACAAACTACTGCTGCCTGAATCTTGGACAACTACACTGTGTTTAAATAGTTCTGGTGTGTCTAAAGCAGCCGGCTGCCTCAGTGCATACCCTTGGATTTTTCACTCCTGAATCTCCTCCAATCTCTCTTACCGTACTCCTCAAGGTCCTTCAGTTCTGCCCATGAGATATTTTAATTGTCCTCTATTTTAAGAGTGCCTTTCAACACCATGTTATCAGCAAGCTGTATTATTAACTCCTCCTTTTATTGCTAGGCATAAATTAAAATATCTGGTAACATGAGTTTGAGATCTGATGTTGGCATTTTGGGGAAACTGCTAGGAAAGTTCCTAGCCCTTTCAGTCCAGCCTGGGACCACCTCTACCAAAACAGCTATATTCCAGCTGCCTTTATTAGTCATTTTTTCTTGTGGCAGTACATCAAAAAATTACATCAAACCCAGACAGATTCCCTCTGCTCCATTTCCCATGCAGTCAGAGAGGTCAGCAGCTCATGAGGTAGAGCTGACAAATGTATTGGACGTAGTCCAAAGAACGGAGAACCTGAACTTAAAGTCCTGGCTTTGGTTTGGTACGTTCTACTAACATGTAGTCTAAATGATGTCTGCATGTGGGCATTACTAATTAAATTGTGCAGTGCAAGTTTGTGTCTTGTCACCTGTTCGTCAAATGATGAAAACTGACCTCTGGCAATTTGGCATATAACACACTTCTGTTATTTAATAATTAAGAGACTGTTTGATACTGGCTATGCCCCTTTTACTTAGTGGCATAAGAAAAATGGAAAAGGAATACATTTTAAAAGAAATACAAAAAGAAAATCCTGGAAAACAAAAGAAACCTAAAATTTTATCACATGGAATAAGGGCTTAAAATCTATTTTCAGATTTTTGAATATTTCATTTGAAAGGGAATGTTGAAACTTTTCTTTTGAAAATGTAAAAACAATTATCTATATGTTTTTGAAAATATTTCAAAAGATATTTAAATATCTGAAAAAAAAAAAGTATTTGTGTATCTGATTTGTGTGAATCAGAAGGCTGATTCATGGTGGCACTATCTGGAGAAATTCACTCAAAAGCACAAATATGTTTGATTGACTCATAATTGCACTTTTTAGAGAATAAAATATACAGTTGTAAAATTGCCCATCCATTTCCCTAACTTTTATTCAGAAACGTCTGTACTTACTTGAATACAAGGATAGGTTTTCTGTCCCCCCAAATTAATATCCTAACAGCAGTGCCCCTGCCTGCTGAATCATATTAAGCTGGACTGAATTACTGTAATAGCCTCAGCAACGTGCTCCAGCAATCAAGAAAGCTGAAGCCAATACAAACCTGCTGGGCCCAGTGCTGGCAGCACTTCAGCTCTTGCTGAAGCAAGTCCTTGAAGCTCTTTTCTGCTGAGGGTGCTAAGATGAATCATTTAGGGCAAGATCTTTGAAGGCAAGTTCAGTGGCACTGCCCTTACTAAGTCCATTTTCCTCTTCTCAAGGAAAGAGAAGGTTGCATTAAACTCAAGATCCTTCTGGGTCGATGTCAGTATAGAAACCTCATATCTTACCAGTTTGGCTCCTTTCTTCAGCCTTGCTTGAAAGATCGAATCATAAAATCATTCAGGTTGGAAAAGACCTCTTAGATCATCTAGTCCAACCTTAGATCAGACCTTCAAGGTCTGAAAAGCATTTTACTTTGAATAGAACTCCATGGGAACAAAGAAAACTTCATTTAAAGATGAAGCATTTTTGATCTTTCCAGAAAACATCTAACGCTACAAGTTCTAAATAAGTACAATGAGTTGAAGTTCACACTGACAACTTTCTAATTACAGCACTCCTGCATGATGCTCCTGGCTTCCCAGAGAGGGCTACATGGAGAAAGACAGCAATAATATCTAGACAGCTTGAAGGAAGACAAATGACAGATTCCATTATTTTCTCCCACTATCTCCTGTATCGTGACCTTTTCCTTATCTCGGTCAACACACTCACACTGAATAAAATGGAACTAAATTTCTTTTTAATATTTTGACAAACTGCACTGCTCTGAACAATGGCAGCAAACCTAGTATTCAAAGCTGTCCCTAAAAATCAGTGACTTTTATTTTTTGATACTTGTCATCAATCATATATGGTAATTGACCAAGTGTAAGGCATTCCTAGAGTGTATTAAGTTTTCCAAAGTAACTAATGAGAAGCCTTTTATTTCATCTGTCTCAAGTGAAAGTGTTATTAGAATAAAAAAGTATTTCTTTCTCTGCCACTGGCAATGAAATGAATATTTATGATGTTTTTGCACTATATTGCAGTGATCTGACAATGCTGAATTCCAGCTAGAACGAGGATGCAGCACTTAAAAGGAGATCCTTCTCTCTTCCTTTCCATCACTCATAAAAGGAATTAATAACTGCAAAACAGCTAACCCAAACAATTGCTTCTCAAATTAGATCATATTTTATCTTCATATTCTAAGCTGGAAAAGGAGCCTCTTAATTTGCAGCAAAACCGTCTTTAAAACACTAATAATATGAACCCATCTATTAAATATTTGTAAAGCTATTTTATGCACAGTACTAATGCTGACTAATCAAAGTGTACATAATTAATGGACAAGAAAGAATCATTGCAATAATGGAAATCTTATTAGCATATAAATTATCTTGTATTTAAGGGCTTAGAACAACTGTATATGGAAGATACTCATATCAAATTGTTTTTCTGAAGCCATTAGATCAAGTCAACTTCCTTGGAAGCCCATATTACTATGTCTCCTGCTAACAGAAGAAAAAAATATCCCTTGACACGAACTCATAGGAAATGGTTAGGAAACTTCAGTTCAGATCTGGGTACCAGGTGGTTCTGTTGGGCTGTGTTACTGTTCAACTAGATAGAGGAATTTAAGCAGCACTATTTTTCAATCTTATTTCTCTCTCTTCTACTACTACCCATCAGATAATGTGCATTGGTAACCCCTGGAGACAGAGAGGGCTTTATTTATCAGGCTCTTCCTCTTTTTTTTTTTTTTTTTTTTTTTTTTTTCCCCTTCAAAATCTTCCCTCTGCAATGTGGCAGGGTGACCATACAGGAATAGAAGAGGTGAGACATTTGCTGATGAGGATGTGACTTTTTTGACTCAATTTATTCAGGAGAAGGAATTTTACTTACTAAATCTTGACAATAATTTCTGTGGCTTGAAGCCAGGAACAATTTCCAATGCTCTCTGATTCGTCTTCCAGGGTGGATACAGTCTGTCCTACAGATGAAGACATAATGTTCGTACTCTTGCCAGTGTTACATTTTGAAGATAGAACTTTATTTTGGTCCCTGTACAGTGGTGCTCACATAGCAAGTAGTGGATCTGGTGGTGGAGTTGCTCCTCATTGCAAACCTTTTTATATATAACCCCCAGGAGATTATCACAATCCTACTTAAAGGGGAAAAGTTTCATGTTTCCAGCCATTCTAATTTGTACTTGAACAACAGTAACATAGAAAATATCTGAAGCCTTTTTGATACAAATTTCTGTTCTAGGACATTAATCTTTTTTTTTTTTTTTTTTTTTTTTTTTTTTTTTTTTCTCTCAAAATGAATTCAAATAATGACTATTTTTACCCAGAGCAAGCTTTGGTCTTATTAACGAAGAATATGAGTTGGGGGTGTTCTGAGCCTCTGAACCTCTGTAAGATTCATTCCTAGAGGAAGCTGAACCATTACTAACTCCACCAAGATTTTACTCCTGGAAGTATTCTCATGGAAAATAACTGTTGAAATATTCTAGATCACACCTAAGCAAGAGAAACTTTCTGATTATCTTCTCTCAGTGAGAAGGATGAGCCTTTATATTTTGTATGTAGACTGCCACTGGCCATTGTAACCTCTTTGTCCAAACAAAATGCATTTTATTAAAGTTATAGTCAGTTACTGTCCTTATTCAACAGCGAGTGAAAATGATGGCCAGGTGGATATAAAATCTTCCCATTTTAAAAATGTATAAGATATGAAAGTGCATATAAAAATTAATGTCACACATTACAAAGATACTGAGTATTACATACAGGAGAGGAATAGGGGAAATGGTGCACAAAGCATTTCCCATTTTCATTGCTTCTATTTAATGAAATTATTGTAAAATCTGTGTTAAGATAGTCTATCAGTCCTGCACACACACACACACACAAAAAAAAATCTAGCAACTAGTACGCTATTTTAGTATATCAGAGTTTTCACTAAAATCTTCCTTTGATCAGAAAAAGTTTATTAAAAAGCACCTCCACTTCTAGCTTGAGATGAGGCATCTTTAATTCCAAATGTATCCACATTATATGGTAGGAAAAGCAAGTCAGCTTCAAATGCACAGCCTTCTATTGGAGCTTTATTTTAATTTTTACTGTACATGAAATGCTAAAACCACTTGCTAATAGATAATAGTTATAATACAATTATACATTTTGCTTCTATGTGTATTAAGACAAATCAAGATTATCTGATCACTGTATACAGTCATCAAATTTGGTGTATCTCAGAGGGGTGCTAATCGGGGAGATATACTCTCCGTCCACAACTTTAGCCCATCCTGTAATGAACTAAATGTACTGTTGTAGTACACTCCATGATTCTTTGGGCATTTTGCTTCTTTCCTATTACTCAACTCTTTTACCCAATGACGTAAAAAGAAAATCAACCAAACTAAAAAAAAAAAAATATTGTAGCTCAACGACTGAAAAAGCAGCATATTTACTGCAAACAAGATACATTCAGCAAAGACAGTGTCTTAGGTTCATTCTCTACTCCTTTCCCCATCTCACCCATAACCACTGCAGAACTTCAACAAGCATCAGATCCAGCAATATGTTTCAAGTTTTGCTAAATCTGGCTGCTCAACTGAATGTGCCACAAATGCAAGAAAAGATTTTCATGCTAATACACTGCACAAAAAACATACATTAAACCAGAAAGATCACGCAGACAGTTGTTATAAGGGTATGTATTAAAATTTAAGTTTGTTGGCTGCTGGTTACATTTCTAACATACTCTACAGTACTAGGGGCTGATTTGTGTGTCTGGCCTTAGAAACCCAATGGCCGCAGCATTCAACAGGTAAATTAACAGGTAAATCCCCTCAGGTAGGGCTGGAAATGGTACTTAAATAAGAGCAGGCTCAACACAAGCACTGCCTAAACAGGGACTCAGTACCATGATTCACATTTGCCAGTCTAAGGGTTATTATAACCCAGCTCCTCAGTTATTTTACTTGCACTCTGAGCAACAGCCCCTCAAGGAAACACTTATTTTCATACTTGGTTTACTGTCCAGCATGGGGGGTTTGCTGATATCACAAGAGTCAAAAAGAACGAGTAAGACAAAATGGAGGGAGAGAGGAAGAGAAAGCCTGAAACAGGAATCCAAGACACTTTTCTTTAAGATAAATTATTGTGTTTGTTTCATATCCCAGATCACTAATCTGAAGAGAACTGTGACCTCTTCCATTCAGGAAAACAGTGCTGTCTGGTTTATAAGAAGGTTATTTATTTATTTATTTATGTTCACCTTTTTAGTAGGCCTTATAGGGACATATGCCCTTTGAAAAACTGATGGTTTGAAAGTTAAATCATCTTTAAACTTATATTAATCATTGTTTAAAAGAGAAATCAGGTCAGATCCATGGTATTTTTTGTTTGTTTGTTTTGTTTTGTTTTTGGTCAAGTATGAAAACTTTTAAAAAAATGGTATTTACCAACAACTTCCACAAAGTAGCATACAATATACAGTTTTCCTACAGAAGCAATAGGAAAAAGCCTCTGTGTTAGACTTGCTGTGTTGTGTTAACTCTTGATAACATATTTTGGGGTTTGGAGGTTTTCATTTTTTATTTGTGTGTGTGTGTGTGTGGTTTTTATTTCTTCTTTTTTTTTTTTTTTTTTTTTTCCACTTACTCAGACTCCAAATAAGAATACCTTACAGTTTGTTTTGTCAGACAAAAATAGAGCATAAAAATAGCATTCTCAGTGATTTTGGGGTGAATTTGGTCAGATCCAAGATTTGAATAAATAGTTAATATTTTTTAATGTTAAACATCTGCAGTTAGTGAGTACAAACACATGCTACTTACTGCACATTTTAAATGTACTACATAGCAAATCCTTGCCAAAAATACCTTGCCTTGCCTTTGTCAACCTTAGAGATTTACTGAACAAACTCTATCAGTAATGGCATCACAGACTTCGTAACCTTGTCTGCCAGGAGACTACACAAAGGGATATAGGGGAGGGTGCTAGCTCTTCCTGCCTGTATCAGTTCTACCCTCCTGCAGGTAATTATAAGATCAAACTAACAAAACATCCAGGCTTCAGGAATCTGGACAGGAGAAGCAATCAGTGTTTACAATAAAATATGGTAGATCTAAACAAACTGATGTACAGTCTAGAGGCCACAAGATAAAATGGTGAAGAGTGGATGTGAAAGTGCCTGTGTCTGTTTGGAATAACCTTTGGGATGTCTTCCATTGAGAGAGCTCCGATCACTCACAAACACTGCCATTCCAGAAATATATGAATTAATGACTGGAAATTCAGGAAGCCACAGCACAAAAGCAGCTTTTGCCAATACCATGCATGTCAAGTACTATTTCCTCTCTCAGATCACACATTTAAATCAATGGTCTGCTCACTGCCATTTCTTAATTTATGTATTGGTAGAAAAATTTAAATCAAATTAAGGTCATAGTGATTAATTTCCTGGGGAGGATTAAGATCTTTCCATCTATACAGAATGGCTGAATAGCAAATAAAATGATATCTTGCCACAAATAATTGAAGGAGGCAATCAGCAAAGAAAAATGTTGCAAAGATAGTCAAAGGAGAAGCAGATTAGGAAGCAAGAGGAGCAGATTAGATCTACAGCACAAAGAAGGCTAGGAGAGAGACATATGTCTTTAATATAGACTTTAATATAGACTTGAAGCTTTGGTCGTGACCAGCAGGATTCTGTTGCAAGTACAGAGAAAAGAGCAAAAGAAAATGCCAACACAGAGTGGAAGAGAGATGGTGGTAAAGAAGAAAACACAGGTACTGGACTTCAATAATGTGTACCACTGTCTGCAAAGCAAACCATACACATTTGATTAAATAAAATCAGCATTTAAGTCAAAGTGCTTTTGCTGAAAAAGATAGCCATCCCTCTTTTTTCGTCTCCTAAAGTCTCATTAAAGCATGAGGGAATTGCTGTGTTTCTGATTTTTTTCACTTGTTCCCCTTTCTATATGCAATCCACCGTTGAATGAGCTTACACTGGTTACTGACAGGGCATTGGACCAGATTCTTTCCTGGCTACTATCTCCTGTGTAGTGCCAGGCATGACTGAATGCTGTGGAAGTCAGTCTGAGATGTAGCTAGATGTAGCTGGAAAGATGCAAGAGAAAATAATGTTGTTGTATTGTATTGGGATTGCATCACATATAGTTGCATTTTTACTGAGACAAGTCCATGATGTATACATCTCAAAAAGCATTCGGAGAACTCAAAGAATAAAGCTAACCTAACACTCCAGTTATTATTTTAATTTTATTACCTCTATTTGACACTTTTATAACATTAAGATCACAAAATACATGCAGTCTGCAAAAGCGTAACACACAATATCTCTGTTAACACTGTAGTTTGGGCTGTAGTGCTGGATCACATGTCGCTCAGAGAAGTGAAAAGCATGTCACAAACTAGATTTTCAGCCGTGACAAGCCCCTTGGGCTGTGGCATGCCTTTACTGAAAAGCCCAAATCTGACATGCCTTTAATTTCACTGAGATGCACATTAAAAATTGTATAATACATTTTGTATAACAAGTTTATTCTCTCTTAGTGTTAGCATTCGTGGTATTATAAAACAGTTTCACACAGAGAGGTTACTAAACATTAAGTCTCTATAGGAAATGTTTCTTTTACTTGGACACAGCCTATCTTGCAAAACAAAGAACTCACTCTTTTAAGACTTGATTCAATACAGCCCCTCACCAGCCAATTTGGAATACACATGCTTAATATTCAGTGTGCTCTTAGGCACTTCACTTAATCACAGCCTAAGAGAAAGAACAGTATAAACAGTCTGAAAGTCTTGGGGGAAATATTTTACAGAAGTAAAATATGAAATTCAACAATTCTGCCCCCAAGATTTTAAAGTATCTATATTAAGAAGTAGAGAAAGAATATACTTCATTTTTTTAACATTTGGCTACATATCCCACGTTCACTTGGTTTACAGTGGAGAAATAATGCTGTTTTACATTTGAAAATAGGCTACAGGTAGGATCTTGCACATTTGTTTTAATGTTTATATTAAATTCTTTCTAATATCACCCCTTTTTAGAACTCTTTACTGGGCGAGCCTTTGACTTATTTATCAGTTTGTCACAATGCTTATTTAAAATACCCTGAATGTATAAGGCCCATAATCTGATAATCTGGATGTACATAAAGTGCATCCTATCCCCTTTCCTCTCTACGTATTTCTTTCAATTAGAAATCCAGTACAGTATGCATACATTTAAATTCATACTAGATGATAGGTTTTCCAAGAAATCAATGTTCTAGGTGCTTAGCTGCATCTTTACTTGCCTGAACATTTTTAACAGCTGACATTTACCCACTGATGCACCATACAAATATAGCAACTGAAACCACCCAGATCTTTAAAGCCCCAAATGCCCAAATATAAAAAACATATTAAAAGAAATAATTGGAGAGGTGGTTATAATGTTTTCCTTCCTTTCTTCCTTCCATGTACATTCTATTTGCAGTAACAGCTACAGAAATTTGAGCCCAGTGACTCAGATGCCACTGGTTAGGTTTTAGAGGAAAGTGTGTTTAACATTCATGATCCACAATACTTATCCAATTGTTTTCTGAACCATACCTATAGGGCCTTTTACTCACTCTGCTACAGCTTTTCCTTTAGCCCAGAAACAGTTCTGATTCATGTTAGAAGTGCTCTGGACCAGGTAACATCACCTCCCTTGAAGCAATGGGTCACAACTAAGTGGAGAAATGGCTGCTGCTGTACCTCTTGGGACTTAACAGCTGTGTTATGGGAAATACACATAAGCAGAGGAGAAGGTTAATTTGGTCTACTGCAGTGCTAGGAAATAACCACTAAAGGATGTTTTTCTTCCCATAAACTTTTACCTTTCTTTTTGCAGGAGGGAAAACTTGACACTAACATAAGCAGATCTGAAACATTAGGTTTAAAACTAAGCAGTAAATCCTTCTCAGAATACTCATTGTGGCCCTTTGGTCTTTATAAAACAACCTGCAGTTTCAAAATGGAAACTAACAGAAAACACCATTTAGATACACAGAGATCCAAATTTCCACAAAATGGAAACTAATAGAAAACATTGTTTAGACACACAGAGATACAAATTTTCACAGTACCACTCTTTCTTTGCATTCAAAGAACAGGCTACAAGATAAATCACATTAAAATAAATAGCTGTAAAACCATGCTGGTCTTCACATCAGCCGTGTGATGCTGCTGAGGTCTATGTGCAACTCACAGCTATCAGTATATTACCAATACATCACATTTAATACTGAACTGGTTGGTTTTGCACTCATCTGAAGGGACCAGCAAACAATCCTTAGCTGTACATACAGCTTTACTGGTTGTCTCCTAGATGTAATTTACCTGATCTATGTATTCTTTAAGTTACCTGAGATAAGTTTTTGGAACAAGCCACCAGGAAAAGGTTTACACAAAAAGTTAAAAAAAAAAAAAAAAATCATTAACTGACAAGATATTTCAGGTCTCAAACATCAAGTTTCAGGGTCATTCATAATGAAAGCACAAGTATCAAAATTTCTGAGATGTGCCTGTGATCTTACAAAACTCAGTGTTAAGAAAGTCTAACACTTCCAATTAGGAAATACCATTGCAGCCTCTTTTGGAGAAGCTCACATACTACTCTGGTATGCAGCAAACACCTGAATTCAGCTGAGTAAGAGCCTCCAGGCTACAGAAGTTTACCTCCATCTCACAGAACTCACATTCAGCTGGGATGTGCACTTTTGATCACTGTAACTGCTCTCCTTTTTAACTCCTGAGGAACTTTCTAACCAAAGTAACTCAGTGTGAGCATGCTGAGGCTGTAGCATCACAGTCACCAGGCAGATGCAGCAGCACCACCTCACTGCATCAGAAAGCAATTTCAGCAGTGCCACACAGGACTGGAAATCTGGGCAAGGTGAGGTTTTGGCATTTCAAGCTGTGCAAATGGAGCCCTAGCACCCAACACTGCAGTCCTTCGTCTTGGCAAAAAGAGCTTGAGGGAAGCTGAAAGCTGAAATTTAGCTCCTGAGCCCCCACCAAAGACTCACCAAGCTGCTTCCTCCTAGAGGCTCTCCATGGAGCAGGATCCTGGTGGCATCCTGGGCTGCATCAATGGAGTGGCCAGCAGGTCAAAGGAAGTGGTTGTTCCCCTCTGCTCTGCCCTTGTGAGGCCCCATTTGGAGTGCTGCATTCAGGTCAGGGGCCCCAGCACAAGAAGGATGTGGGGCTGTTAGAGAGAGTCCAGAAAAGGGACATGAAGATGGTGAGAGGGCTGGAGCACCTCTCTATGAAGAAAGGCTTAGAGACCTGGGGATTTACAGCCTGAAGAAGAGAAGGCTCCAGGGAGACCTCATTGCAGGTTTTCAGTACTTAAATGGGCCTTATAAAAAAGATGGAGAACAACTTGTTGCTTCTGCAGATACCAATAGCTAAGGGGGGATGGTTTAAAACTAAAAGAGGGGAGATTTAGATTAGAGATTAGTAGAAGAATCTTCACTTAGAGGGTGGTGAGGCACTGGCACAGGTTTCCCACAGAAGCTGTGGATGCCCCATCCCTGCAGGTGTTAAAGGCCAGGCTGGATGGAGCTTTGGCAGACCACTCTAGTGGGAGATGCCCCTGCCCATGGCAGGGGGGTTGGAACTGGATGGCTTTAAGGCCCCTTCCAATCTAAACCATTCTGTGATTCTCTGATAAGGTTTGGCTCTTATACATCTGATTTACACATTCTGATAATAAATTTGACATGAAACATATGTCTATCTATCATAGATGGAAAAACATTGCATTTTTTGTTGATTTTGAAATGCAGTATATGGCCAACTCTTACTTCAAATCATTCTCTATAATCTCTTGATTTGTGTTGATTTACTCTGGAAAATTCTTCGGTTTGTCAGTATTATGGTGACACTCAGAGTTTTACATGGCACCCTGCAGTGAGCAGACCGTTCTCTTCTCTGTAGTGAAGAGGAAACATCAACTGTGGCCAGCTTTATTTACATAATTTACAATATTGTTTAACCATAAATTCACTCTTTGGGTTTGAGTTATGCTTTTTTAGTTGGAACTGGGTTTTCATCTCTGTGATCTGTTACTACACTGAAACCACGAGTGGAATCACACAGAAACTGTGCAGGTTATGCACAGGGTAAAGGGTCACTCAGTCAAAAAGTTTTGATTGCACATAAACAATACCATATACTTTACTGAAGAGTAAGTTACGTGCATTGTGAAATCTTAAAAAAGAACACTCTTAATATCACTTTAGGAGGTGCTAGATAATTCAAAAATCATCCTCATCACCATCAAGGCTTGAAACAACAAACTGCCATAAAACGATGGTGGGGAGAAGGTAACAAATACAGAAGTCTTAAAAACTAATATGAAAAATACTGGAAAAGTGTATGAAAATGTACTATGTACATATCTAGATTAAAGGCCATTATAATGCTTTAATTTTCTTGTATTTCACTAAAATGCTTTCAGGCTCCAAGAATCCTATTTACAACTAGAGCACCTCTCAAAGGAAAAAAACTAGTTCATTGTAGAAACCATGACTGACAGAAAAGAGGAGCAAATGGCGTATGAAAATATAATCTATTGAACATCAGACCTGACAACTTCAGAGAATCTGCAGGCTAAGTCAGCTAATACCACCATTTTTAATATTACAGGTAGTTTCATAATACTCAGCAAAATTCTATATTCAAGGAATATTTTTGCCTTGAGCTGTCATAAAGATTAACAAAGGCAGAGAGTATGTTAATTGGTGAAGCCAAAAAATCAGAAGTATTGTAGTATGAACACAAAATTAAAACGCAGTTTTAAATGTTTAATTTTTTTGCTGGCCAGAAAGTAAAACTTTCACATTGCAAAAAATTAGCCAAGGGAAAATTTTGCTCTTAGGTGCACACAAAAAATCCTATCAGGCTAAATTCCAGTTCTTCACACATCAGTGTGTGTCACTTTCAATAAAGCCAGAAAAAGATTACTTTTTATAAAGTTTTTAAATTGCCCATTGATAGAGTAACCTAGATGAAAACAAAATATAAATTAAAAAGACTGCCATGCAACTATTCAGCAACAGAGAGAAATAGTCCAACTAATATAAATCAACCAATCATTGTACACATAACACAAAAATTACCATAAACATTAATTTTATTTCTTTTCCCAGAGTATCCCAAGCAGTAATGTAAAGAATAAAAAAGAATGCAAGTAAGAACTACTTTTATATGTTTTCTTTAAAAAGACGCTATAAGATTTCGACATATTTAGAAATGTATTTCTCATTTACATGTTTTAATCATTCTTTACACTCTCAATACTTATAACAAAGCCAAACTGATGCTGAGATTTTAAAGTAGTATGATAACAGCTCTACGAACAGAAAAAAAACACAAGTTATTGTGAAGATTTTCACAAACTGGTATATGAATAGTCTTCCTATTGCTTTGACCTTTCTGATACTGATACTTTCTGAATGCTCTCAAAGATTTCTCCTTTATCTCTTTTCCATATTATTATTTCAGATACCCAAATATCTGATACACAGTTAATAATTAGTGTTGTGCCAAAAGAATATATATAATGAGTGCAACTGAGCATTAAAATATTCAGCACTTTTGTGATTTACAAAATCCGCTCTAGAAGTTGCAGCCTTTTATAGGCATCAGTAGATGTTACTTTGTAAATTGCTATACTCCACCACATTATTTCCATCGCTCATAGTTATTTGACATCTGAGTCATATAATTCCACATAGCACACTATCTAGAGGCATTCTCCAAGTGTGCTTGAACAAGCTCTTGTGTCTAATCATTCATTACTAACTTACAGCACTACAACAGATCAGCACTCTTAAAATGTATTCATTAATTCTAGAAAGCATTTCAGAAGCATTTTAAAAACAAATTCTGTAAGTGAAAAGGATTTTAGAATAATATTTTGAATTACATTCACAAGTTAGTTATTAAAGCAGTTTGCTAGGTAAGCTCACAGCGAAGTTAAAAGAGATTTGTCACTGACTCCAACAGGAACAGGATAAAACCAGTAAAATCTTACTATATTTTGCCTTTACAGGGAAATAATAATAAAATATTATGTCTAATAAAAGAAGTGAGAGCAATAATATTAAAATTCTATTTTGCATCTTTATAGCATTATCCCAAAGAGTCCTGGTATAAAGCTAGTAAATAATAACTTCCTTATCCACCTGAAATCTCAGGGAGAGTTTTAGGTACACAGAATGGAATTACCAGAGCTGGAACAATCCCAAGGCAGCAGGGCTAACATCTGTTCCAGTAGAAAATACAAGAATTGCAATCTCCTCAAGCACTCAGGAATTCAGATTTATACCACTTCTAAAATATGTTCTTTCTACAATCATGGTGGTTTTTAATTGAGATGGTTTTTAACCATCATTGTGGTTTTTAATTGAGCAAATTCAGGTACGTATGCAGTGATCTCTTCTAGGAGGGGGCAAGATAAACCAGAGGCAGGTAAAGGAGTTTGCAGACTGAGGCCAATGCAGGATAACTAATTTTGCTGCTTCAGCCATTGAGGATACTGAGAGAATAAATTGCAACTGAAGACTGCACAATGTTTGGTGAATTACATCACCAAACCACTGGGCAGCTGAGGGCTTGGGAACATCCATGGAAGATGTCATTGCTTGTCATTTTAAATGAAGCTGCAGCAGATAGAAGCAATACCATTCCTAAATTCACCATATATCTTTATTTCTTCTCTTAGAAACACTAAATGCAGGAATACTTATACCACTAGATATCACTGTTACTCTGGAAGATCGTTAATTCATAGATCTCTGTCTCTATGTCATTGCATCATCTGCAAAAATCTCACCTGGAAACACAGTTCAGCTGTGCCTGCACCAGCCCAGACCTGTTTGATTCATACACCATCTGCCCGCTAACCATAAAAGAGCTTTGTTGGCACTTCAGGACCATCAAGCTCCTTCTAATAAACACTTACATGGCCCATCTAGTAAACACACAGCCTATACAGATATGTCTATATCTGGACATATTTCCTTGGAACAAATGTATTACGTTAATGGTCTGCTCTCAACAAGGACAGTAAAATCATCTTCAAGAGATGCACAGTCAGGTGAGATGATACTCGTTAAAATCTATGCGCTATTAAACAAAGCAGAATAAGGTACACTAGAGGATGGAAACTCAAAACTGCTCAGTGATGCAGATGATATAAAGGCCTTCCAGGAAATTTCTTCTTTTCCCATTATATTCTCCCCAATACACCTTCTCCTGTAGTCTTCTATTCTAGATTTGTTAAAATAAGAAAAAAAAATGGTGTGTATGTGAGAGGAGGTGGGGGGACATAGCTATGGATATAATCTGTAGCTACCCTCTCTCAGGGTCTCCCCATCCAAATCCCACTCCTTCCATCCCCTCTGCACTCAAGATGTTCATCTCTTGGGGAAGTCACAGTATTCCTCCCCTCCCTAGCCCAAGGTACAGCAACCTGGCCCTGCCTCTCCCTGCTGCAAGGCTCATGACTCCACCTTCACACATCCTGCAGTATCCAGTATTTCTAAAGCCATACACACCACCTTTGGTGTACTTCACCCCATGATGAATAGTTCTTCTATGTGTTGCAGGAGGTTGCAGCTTCCTCATCAGGGTCAGTATTGCCTTTGCGGGCAATAATACTTGAGAGGGGCTTGACATAATTTTTACTTGTCATGTTATGTGCTACCACAGATACCAAGAACTGCATCAGGTCCCATGGCAATTAAAGCATCTGGGACTTTCTCTTTTCCATTACCCCTCACCTTCCTTCTGCACCACCCTTAACATCAGTGTCCTAGTGCATTCTTGAGAGCTTACAGCTATAGTTTCACTTAAAGAAATGGCAATATTTCACAACCTCTGGTTGTTAGAAATTGTCAACATTCTCAAAATTTTGCACCATATTTTCCATTTGGGATTATAACTGCAGCAGAGACTTTGCCAAAAGAGTTCATACAGCATATATTGCAAACCATTAACTCTTTTCTGCTCTCTTGGACATGGACCACAGAGAGATGTGGTGTATATCCTTTTGCTGATACGAAATCAGCTCCGGAGATGCACACTGATGTGTCAGCTGACTTTGATCAAAAGTTACTAGCAAGGTTTGAAGTCACAGTATGGGTGGATAGAGCTACTAAGGGTTTTGTATTAATTTTCAGAGATGATATTTCATTGATACACTTCCAACAAGAGTGTCACTTCTCCATAAGCATTATTTATTTATTTATTTATTTATTTATTGTATTTTCTTTAATCCTCTCACCCTTTTCAAAAAGGTACCTGAACAGTATTTACTATTTCTTCTAAAGACCTGTGTAGGACACAGAATCTGTGTAACATTTTTCCTTCGTTTTCCACCATATGCTGGAGAGGGTGGCAAAAGAACACCTTACTTATTTAGTACTTCTGTCTAAGTGGAATGCAGAAGGTCATTTAACTATCTGGAAAAACAATCTCTAATTTATGCAAGTAATACCAGAACTCATAGTTCCTATGTTGGTTATGCAGGATGTATATCTTTCCACTCTTTCTATATGGTCTTCTATACCAATCTCAGAAAAACCAACTGGCAGACGCTATTTTGAAAACTGTTTTTAAAAGTGCTGACACCTTCTCCCAGCTTAGCTGCTGACCTGGAGAGCTTCCAAATTTCATAAATTTTATCTTTTCTTCAATCTCTCATCATTCAACTTTAAACAATATAGAACAGAAAAACAGTTTCAAAAAAAAAAAAAAAAAAAAGAGAGAAAAAACAAGGTGGATTGTAAGCAGGCAGGTACAAATAAAAGCACACTTCAGTAAAAAATGTGTGTTGAAAGTACTAAAATGTACTTTATTTTTTTCAGAAACCTGAAGAAGCACAAACACAATTACCATCACCAGAGCTTTGTTTCTTTATTATTATTTGTAGGGGTTTCCATTAGTTGCACCCATAGTAGCAACAAAACAGGTTTCAGGGCATATTTTGTGTTATGTTAAACACTGTCTAGATTAAGACAAAACTAAACATAGGAGAAAGGAATCTAAGATCCAGACCTTAGAAAATGTTTTACTAGCTTTTCTGTAAAGGTATGTTGTTCATTTATTTTCATCAAATATCCACCTACTAGAGTGACAGATGCAGTAATAAGTGTTCTACAACTTCAGACTAAAGCTTTTTTATTTGCCATCTACTATACCTATGAAATCATCAGCTGCTGGTTAGCTTGAGGGCTAATCTTGAAATGTCACAGTTGATCTCAGTTTTCACTTTAGAAGTTTGGACTTTCTTCTGTATGCAGTTTTTACACTGTTGGCAGATGAAAACATTTGCACTGAATTTTCTTAATGGACCAGCATTATTTATGACCCTATGCAAGCTTGCTGATGGCTTACTTTAGCAGCTCTCTATTCGGAGTAGTCCCCTATAAACGAATTGGCTGTATCAAGAGTAAATTATTCCCTCAGCCTTTTATGGCACTCTCAGTTGTTCATCTGAGTTGGATAATGCAGTGGAAGTCAGGAAGGAGTAAGGAAGAGATTCACCACATTTATCTCCACTGCACTAAGGGAAGCTCAGATTTAAGGTTCAGGAAAGCCACAAAGAGATGCAAAAGGTCTATTACACAGCCAGACCCCAAGTATTTTTCTTTCTTGAGCTACACAAGAAAGCTTGTCACAGGAGGAAAGTTCTGGAAAATCAAAAGGAAACACAAGGCATTAAGTTCAGAGTGGTTCACGCTCATAACCCATGGTGCCAGGTGTGAACAAAACTGAGATCTGCCAATAGTTGGAAAGGGTTATGAGCATACACAAGTGTATGTATACGACTATATATGCACCTATAGTTGCCAAACCACATTTTGCTATCTTACTGAAGTCCCTCAAATCACCCAATTATGGATAATGGCCATATGCAAATTTTCAAGTGCTGAAAATTAAGACAAAGTCAAATTTGAAGAAATATGGAAAAGAATGTTATGAGAAACATGAACACTGAGAGCTATTTTTATGGGCTTAGGTATTACATTGCACACTAGACCCTCTCCTCCCATTTTTTATGAAATTAAATGTACTTTGAAAGCAGAATCCTAGGTTAACAAGGAGGTAGCGCCTCCTCCAACTCTTTTACTATCTGCCTTGCCTTAGCCATGTCAAAGAAGGAAGGAAGGAAGGAAGGAAGGAAGGAAGGAAGGAAGGGAAATAAATTTAGACTCCAGGTATCAAAGGTATAAATAATTATAGAGTCTTGATACTGAACTATTCAAGCAAAATTAATTACAGTGATCAATGTCACTACAGAAATGTTTGTTAGACTCCCCTGTTAAGCATAAGCTCACTTGGCTAAGGTCCTAATTGATTTCATCTGATTCTCTGCCATGGATCCAGGTATTTCTCAATTTCATAGGCCTATGGAACATTGTTTTTTCCAGGATGCCATGAAATAAATACGTTCTCACTGTTGCTATTCTGATGCTAATACCTCCCATATTTCTGAGATGTCTGGACAACACAATAGCTGTTGAAGCCTGGAAAGTGGAGGTGGACTGCTAAAATCAATCTTCAGAAATAATCAGCATCAAAACACAAAATGAACTTCATATCAATAAACATTTCCAGTTCTGAATCATGACTGGATCCATCTGAATGCAGGATGCCAGGGATACATGAAAGCTATTTCATGGCAGTAGTTTCAATTGTTCAGCAGCTACTGTGATGGAATTTTATCCTACTGTGCTACAGAGTCTCTGGCTGATGTAAAAGGAAATACAACACTGTATTTAATTTTCTCTCTCCTCCACTGTAATTCTTTTTCCATTACACACAAATAATAGAAGGCCACAAGGATGAGAAATAAATTAATAATTCTGAAGCATGATTTATAATCACAGACAGCAGCAATAAACTCAAGCAGCAGAATACCCTACCACAATGGCTACAGGGAACAAATGCCAAGGGTGAAGTGATTATACAAGTAAAAAAAAAAAAAAGAATCTTTAAAAGGTATTTTTAAAAAATAATTCACAACCTGTCTACCCCTACAAACATTTACCATTCTGAAAACAAAGTGGTATTTAATCTTTCCAATAATAACCAACATTTTTTCCAAACAAATATAATCATTTATGTAGTTCTAAGGTTACTATGTAAACCTCCATAGCCTTTAAAAAGGAAAAAAAAAAAAAAAAAGACTAAAATAAATCCTTCCACCTTCTAGATGGATTTTCATTCAGTATGCACTAAATATGACTCAGTATCCAAAAAAGCCCTCATGAAAGACAGCTCAAATTCTTCACTAATTATTATGCTTCCAAGTGATAGTATGTAAATATCACATAAAGTTAGTCTTGTTAGACTTTTTTTTTTTTTTTTTTTTTTTTTTTTTTAAATTCTTTAGAAAAAGGATGTTGCTTTGGAGTTATTCTAGCTCCATGGAAAATACTTTTTCTTTTTCACAAGCTTGATGGGCATGTTATTGGAAGTATGCCATTAACCGCTGAATGATCGGTATATAAATACATAGATATCACAGATACAAATTTTGTTTCTTATCACTTTGTCTTTCTGCACTGCTTCAAACCAGTAACATTTCAATAGAGACGTCAGCAAATTCTCCAGCTCTAAATAACCTCCAGTGGATCTACTAATTATAAAAGAGTGTTCCTCAGACGTCTTCAATGGGTCAAAATAAATTTTGTGAATACTTCTTTCATTTTCTGTCACTTAGGTTATCAGAAAGAATGTGTATTATTTGAGAAGAGGATTAGGATATTTAGCAAGCTAACAGACATCTGGTGGTGTATAAACCATTCAGGTGGCAGAGTTGCATTCAGCTTACATAGTTTTATCTTGACTAAGAAAAGCAGGGAAAAAATATCCAAAATCCTTTCAGAGGATTCTTTTTGATCTAAGAACTATCCAAAGTAAGTGTTCTGGTAGGTAAGGAATTAGAAAAATTTAAATCTAGTCCTGTGTCAAAAGGACTCCCATCCCGGAAGTTGGTAGTTGCAGTTGGACCGCTCTAACCCCAAAATGCCTTATTCAGTTTGAAAAGGCCTGACCTCAGTGGATCCGTGTGCAGAACTGGATATACAGACGAACAGTATTCTAGAAACATCCTCTGCAGGTCTTTTGTTTGTTCATATTGCATTTCTCATCACAAAGTTTTTTGTACCTTTACAATAGTATCCGACTTAGCCTTTAAAAAAATAATAGCAGATAACTATAGTACTGTTTCCTGATAAAACACCAAATAATACTTGTTTCCTTGGTCTATATTCTAAAAACACTACAGCATTGTATGGTAATGTCTTTAACTACAAGATAGATAATCACAGTGGAAAAATAAGAAAAGGAACCATTATTCTAAGAGAAAAGAAAAAAAAAATGTGGTGAATGAGCAGAATCTTCATCGATGTTTAAGGAATACCTATAATTTTCTTTCCCACCAAAGTTTCTAACAGTAAAACGGAACAAATAACATCTAGGTATGGAACTTCTGATGCTCAAAAGGAGGATTAGTTCTGTCAAGCCTTTGGGCAGTAACCTAAAAAGTTTTCTAAATCCTGCCTCCAAGAAAAAATAAAAATAAAAAATGATCAGATAAAGAACAGAAAACTGGAAAAACAAACAAACAACAAACAAACAAACAAACAAAAAACACATTCTCTATAATCAGGAACTTACATGCTTCACACCCCCAAAAATTTTCAAAATTCTTATCAAAATAAATCACAAATAAATAAACAAGCAACAATAACAACAAAAACACAAAACCCAATACTCAACAATGGTTATATTTATTGTGTTTTGCTGTATGCAATTTCAAAGAAAATTAATATTGTATTAATGGTTTATTTTTTATGATGTGACAGTGTTTTTGATATATGGACAGAAAAGATAATGTAAGTTGAATCTTTTTATTAAGATTTTGCATTTTTAGATTCTTGTCTATAGCTTCTTTACCATCTCTTCTTACTTAATCATTAACAACATATTTTACTATATCATTGGATGAGGTGTTAAAGATTGATCATATTTAGCCCCTCCTCTTATTTCTTCTTTCAGAAACTCATTTTATATTTGGCATAGATGATTCTCTAGAACAAATGAATATGCTTTTCCTGTTTAGGATTAAAAATAAATTGTAAAAATTTTACACAAAAATATTTTTCTGGAAAAATATTAAAATGAAGTTTGGCACTCCCAGACCTAAAGATCCTGTTCCCATGAAAGTTTTAAAGCAGGTCAAAAATGACAGCAATTTATTAGACTGAGTAATATAAAGTCTAAAAATATTTCTGGTAGGATTCAGTCTGTTCCTTCAACTTTCTGAACATTGCTATGCAAAACTTTAAGGTCTGCTATGAAACTCTTTTTCAGACATTCTAGAAAAACCTTAAGTATTGTTCGATCTAATTAAAACCCAAGAAAGTGTAGCTAGTATAGATTTTATTATATCCTTAACTTTTTGATTAATGTGTTTTTTTAGAATGTGTTATAGGGACAAGAAATATGATCCTTTACAGATTAGAAGACAGAAAGTGAATTCATATTGCTAATTACTCAAATATATATATATAATCTATGTTTATCAATATCAATATCACTGATATATATTTAGTCTGTCCATTGTCACAGTGACTTGGTGAATCCGTCTTTAAAATAAACATTTTATTAAGTTCCTCACACAAGTACTAAACACACTGAATAATCCTGCAGTAACTGCTTTAGAAAACATTACACCTGAAGAAATAAAGTTTATCAACATGATCGAATATGTTTGCAAAACTTTGATTCATTCCTTCTGTAAAAGGAGACAGTTCATAATTTTTTTTTTTTTTTTTGCTGGCGTCTCTAAAAGTAATAAAAAAGACCCATCTACATCTTAGAGGTGTTTTGTGTGTGTTTGTGTGCATGTGTGTGTTTTGCTGTGGTTGTTGTTTGTTTTTTTCCCCTTTGGCATGGAAAGAGGCTGAGCAAAGGGTAGGGGTTTAGTCATAAGATGGTAATTAAGCAGTACGAATGAGATTTATCAGTTTACCATAATGGGCTGTCAAGACAAAAACAACGGGCATAAAGATTATGAGGGGGGGGGGGAAGAAAAAAAAAAAAAAAAAAAAAAAAAAAAAGGGAGCTACATGGCTGCTATACACTTTGACAGATGATGTGCCTGGGACTCATGTTTGAGTCCCTGTTATTGTCTGGTTTACAGCTGCCACTGACTGACAGAATTATCAAAGATTCTAGTATTGCCTTGCCATATGATTGTTTATTATTTACAAATCCTAAATTAGTTTCAGTCACATTGTGATACATAGTCTTCTTTAGCAATTAATATGGAAACCAAAAAGTTGAGCCTGCTTCATTGTTCATAACTATACTTTGACATTTCCTCCTTGAAACCATTTGTGACTTGTATGTCAACCTTAGTTCTGCCGCTTCAACATGTTTTGAGGTTTACTGATATCCAAGACAATTTAAATTAACTCAGGGACAGAATGTGACAAACTACTGCACAGTGGCAGAAATGATCCCAATTCTCTGCATGTTCTTGCTGCAGAGACGTTCCTAAAAGCATTCCTTGCATGCACCACTGAGTTACACTTTTCTTCGAAACTCTGATTTCCTTATCCTAGGTAGCAGGCCAAGTATATGGCATAACAAAATGGGTTCTAGGAGCTTCTCTCATTTGCTATTTACTACATATATTACATTATTGGAAAGTGTGAAGGCCATTCTCCCTGAAATGAAGTCTGCTCAAATCTCTTGGTGACAGAGTACGGCTCTGCAGACTCTCTTCAACATGTTTGTTCCTTTAACTTCTGACTGATGTCTCAAATATATTTAAGCAATTAAGAAGTTTTAGGGCTACACTCCTTACTGCCTCTTTTACTCTGCTAAAAAAAAAAAAAAAAAAGAAGCAATGCAAAAAAAAGAAAAAAAAAAACTTACTATGAATTTGCAATGGTGCAATTGAAAACAGAACGAGATTATTACTACAAGTGACCAGCTTTTCAGTCATAGTCATGCTTTGTACTTGACTGTGAAAGAATATAAATTTTAAATACAGATAAATGTTTACTGAATTATATTGGAGGATTTTTTAGGATTTACAGCACTGAAGTTGGAGACATTAATGTACTATATCCTATTACTGAAAATAAAAGATGGGAGAAATAGGTGTTTTTGGATCACACCCCAGCTACACCTCATCTGTGAAAAGTCATTTAAAAATGTTACTGCAGCTTGCAACACTAGTGGTTTCCTTAAGACAGATCTGAGTTGTTAATTCAGATCACATCCATGCTTAAAAATCTGATAACTGAGTAATTGAACAGTGTCATCTCTCAGCACCACAAGGTGGTAATGAACAAGAGTCTTAAGGCATCTGCATTAATTGTGAAGATAAAGCAGAACTGAGGAAGCTCTGAAGATAAAGGAAATACAGAGCTATCTGTAAAGGAAATACAGAGCTACTGACTTAAAGCCACAAGTTCCTTCCACAGAACAAATACCTGTTTTGGACTTACCGTTACTCCAAAGAAGTTGGTTTCATTCATAGCATCCAGAAAAATTTTGCCAAGTTTGTGATTTGTATAGTTAAAATCTTCAATTTTTTGGTGCTTGTTAGTGGCATTGAGATACTTCATTGCCCGCTGCAGAGTCTTGGCAATCACCCATATTCCATCATAGGCATAACCATGAAATTTGCTGGATTGCCCATCACCTCGTTTAGCATTGTATTCCCTTTCATATTGCTGTGGAGTCTGCAGAGGAGAAAAATTTCAGTCTTACTTCAAAACTTAACATTTTACAGATTTTGGTCCAAATCTACACCATGAACTCCATGCTCCAATTTAGATGTTTGCATGACTAATATAGAAAAGGCAACCAAATAAAGAAGCAAAAAATTCCAAAAATATGTTCTACTAGAGTTACAGACTGATGGTGAGGCCAGAAGAGGGATATAGGAGACAAAAAGACTGAAATGTAGTAGTTCTACTTCTCCGTATGAAGGACAACTTTGTTTGTTTTGCTTTCATACAGAAAGTTTTAGTTCAACCAAAGCTGTCAGCCTGGGGTGCATATTGGTGAGCTATAATACCGGAATATATTAAGTCTGTATCCTTGTAAATTATTGCTCTGATTACATTTTATAGGATAAAGCAAATCAATTAATCTTTACTTAAGCAACTATTTGCTTAATGTGCAATTATTTAAGTGGCAATTTGTGTACATTTTACAAGTTTACTATGCTCTTTATGGTGTGCTCTGTTATGATGAGTTGCCTTTTTGTAAAGTTCCCTTTCGTGCTCAGTCAGCAAGGCATGAAAGACAACAGATGAAAAAAGATGAAAAGCAGCAAAATCAGGCATGTTTATTCATTGGCTAGAGCTTGCATGCATTTGTTCTATGATAAAATGTTATGTACTTTATGGAAATGCCACATATTTACATGTTTAAAGCAAGACCAACCACCAGCCCCCTGTTCTGAGTTACATATCACCAAAGAAATTAGCCATTTGCAGGATTAGGGATAAACATTAGAGTTTTCTATTTCTGTGCTCAGTTATATTAATTTGTCACGATACAGCATGTAATATTGCAGAATCTAATTCGAGCTTTATTGTATACTTAGCTGAAAGATGCATACAGGGGATGCATAAGATGCATTGGAATTGTCTTCTAAATATTTTGAAATTGCAAATCAATGGAAAGAAGAGTATAACTATGATGAATACCAACTCTGCAGAAGCACCTTGTAATTTGACCTTTTTCCTCCATACTTTATTGTGCCATGATGTTGTGAGACTACTGACTGTATAAAAAAATAGCTGGAGGAAAAATACTAACCCTTCCTGATATGGTCTTTATCATTTTTGAACTGAGAGGCTCAAAATCCACTCCAATATAACCTTCCATGGCTGCAAGAAGATTTTTGCTGAGACACTGTGAGGAATTAATCCAGGATTCCCACCAAAGGTTTTCATACCACCCTGGAATAATCCACTGATATTTGCTGCCATACATTTCTTCGTCATAAGCCTACAATGAAAGAAAAATAGAAAAGTTAACAGATATTTTAATAGACATATTAAACATAAAGATTATTGTTTATTGTGTTTTTCATCATTAATGAAGTAATGGCCTGACTGAAGAACACACAAGTATTTAGAGCAGTTTAGAATAATTACTTGCTGACAATAAATACCTCTTTCTTGAAGATTCCTGTCTTTAAAATTAAGGTAATGAGAAGAAAATTCAATAAAATCTATTTTTCTTCCAATAGAACATTTATTCAAAATCAGAAGAATAAAATATTGGATTCTAAAACCAGGAGAAATAAAGAGGAACACTGGCAGAAGGCATCATGTTTCCATAAGAAATTTCACGTAACATAGCTTTTACGTTGTGGTAGGACCACCATGCTAACATATTTAAGCTAAGTTATTATCAGGCTAAAAGTCACATAAAACAGGGTGAGGTTAAGCAAGAAAACGTGGAGCCTAGACACCATCAAATCCCAACACTGCAAATATGAATGGCATGACTGTGATAAAATAGAGTCCACAGGGACATTAAGTAAACACTTTCTTCTGATGAGCATTAATCAGTGGTCAACTGATAAAGCAAGCAAATCTCTGTGATTTTTTTTTTTTTTTTCCAGCATGAAAATTCTTCAGGAGAAATTCTAGATTGTTTGAATACTGAATACAGCCCATTGTACTTCAAGATACTGAGATTATGATTATCCCCTTTAAATACACAGAAGAAAATAAACAGAAATATTTTCTTAATAGGCACATATGCCAGTGTACCTAAAAGCTGATCTATTCACAACAGATATTTTATTGTGAAGAATGTTCTAGGATAAAGTTAGCAAATTTTATCTCAGATGTTTCTCTCGCTGTCTTGTAACTAGATAGTTTTCTTTTGACACTTCAGGTAGACTCAATTTTAAACAGCAGTCTTTATGCTTCTTTGGTTTTAATGTAAGCAATACTGGAGATACAAGACATACTTATGAGATAAAAATATCCACTTTTTAGAAATACATGGTGCATCTTTAAAGCTCCTAACTGGAAAACCTCTAACTCTTTACAGAATCTTTACAGCAGTAGAAGAAGGGAACTATGAGAATGCAAAGAGGAAGTATCAGTCACTCGGAGCGTAACTGCTTTGAAAAGTATCCCAGAGATCTTCCCCAAATCCTATCAGATATATAAAGATGAATAGCAAAAAACACAACATAGGAAAGCCTCCTAAATACATTTATACTAAAATTAAAATCGGGCTTGAAATCTGTTATAATGGTGCAAACTCAGTTCAGAAATGTTCAGATACAGATAAATGTTCAGAAAAGTTCAAATACACAAAGCAGTTTTGTTTGGCCCCTGGTTGCAAGAGCTGATGTTCAGCCAAAATCAAATTTCATGCATTTGTATACAGTGCTTCTCGAAAGTGTTCCTGGTCTGAAACCCAGTGTCTGCCATCTCATATGTTATTATACAATCCACATATTACTTGTCTTTCTCTGTAATTCTATCCTTCCAGAAATACATCTGTTTTTGTTTTCCTGCCCATCTCTGCTCCTTCTATCGATACAGTGACACTACATCCCATGTCTAGCTCTGAAGAAAATAGCAATTTTATCCTGCAATACGTTTTGATGTCCAAATGAGTTTCTACTACACAATTAGGTGATTCAAGGCCTTTCAGTCATATAGTCTTATTTGTCAGTTTTCAAACCACTGCGATCACAAATTAACACAGAATGTCACTTTCAGAGAAGGGCAAGCTTTGACAGCTTCCTCTGCTCTATATAGATTGAAGTATCAAACCATATGTTGCAGAGAATTATTAGCTATGAAGTACCCTGAAATTGGAGCTGTTGGAATCATTTTGTTTGCATGAGCACTTGAGTCTGTCTTCTTCATAATCTGTAAATGGCCTGGGATATGGTGTAAAAATTAAGTTTCCAAATGGCCAGAAATTCTGTCCTGGAAAATGAAGTATCATTCCTAACAAGGAATGCAGTGAAACTTTTCCATATCTGCAAGAATCTGTTTAAATATTTAGATTTTGCTAACCACAACAACAACAAAAAGTGCTGGCAACTATTCCTTTGGGATCTAGTGGAATGATAGAGTGGGAAGAGTGATCAGAGGAAGCCAAAAGGAGGAGGAACAATATTAGTTCCCTCAAAACTGAGCACCATGTCACTTTGTCACTTTTCCAGTGATAGCACAACTAGCACTTAGGCTTAATGAAGACTTCTATTTCAAAATATTGGTTGGTTGGTTGGTTTGGTTGGTTGCTTGGTTGTTTTCCCCACAGTTTTCTCCCTTTTGATTTCGTGGCATGGAGATGATTCTGATGCTTAAAAGATGCATTTCCTTTACATGAAATGTATGGATCTTTCTTGAGCTGTTTGAATGCACACTGATCACCTCTTACAGGTTTTAGATTCTATAAGGAAGATTAATTGGCACACAAGAGCAGGGTAAAGAAGGTTTACAAATGCTTTATACTATTTGAACAGTATAAAGTAGTTACATCATCTTCCCCAGTCCTTCCTGTATGCCCTACGAGGGCTACAGAACCCTGAGTTACAGCCAAGCATCTACGGAAATATCCTCAGTATTTTCTGCCCTTGTGGGGACTGAATTTGGTATTAAAAAAACAAAACAAAACAACAACAACAACAACAAAAAACACAAAACACTTTTAATTCTTGTTTGAATCCATAAATAGATACTTATTGAGAATAAAAAATATTTTTGAATTACAAAATGTTTGGTGAGGTAGAAGCTCTGGCTCAGCACTTTATACACCTATTTTGTCACTGTTCCTTCTGTCAAAAACTCACATTAACAAACAGAGCTGCTGCCCAGAAATTAGCCAAAGATGAGATGATCAATGAAACATTTTTTTTTCACTTTTAAATGGCCATAGTTAAAGGTTAGCTAACTATTTAAATGAGTTTTTAAATGTAAGCTTAACTGAGCCTTATAGGAATTAGATACAAACAGCTTTTAATAATGTGCCAAAATTAAATCTGATTTCTAAAGTGTATTATGCTGAAGATTTTGATTAATTATGACTATAGAGCAAGTTTGAAGAAATTGTTTTATTCTATTAAGGGCATAAAGAAATCAGGACAAAAGACAAGCAGGCACCATGCACTTCTTAAAGAGACCCTTGCTATTAATTAGTTTTAGAATAAGCTAGTTAACAGAATTACTTACAAGTTATGAAATGATTAATTTATTAATCGGACTGTAAGGGATGTAAGGTTGGAGAGGATATACTATGTTATTTGTGCATGACAGAGAACTTTATTTTTAACTGCGAAGTGGTTCTCAGTGTGTCAGCAGGGATTCTTCCCTTTGATTGTTTTGTAAAACGGGCTTGCATTACTCAAAACAGGAGCAACACATTCATAAAAAGCTACAGGTTATCTTTGCTGGTGCCGAATCTGCATTCATATGCAAATGAAAGTCTGCTCCAGTTGTTTAAAAGAAAACAGCAGCTACAACAAAACACACAATTCTGTAAGGAACCATTTTTACACCATTCAAAAACAAGACTTTGCTCTTAGTGAGCTTTTGCCTTTGCTAATGGAACCATTACAGTGGATGTCGTTAGGATTTTATCTGCAAGCTATTTTATGGATGCTGCCTTATTTCAAATTTCATGATATCTAAAACAGAGCATAGCACATTTGGTGTTCATTTAAAATATGCATCTTTAACACATATATGGAATGCTATTAGAGACAGACTGGTAGGAAATATGTAATAAGGAAGGCCCCCAAATTTTGTGAGAAATAACAATGCCTCTCAGTAGTCAGAGAAAGCCAGTTTTGCTCTCAACATAGCAGATCTGAGATCTGGAATAAAGTGTAAATCAAAAAGCTGAATCACCTCAGCCTCTGTAGGAAAGCTTTCTGTGTGTAGGAAACAAATACTGGTATACTGCGTAAAAGTGGCTGCAAAACCTCAACCCCACTGTCTTTTTATCATGTTTCCGTCATGTCAGCATGGACAGATCCTACATCCCACCTCTACAAAATGCCTGTAGACTTCTGAATTGTGATGAACCTCCATCTGTTTCTCATTAAAAATCAATGGTGCCTTTAATTCCAAATCAGAGACTCGGCAGTAAAATTCTATGAGCTCAAGGAGAGTAGAATCCAATCCTTCTGTATCAACAAGGCTGATTAAGCCTTGCTTTTGTTATTATTAAATGTTTACTAAAAGAGACACCCAAAGCTCATGCAGTGACATATGTGTAATGTTCACCTTCTTTAACTGTCTTCAGACAGATAATTGTATCAGCTAGGCTGACTTGATGTGCATGTGGCTATACTGCATTATCCCTATGGCTTAAAGATATGTGGAAAAATTCACACTAAATTTTTCAGACCAATTTTCTGCAGAATTTGAAGTTTTCATTGGGAAGATAGTGCAGTTGCATGTCAATCCAATTTCAAATGAAAAACAAAACAAAACTTGATAACAGTCCAACATAGCTGAACAGTTTGACTGTTGAATTGTTAAGGTTTGAGCAAAATACCCTTATTTCTATTCCATGAAAAAATATCACATTCATCCCACTGAGGTGAAAACAATGGAAAGCTAGAATTTCCCACAGAACTGCAATTGCTAACTGCTTTTGACACTCATGCTAAATAAACAGCTAAAGTTATTTAAACCATCATAGGAAACACCTAACATTCACTTAGGCTTGATTTAGTCCTGTCATGTTTTTAAAGTTTCCCACTGGATTAGGCTACCTTTTAGTCCATTTATAATTGAGTTATGTGCAATGCTTCCTTCATGTGTATATGCATGTGTGTGCAGAGAATATCCAAGTAAAATGAAAATGAGCATATAAACTCCAATGGAGTTTACAGCATATGATTGTTGAATCCAGACAGAAAACGAGGTATATTTTAAAGACTTTCCCACCTACATAAATCATTAGCAAAGAGTATTCCTGTTATAACCACAATTAGAAATGCATATATATATTTTCCACCGGTACAATAGCACCTCTCTAACAAACCTAAAGCTCGGTTATGTTCTGCAAAATATAACAGGGAATCACAAACAAAACCTGTCTGAAGTTACACCTGAGGAAGGGGGTTAAAAAACTTGACATAACTAAGTTATTGTGCTCTTAGACACATAGCTGTAGGAGTGCATGAGTCAACAATATATTTTATGACTAATAACAACCTTACTGACACATTGCAGTGTATTAATATATAAATGACCTACTTTGAACTGCCCTCTCCTGCATTCAGTCTCCTGCAGAAACTCTCATATTAATACATTTACTAAAGCGTAAATACATAACCTCTTGGTTTTCTCCAGGCTCCAGAAAAAAAATCCACCTTATTATTTTTGACACTAATGTACGTTAGAAGAAACCGTCACTCTTGAAACTTGAATTACGCATGCTTCCTGTGTTAGTACCAAACTGTTCCTGTAGAAAGCTGCAACAAGCTTTTGTGTTTAAGAGACAGTCCCTGCCATAAGTCCTTCAGACTCTTAAATCCTCAGTATGGACAAGAGGACACCTTGCCCATGAGGATTTCTAGGATTTCTTCAGTGTCCTCATGGATACACAAACATGGAACAGAGCCGTAGAGGAAAGCAACAACATACTAAGGGCAGTGACCTTCGTAAGGTCAAAAACTTGCCAAGTAGTGGGTTGGCAGACAGCTGTGATTAGGACACCTCAGCTGGGCAAATGAAGCCCAGTCACTAGAGATCTGTGGAGGATGTGAGCCATGGAAAGAACCTTCTTTCTTGCAGGAATGGAAACATTGAAGATTATCTTTGTCAATCCAGTTTAAACGCTGGAACAAAAAGATCTATATATAAAGACCAATCAGAGCTGAGAAGAATGAAGAACCAAATAATGCTTACCAGTTCCTTTTGGATGCAAACAGATTTTGCTCCTTCCAAACATAGTCTGCAATAGCTCCTTTCCAAATTTTGCCAGCAACTATGACAGATGCTGAATAAGAACCAACATATGTCTGAGGCATGTAGCACTCAGATTTTGAAATTTGCTTTTCCTTTCTTTGCTTGGATAGGCAACTTTGTCTCTCTAGGTGAGCATCGAAAGACACCCTCTGAAGTTTAAGTGCCATCATTATTGCTTTTCCCACTATATTATTTGTGTTATTGGCTCATACTGGATTAATCTGGTTATTTAGACTAATAATTCATTACTAGTACGAAATTAAGTCCACTAAAATCTGCCTGTTTGGGGGTCATTTACTTATTGATCAGATACAAAAAAAAAAAAAAAAAAAAAAAAAAAAAAACTTTCCACATTTTACTCCTGCTTCTTGCAATGGCAATCAGACTGTGCAGCGCATTCAAATACTTACAAACAAATGGTGAAGATACATTTGGTGAAATTATATATGCTGGTCTTACTACATTTCTTTTATTTCAAATTCTTTATAGTTTTACCAAGTAGTATTTTCTTTCAGTAAGAATATGTCAAATGTACAGTAAGTGGGAAGTGAATGGTGACTATACAACTAGTAACATTCTGGCTAGCAGAAATAATGAGAGTTGTTTGGTTAACCTCTATAGGAACTGTTTGAATTTTTTTATTCTTCTAGAGCGAAACATGCAAAAACACATACATGCAGACCTAATGACCAGAAAACAGCCCTTTGACATTGCAAATATGGCAGTTCTCTGCATCTGTGGCTACCTATACAACTACGTAAACAAGTGTTCCTATGACCTGACATGAAGAGAACTGCTCAAGTTCAATCTCGCATTTAATTCCATAACAGGAAAGCAGAAATGAAATCTAACCATGAAGGCTGTGCCTAAATTCCACTAAAATCATGTGCAAAGTATTTTATTGAAACAGAAATAGAGCAAAGCATATGTAACTGTTTATACTCAAATATATTTTTATTCAAATGTACCACATTTTTATTCTGATATGCAATTACATATATTTACTTACACAGCAGAAAACTTTCACAGCCATTTCCTCATCAAACTGGCCAAGGATTATCCGAACGTCATTACCCTGTAGATTAAATAAGATGCAAGAAAGTTAAATACAGCCACAGCCTTTCCAGAAACAACTTCAGCTGGCTATTCAAATCTTGTAGAGAGTTGGAGGAGATTACAGCTGCAGACAGCAAAATTCATTCAGAACTATTCCTTGTTCTACACGTTCAAGATCTTGAAACAATGCAAGAGGGGGCAGCTGAGGTGTGAAGAAAATGGTTAAGTAATTGCACTTATGAGAAAAAAACTGTAATGTTTATCTTGTGAAATATTACTACTCAAAACCACTAAATTACCAAATATTCTTTTGATGTCTTGCAAGATTATTTACTTTTAATTTTAATTTTGTATATTGAAACATGAAAATATTTTGAAAATATGCACTTTTTGCTGTTTATACAAACTAATCACGTGAAGGTAAGAAAATGAAGATTTGTAAGTGAGATAAAATGTGCTCATATTATGCCCTTTTTGGTAATTTTGAAAGGTGTTATTCATACAACATCTCCTCTACAGTCACTATAACACATTGTCAGTCCCTCTTTCCTCCCACCTCCAAAGAGAAAAAAATAAATAAATCACACTGAGAATCTAGGACTGACTTAAAAAGAAATCATTTTACTTTCATACTTAGAGGTATATTAACAAAATACTCCTAAATATTCCTAAATTCAGGAGCACATACATTTAAGTATTCCTTGAGAAACTGGTCTGGCTTTCTTTCACGTGAAAAATTATGGCTAACTTTTATAAAACAAAAAACAGATAGCTTTTTATAAATTAATATTACCTTTTATTTCACACAAAAGCTAAGTTCTCAGTAATAGGCTGAGCAAATATGATTTTTCATTTCTTTTATAAAATCCTGGATTAGTATTACTAATAGCTCTTTCCCTCTCCAAGGAAAAAAGAAACAGATGATTCTGTGTGAATTTCAGTGGTGAAAAACATTCCTGTTTTAATTAAATCAATTTATCAAAGATTTTCAGTTTAGGTAATTTCTATGTTTATTTCCTGTTCAGTATAAAATACCATTATGGACAGTGAAGAAAAATACTATAATGCCTCTGCAGTTCAATGCATGAAATTTATCTTCGCATGGTCAAAATGGTAAAATACATAATATGATTTGCTCATTCTGAACCTGTGCATTGTCCATAAGACTACTTATCTTTATTTTTACAGTTAGCCACAGGTTGATAAAGCAATATAAATCTTATTGAAACAGATTAGATTCTTTTTAAACAAATCTAGCAAGGTCATGTGAAACTAAAAAAACAAATCACACAAATTATGCTCACTGCCACCAATAGTATTACATTCTTTGTAAGGACAAAAAGTAGATTTAGGAATTAAGTGGCAAAAAAGCTCATTCATGTTTTCTAGTTTTCACATTTTAGCTATCATTTTGGTCACTCTTGGAACTCCAAATTGCTTGACCTCTCTGAACATAAAAACACATATTTAATATTTGAAAAATAGTAGGTTGGTTGAAAAAAAACAAGTGACAGCACTGAAATATCAAACTTAAAAAGGAATAAATTCCTTTTCATTTTATAACATGATGAGAATCAATAATAATAATAAAAATAAAAGTAACACCACCCCCACCAAACAAACAAACAAAAAAACACAGGACACGTGCTGTCTCATAGATTAGGAGTGCCAGAGTCTGTAGGCAAGATGTACAGGGTAAGAATGCATGTGCAGCATCACTGCTCACTGGCTGTAGACAACTTTCAAACTGAAGGTATAGTAGTGCCTGTGGTACCATGCCTTAAGACATTACTTCCAACTGATTATCACATAAGCCACAACACATTTCCCACAGTAAATATGCTTTTATAGTAAAGAACTGTGAGAAGTGTATGGTCCAATCTATTTTTTTTTTTTTTTTCCCCAGAAATATCTTACTCCCTTGCAATATTCTTACTGGCTGCTGGGACTGTCTTTTACTAACATCACTGTGCAACCAGTTTGGCAATAGCACTCAGACCCAAATCTTGCATGTCCAGACACACAGAATCATAGAATCATAGAGTATCCTGAGTTGGAAGGGACCCACAAGGATCACTGAGTCCAAATCCTGGCTCCACACAGGACCACCTGAAAAAGAAATCCTATGTCTGAAAGCGCTGTCAAAATATTTCATCCAGCAGGCTCGGTGCTGTAACCCTGTGGAGCCTGTCCCAGTGCCTGACCAGCCTCTGGGTGAAGAATCTTTCCCTAACACCCAGCCTGACCCTCCCCTGTTCCAGCCCCATGCCGTTTCCTCAGGTCTTGTTGCTGTCCCCAGGGAGCAGAGCTCAGTGTCTGCCCCTCTGCTCCCTTCGTCAGGGAGTTGCAGGCCACCATGCAGCCTCCCCTCAGCCTCCTCTGCTCAGGGCTGAACAAACCAAGGGATCTCTGCTGCTCCTCAAACATTTTGTCCCCTAGACTCTTCACCATCTTTATAGTCCTCCTTTGGATGCTCTCTAATAGTCTTAGGTCCTTCTTATTCCGTAGTACCCAAAACTGTACACCAGCACAGAGCAGAGCAAGATAATCCCTTTCCTCTACTGTTTCACAATGCCGTGTTTGATGCACCCCATAACACAGCTGGCCCTTTTGACTACCAGAGCACACTGCTGACTCATGTTTAACTTGCCATCAACCAGAATACCCAAGTCACTTTCCACAAGGTTGCTCCCCAGCCTCTCATTCCCAGTCTGTACATACATCCAGGATTGCTCCATGCTGGGTGCAGAATCTGGCACTTGCTCCTGTTGACAAATAGTTCTTGGAACAGTTAGGAAAACTGCAACCTCAGAAAGTAAGCTTTTCTCAGAAGAAAATGGAAGAACAATCTAGACAAAGGTACTCAGAGGAAGACAAATCAGAGAAGCAGAATGTCACTCTGGGTAAGCAAAGTACTTTGGGATGAAGACTCAGGAGGAGTCAAGGATGTTTCTAGGTTAAATTAAGAGTATGGGATTGCAGGGTCAAGATGCCAGTGAATATCTGGCTAACTATATTTTTCTTTGTCCAGCTTCATACTCCGTAATTTTAGTTGGTTAGCCTTGGAAGGGAAATGACAGGATTCCTCCTGTTTATAAACCATGCAGATATCAATACAATGCCATAAAATGCAGTGTAGGGGGTTTTACAGATTACAGTTTAAAAAGAGTAAATAATTTTGTATACAACCATTTAACTAAGAATTGTATGTCAGAACATATGTAGAAGGAAGTCATTTAGGAAAGTCTGTACAATAGCTCTTCATCTCCCATGCATAACATCTTTCTCTGTGCAATGACATGCTCCTCAGCAAGCATGTTTCTCTCCAACTCTGCTTTTTGCATTTCCATTCACATTTTTTCCAGATTTGTCCCTAAAGAATTGCATTCAGTGTGGTAAATAAGCTTAGTTCAATTTGAAGGCAGAACTGGGACTGCTGACTGTCCTGTAAAACAGACACTGAAGCTACAAATTCATGTCTCTGGGCATAATCCAAATCCTATGCATAGATTTTATCTGCACTGCAGTTTATCAGAACTGGGTTCATTTCAGTGCTCATGTGCTAGGACATATGTCCATGTTATAGTCTTATGCAAAGAGAGACATCAGACACTTTCTGGCACATAGCTTTTTCCCTCCTTAGGTCACACTGTTAAATCAACTAGTATGATTTCCTGGCATAGATACACAATTCTCCGATACCAACTCTCATAGGATTGATGCAAATTAACACAGCACAACTCTCTTGTAGGATTCAAAGAGGCCATCCACTGGATCCTAGCAAGTGCTAAGTATTCTTTCTTTTTCTTAGAGTTGTACATTGGTTGTATGGAACTGAAGCATATTTGACAGAACAAGTTTTAATTCATGGAACTAGGCAGGTATCTATGAGAAGATTAAAAACATCACATGGGGAGGGCAACTCACTAAACTATACTTTTTTTTTTTTTAAAAAAAAAAAAAAAAAAAGACCAGAGTTTAGATCATTTGCCAGATGGTGAGCTGTCATAGTTACGCTTCTCAGAGATTAGAGCAGCAATATCAGCATTTAAGCTTTGCCCCTCAGTAAGCAATACATATGTTCCTAGCCTTTGAACTAGAGTTCAGACAAGAAATCTAAGAACAGTTACATTTCATTTACCTACAGTTGTGTTGGACTCTCCATAAAAACATGTTTTATAAATGAAGACTACCACACAGCCTTAAAAGTGAATGATTCTCTTGTTCCCTTCTTTCGATTAGGGGAGGATATTATTCATTCACTAAATATAAAGTGTATTTGGCACTGGGTAGTACACTATATTGGCAGCTGGGTAGTATAAACCCCGAAGCCAATGAAGGTCAAGACACCTAAGATGCTCTAAGGAGAAAGGAAGAACTTGTCTTCCACTGCCATTTCTGGTATCCCGGATATGAGGCACTCTTTAGCCTCTTCAGTTTCTAAGCACTGTACATTATGCTGGAATAGGCAGCTAGGTGTTGTTGTTGTTGTTGTTGTTGTTGTTGTTTGTTTGTTTTGTTTTTGTTTTTTTTTCAGCCTGCAGAGCTGTGATCAGATTTTAATCTGTCTCATTTCTAATGAATAACACCACAATGTTGTATTACACAGATTTCCAGAGAAGGATTGCTGCAATATCTCATCTGCCAGGAAGAGTCAATGTCTTGGCAGGCTCTTTATGAAATATCTAAATTGAATTGCTCAGATACTCTGTCATATTCTCTACCATGTATCTGACAGTCAAGATGTTATCAATAAATCTACTCATAGCTGGGTAGCTTTGTCAATACAGGTATCCACATGTTCTGCCTCCAAAATGCCTGGATGTCCACTTGCAGGGCTACAGGTGAGCCTCTAACTTAAGCCATGAAATTACTGGCGGAGAAGGTGAACTAGAGGATTTCAGCTCCTACCTCCACCACCATGTTATCTATGTTAGCATGCATGTCACTCTCTTAGATGGAGGCCACATCCAAACCTGTCCTTGGCCCCAAATTTTAAAATTTAATTAACCTGTTAGGATGAAATCATGTTCAGTCAGCATCCAAAACGTCTATTGTTTTTGGGACATCGGATGGAAACTGTTTTGTTCAATTGGAATTCATATATTGCATTTTTTTTTTTTTTGGTCCTACATGCGAGATACAAGGCAGTTGAAAGCAGAAGTGTTATTACTCATGCAGTTTGCCTGTGCATGCTTAGAATTTTTAAGCATATTTAAGTTGGTGTACAAATGCATATCCTCCAACATCCCTTTCTTTGAATTACATTTTAAAAACGAGTTTTAAAGATATCCTTAAGCCTAAATTTACTTTCCAATTGTGATTCAAAGAAGCTGGAGTCAATATGTAGTAAAACTTAAGGTATTGCCAGGAAAAATATAGAACATATATTTCTGCAAATCATACTAGATATTTCTATTTTGCATTGCAAAATTCTATATTGCATTGAAATTCATTTAATTAATTTAAATTGTTTGCTAAACTAAAAGGTATTTTATATCTATTTTCATCGCAATTACAGTAAACAGACACCAGTTTACCAATCTTATGTTTACATCTTCTTGACAAGAATGAACATTTTCAGAATTGAACAGCTAAGTTTTGTACTTAAGGACAAGTGACCATATATTTCTATAAAGAGTAAGTGATTGTCTAGATATATGCTTATCTATTGCTGTAGTAGTTCATTTTGCAGAGGAAATCAAGAGATAACTTTAAAATATTGTTTGATAGACTCATCTGGTCTCTCCTATAAAACAAACAATATGTTCTTGACATATGGGAAGGCTGGAATCTCACTGCTTTTTCTAACCTCCTGCCTAAACACACTTGCTTATATGCATCTGTTCTTGTTCTAACATCATTTATTGGTTTAAAAATGTGGCTTCAAAGTTCTTAGTTTTCTGATACCATGGGTCAAACACCTGGCCAAAAATGTGGAATTTACCGAGAACACACACTGGAGTCTTTTCAACCACAGACAGGAAATACAAACTGGCTTAAACTGGACACACATATATGGTTCCATATAAACATGATCTTATACTTTAAGTGTACAAGCTTGCATCTGTAGTATGTAGGAATAATGCACACTTAGTTTACTATGCTTCAGACCTTTTCGAGATAGTTTCTGTAGTGGTCTAAACTTACATAGTTTGACATCCTTGTTTAAATTTCACTATTTCAATAGTGTTCAGTCTATTATTATTTTTTTCCTCTTTTACACATATTTAAGCATTTGCAGGATTGTGGCTTTGATTATGTATTTGATGTATTTGATGCCATCAGCACCACTTAAAAAAGCTTCCTCTTGCTGCTCAATCATTTTTTCATGTTCATATGCAATATAAGTTTCATAACTCCTATGTCTAGTCTATCATTGGTTGCACTTCATAGTATTGCTAAAATATAGTTTTAATTTTAGCAGATGCCAAGAACCTAAAAAATCATTATAATAAGAGAGAGATGTTAAATTATTCTGTCAAATTTCTCTCTTTTTTTTTTTTCTACTATTCATATGAATTAATGCAAATCATTATAAGCAAATAATTCATTCTAGAATGTTATGAAGCTAATGGAAGGATGCTCAGTGTTTCACTACATGATAATTTACCTTAAGAGGGCTCTGAGTCCAAAACTCAAGGGTTTTTTCACATATATGACTAAGACTGATGTTTTAGGCATGAATATTAAGCCAGCAACAACTTGCTTTGCTTTATGTCCTCATCAGTAACTATAAAAACTTTATGATAGCATGGGCATATGAGGGCCTACAGGAAACCTGGGGAGGGACTTTTTATCAGGGAGTGTAGCAATAGGATAAGGAGTAATGGCTTTACACCAAAAGAGTGTAAGTTTAGATTAGATACAAGGAATAAATTCTTCACTCTGAGGGTGGCAATGCAATGGACCAAGTTGCCCAGAGAAGATGTGGATGCTCCATCTCTTGAAGTGTTCAAGGCCAGGCTGGATGGAGCTTTGAGCAACCTGGTCTGGTGGGAGGTGTTCCTGCCCATGGCAGAGGGGTTGGAACTCGGTAATCTTTAAGGTCCCTTCCAATCCAAACCATTCTGTGATTCTGTGGTGACATTCATTGACTTAAGCAGGACTAGGCCCTCAAAATGCCATTTATTAACCTTATTATGCAGTGGCATGCTGTATCCCCATAAGCTGTAGTCATTCTTATGCAAATTTTGTTTTATTAGCCTTCTTCAGAGGAAAAAAAAAAAATCAAATATCACAATATAGTCACCACCTTCTCTTTATTAATCAAAGAGTATCACATACCTTAAGCTTCTTTACACTTGTGCAAGGATCATTGGAGAAACTCTCAGTATCTGAAATTTCAATATCTTCACCATACAGGACCCCAGTCAGATCATTCCTCACCTGTCAAAAGTTAAGAAAAAGGCAAACTAGTGAACTGAGACTCAGTGAGGCGGAATAAAATGGACTATATTTATCCCTGCAATGACAAGCAATGGTCTCAGTGGTGATAATATGCACCCACATTTTTTTTCAATTTCATCTAAAAATCGATCAAGGCAAATTCTTTTACCACCATAACCTGCTATCAACTGAGCTACCATGTCAAGAGCTTTTATTACATGTGAAGAAAAGTTCATAGGAGACTCCCACTTTGCAACAGGGGACTGGACAATCCTTGTGAATTTCCAGTGCTTCTAAGACCAAAAGCTTTCTTGTAGCCAAAGCAATGATTGAGACCATATAAAGGTGAAAGTCTTGTCAGAAAATTCTCTAAGATTGTGAATTCTGAGGACTGACTTGAAATCACTATCAGCTGGCCCTAGCATGAATCAGCAGAGCTTAGCTTATGTCACTTAGGGTTGATAAAGCTTAATGAACTGCCCTGTGCCTCCCCCTTTTCTATGGCATGCATCTTTTCATGGGGCAGCAAGTGTTTAAGCAAAGTTTGCTTAAAGGTGACACAAGTAACCATGTTATCAACAGATTTTCTCATCTGATTTTATGGTGGCAAGCTAGTTGAGCTGCCTAAGAGCACAAAGATGCCAGATAACACACAAAACAATCTGGTGGACAGTTGTAGGGTGTTTGCTCTTGTTTGTTTTCTTTTTTTTTCCATATAACTACTTCACGGTTTTCTGTCTTAATCACTGCTGTTTTTCCTCCAGTCATATGACTGCAAAAACAAAGCTTCACATTGCTGTTCCTAATACATGAGCAAAAATAATTTTAGTTGGAGATAACATGGTTACAGATTGAAGTGAAGAGAGAGGCACTCTGATTTTAATTTAATAAAACTATGATCACACTCATTTCACTGATTTCCTTTTTTGTTTGTAACAAAATCAGAAAAAAGGAGAATCAAATCACAGTGTAAAAGAAATAAAAACAGACATTGCATACAAACACAGGAAATACAATTAAAATGTGACATTATATAGGAAAATTTAGAAGTACGTAAATCATATACAGATACTTTCCAATGACCCTCTCGATCGGTAAGTAGAATTACAGATTTTAAATCTCCCTCTTAACTGTCCTTTTCCTTAACCTCCTTAGCACAGTCCATTCTAAACAATTAGAAAATATTTGCTATACAGTGACATGGCCAAGAAAAGAACAGAAGTGTTATCTGTCCTTCACCAGTGAAACTTCTCCATTTGAATTTAGATATCTGTCAAATTTATTTTATGAGAAGATACTTTAGCCATTCAAAGACCTAGGTATTTATATATTTTCTCTGCTGAAAGCCTGTCACACTCATGCCTAAGAATGCAGTAAAAGCTAGAGGGTGCAATGGGACATGAAATGTCACAGGTGAGACATCTCAGTTCAACTGGCAGCTTTACAGAGAAACTTATTACTTCAAAATCTTTCTGCCTTTCTTTAATGTATGTTTGTGAATGTTTCCTATAACTACGCACATAAGTGGTTCTGTTGGGTGTACTTCATGTTTTTATGTTATTGACAAGATACCATGCAACTATTTTTGGTATGCTGCTTAACTGTTAGATAAGGACATGGTTTGGGGTAAAAAATAAGGACATCTTTGTATTTTGGTTTTGGCTGGAATAGAGTTAATTTTCTTTGTAGAGGCTTGTATGATGCTGTGTTTGGGATTTTTGATGAAAACAGTGTGGATAACACACTGATGGTTTGGGTTGTTGCAGAGCAGCACCTACACAGAGGACTTCCAGTTTCTTATGTTACCTGTCCACAGAGGAGGCTGGGGGTGCACCAGGAGCCAGGAGGGGACACAGAAAGACAGCTGGCTCAGGCTGGCCAAAGAGATATTCCATGCCACTTGGCAACATGCTCAGCAATAAAAGCTGGGGGGAAAAGGAGGAAGGGGAGGACATTCGGAGTGATGGCATTTGTCTTTGCAAGAAACCGTTACATGTGACGAGCCCTGCTTTCCTGGAAGTGGCTGACCACCTGCCTGATGATGGGAAGTAGTGAATTAATTCCTTGTTTTGCTTGACTTGCATGCACAGCTTTTGCTTTAACTCATAAATTGTCTTTATCTCAACGCATGATTTCTCACACTTTTACATTTTTGATTCTCTCCCCCATCCCACCTGGGGAGAATGAGTGAGAGGCTGTGTGGTGCTGAGCTATCTACTGGGCTTAAACCAGAACAGTCTTTTTTTGCAAATTTTCCTTTAAGCTGGTTGTGCCATTTTTCTTGGTTGACTATTGAAGTACTTCCTGAAGATCTTTATTGCAATGACTGTCTTTATTACTTCTTTCATGGTCTCTGCTTTATCCTAACACTTTTAGCCATACCCTCAAATTACTGAGCCGTATTTTTACGTTATTATTAGGCCTTTCACGAGGCTTAAAACAATTGGACACATAGACAATTATTTTATTAAAAAATAATCAGTTTTACAGAAGTAACAATCAGAATTTGCCCACCAAGATTTGGGTTACATCTTTCATTTTTTTGTGATGTTATAGTTAGTTTTTAAGGACATTCTATCAAAGCGTATTCACTGACAAAAAAAAAAAAAAAAAAAAAAAAGCCAACAAAACAGCAAACAGTTGTTTTTCTCCAAGTATACTAGTTAAATGGAAGACTGATATTCTAGCCCTAGCAATCCCATTAGCTGCTCCTTATGAGATCTTTTTTGATACAGAGTAAAATTGCCTTTCTGAAATAGACCATCAGTAATATCAAAAGAAAATTGATCATAGTTAATAGTTTTGAACATAGCTAATGTTCAAAATCCTTCTCCTTAGTATTAAAGTTCACTAAAACTATAATATGATGCTTAGAAAAAGCAAATTTTCTCTTAGCTAACAGAACTGTACTTTCCAAAGACATAAAATTGTCATGTTTCTAACCCATAGTGTCCTACCTTCTTCTATAAAACAAGACACTTTTTTTTTTTTTTTTTTTTTTCTTCCAGGCTTGCATTTCTGATATTTTCTTCAGTTTTTCTTTTCCTGGAAAAGTTTTTAGTAGTTTTTGCAATCTCTGGAAGACTAGGTCAACGTTACTCAGCTGATTTGAGCAGATAACTGTTGATTCACACCAAACTACCTCCTTGTCAAATTAGACATGGAAAAATGATAAAAATTAAATACTGTTAAAATAGACTAGCATTCATATATAGGCCTCAGTGGAGTGCCCTTGATTAGAAGAATTATCCATTCAGACCAGCTATTGCCTTGCTGTGCTTAGAACTTTTTCATAAACTTTACATTTGAGGTGTTCCTTTCTCTTAAGAAACGGGCTTAAGAACCATAACGAATATTTTCTCAACAACACATTTAAATTCAGCCACTGAGAAATCTCTGTTCATCCCACCCCACCTGCTAGAAGCTTTCGTAGCACTTGGACTTTCCATTGAACTATTTCTTAATCTCCCCAAAGTCATATTTTACTAGATTTGGTGCCAGAGAAGTTGAAAACCTTTCTCTTCACTGCCACAATCAGATTTTGGCTGTTTTGCAGATGTATCTGTTGTGGAGATTTTGCCAAAAGAAAGGTGTTTCTATTTCTCTTATCACAACTAGATATTAGAAACTTTACCAGAATTTACAGTATCACCATTGTTTTTTTGTTTTTTTGTTGTTTTTTTTTTCTCTCCCAATGAAACATATTTTTTTTCCCTCAATTTGTCAGACAAGTCATTTGACAAATCTTATTTTATGCCTTGGTCTCAGGGTATTTTCACTACATTTTTCAGTCTTCACTTTCTATTTGCATAATTTTGGCACCCTGCTCAAGATCTTTTCTTTCTAAATATTCTAAATATCTGTTGACACAGTATTGAGACTTGTGCTTCTCTGCCTTCTTGCAGAAGTCCTTCACTTCTTTCAAATAAGTTAAATAACTTTGAATTCTTCTGATTTGGATCTGACATTAGAATTTGCAAAGCTTGGCCTCCAGTTTCTACAGCAGCCAATTCTTGTAGAAAATGTTGCAATTTTGGACTGGATTTGTGAAACTCAGAATACAAAATGCTGTACGTTTTGCTTAAGCAGGTACTGGAACGTGTACTACCAGCAGCACAGGCAGTTTGAGAGCTCAGCAGTAATTGTTCCATTCCACCAACACTCTGAGCAAAGAAAACTGAAAACAAACAAACAAACAAACAACAACAAAAAAACAACCCTACACTTCTGCTTATTGTGTAGTATGAGATAACTTCAATGGGAGGAAATGGATGTACAAAGTTGTAACAAAACTGCATTAATCTCTGGTGGCCATCTGAAATTCCTAAGTAAATTTTGCATCAATTTATAAAACAGAAGTATTATAATTCCATGTGTTTTAGTCCATTGTTAGCAATTTAATGAGGCTTGTAGCTATACGTCTGTTTACAATTTTATACATTTTAAAGAAACTAATATTTCATTTTCCCCAAACCAGGATTATCAGACTTAATAATCAATAAAGCTCTTAACAGACCCTAGTCCTTCACTCACACAGCAAAAAAAAGAGCGCTTTACACAGCTCTTCATACAAAGCTGGATGAAATTGGGATTTCACCTTACTACATATTTGATAGATCTATATATAGTCATCTTCAAAAATTACTAGAGGACAAATATGCTTACCTAGCAACAAGCTCAAAAAAAAATAAAAAATAAAAAAAAGTTCTATATCATATGTTAAGAATACAGTTGCAGGAAGAAAAGGATGGCCCTTGTGCTTGAGGCAATGGATGGCACACAAGGGAACTGCTTTTTATTTCTCATCCTACCAGAGCTGCTCTGTGATATAGCTCATATGACCTAAATAAGATTTTAAAGTTTGCTACCAATTCTGTCTGTATCTCTTTTTCTGTGATGTGGATGGTAGCAATACTTGCCTACCTCATAGCTGCTGTATCAAATTCAGTGATGTTTGAGAGCCAAACAACAAAGTCCCTGACCCTGCACCTGTGAAGGAAGAAATACAGGGATTTTGAGGAGCCAAGAACTTGCATTGAAAAGAAAGAAATGAGTTTCTTTAATCTCTAATGGTAAGAATAGACAGAATGACTAAATGAGCTGGAAAAAAAAAAAAAAAAAAGTCTAGATGAAACCAAACTACAATATTCCTGTGGTCTGTATCAGGAAATATAGGTTTAACAAAAGGAAATGAATGTTGGGAAACTGTATGGGCTGGCTGCTCCTTAAGGAAAAGGGAAGTGAGTTCAATTACACATTAACTGGACAAGGGCCCTCCCCTGCCAGGGCTCCATCCCACACTGCCCCAGTGAGGGAATCAGGACAGGTCTGGAGATTACCAGTTTCAGCCATGAGTCTAGACCAACAACCAAGTTCACAGTGATAAGGCCCAAGGTAAAGCTACGAGTCAATCCATGAGTCAGGGAAAGGATCAGATCCAGTGAGAGGAACTGGTATCATACAGATTTGGTGACTGCAGGGCACTGACATGACAGGTCTGAGGGTAAGCTGGGAAATAAAGTCTGTGGGTCCAAACCGAATACATCCATGCCAGATCCACAACTAGATCCACAGTTGTGATGGAGATAAGGACCAACACTCCTACAGCATCATTTGGGCAGGGGCTGATGGCCCTGGGCTGAGCTGAAATGGGGTGTGGTGGGCAAAGTCTGGGGAGCCCTGGGGTGCTGGTCAGGGGCAGAGAGGGCTGGTGTTCTCAAGGTCCTGACACTGAATTTCCGTTGTTGGCAGGTTGTCGACTTCCTGTATGTGACATGATGACTTGCTGACATCTCCATATTATGATTCTATCTGTACAAAGTACAGATGACCTACTTCACAATGATACAAAAGTGACATGTGTATTGATTTTATTTTAGGTGAACAGATATTACTAACTTCAGTGGGATTATTCACATAAGCATCTTCTCACCAAGAGTAAATTACTAGTAACCATTTATCTGACTTCATTTTTATTTTATTCCTTTTTCCCAGAAAATAGTAAAGGAATGAGATGCTCCTGATGAATTGTCCATCTAGGGATGGTGGTTTGGATTCAGTAGTCTCCACTACTTCAAACTCTGTTTCAGATGATACATTTAAAGGTACAGTCTGTTCATTTAATCCTAACTCTGCTTGTTACAAAATATATTTAATAATTTTTAGATTAATCATACTACTTTGCTTTTAACAGATATTTCCAATGACATTTTGGTTCACTAAAGCTGCATGTAAGTACTGCAAGCTAAATCCTTGTTGTTAAGGGCAGTCTAATCCTACCAGATGTTGATCATAAGAGACTCCTAATGAATGAGAACTGGTCAGACCAGAGAGATTACAGTCAGATATTTTACTAAGATTTCCTGCTGCCAAGGTTTTATACTGTGTACTTTAAAATGTATTGTCAGAGTTTCAGTTTAGATATATAAATATATGAGTACAAAATAAATACATAAATTAAAAGAAAAAAAAAAAAAAAAAAAGACATTTCCTCATGGAAATGGAGGACCAAACATAAATTGTTAGTAATTGCAATGGACAGATTATGGTTTCTGGGGTTAGTAGAGATAGAAGCATCTCACCGGATATGATGTGCTACAAGCAAGCATAATTATCCCTATTTTCATTCCTCTCATTTACAGGCTTAAGAGCACTAAGTGAAATTTACTTGCAAGAAATAATGTATCTGTAGAAGAGAGATTTAGAAATGCTAATACTTTTCATTTGCCTTAAATATAGGAGAAAACTGAGGTCTACTTATATAGATACACACAACATTTGGGATTATAAAAATGAAAGAGCAGGTAGGACCTTATTTTGAACAAAAAGACAACACTAAACAAAAGCATCAGTGAACCAAAAGGAAACAGTAAAATATAATCTCAGGTATTAAGAATATAATCTCACTTCCTAATAAATAAATAAATAAATAATACTTTGTGTAAAGGGGAAAGAAAAACAGAGATGTGCTGGACTTCCATTTTTTTTCTGGTAAATGTGGTTTCACATAAAGCTTACACATGCATGATTACCTCATAGCTCATGCTTATTCAAACATAAGTTTTTATAGAGTTAGGATAAAACACTCTTTTCCCCAAATTCTCCAAAGTAGATTTTTCTTTTTCTTATGCCTTTTGGTCATAGAAACTAACACTAATCATGAACTCTCATGTTATTCCTAATAGCTGTGGGTAAAAAGAATTAATCTGAATTTAGGGTTGTTGTTGTAGAGGGATGTCACTTATTTATTTATTTATTTATTTAAAGTTGGCATACAGTTAGAAGTTGATTTCTCTGTAACAAAACCAGAAAATCAATCTATCTCATCACAAGGTCACTTGCTACCAGATGCCAGCATACTACAGTGACATTAAAATTTAACAAGGAACAAGAAACAGGGATCCACACAATGAGATGTATAAAAAACTTATATTCTGCTTAATCTATGAGTATGTAAGGATCTACATAATAGGATCTACATAATAACAGGACTTTGAAGAGTCCACAGAAACAAACTGTCCTTAGTAAAGAGTGGTTGTTAAGAAAACGCACAACTCTATGGTGGAGGAGGGAGGGAAAAGGCATGGTACATTCCTTTTTGCAAAAAATATGTAAGGCATTGCAAAACCAGAAAGCAACCCAAAGATGGTGAATAGCAGCTCTATCAGCAGTTCCCATGCAGATTTCAGGAACACCGATGAACAGACCCAAAGAAACAAATATATACAAAATATACTTCTGGTTCCTTGAATGTGATATAGTTTCTAGAACACTGAAAGCCATGTGGTTTGGATAAATTCTAGATAAATAGGACACTTCTCTACAAGTTTATCAGACCTGACTCCTACAGATAGCAGGATAAAAGCAAAGGGTCTGAAGTGCATAACATTATATAACAATAAGTTTCTTGCCAGATACTATAAATGTAAGTAGTGACCATACTAAGAATAGATTATTTAATAATTTGAAAACCAATGCCAGAAGTAATTAAGCAAAAAATCAGAAATGTTTGTTTATTAAAGCAAATTAATGTAATAGAACAACTGAAAGTTGGTGCAAGCAGGAGGAGTGTTAAAATCCTTGGACGTAATACAGAGGTAGACAAATAAAGGTACTCCATAATATTATATCTGGCAAGTAATTAACAATATACAATGAAAAATATACAATATGTCTTCTGACAAATAAAAAAAATAATAAATAAATAAATAAATAAACACCAGGTTTTAGGGTATGTGCTTTGATAACAAGAACTACTTATATAAAAAATCTTTTAAAAATATTTACAATGCATAGTAAATCTGCTTCATATTGGTGAATTTGATCAAGATTAGGAAATATGGACAGAATAAGATGCAAAGTATGAAATAATTAAAAATAAAAATCATAGTTTAGAAAAGTACCATGTATTTCATTTGAAGCACAAACTATTTCATCACCCTCAAAAACACTTCTGTAGTATTTTTCTCATGGCACTGGAAATGTGTGAATAATGAACCAAACGTTAGGGACTCTCTCAACACCAAATTACATTACTATAAGTGGACAATATATAGAATTTATCAGTAACTCTCATGTACACACATTTTGGACTACTTACAAAGAGCCCATTTACTAAAACATTTCTAAACAGAATTCATTAGGTGTGGATAAGTCAAACCAAGCAACTTGAACAATAATTATTATTAAAATGTTATCAGTGTCAGGAGGGATATGATTACAATTATAAGGAATTATAATTACAAAATAAACTGTTTTTATGTAAAATCCTTCTTGATGAAGCAGAATCAAAGCAAGAATAACATTTGTGCATTCATAGTCTCTCCATCTGTGATAGATGAAATATTGTTTATTCCAACACTAACTAAGAAAGGTGTTACACAGAAATTGTTGAAGTTAAGATAAATGGGCATTTCTAAGGAATGACTAATCTCATCAATAAATTGATATCTAAAATAGGTGATATTAATTGCACCCTAGAAGCACCTCCCTCTTTTTTCCATTAACTATAGATGGAGCTCAGAAGACTCTCCCAGGCACAGAAACAGCTGAACTCAAGCTGAATCCCAGGTCTCAAAACATAACCCTGTCTAAAAATGTTGTTCCACTACCAGTAACATCCACTGAAACTGAGAAACCCCAAAGATCCCTTACCTTCACAATTTTTTTTAGGAAAAGGTTAGAGGAGAGGATTGCTTTCTTGCATCCTTTCTCAGTCTGACTAATCAACTGCTGAGGGAGATCAAACAAGTTGTTCATCTACTTGGCTTGTAGAGGAGATTTGTACGAATTAAAGGTTTTCTGAAAATCTTGGAAGTATTATCAACCTGGGATTTTATTATTTTTTTCCTCCAGAAAACCTAGTCTGAGTTCAAATACCATGCATTCAGTTGCTGTAGTTATTTGCTGTATTGGGTTTAGGTGGCAAGGTTTTGGTAGCAGGGGGCTGCAGGGGTAGCTTCTGTGAGAAGAGCTGCCCCATGTTAGATTAAGGGCCAGTTTCAGCTGGCTCCAAAGGGACCCAGCACTGGCCAGAGCCAAGGCAATAAGCAATATTTGTGCCTCTGGGAGAGCAGATTTACGAAAGGGGAAAACGGCTATGCAACAGCAGCTAGGAGAGAGTTGTGACAAACAGCCCTGCAGCCCCAAGGTGAGTGCAGCAGGAGGGCAGGAGGTGCTCCAGGCATGCAGCAGCAGTTCCCCAGTGCCTGTGGAGAGGCACCTGGTGGAGCAGGCTGTCCCCCTGCAGCCCATGGGTCCCACATGGAGCAGATCTCCACGCTGCAACCCATGGGTGGAGGAGCCCCCAGTGGAGCAGGTGGATGTGGCCAGGAGGAGGCTGCGGCCCATGGAGAGCCCCCGCAGGAGCAGGCCCCGGGCCGGAGCTGCAGCCCATGGAGAGGAGCCCACGCAGGAGCAGGGGGTCTGGGGGGAGCTGCTGCCCGTGGGGGACCCATGCTGGAGCAGTTTGCTGCTGGGGGATGGACCCCATGGTACGAAGCCATGTGGGAGCAGTTCTTGAAGAGCTGCTGCCTATGGGCAGCCCCCACAGGCTCAGTTTGGGAAGGACGGCATCCCGTGGGGGGACCCCGCATGGAGCAGGGGCAGGGAGTGACCGTGCAGGAGCACCGGAGATGAAGTGTTAGGGACTGAACTCAGCCCCTGTGCCCTGGTCCCGTGTGCTGCTCCAGGGGATGAGGTGGAAGAGGGTGGATTGGGGGAAGGTGTTTTTTGGTTTGCTTTTGGTTTCTCACTGCTTTAGACTGTTATCAATAGGCAATAAATTATATTAATCTCCCTTATGCTGAGTCTGTTTTGTCCATGATAGTAATGGGTGAGTGATTCCCTTGCCCTTATCTCAACCCATTAGTTTTTTTCATCATATTTTAAGCCCCCTGTCATTTTGAGGAGGGGGAATTAGAGAGCTGTGTGGTGGTGCTGAGCTACCTACCAGTCTGAAACCAACTCATTTGCTAATGGTTTAATTATATCAAACTCAGGAGACTATGTCAGTGTTTATGAAAACTTCTGTATCCAGAATAAGCATTGTATTAACTGAAAACTATGAGTAGAACCTTCGGTGGGAAATAAATTAAAAAAAAAAATAATCAAAGATCAACTTTGTAAAAAGATCTGTTTAAACTTCATAAGTCTATCTATAATTTTCTCCCAGGTGAAGAGGGGAATACAGACGCTACTTCGGGGATGTAAGATCTTCACAGGACAATGTTGAATCCAATGATAATGCTAATATAAACAATCATGAAAATTTTAGCATGTGAATGGTACTCCCACCCCATGTTCCTTCCAGCTAGGAAACAGTGAGAAGTTTGCTTCTCTCTCTCTTCTGAGCCACAAAAATTCTACTACATTCAAGAACTAAATTAGATGCTGACTGGAGTGATGTTACTGAGCAAAGAGAAGCAATCAGGAAGTTCAAAAAATAGTTTCCTCTTTTCCTCCACTGTGTATTATTTACATACAAATAATTTTTCTCACTTGCACCTCTGTTAAATAGTGCATTTTTTTCTGTTTTCGTAAAATTGAATTTTTGTAGTGGGTGTTACTTAAGACTAAAACTTTAATCCATTTGGAAACAAAGTTAGAAGAAATCAAACTTAAGGTGTATGACATGAAAGTAGGGGTGCATTTCTTGCACTGGTATTTATTGAAGCTTCATATTAATGTTTAACTATCAAAAATAATTTACAAACCTTCTGGAGTCTTTAAAGGAAGATTGATTAACTTTCACTGGGACACTGACACTCTGAGGGAACAACTAATTTACAGATCTAAATGTCCCCTTTCTGGACTTGCAAGCACTGCTGATATGATCATTCTGTCAAAACCTTTCACCATACACTCTCTGTGACAGATACCTTCACTATATTCCTTTTATAATGCAGAGAAACAAACTAATTTCACAAATATTTCTGAAGCACAATCTCCTTTTGGATCCTCTCTGTTTTTGAGACCATGCAAATCAATAGCAGCTCAGATCTTCCAAAGAAGGAATGTGAATCTGGCTATAATTCTCATCAAGAGTTTGCACTCATTCATCTATACAGCAGAAACCAAGGAGTTATGAGGAAGTTCCTTAAGGAACTTAGACACCATCAGTGCTACAAGACAATCTCTTTCCTTCTCAATTTCAAGTCCACAATTCAGAAGAAGGTTAAAAACCACGTTTTCAGTAGTGACAGTCTTCACAATAGGGACCAAATTCCTCCCTTTGGGTCTCCTCACACTATTCTATATTCTAATTAATACAAATAATATCTTCCAAGCTAGCTGAATAGATACATAACCCGGGGAATGTGGAAAAAAGATCTTCCCCAGACACCCTATCATGGTTTCATATATAGAAAATACTTCTGTAAATACTACCGTTAAAATCCCAAATAGTGCTTGCTAGAGAAAACAAAAAATAATTTGTATTACATCTGTAGCTACACTTAGCTGTTACTACGTCCTGATCTATATATGTTACTTTGTGCAATGTGCTGTAAAATTTCTGAAAAGAATACTCGATAAGTTCAATTTTATTGTCATTTGACACTAGAGCTTAGGGATATGGTTTAGTGGGGACTGTTAGTGTTTCTATGACAAAGTGACGCACTGGGTGGACGAGGGAAAGGCTGTGGATGTGGTCTACCTTGACTTCAGCAAGGCTTTTGACACCGTTTCCCACAGCATTCTCCTCAGGAAACTGGCTGCTCTTGGCTTGGACTGGCGCACGCTTCGTTGGGTTAGAAACTGGCTGGATGGCCGGGCCCAAAGAGTCGTGGTAAATGGAGTCAAATCCAGTTGGAGGCCGGTCGCTAGTGGCGTTCCCCAGGGCTCGGTGCTGGGGCCGGTCCTCTTTAATATCTTCATCAATGATCTGGATGAGGGGATCGAGTGCACCCTCAGTAAGTTTGCAGACGACACCAAGTTAGGTGCGTGTGTCGATCTGCTCGAGGGTAGGAAGACTCTGCAGGAGGATCTGGATAGGCTGCACCGATGGACTGAGGTCAACGGTATGAAGTTCAACAAGGCCAAGTGCCGGGTCCTCCACCTGGGACGCAATAACCCCAAGCAGAGCTACAGGCTGGGAGATGAGTGGTTGGAGAGCTGCCTGTCAGAGAAGGACCTGGGAGTGATGGTTGATAGTCGGCTGAATATGAGCCAGCAGTGTGCTCAGGTGGCCAAGAAGGCTAACAGCATCCTGGCCTGTATAAGAAACAGTGTGACCAGCAGGGCTAGGGAAGTGATCGTCCCCCTGTACTCGGCTCTGGTGAGGCCACACCTCGAATACTGTGTTCAGTTTTGGGCCCCTCGCTACAAGAAGGACATCGAGGTGCTTGAGCGAGTCCAGAGAAGGGCGACGAAGCTGGTGAGGGGCCTGGAGAACAAGTCCTACGAGGAGCGGCTGAGGGAGCTGGGATTGTTCAGCCTGGAGAAAAGGAGGCTCAGGGGTGACCTTATCGCTCTCTACAGGTACCTCAAAGGAGGCTGTAGCGAGGTGGCGGTTGGTCTGTTCTCCCACGTGCCTGGTGACAGGACGAGGGGGAATGGGCTTAAGTTGCGCCAGGGGAATTTTAGGTTGGATCTTAGGAAGAACTTCTTTACCGAAAGGGTTGTTAGACATTGGAACGCGCTGCCCAGGGAAGTGGTGGAGTCACCATCCCTGGAGGTCTTTAAAAGACGTTTAGATGTAGAGCTTAGGGATATGGTTTAGTGGGGACTGTTAGTGTTAGGTCAGAGGTTGGACTCGATGATCTTGAGGTCTCTTCCAACCTAGAAATTCTGTGATTCTGTGATTCTGTAATCAAAGCAAAATTATTCCTAATGTAGAAACATACAGTATTACAGATTTTCAAACACTTTCAGCAGCTCCAAACTCTCATGTTTCTTAAGGCAGCATAGTCATATGATGTTTTTGTTTGTTTGTTTGTTTGTTTGTTTTATGCTAGACAAAGCAGGCCAGGAAAAAAAAAAAAAAAAAGGTATTGGAAACAAAAGTAGTAATCTCTGAGTAATCTCTGTGCACTTCATATAGGCTTAAAGCATGCTATGACATAAGATTTGCCCTAAGCAAGAACTAAAGATCCAGATACCAAGATGATCTAGATAAAGTAAAAGTAACCAGCACAACTCATATCATGTTGTCATTCTTTTTTGGGCTGTCAGTGTACAAAACAATATCGATCAAGGTTTTAAGTAAATTAGCAATGTATCTTCAACACAATTTTCCCTTCATCTCATCCATGAATTGCTCACCTCTTTGAGGATGAGACATTAACCTTAAAAAGACTGAAGCACTGATTTCTGTGAAAGTCATTCCAGCAAAAGGAAGCAGCAGCCATGTAAGAGCTGTATGGGGGCTATGCACCCACTTTCAACTGCTGCCACAGTGAGCAGTGGCTGTGATCATTCTGCAGGGAATTATTCCTGGTAGGAAACCTCACCTCAGTATGTCTATCACTGAATGCTTCCTGAGGAAATGTCTTGATGTTACTGTTCTGTTTCCAAACCCAAAGAAGGAAAGGCAGTCCTAGGAAATGTCAGAAAGGCACATGAAGTGGAATAGGATTACATGTGCAAAATTAATGACATCTAACATTTAATTAGCATGATAATGCCACCCATTGCCTGAGGAAAAAAAGATAAAATTAAAAATAAAGCTGAGAAGTTCAAGACTAATAAAAGACATCCAGGCATATAATATCAACTCTTTACTACCAAAATGTATTTTCAAAAGGTGTCATGCACTTGAGACAAAGTCAAATTGTGCTTTTCAGGGAAGCCCCAAAAGTTCTCCCCTTCTCTCATGTGTAATGCAGAGTTGAAGTTCAAGACTGCTTAAAGGAATGAGAGAAAGTCACTATAAATCTGCAACAGAAAAAAAAAAAAAATAAAATAAATAAATAAATAAATAAATAAATAAAACCTTAATGTTTAAAATAATCCAGTTAATATGTGCTATGCTAACTTTAATCAACATCGATTTTTCAATCCAAGTTAAAGTAAAGCAAGACAAAGTAGTGGCTCTACTAAACCATTTTCATTTTTCTGTATAGGACTACTACATTATTAAACGTTGTTTCATAGTATAGGGATTTGCTCCTCCAACTTTAAAGAGACCACTGAAGCTATATTAACAGTTTTTGAATATCAAAAAAAACTTGCAACAACATTTCCTGCAATGGCGTATGACTGCTATTTCACACTTTATTTACTTCAGAATCCTCAGAAGGATGCCATATGGTGGTGATAATTTACTGTACTTGAGCTTCTCAATTTGGTTCACGTAATTCCTCCACTGAGATTTCAATTGTCAGCTAAAACTGGACTCCAGTTACCTGTGAAAAGTCCTTCTAGACAAGAAATTTTCCCTGGCTCTTGTATGCATTTTTTTTGAACACTTTAATTATTTCATTAATTGTGCTTGCTTTTTCTCTTCTCTGACACACTTCTACATTCTGAAATTTCTTCCTTCTAGTACTTTTCCTTAAGTTCTTTAAATTGCAGCAATTCTTGGCATATCTTACAATCAATTCCTTTACAAATAAATTCTGCACATCATTTTATATTACTTTGAATGGGATACTGAACAGACGTTACGCTGCATCTTAGCATATTGTCCTAAGTTTTGTCTCTTTTACAGAAATGTAGTTAAAAATGCCATGGTGGCATATTTTCATTTCATTGGCTTCACGGTCTCTTTTCTTACAGAAGAATCCTCCAGTGTCACATTAATACAAGCTATTTGGTTTAAGAAAGTAAAGCCAATTTTATCCATGACTTTAAAGGAAGAAGTTTTCTTTTCTTGTTTAACAATGAATAAGTTAAAGGGAAAATGATACAAAAATACAAGTAGTTTATCAGGACTATCTGAGATAAAATCCCTAATTCAGTATGGAAGCCAGAAGACAAAATCTTCTCACCTGAGTACTTCTTGATGTGTTTTATGCTATAAAGAAGCAGGAAGTTTCATTTGTAGTCTTTGGGCAACTCATTGGCAACTTTGTATGGTGAAAATTAAGTCTGTCTGTTATGAACTGGCAGTCATCGCCTTGACCATGTGTGCTAGTACTTTCTACTGTCACTGTCCTTTCCATTTCAGCATTACAGTTTGTGCTTGGAATTCACAGATCACCTGGAATCAGACTTCACCCTTCTGTATCCCCACAAGCACTAATAACAATCTGGCATAAAAAAATGTTCTGTACCTTCGTAGGCATATGTAATGCTTTATTTTAGCTCTCTGAAAACAAGGAGGAGAAAATATACATGGCATCATTTAATTTCACCAGAACTGAATAATCCCCTTAAAATATATTTTTTGAGTTTTAGATAAATTCCAGACCATTTATTACATGTTTTTATTTCATCTGAAGGATAACTTCCACTTAGTATTTTTTTTAATATCTGTAGCTTCTATTCCAAAGTTAACTGCCAGCGCAACTCACTAATGTAGAAGATTCATAAAAACTTCAAAGCATACTAGATTGGAATTAGGGAAAAATCTGATTCTTTTGAAATCATCAAGCACTTGCACCTAAGCAGCATAGTGAGTGTAACAAAAGCATCCACTACTTCTTCTGCATCACCACTTTTCCTCATATACTAAGAAAATTTAAAGTTTATAAAAAAATCATCCTGACAATGTCTAAAATAATTTTAATTAAAAAGATAATGACATAAACATCTTCCCTGTTAGCTGCATGCAAACTGACACAGACATTATGAACATCTGAAAATGGCCATATACAACACTGTCAAATATCTATCCAATTGTATAACACCTTCAGTATTTCAGTGTATATTCTGGTTCCTCCACAGTCCACATAGTGCACTGAACTCAGTAAGCACATCCCTCCTTTACTCATGAATGAGACCTTTACAGATGAATCAGAAGCACAGGAAAGAGAAACCCAGTAGCCCATACAAGCAGAGTCCTGTCAAAAAGCAGCTATATTGGACTGGGATTTAGGAGAAAAGCATTTGTTTTATTTTGATGATTTTTTTTTGTTTTGTTTTCCCTAAGCAGAAGATTCCTGTTAAAGCTGTGCAGACATTTAAATTCAGAATGCTTGAACTTGCAATCTGAAGAATTCTGTAAGGTTTTATCTATTTATTAATTGTAGAGCTCAGAGAATTTGGTGGATATTTTCTGGAGAAGTTTGTTTCCATAAAACTGGTGGCACTCCAAAATGCCGGAAGTATAGATGGTATGACAGCTCTTCAGAAATTGTCATGCTATTTCTACAGAAGACATTTCACCATTTTCTTCATTAGTGACCATTTGTCACTAATTTGCATGAATATCAACCCATTGACATGGGATCAGATTCTCCTCCATATTATATGAACACAACAAATTAAGAGGAACAGAAAAGTTACCACTGACACCTGGATCTAAAAAGGTGTAATGGAGAAAGAAAAGGAGAGGAATCCCCCCCCCACACACACACACTCCTTCAGCAATTCTCTAGATCACCAGCTATTTTCCTCCTCAGTTTCTCCTAAAGGAGAAAAGAAATGAAAAAAAAGTGAGAGTATCTTACAATACTGTGCTTCTCCTAGTTTCCTATCCTTTATCTAGACTGTTATATAATAGAGGTTAATAGATTAATTTTCAGCTTTACAAGGGAAAGTGACATCTAAGTGTCTTCATACAGTGTCTATGTCACGGTGTGAAATGAGCCTACGGGAACTGAATGGAGCTATTTACAAAGGTTATTTATCTTTGACAGAACTGCAATATCCAGAAGCAGAGCAACTATCCCTACAGAAGCTATGCTGGATTGAAGGGGTACTTGGATTGTGTAAAGGGTGGAGTCCTTCCTATTAACCTCTGTAAATTTCATGATGCATAAACATAGTTGCTCACGCCAGAGTTCTGACCAAAAAAAAAAAAAAAAGAAAAAAAAAAAAAAAAAAGGTTAATTCATCTTCTTGGTTTTATTAATAGAGGTCATTGAATAAAAGTAAACTGGCAGCAGTAACCTTGTATAAGATACACAAAAAGCACTGTGTTGGAGTGTCTGGACTACTGCAGGAATTTCCAAGGTATTTTTCAGCCAACTACACATGAGCTTTGCCTATTATTTTAGGCAACCAGCAGGAACTTGAACATATGTAACTACAATGAGATACAGCAAAGAATTAAACTGCGATAAACTGCAATATATTGCAACACACTGAAAGCAGATGAATTAATTGAGGATACCACTGACAACCCCTCCACATTGTGGAGTACACACTCTTCCCTAAGGGCACTTTGTGAACTGTATGTGACCATCTGACATAAGGACCAAGTAAGGACGCCAGCATCAATCCACGTATTAAACATTAGCAAAGCTTAACTTCTTCCTCATATTTTTTAAGATTAAAAAAATAATAATAACCCCACTTGGCCATAACTGCTCAATGCCATCCTTAGCTCTACTCACAGCTAGTTGGGCATAGTTCAGAGTTTGCTAGCATCTAGCTGGATTGCAACGTGGATTGGAGGCAATTTGTGCCCACTTGCAAAAAGACATACTCTTCAAGACACACTTATAAAAAAGACGTGCTTAAAGTACCTAGAGTCCCTAAACACTCCTCTCCCAAGACTGGAGATTCTATCCAGTCAATTCTATCCATTTTTTCCACTAAAAGTAATGCCAAGAAAAAGTGAAAATTTAGCAGAAAACCATAAGATTGATTTGCAATTTGGAAATAGACTTTACAATAAGAGAATAAATGAGCTCTGAGATGGATTAAGACAGAACTGAATCATGATGATACAGTCTGCACATGATAAACTACCTACTTAAGGAGAATTTCTAACTCTGGTCTCTTTAATCTAGCAGACAAAAGTACATAAAATACAGTGACTGGAAGCTACAGATGAAATAAGATGCATTTTTTAAAGTATATCACTAGCCACCTTCTGAAGCTCTTGAGCATGAATACATGGCAAACAACAAAAATATACATATATGAGTTAGACCTTGCAGCATTTTTCTTCAGAGAAAAAAAAAAAAAAAAAAAAAAAAGCTTCTTGGTTTTGATTGTGGAACAATGATTTCATGTCAGAGCTATAACCAAGTTTTCATATTCTGAATTTCTTACTGACATTATGTCTGACTATCATTCCAAAAAACAAGATACCCTACATTGATTTGTACCTCAGCATCTGCATTGCCAAAATGAGAATAAACACCTCTAGATAACAAAAATATCAGGTTCCTTTTAACTATTAAATATCTACAGATGAAAAATATTCATGACATCTGTTTCACTGATAGGAACCTAAGCACAAAGCAGAAATGCAATTTACTGGGTCTGGCTAAGATGAAGCTATGAAGTTAACTTATTTCATAGCAGCCTGTGTCATGCTGTGCTTTGCATTTGTGACTTAAACAGTGATGATAACACACCAGTGCTTTGCATGTTGCTGACCAGTGCTTGCACAGTGTCAGAGCTTTCTCCCTCCTCCCAGCCACTGAAAGTCATTAGGCTGGGGATGAGCAAGACATTGGCTGGGGACATAGCCAAGACAGCTGGCCCAAGCAAATCAAAAGGATATTCCAGACTTATGATGTATTCCGCAATAAAATATCAGTGAAATATGCTTACATTATGCTGCACACAACATTCTATTAATATAGACTAGTATGTAACACACTTTTTTGGAGAACTCCAAGATCTAAATGGCAGAAGGAAGTATATCTGTTGTTCAGTCTGAGCTCCTGCAAAATAGAGGGCATAATACTTTAGTCTGAAAGTACTGCTTCAAAATCATGTACAGGAAGGATGACAGAATCTAATCCCTAATAAATAAATGCCTTTTGGAAAGTCCTTTCTATCCTGGAGACAGGTGGGAACTTTTTAAGGGAGACATATTCTTAGAATCATACTTACAATCTCAGGTCCCATAGAGTTTAGCATTTGATTATCAAGTAATTGCATTTAGCTTTAAAAGTCTGCAGAGAGGACTGACTACAGCTGAGAATGTTTCCCCTTGCATTGCTGACCAAAATGCAAACATCCATACTGTGTACATATGAAAATATTTTTTTTCCTTGCCTTTCATTCATCCTTACATTAAATGTTATAAGGACAAGGTCTATCATACTGAAAAAGTACGTATATTCAGTACTAGTCAACATTTTGATTTTAAAATGACATAAAATTCCTACTGTTGTATCAAAGAATCTAGGAGCTTCGTTTAATGTCACTTGGGCTTCTAGTAAATGTAAATCACTTTGTTATGAATTATCACAGACTGGTAAACAGTCATTTAGCAGAACTGATAGTTCTACGCAAAAATAAAAATAAATAAATAAATAAATAAATCATTTAATTGTATTTAACACATTTCTTCCTATGAAAATATATAGAGCCAGTATTCAAATTCAAGCATGTTCCATATTTATGTCAGAACTGTCTGATATGATGATTATTGTCCCTAAACTCATATTAGGTTTACATGGCAAGGTAGCATGGCTGCTGCAGGGTTGGCCTCTGAGCACAGCCTAGCAGCTGCCCCGTGTCAGATCACAGTCAGCTCCAGCTGGGACCTGCTACTGGCCAGAGACGAACCAGCGAGAGACGCTGGTTGGGCCTCTGGGAGAGCAGATTTAAGAAAGGGAAATTGTGCAGATGCAGCTGCAAGTGAGAAATGAGAAAATGTAGAAAGGAACAATTTTTTAGACACCAACATTAGTGAAGTAGGTGGGTTCTGGAGCAGCAGTTTCCCTGCGGCCTGTGGAGAGGCCCCTGGTGGAGCAGGCTGTCCCCCTGCAGCCCATGGGTCCCACATGGAGCAGATCTCCACATTGCAGCCCATGGAGGAGCCCCCGGTGGAGCAGGTGGATGTGGCCTGGAGGAGGCTGCGGCCCATGGAGAGCCCCCGCAGGAGCAGGCCCCCAGGCCGGAGCTGCAGCCCATGGAGAGGAGCCCACGCAGGAGCAGGGGGTCTTGGGGGAGCTGCCGCCCATGGTACAGACCCATACTGGCACAGTTCTTGAAGAAGAATGGATAGAAAAAAGTCTGTTTAACCAAACTTACCCAGAATCAATTTTTACTGTTTTGCAGTTAAAAATATAAAAGTATTAGTCCATAATATACAGGAGTTCTGCCTGGGAAAGGCTCAATCAGAAGTAAATTTAATAGATTGATGGGAAGTATTTTCTATGAGAAAACAAACAAACAAAAACAAGCAAGGTATATAAAACATTTAAAGAACATAGCTTAAGCTAAACAAGGCAGTGAAGGCTGCATGGATTTCTTTAGTTTTGTATCTGTAGAGCTGCACAAAGAAAAAAATAATTCCAAAGAGAACAGAAAAGTTGAAAACAACTAGTTACCAGCTGAAAGGATATTGATTGATAAGTTGTTGTTTTTTGGTCTTTGACAAGCATTTGTCTCAAAGTGCCTGCTATTCATATAAACAAAAGCAATCATGAAGCCATGGGTGATGGAATCCATCACAGAAACCTACAGAGCAAATACCATTGCTTTCCATTTCTGCAAACTGGACAAGCAAAGCAAAGCTGGTCTGAGGGCAGGCCTTAGGACTGGTTGCAGAAGACTGACAAGGGTAACACGGAGCACTTGTCTGTTCCACCAGTTCAAGAGCAAACACTTTTGCAATCATTAGACCTGACAGAGGCAAATAAATAAATAAATAAACAAATGACATTTTACTAAGCTGTAGGCAAATTAGCTTGATAGTACATCAGAACATCACAAGCTGAAATTAAACAAATAAAGCTAAAGTGAGGAAAACGACTGGAAAGCAAAAGTGCTGAGGGCTACATACTATAGTGCAGCATATCATAATCAAAAGATAATTCATATATTCCCTTCCTCTCCATCTCCAGGGCATAACATTTCAATAGGGTGTAGACAGCCCTGCAGTCTCTGGAACTACAAGGAGTACAATTTTTCAGTATAGCCAAAGAACAATAACAGAGCTGGGAACTTTGCAAGAAACACAGTGCATGAGCATGGCAATTTGGATCTGTGCTAGCCTAGGGGTCTCTGAACTCTTAAGAATTTTTACTGTGATTGTCAGGACTAAATACAAAACCTTGGAACCATTAAGAAGGAGGTTTGTCTTACAGAGGAACCCTTACTTCTGTAGCAAGCCATGGTTTCAGCAACCATCACGCAAAGCGCCCCTCCTGATAACTGCAAAGCCATAGCCTCACTCTTCCCACACACATACATTGAGCAATGTATTTTTCTGCATACTCTTTATTTATTTATTTTTTGGGAATGGGGACTGCATCTTAGAGATATGCATCTGAGATGGTACAACAGCTTCCCCCAGTCCTTGATACCACTTTGTTCTTTCTGGCAAGTTGTACTTGATCACACACAACTGTTAAGGGAGCTTTGCCCTGCCTGTTAGAACCTACTGATGCCGTACATCATCTTGTCTCTTATGGTGCTGTTTTCTCATTCAAACTGCATAAGAAAAGCCTCCACTATGTCTGTATGCTATAAACAAAGTCACAGTAAATACACTCCTGCACATGCCATGTTACTAACTGTGCATATCTAAAGAATGACTAAAGGCCAGCATCTGCTCATTTGATATCACACAAACAACTGCCAGCTCAATGTCCATATATAGGCCGAACCTGAAAAAGTTTTGTAAGTGAAATGTTCTCTACAATGCTACCTAATTCTGTTCTGTAACCTCCTTCCTCTAGTACATGTGTAATTTGCAGAATGAAGTACAGGAATTCACCACCCACCTTCCTCCCTCAGAGCAGTGCACAGAAAATACAAGCATTTCTTGTTATACATCTGTTTAAGAGTATCTGGACACATTTCTTGTTTTCCACCACCTACACCATACCCTTCTGGAATGGGCTGCACTCCCATTTATTACTGTTGTGAAAGTACTTGGAGTTACTGCCAGAAAAAATGCAGATGTCTGCTGTTCTACTGATTAGGGCTCAGTCCTGGTGGTGGGCTGATGTGAGTATGATTTCCTTTTGAAGGATTCAAGGAGAAGGGAACAGAAAACAGAATTTCCACTTCCTTGGTGAGTTCTTTTTGAAAGAGCAGCTAAGGTGAAGATATCATCATCTGCAGAAGCAGTGTTCTGGGAGAAAGAACTGGCCTCCATTACCTACGGACTGTAGCACTTTATGGCCCAGAAAACGATCCAGGGATGTGAATCTTGCATACTCAGAAGCACATCTCTATAGCCTCAGAGAAATGTTCTACACTCTGTTGAAAGGAGGAGGATCTAAAATACACAGGAAACATAGTGCTGTCTCTTGGATACCTTTGCTAGTTCTTGGCCTGCATTGCTGTCATTTCTGAATCTGACTTTGGGAATGCAACCAAAAAAAGATTTATCCACTACTCCATCAGTCACGTAAGGAAGAACAATCGAATTCCACAGCTCTTGGATCTAGGGGCAAGGAGCCTAAATGCTTTTACAGATCTAGCTTTATGAGCCTACCTGAAGGATCCTCTAGTGTCAGAGCAATTACAAAGAGCTCTGGAAACTAAGCTGAGAGACACTGCAATAACATTTCTAATGAATCTAACTCCTATTTACAGCTTCCCTCTATTAGTTTCAACAAGTATACAGTTTAGCTTTTGACATTTACAGAAAGAGTTGTCTCAAGTCCTCTTTAACTATATTGACTGTGGCAGAAGTTTAGAAACGTGTGTGCTAGAAGTACTGATGCATCCATTTCAGCCAGGAAATACTAATACAATCTCCAAGTAGTTTGTCTGATCTGGACTAAGAAACTAAACTAAAACACAAACACACCAGAAATCTGGCAACAACAGTATCTAATGAACTTATATGAAGTTAATAATGATAACATGATTACAACAATATTTGCCAACCAAAATAAATATATACTCATATGAAATAATTTCTCTACATGTCATGGAACGTTACTCTGCTTACAGAAATTGAAAATCCCACTTGCAGAAGGGGTTCAAGGTTAAAAATCAATTTGATTAGATCTAGGAAATCAGGGAAAGGAGATTCTTGTTAAGAATGCGTGTATATGAAAACCACAAGAACTTAACACTGAGAGGTCTCTTCAAATAATGTAGGCCATACAGCACCTTACAAAAACAAAACTTAAGTTTGTAATAAAACATTAAAAGCTATAGTTATAATGTTCCAAAGGCAGAAGCTATAGAGGGAAGAAAATTTGAAAGCATCACCCATCCTGCAATAGCTGGGATCTGTGAAAGTCCCGGAAAATCTAGGCACCGTGTGTTCTGTTCTACACTTCTTTTTCTGACTCCGATTAACAAGATCATACAGATTTTCCTTTATGATGATGATGTTTCGTGTTATTGCTATTTCTTCATTCCCTGTGTCATCTACAAATTTCACAAGTTCATACTTTGTTCTTCCCCAAGTTATGAGTTAATACACTGAAAACAATTGGTTGAAAGGCTGTTCCCCTGCTTCCTCCCCCCCTACTTTAAATATATCATTATCAATTTATTTATCCTGAGAAGCATTCTTATAATACTATTTGCAGCAGTTTTGCCTCTAGCTGAGCTCCTGCCTGCCTTAGAATTTCCTGAACTTATTCTAACATCTCCACTCCACTCCTACAGGGCACTGTACCGACCAATTTAGATTTAAGTTAAGCATTTAAATCCAGTCTAATAGTTATTAAAATAAATAAATAAATAAATAAATAATCTTACCATTTCCAACTGCTGATCTGCTGCTGATAAAACTGAATTGTGATTTATCACTTGCCTCCTGGTTTATTCTTTCCTTTAGTGCTTTTCTATTCCTGCATCCTACTCAAATACATCAGTCTCTGGGTTCTGCTTTGGGAGCTTGAGGGGCCAAGGCCCAGCATCACCAGGGAACTCCTGAGAACCCTCTGAGAAACCTGAGGATGCCAGTTACTGCCAGGTAAAGATGAAGTAAGGAGAGCCATGAGGATGCATGTATGAGGAAGCTCTTGTAACTTCTAATGAATCTGATCAGCTGCCTCAGCACAAGGTGACTGAAGCCTTTGTTATAGCTTTCCGCTAATTAGGGCCTGTCAAGCACCCTTTTAGCCAGGGAGAGCCCTATATAAGAGCCAGAGCTAGAGCAGAGTTCTGAGGGTGCAACCAACAAACACAGCAGTTTGTGCAGAGGGGTACAAAGAAAAAGGTATAGTTTATGTGTTCAAACCAGCATAAATAGTCTCAGGTAAGACAGTGCAGAGCAGTGCCCCAGCAGATTTTAAAGCAGTCGACCCTGCAAAGCAGAGGCTTCAACCTAGATGGAGCTTTGGATGGTGGGTACAGGCCTCCACATCCCAGGCTGCTGAAAGCAGCTTCTCTCTCTCACAAGGAGAGAGGAAGGAATGGATGGAAATGCTTACCAGCAACTGTAGGAGGGACAAGTGAACTGGGCTGATGAGCAAAGGGCCTTGAATGACATGACAGAAAGGTATCACAGAATCAGCTGAACAGTGCTTATGCAGGGTCACTTAAAGAAATTGCATATAAGCAATAAAGTGCCTACAAGGCACCATTATGGGGCAATCCCCAAAACCCTTTCTGGGAAACCAGCATGCTGCAGTGCCTCTCTGAAGTACCTATATGCTAATGCATGCATGTAGTATGGGGAATAAGTATAAGTTGGAAATTTGTGTGCTGTTCTGTGATGTGAGATCACAGAGGTGTGGTGGAAAAGCTCACCTGACTGCAGTGCTCTAATGGGGGGATTCAGGGTTTTTAGGAAGGGCACACCAGGAAGATGAGGAGGTGGAGTTCTCTTTTATGTGAGAACATCTGGAGCACGTGGAGCTCCACCTAGGAATGGTTGGTGAGCCTGCTGAGAGCTTACGGGTGAGGATTGAAGAGCAGACCAGTATGGGTGATATTTAGTAGGTATCTGCTATAGCCCACCTGACCAGGAGGAGCAAGTATATGAGGCCTGCTACAAACAGGTTGATTTTATCAGCCACAGTTTGGAACCCTTTTCCAAGCTATGAAAGAGATTAGAATTAATTTTCATGCAAACCATTAGCTTAGTGCCAGTCACTGGGAACAAAAAAGCTCAGAATATGACTGTGTCAAATAAAAATCCTTAAGAAAAAAAAGTGGGAATGAAGAATGCCATTAAATTTACTAAGTCACGTCTCTCAAAGACATGTTCTCATTGAGATAAGATATTCAATTTAACAATGCAGGATACTTCTCACCTACAAATGCCCGTACTTTTTAGTTGAGCATGCACAGACTGTTTTCTATAAATGGGGACAAACCTAGGATAAGGTCCCGTCTCTCAGATTTCTCACTGCTATCTCATAATTCTGTAACTTTCCCATAATCTCATGTTTTTTGAACATTTACCAGAATGTTCTGGTAAGAACCTGAAGAACCACAACAAATCTAGCACTTCAGTAGTGTTCAAAATTTCTAGAAGTCACACTGTAACTTTGACATAAGGAATGGCCTCAGACTGACACATGCTTAACTTCAAACAGTTTAACAGATTTTACATTCTTGACTCAAGTGCTTGGAGATTACCCGTCAAAGAGAATGGATTCAGGGAGGGGGCAAGATGATGATTGCTAGGTAAATTCCTGTTTAGAATTATATTTCATCTTTGTATTCTTATTTTGAAAAAAAAAAAAAAAAAAAAAAAAGAAAGAAAAAGAAAAAAGAAAATCAAAACAAAACCAAGAACAAACAAGCAAAAAAATGCCACCATCACCACCAATGAAAACACCAAAGCACAGCAAAACCTAAAAAAGAACTAGGACAATGCAGCAGTATAAGCAGTATTCAATTTTAATATGTCATAACAAGCATTGTCTTGGAACATGTTTTCAATCCATTCTAAATGGATTTATTTTGTTTAAGTCTAGATTAGACTTGGTTTCAGATAGAGTGATGATTTTTATATCATATGCATTAGGAAACAACTCTGGAATTTTTCAGCCATGAGCTATTAGAAGTGTTCAGGCTTAGGTGAAGGTACTGATCATTCCATTGCTTCATCTGATATTGCAAATACCAGCCCGTCACATATGCACACTATGAAGTTTAAATGTGAAAGAGTGGTGAGCAGTTCTCTAAAAAAAAATGTTAAGTTTGTTTTGTTTTTATTCAAGACACCCAAAGTTTGAAGTTTGATAAGGACATGTTCAGTTCATAGGAATCCTGTGGTCTCTTATGCTGATAGTTGACTGTGAATCTTCAATGCAAGACAAGACATAATACAACTATAATGATTTTTTTTTTCCTTTACCATTTTTTTAATTTTTATTTTTTATTTTATCATTGCATAGCTGCAGTTGTTTGTCAGGTGATGTTCTAGCCTCTTGTTTTTTTGCTTGTTTTGGAAGTTAACAAAAATAAGTAATGGGAAACAGAAGAAAAGGTGAAAATCATTGGATAAAATGCTAGTGCCTTAAAAAAAGAAAGAAGTTTCTTTGCATGGATGACATTTGCACAAAAGGACAAAAATATGCATGCTGTTCAGAAAATTCCAGCAAGTGACAACTTGTATTTTATATGCCTAAATGTCTTCCTTTCAGATTCCGAACTTTCTTACTGAAATGTGTCTTGGTCTCTCTATATTTCTTCATCATTTTAAATTCCTGCAACAACTCCTACCAATTAGAAACAAATAAGCAAAGATGTACTTTCTCATTTATATGGACGGTGTCCTATGATATTAGAAGCCACTTTTATAGGCTGCCTGTGAAGATCTTAATGTATCAAAATGAAATATAGGAAAGCTTAATTACAAGACAGAACAGGGAAATTCATTCTTCTTTACAAGCTCAAGAGAACTTGAAATAAGTTGTTCCTGAGATTTTGCCCTAGCCATCAGGCAAGAATCTGGAACAGAATGATATAAAAGAATATCTCAGGAACATTTGTGCCTGTACCTCTGCCTAGCAGAACAATTTAGAAACCACAGAGGACTGAATCTCCATATTTCTATTCATCATACTCACTGGCATTATTTGGGAGAAAAGAAGATTTTGGCTTTTGGAGTCAGGAACCTGAAGTATTTTGCAAAGGAGAAAAAAGCAAACAAAGTGAATAAAGGCAGATTAAATAAAGATCTTGTTTCACTAGCATTTTTACAGCAATAGTTCACAGTTTTCAAGGTATGCATCCCAGTTGGGTGAAAATTTGCTTTTGTTTTCCTTTTAAACGTGTTTCAGAAAAGTAAAAAACAAATCAAAACAAAACAAACAAACGAAGAAAACCACCTATTTGATACAATATATATTTCAACAAACGTTTGAAGAATACTTAAAGCACATCAAGCACCCTTCAAACACAAGAAGAATAGACTATGTCAATAACTTAGAATCATAGAATCATATAATATCCTGAGTTGGAAGGGACCGATAAGGATCATCAAGTCCAACTCCTTGCACCGCACAGGTCTACCCAAAAATTTAGACCATGTGATTAAGTGCACAGTCCATTCTTTTCTTAAATTCAGACAGGCTTGGTGCAGTGACTGCCTCACTGGGGAGCCGGTTCCAGTGCGCAACCCTCTCAGTGAAGACCTTTCTCCTGATGTCTAGTCTAAACTTCCCCTGCCTCAGCTTCACCCCATTCCCGCGGATCCTATCAATGGTGTTTATAGAAAATAGGTCACCCACCTCTCCACTCCCCCTCGTGAAGAAGTTGTAGACCATGATGAGGCCTACAGCCTCCTCTTCTCCAGGCTGAACAGGCCCAGTGACCTCAGCCGCTCCTCCTATGTTTTCCCCTCCAGGCCCTTCACCATCTTTGTTGCCCTCCTCTGGACACTCTCCAACAGTTTAATGTCCTTTTTGTACTGTGATACAAAAAACTTTCCAATAACAATGAGGAAAATAACATTTTTTGCCTAAAAAACTTTATAATAGTATTCTAAAGAAGGTCAACACTTCTTTTATTTCCAGTTGGCTTTATAAATAGTTCTGAATACTGGGCAGAAGTTATTTGTTTATTTTGTCCCAACTGTAGCAATCTGTGTTGAGTAAATTAATCCTTCCCTGAAGACAGCTGAGCACATGGAGAAATTCCTGGATTAAACCAGAAAAGGGAACAGCCATCAGGCTGAGATCTTTTAGTTTTTCTTGGGAGTGAAAATATGAACCAGTAAAAGGGATCTGAAACACTTTGTGGAAAGAATGAAATGAAACAGAAAACAAAGAGATGGGTAGAATATATAAGGAAGACACGGCAGGTTGAAAAAAAAAAAAAAAAAAAAAAGGAAAACATTAGGAAGAGATAGTTTGAAAAAGTTGTTTGAAGTTCTACAGTTAAACAACGTTTGTAATGTCTCATTTGTCCTGCTCTCACTCTCTGTTCCATTTCCAATATTTTTCTTTGACTGCCCTCTGTCTCCCACCTCTTGAATTCTGTCTGTCTTTTTTACTTTTCTACCCTCAAAGGTGAAACTACACGGCTCCTCCAAGATTAAATCAATGGGTACTGTTTGGAGATTCCAGATTAAACATCACTGGTATCTGGTAAATTTAATGTTTCCAAACTCATTCTTGAAGAAAAAGTGATATTTTTCTTGCTATCCTAACACCTCTTGGTATCTGAGATAGAGACTGGATGAATGTCTCTGTTCTTCTGTCTTTCCAAAGAAGCCAAACCCAACAAGTCAGACAATGCAATCAAACCTTGAACTCTGCACAGTTTTTAACTACAGACACCAGAAAATGGTGTTCACTTTTCTTTTCTGGCTCAAGTTTGAAAGGTGCCCGGATATCTGATTTCTTTTCCCTGCCTAATTCATCTCAGCCCCTCAGTAACCGTCATTGTATATAATTCCTTGTATCTACTTATCCAATCAATTTTTATCAGAGCTGACTACTAATTCAGATCTTAGTTTGCAGACTCCATTGTGAGAGAACAATACTGCAGAAAATATACTTCTAGATTAATGAGACCTCTGTCCTGTTTTCTCTACAGGAATAGACATAGACTACTTTGAGAAAGTTTTTTTACTAGTAGGTTTTCTTTTAGACAGTTTTCTTTCCCACAGTATTACATATTCTGGGATGAGAATTTGTATTTATAGGTGCTAAATTATTTCAATTTAGGTAAAATGGACTCTGATAAACCACGAATTTTTGAAGTAGATGTCACCGTACGAAATACAGAACAGGAAATCCCGAGAATGTTAACCCTGTCAGACAAAGAAAGTAGCATTGTCCACTTACAAGGCAAGTTTGGTTTTAGTATTTTTAGGTCATTAAACTCAATGAAGGTGGTGTTATAATCATGAAGCAATCTTTTATTTTTCATATTGTTAATCTATTTCATTAGCTTACAACACACTTCTCATTTCTTCTGTCTTTTTGAAATGCCACCTACACTGATAAAATTACATTAGGAGTTCTCAATATTTCCAGGAAGAAGCAGAGAAATCACACAAAGAGATGACTATTAAGAAGTACAGAAAAACAGAATCACTTGAGATGATCAGAATTTAACTTGTTTTAAAAACAATCCCAGACATGATACTCAGTGGGAGGGAAATATATATTTAAAAGAATCTAGGAATATCATGAACATGCTACCAAAAGAAAATCTAAAATGCATTCTCACTTAATTTTAACATGACAGAGGAGCAAAAAGTACTTAAGACAAATTAGAATAAGTGTCCTTCTCTGTGCCAGAGTCCCTTTTAGTGTATGTGGTGGTTTTACTGTGCTAGGCAGCTGAACACCACAACCGCTCTCTCACTCCCCCTCCTCAGAGGAGGAGGGGAAGAAGTAAAGGAAAGAACAACTCACGGGTTGAGATAAGGATAATTTAATTAAAGAGAAAAATATATATATATTAAGGAAATATTATTAATTAACAATTCAACTAAAGGGAAAAAGGGAAAGGGGAAAGGGAGGGGGAAAGGGAACAGCAAAACAAAACAAATAAAGGCTATATGGAAGTGCAGAGGAAATGAATTATTCTCTACTTCCCACAAATGAGCGATGCCTGACCACGTCCTTGAAGCAGGGCCTCAACGCACATAGCCGGTGTTCGCGAGGAGGACAGACGTTTTCGCTACAAAAGCCCACCCCTCCTCTCTTCCTCCTTCTTCCACCTTTTATTGCTGAGTGTGACATCATATGGTATGGAATATCTCTTTGGTTAGTTTAGGTCAGCTGCCCTGGTGATGTTTCTTTCTCACTTTTTGCCCACCCCCCCCGGAGGGTTAGAGAAAGTCCTAATACTGTGCCAGCACTTCTCAGCAGCAGACACAACACTGGTGTGATAACGCTGCTGTTCTAGCTACAAGTGCAGAGCATGGCACTGTATGGGCTTTTGCAGGGAAAGTTAACATCCCAGCCAGACCCAGTACAGTGTATCAGTGCAATTAAGTTACAGTTTGAAACAGCCTATGAACCTAAACATGAATAAACAAAATGGTCAGTGTGGAGGAAGGAACAGTAAAATACTAAGGCACAGTAGAATTACTTATTAGCAAATACAGCATTACCTGAAAATCAATACATTACACATTTTTCTGTTTCACAGTCATACTCTGAAGCCTTTATATTTTCTACAATACTGGTGGCTCCCAACAGTTGTGAGTTTTTGATAGCTAAATATGACTTCATTCTCATGACCCTTCACACCAAACCATGAAACAGAGCAAACAGACCACAGAAATATCACTTGGTTTGTCTAATTCAAAATACAGTCCCAAACAGGTAGTTCCAGATAGCAGCAGAATTAGAGGCACCAGTTCCTGCAGAATCTCCAGTCAGCTGAAAGCTCACCTCAGAACTGGAAACTGGACAGTCAGGACCTTTCTGAGAACTGTGTTTGCAACAGCCATAATACTTCAGGGGTGATAAACATTAAAGTTAGCTCTGCTTTGAGCAAGAGCTTAGACCAGGCAACCTCCTGAGGTCTCTTCAAACCTGAATTATCCTATGATACCGTGCCACAGCAAACACTTAAAGCTAAAAAACCTGAAAAAAAAAAAAAAAATATAATAAAATAAAAAAATAAATGTATAACCTCATTTATAAACGTTTGCCATAGAATTATTAACTTTTGAAACAGAATCTTCTCCCGGAGGATGGGTACAGGGCTGCAATCCAAAAAATCCAGGATGTAGAATCACAATGGGTATGAACTTGCCCTAGTTAAAAAACAGAAACTGATGAAGTTAGTGTATCACCCTTATACCATGAGGACTTACACAACTAAAGCATTAATCCAATGGAAGAGACCTTTCTAGTTGTACAAATAGATGTAAAGTACTTACAGAGGATACTACTAGTGAGCCATGCTATTGGGAACCACAGAATTCAGGTCACATTAAAAATCATGATCCTTAGGATCTGAACAATGTCAAGAAAAGGAGCCTCAAGTCACACTACCAGTATCAGATATACAGATAATGCCAATGTATGTGCTTCAAGAATTCTCTGTTCTACCTACTTCTGATCCATCTATGATACCTAGAGATAAAGGAAGACGTAATATTTGTTTACAAGAAATAGGAGTTTTTCTACCAAGGAAGAGGAAATGGGTGATAATGTATAGTGTCTGCAGGATGTGTTCCAAGGGAAACAGGTGAAAATTACAGTCCTCTGTAATTTTGGCTTCCAGAGATAAATTAGAGTAAGACTGATACTCTAAGCAATTTAGACAACTGCCTCATTACAAGACAGGGTGAAGCAATAAACAGTTTTATGACTTCCATTGGCAGCTAACAGTGTGGACAAGTTAGGTAAACTTTTTTTTTCATCAGGATATAAGATTGCAGTACAAATCACAAAGAGACAGGAGACAGTGATCCAGCTAAAGAAAAAAGTCATCAACCACAAAAACTGTAATTAGATGGCTATGAATGACAGGCATTTAGACTTCCTGTTTAAACTAAAGGGATACAAAGTCTTTCCAGTGTAACATGAACAAGAAAGCAATCTGTATCCCCATATAGGGGTTGGGGGAACAGCTGGAGGAAATTCAGACATATGCTGATTATTCTATATAAATTATTCTAGAAAATGAAAATTTTCAAACACATACAGACTTTCTGGGAGATGGAAACAATGGGAGAGAGCAGGAGATTACATGCAGAACAAATTGCTGTTAACAGTAAAGCCACTTGAGTTACTACACAGGCTCCCTCAAAGACCCCGTTAATTTTTGCTTATTTTATTTTATATGAGAGTAAATAGAAATGACATTCAGTTACTTCCTGCCTAGTGGCATACAATATCTTTTTAGCATAGAAAAGAAGAACCACATCCCAAACTTACTGGAATTTTACAACAAAGATATGTTTAAGATACTACTCCACAATTTTTTCATTTTTAATAAAACATTAGGCAAATTAATAATTTAAGCATTACTTAGAATGATAGTTTTGGCTGATATTCCTTTAGAGGGAAGATTATGGTTCCAGAGTGGAGGTATAGACTTGTATCAGCACCCAGAAGTCACCCTTAAAGGTCTTTCACCAGGGTTCTTCATGGATCCTATCCCTCACTTCTCCTGGTCAGTTATTTCCTGCAATTTTTCCTGTGCTTTCACTATCTACAGAAGAATACAGAAGGAATGGAGAAACTGCATGGAGCTGAAACAGAAAGGATGTAGCCCTAATTATTTCAGGAGCCTCAGGACTCAGTATGGTCTATGAAGTCACTTGAATTGAAGGAAGTGTTAACTGGACCTTTCATTACCTGAATGCTTTAATGAATCACACTAAACTGAGTTTGCAGTCTGACACAGAAGGGTGTTACCTTTCTAGAGGAATTGAAAGACCTTGAACTCAAGTTCAGCACTCTAGCAAACCCTAGAAAGCAGCAGTTTTAACATTTCTTAAGTGATCAGGACAGACATGAAGTCCATTCCTCTATCCCAACAGAAGACCAAGAATACTCATGTTGTGTTTGTCTAGTCTTATTTTAACAAACCCTCTACAATGCAGGTTCAACAACTTACCCACTCTATTTCACTGTTTTCAACTTTTAATCTTTCTTGGAACATATGTTTCTAGATTTCTTAGCTTTTAAACAGACCTGTCTGATCTGTTTCCCTTTGAAGATGATATTAGACCTGTATTAGACCTAACTTCCATCTAATTAGCGCTAAGTAGTGTTGAAGCTTACTCTGTGTCTTAAATCTCAATAATGCATTACAATAGGATTGTTGAAATGGAAGCTGTTTGCTACTTCTCTACTTTTTACAGTTTACTTTTTACTCTAGACTTTTACTCGGTAATTCTTGTAGTGCTTCCTCTACCTTTCTCTGGAGATCTGCTGTCTAGATAGCCATTCTTCATTAAAATAGTTGATTAGTGTAGTCTACTATTTTGTACTTTTTCACTTACATAATATTTATTTTAAACCTTTCTCTACTTCTCAAGATTACTCTGAAACCTAATCCTATCCCCCTGCAAAAGTGCTTGGACATCTTCCCAAGTAGGTATCAACTGCATATTAATAAACATTTTCTCTATCTAGAAAACCACTTGACAGAATCCCATCCTTCTTGTTTGACAGTGAGCCACTGATAACTACTCTTTGAAATCATAATTCCAAGTCAGTGAAGGATAAAGCATATATACTTTTTGACAACTTTTCTTCAGCACTAATTTTAAAAACAGTCAACTGATCTGATGTCAATTAACCTTGTGGTGGCAGGAATATTTGTCAGAGACTGCTTGCTCTTACAGTATCTTCTTCATGATCAAGTTTCCCTAGTTTAATTTAGAAATAGCTTTAACGTTTTTATAAGCCATAAAACGTCAAATTTATCATTTACTCCATCTTCTTAAGACCTGTTATCTTGTCATAGAAGGAAATTAGTTTGCTTTACATGATTTATTCTAGACAAATCCACTTTGGCCATTGTTTAGCACTTTTTTTTTTTTTTTTTTTTTCTTCTGGGTAATTCTAAAGAGATTATCTGTTCAAGTATCTTTCCAGGAATTTGTTTTAGGCTGACTGGTCTATAATTCCCTGAGTCTTTGTGTGCTTTTTGGAAAGACAGGCGCACTGATCTCTCCCTCCCCCTGCAATTCTCTTACTTGTTATCTTTGGATTCTCAAAGATCATAAGTGAAGACTCTAAGATTTATTAAGTACTCCATTGTGACAGAGAATTTGAAAATATCTGACTCATCCAAGCAGACGCTAACCTGTTCTTACACCTCTTCACTGGTTTTAATTATATTAGTCTTCAGATCACAGTCAGCCTCTTTTAATGAATGATGAGGAAGGTAAAAACAACCATGAAACTGGCATCCATCTATTAGTTTTGCCTGTCAGTTAATTGGCCAACTCGTTCCATTGTCTTGCTCTAATGAATTACTTACAGGATGTTTTCTTTTAACTGTTTTGTTGTTAATGCCATGATTAAGGCAATTGGCCCATACTCTCTTTCAATTTCTATGAGCAAAATGATGCTCAGGGAGAAACTCAGAGGATTTGGAGAGTGCATAATACTTGATCTTATCAGTTCTAGGGGCTGCGGTCATTTCTGTCACAGTAAGCTCCTACAACTCTTTCAACCATACATTTAGCAGATTTTGTCCCTCAGTATTTCAGACTGACACTTGCAATAAATCAGAGCGTGAGAGGAAAAAACAAGACGAAATTAGATTTAATCTCTCTTTTAACTCAACCAATGTCAAGATACCAGCCTCCTTCAAAATCACACACTTAGGCAAGTCAAAGCATATATAAAATCCTTTACTACAAAACAAATATTATTTTTTGCATTTGGGTGCAATGGTCTTGATGTAAAAAAAGTCAAGGGAAAGCATGAGTAATTTTTAACCATAGCCCCAGAAGGGAAATAAGTTTATTTGGTACAGCAAATATAGCCTATTAAGACAAAACCAAACAAGACTTAAATAGTTCATCTGTTTCTTTTTATTTAATTGCTATTAATGGAGGAACTAGCTCCTTGGAAGTCTGATATTTGTGCACTGGAAATTATGCAAATCTTACCTCAGAGAACCTTTGTACATCTTGGGTCAAAGTTCCTACTCTCTTCCACTGATAATACTTGAGTAACTTCAAAATTGCTGGATTTACTGCATTATCAGATGGCACTGTCCGGAAGAAATAAGGATATTTTTTCTTATCAGCCAACTCTGGGGTTGTTGCTGCAAATGAAAGCTGAAAAACAGAACAAAACAAAACAAAAATGACAACAAAGAAATGAAAGTCACCATGAGTCATCTAGCAGCCAGAAGAAAAATTTTGCTCTACTCAGTGCAATAAGACACAATCCTCTAGTAGCACCTCTTTCTATTATCCGGTAATAAAACAGCCTCAGGTACCAGAAACAAAGGGAATAATTATGACAGCCAAGACTACAGCACAGAAGTTTGCCTGGCTCCCATTTTCCTTCAGTGAAGAAGGCCCCCTATGACCTGAGTAATCAAAAGGGGCCCAGTGGCTAATTCTACGTATCTGAAAACACCAGGATTGACATGTAGTTGGAGAATTTTCATACTAAAAGAAAAGAAGAAACCTGTCAACACACACACACAAAAACAAACAAACAAACAAACAAACAAATAACTTCCCTGAATTCTCAATTATTTGGGGCACTGAATGCCCCAGTTAAAAGTAGCTTTTTTTTTTTCTTTTTTTTTTTTCTTTTTTTTGAATGATTTTCAGGCAGTGTATGGAACACTTGAATATTCATTTTCTGAAAATGCTCTAATTCCAAAGATAATTAGAGTTATTTCCTCCAATATTTTTAAAGCTACTAGAATTGTGTTTCTCAAGCTTTTTTTCAGTCATGCATAACTGTTGAGGGTTTTTTAAATTACCAATTTAATGTAAATTGGTTTGACTGAAGAAAAATATGATCCCTAATACAGTTAGGTTAAATTTTTCAAACTCAATAAAGAGTCAAAAAGTGGAGGTGAATTCAAGCCTATGTAAGTACATCCAACCACATTATTAAGTTTAAACTTTCTTCAGTCAAGATTTTGATATATTTGTGCTAGAAACCCTCTTTTGAAATTCAGAATAGGCAGGTTTGCTTTGAAATAACAGAGCTGTTTCTTCATGTTCATAAAATCTGGATTTGGGCTGGAAGGGGAGGAGGTTGGGGGGTTGTAGCTGACAGAAAGTTGAATATGAGCCAGCAGTGTGCCCTGGCAGTCAGGAGGGCGAACTGTATCCTGGGGTACATCAAGCACTGCATTGCTAGTCGGTCGAGGGAAGAGATTGTCCCCCTTTACTCTGCGCTGGTGCAGCCTCACCTCGAGTAGTACTGTGTGCAGTTCTGGGCACCACAGTACAAAAGGATGTAAAACCATTGGAGAGTGTCCAGAGGACGGCAATTAAGAAGGTGAAGGGTCTAGAGGGGAAGACATATGAGGAGCGGCTGAGGTTCACTGGGCCTGTTCAACCTGGAGAAGAGGAGGCTGAGGGGAGACCTCATTGCAGTCTACAGCTTCCTCATGAGACGGAGTGGAGAGGCAGGCACTGACCTTCTCCGTAAACACCAGTGATAGGACCCGTGGGAACGGCAGGGGAAGTTTAGGCTGTACATCAGGAAGAGGTTCTTCACCAAGAGGGTGGTCGCCCACTGGAACAGGCTCCCCAGTGAAACAGTCACAGCACCAGGCCTGTCTGAATTTAAGTGATTGGACTGTGCACTTATCACATGGACTAAAATTTTGGGTAGGCCTGTGCAGTGCCAGGAGTTGGACTTGATGATCCTTGTGGGTCCCTTCCAACTCGGGATATTCAGTGATTCTATGAGTCTACTTCTCTGATTTTACACTGAAAAAGAACTTATTGCATTGCTATAACTTCTTCAGCCTGAATATAATTTATTTTCCTAAATACAAACCCTGAAATCCAAACAAGTTAAAGTGTGCATAACTTTAAAGTTCATACTCTACTCACAGAAAGGAGATGCTTTCTCTTCAACTGTCAGCAGCTAGAGGAGACTTTTAAGACCTTCTGCTGTGATGCAAGTCTAATGTAAAATATGTTTAATGTAGCAATTGCTCTTTTGTTAGATTTCATGAAGAAAGTACAGTATGAGGTACTGTCATAATGTGATCTTGTTTTGTCAAACCTGTATGGTTGGCTCACTCAGCATTTCATAACATCTAGTAATCAGCAATGAGTTTGCAAAGAGCTAATTTCAAGTGAAAAAGAATGAAGGTCTGCTAGGTGGACCCAGCCAGCTTTTGTGTCTAGCCTTGTAGTGCTGAACATTGTGCAGACACTGCATAATCAAAGTGGAAAAAAGGAAAACTGTGACTAAAAAAATAAATAAATAAAAGAGAAAATTTGACCCACATGAAGAGGAATGCTTCTCAGCAGCCTGGCTGCTTGCAGCAGAGTGACTGCAAAGGACTTGCTTTTCAAGTTATTGTGGTTTTGGATTGAATGTAATTTGACTGATCTTTAAGGAAAAGAAGTAAAAAGCAAGGCTGAAATCACAGTAGTGACAAGCAACATAGGCATGGTTCACAGATGGAACAGTAAATTTTCCTATCAAAAGTACAGAAAGCCTTAGTAATGAGGAGTATCTCTATGGCTGTGAGCTGGCTTTAGGGGAAAGATCTGTGAAACAGGCATGCAAAATCAGAACCATCCTTTGACATTCCAGTGACTACTTCCAGTAGTGAAACACTACCTCTTGTCATTGACTAAAGAAAGATGAAGATTCAAAACTTAGATTTCTCAGCTTTGTAAAGCTATGTGAGGTGAATCCAGGTTTATGTGTAATACTACTGACATTTAAATTACATGAAATTCACCTTTTCATTTTCTTTTTGCTGACAGGTTTTATTAAAATGTAAAATGGGAAAATTTTATGCTTAAATAAGTCTTGGAACATTGGATATGTTCAGAGGCCTTTTTTTCATGCATCCCATATGCCATGGTTGGTCACATTCTGCATCACTTTGCCATTTTAATAAGACATCTATTAGAGATGGACAAATAATCTGAAACAGTTATGTCAGTGCATATTTTTTTTCCTTTTCTCACAGAAAGTTAAGTCAGTGAAAATATTTAACTTCTCACAAAATCATCCCTCTTAGAGTTTGGGAACATGCAATGAACTTAACCCAGCGGTCTCCAGAACTTAATGGTCTGCATTGAAAAGGACAAAGAGGGAAAAAGAATTAAAAAAATCACTGTATGTTTTAAAAAGTTGTAATGAAAAGCTCATGTTAATAAATATGATACAAAACAGACTTACTGGAAAAGCGGGTGATGTAGTGTGGTTATATAGAAATATTGACAAAAAATTAAATCTATAAAATAAGACCACAACACAGTCCATCCATCTGCATTGTGATGGCACAGGCTTTGTTTACTGAACATAAATCCTCTGTATTTTAGGGCTAAATTTGTTTATCCATCAGTGATTAAAAATTGAACCTATTGAAAGGCAACCTTTTCACAGTTTTTTTACTTCTTCATTCTACAGGACAGAAAGCCATACAAATCCTACAATGTTTTTTGTTCCTGGAATTTCTTTTTATAACCTTTAGTTATTCACCCAAAAGTCTGTGTAAATAGCAATCCTACTCATCATATAACTTTTTGCAAATCACAAAGGTATTATTTTTCACATTCCTCTATTTAGAGAGTACACCCAAAAAAAATTGTTACAGACGTTACATAGTTGCTTCTCTACATAAAAGAAAAGTGGGAATCAAAAAAAAAAAAAAACTTATATGCAGGACTATAACTCAACAATAAATATCTGTGGGGTGTATGATGTATGATTTTACAGAGGATTATTTTATATAAGCTGCTAAAGATGTTGGCCAAAAGGCAAACTTCAAGAAGAGGTGAAAGGCTGAAGAAAACTTCCTTTTTTTTTTTTTTTTTTTTTTTCAAATTTCAAATGCAGGACACACTATACATACCAGGTGATATATCATTACTGAGTGTATGTGAATACGCAAAGAGGCTCTGTGCATAAGTATATGTAAGTATATGGAAAAAAACTATCATGTAAGTACTTAATATATATCAGTTTGAATATTGCTAGAAAAAACTGAAACTACTTTTCAGGTCATCCCTGGGAAACCTTTCTGTACAAAATCTGCTTATAGTTTGAAACAATTTGCAAGCAACTGCTTGAGAATTTAAAATGAAGGGAAATTAAGTGTATGAAGGGAAACATATACCCTATGACTCAGAGTGCGATTTCAGAGATGAAACAGTTAAGACTTTTAAATGGAAAAGATGATAACATTTACCATTCAACTAAGGATATTAACTATAGTTCAAACTGAGAAGCAAATAGACCAAGATATTGAAAAATAAATGTTTATTTCTTCATAAAAGAAAATAATTTAGTAAAAGTTCTGCTGCCTTAAACTCTACGTAAATTCTCAAATGAAAGACTTGATTAACAGCTGCAATGCACTATTTCTGACTTTTTAAATGATTCATATGCTTGTAGATTCACTATATGAGCAGATTATAGTTAGCAGAACTTCCTCAGAATGCATTTTGACTGTAAATGTTAAAAAAAAAAAAAAAACATAGAAACAAACAAACAACAAAAAAAGTTAATAACCTAGAAATCATTCAAGTTGGGAGTAAGTATGAAAGGAATCAGCCAAAATGACTTTCAAGTCCGTCATCTGAAGCTGATGACGGAAAGAATACAACACTTTGCTTTCTGTGGTATTCTCCCTGTAAGGTACCACATGGACAACAGGGGAGCAAAAGACCAGCTAATGAGATACATATGGGGTGACTGCAAATCAGTATTTCAGATGAAGTCTCAATCTTGCTGAAGTCAGAGCCAAAACTTTCACCAAATTCATTTAAGTCCAATTTCCAGGCCTTTGAATACCTGAAAATCAGGTTTACTTAGTGTGATTTGTAACTGTAACTTTTTGATTTATTGATCCTGTCATATTACAGTTGCCTACACTCAGATCTGAGGCAATGCAGATTCTTCTGTTTGAAAAATAAATACATAGCTGGCCCAAGAGTGAGCAGAGCAGTTGTGTTTCATTACTAACAGCAGAGAAACAGAGCAGAAAGACAGGCTAATAGCTTTATCTCACTAAGTTAATAGAAAGGAAGCAGTGAATAACAGTTCTGGAATTAGTTCAAAGCAAAAGAATTCAGGAATCAGTGTGAAATAGAAAAGGAACAAAACATTAAAAGGTAATGCAGAAAGGACCCATTAGCACTGTGTGTGCAAAAGGACATCTTACAATAATGAGTTTTTAGGCCATAAAATGTAGGATTCTTTTATATTTTAAAAAAATCTTGGAAATCATCCAAAATTGAAAAACCCCATGAGACAAACTCTGCTTTCACAGAATATATATATATATATATATATATTTAATTAATATAATTATTCCACAGAATTTAAGGGAATTTCTTTGGCTTCTTGCTGCAAGTGAAAGTAGGATTTGATAACGGTGACAATAGGAGAGGATACAATGTGGTACCAAATTATGAGAAAAACTTCAGCCTAATATGACAGATGGCTAGGTTAAGGAATTTGATCCAGGGGACTTTGCTGAAAAACTGAAAATTACAGCAAGTATTTTATTAAGAAGGTGCTGGGGTCAAGCATATGTTTTGGTAAATTAAATTTTCTCCAAAAAGATAGTACTTTCTGGAACAGGAAACATTATTTTATTTGAAAATCCATACAGTTTCATGGAAGAGTTTTGGCCAACGGTAGATACAGTGATATGGGGAAAAAAAGTTTAAGTGTAGAAGGGAACAATTCTGCACTAGAGGAGTACAAGCTAGCTTTGTAACCTTTTATCAGTCTGAAATGAAGCACGGTGGATTAAGTCAAGAACATCAATCTAAAGCGCTATCAAGTTAAAGAAAGCATGTTCCTATTTTGGGGAAGAATGCATTCCCTTAAGGAAAGTCAATACACAACCAGGAATGTTAAGAGGATAAGCTCTAGCATTCATTTAAGAAAATGGGATGCAACACTAATGAAGTCAATGGGAAATGCCAGGAGTTATGTAAGAGAGGAGGGATATTAAAGAGCTGAAACAAAATTAGAAAATAAAACAGCACTATCTACAGAGTGTATATATTATTTATAGAAGTCTGGACATTGGAAACTGGAAGACTGAAGCAACTCTGCAGTCCCAAGAATTCCAGAGGGAAGGTAAGATGCCAGTTAAGGGAAGCTATTTTCTAATGTTTGGCTGTTTTACAATCTCAGGGAAGCATTTATGCCAAAATTTTGTCGCTGTACTAGTATATAGATGGCTGGGAAAAATAAAAGTGCAAACTAGCCCACGCTCTGCACTTTTAGGGTAAGCAGTCACCCTAACCTAAGGCAAAAGGTCTGTTAAGTGCCACATTTATTTACAAGGGCTGTATTACCAAAAGAAACTGAATAGCAAAAACCTTTAGCAAAATTATTGTTTGTACATAAAGGCAGAATACAAACTTTCACTCTTAAAGCTTTAGCCAAGCAGAGTGGCTAAACAAACAGCAGCACTTCCCATCACAAATTCCCCAGCAGCTCGAGGGAGACCCCTGCCTTCTGGCAAGGGTTGCCAGAAAGTCTGGTTTTGACAATCCCAAACTCAGAACAAGGTATCACTCTGACCTCTTGCCTCTCCAAAGGAGAAGGCTCTGAAACATAGCTACACATTGAATGCATGGAGTACTGTATACTAGGAAAAAAAGGAAGGGAGGGAGGGAGGGAGGGAGGAAGGAAGGGAGGAAGGGAGGAAGGAAGGAAGGAAAAGAATAAAAGAAAAAGAAAAATGCCCTAGGTAATAGGTCGATCTCCCTTTAATAAAACATCATCTGCTAAGACAACTGATTCATACTTGCATTTAGAAAATTGGGTTATTGAGCACCAGAGAGATTAGCTTAATTTTGCTAGGATTCTGCACTGTGGCTTATACAAGTGTTTTATTAATGATCCCTAGAAATTTAAATTTGCCCCTGTTGCTGCAAAACAAGTCTTGATGGAGAGTTTTATATATGCACGTACATATATAAACATTTAAGTGGCAGATACTGCCTGTATTATGCTGATAAATCAACATTGCCAAACAGGATAAGTACTGTTGATTCAATCGGTCAGTGATAGCATTTATATCACCGTAACTAAAGATTGCATGTCATATTTGCTTAGTTAAGAAGCAATATTCTCTGTGAATGTGGAAAACACAAATAATTATTTCCAAAAAGAAGGCAGAATGTTAGAAAGCTCCACAGAAAATATAAATGCAATGGTATAGGCTTGCACATACAGCATCTTGTCATAAGAAAGTAATGTGGTCAAAACTTAGGAAGGCAATAATTTGCAGCAATGCCTAACTGTGACATGATATACCACGTGTGTGCCCTGCGAGGAGCTCTAAAGCTTTGACGAACCTGAGCCAGCAATAGTAATACTCGAGTGTGGGCATGTGATGACTTGATGGTCCCAGGAGCTAGAAGGACCTGAATAGAAGTTAATGAAGAATTAAAAGATTTGCCTGCTGCAACTCTTGAGACAGCATTAGGTGATGTCACATCAAGAATGAAACAATATGCTCTTAACTCAGAACCAGAGAATGGATTGAAGCCTAACCATTAAAATACGTTTTTATTGAACAGTAACTGATGAGTTAGTTATGTTTTGCAATAAATACTGAAAGACACAGAATATAAAGATCTGGGTTAAAAGTTAATTTAGTATTTAGAGATTAACAGTAAGCCTCCTATGTAAGCCACCTTGCCCAGAAGTACAGTCTCACTACTACCAAACAACTTACTACTAGTCAAGTTATGTATAAAGTTTTAATCCAACAGTACTTGGAATAAGAAAACAGATATATAATCAAAAAATAATCTTAAAAATTACATGATACAATGCACAAAATGCACAAAATGCACCAGCTAATCCATTTTGATGAATGATTTGGAAGAAAGATATGTAGAAATAACACTGCAAAGTCACAGACGTATTTGGAGAATATTCCAACATAAGCTAAGTGCAGTGACTTCATTGACTGAGGCATTGCACAAATCTTCCAAGCTGATGAAAGCAAAACACAGTAACAAAGATGAAGAAACAATGATAATATCTCTTGGCAATTTGCCTGCACAGCCACTGGTGATGAGTGTTTATGTACAGAGAGTAAAAGAGCTGGTTCTTAACTGAACCTAAGAATCAAAGTGGCAATCTTCTGTACTAGCTATACTGAAATCCTGAATCCCAGTAGCACAGGTGATGCACTTACATAAGCAGAAAGAAGAAAGAAGAGAAATAAAATATATATATATAATAAGTGGTGATTTATAGCAGCTACAATTTTATCTGTTTTAAGTACTCTTAAGTTTTTACCAGAATGAAGCTCTCGAGTCTCCATTGCACTTACATCCAGAAGGTTTCATGAGATTGTCATGAGACAAACTTCAGTGCTATAATGAATGTGATTCATTATATATGTGATTCTGTGAATACAACTAATGAACATTAAAAAATGTTCTGTTAACTCTGTAAAGGCTTTCATTATGACCTTTGCAAAAGCAAACTAGAAGCCTGAGAGAACCTCTATGATGGGTCACTAGCTGGTAAATGAGAAGGATGCCCATCTAAATGGGAACATATAAGCACATGTGGTATTAAACGCACTGGACAAGAATGGATCTTGTGGATGAACATCCTTGTCATCATCCATAACATATTACCCATCTGATTAGCGCTCCTGTTCCTTTTAAAGTCAGATGTTTTGCCAAACACTCCTGCCCAGTATCATCTGCTGTTACCTTCATTAATTCTGTGGCTGAAATTGCTTCCACTGACTGCCTCCTGGCACCTGGGAGTTTCCAGAAAAAGAACCTCCAGCTGGTCTCAAGGTTGGAAGGCACCCGCCTGCATGCTGGTGACATTCCAGTGAACTAATCCAATCACAGTAAAATTGACATTCAGCTGCATGCTGCTCTGGAGACATTTCAGGAAGCAATTCTGGCTACTGAATGAATCAATATTTTTGAGGATAGAAACTGGTTTAGATAAAAGAAATATATATATAAAAACCATGTGACAAGTAGTTCAACTGAAATACATGTACTTATAGGTTTATGGGAAAGAACCATTCAGTCATGTTTACTTCCAGCTTGTGTAGCCTGACATACTCCCAGAATGACATGGTAGGAACTGGAAACGTCTGAATGTAGAAAATAACACCAGACGAAGTTTTGTCTTTTGGTGTTAAGATTTGCTACTCTCATAAATTTATAGATTATGCCAAAATATAGTGATACAACTGAACCACAAGTGAGGTTTTGTTTGTTTGTTTGTTTTTCTGTTTTTGTTGTGTTTGTTTGCTTGTTTTTAGTGGTCTTCAAGTAATGGATAGGCTGAACAAAAGCTGAAAACTGTAGCAGATCTGCCCCCTCCCCTCCCAGAAAAGAAGGAAAAAAATTAACATTAGTGCTTCACCTGCTGTTTAGATTGGAATATTAAAATTTCCCCCAACTGTTCACACCAGCCAGTGCCTACATTTAAGAACTTCATAGAAGAACTAAGTTAAAGGAATTCCTTGAACAACATTTCAGATGAACAGAAAATAGTAGAGCTATTCAAAGAAGAATAAAGTTACAGTTCAAATCCAAGTCCAAGTAATGGGATCCATTTTAAGTTCCAATAAATGCTATTTAATAAACCTATTAAATTCACTTCTGAGACACTTACTTCTGAGACATGCCAAGGAAGTACCTCATGCATTTATGGAGAGTGTCCTTCAATTCAATGGTTAATAGTGCAACCAGTCAAATTGAAAATGACTTTGTCATTTAAACACTGTTTCAGTAGGTAGCTAGCTGAACACAAAGCAGAATAATCATCTCAAACAGATTGCAACATCCAGCATTAGCCTAACTTGATTCTTTCACTATTAACGGAAAATAAACAACTTTTACACTTTTCATTGCACATTACTTCTGACCATTCACTTGAAAAAAATCTAGCACAGTTTGAAGCAGATCTCAGAAAAGGGAATAAATCTGGCAATTTTGGATTGCTTTTTCTCTAAAGAATATTTTCAGATCTATATTAGACATAAATCATTTACAACTAAAAAAGGTGTTTTGTGTACTGCTGGAGGTTGATCAGAGCATTGAAATCAAATATCAGATCTACAGAAATTGCTGCAAAAAATTGTTTAATTTCCAAACAGAGTAAGAGACAAAATCTTTTAAGCATTTTCATAAATGAAACTACATTGTGAGTCCCTGCTGTGCTTCAATCACAGAATTATTATTTATCCAAAAACATGCAAAGTCTCCTACACTCATACTCTATCTATACAGCTTTCTTGTCTCCTATCTACAAGACATTATCCTCAAAATTTAGTGCAAAACAACAACTTTGTAAAATATGTCACCTTTGACAAAACAGGCTATGCTGCAATAATACATTAAAAATAAAAATAAAACAAATGAACAAGCAAGAAAAAAAAAAAAAACAGATCCAGACCTATTCACAACAGTTTGTTCCTGGATGGCTGCCCAAAACTATTATCATTCTATTAGTATTGTTTGTTCGGCAGACTTCATCCAGCTAACACGTGTTAAAACTACATCTGTTCTGTCTACTTTTGGACTTCAAATAAGATATTTGTTTTATAATTTTCCTCCTCTAAATGATGAAAAGTAGGGAAAAGCTTCCCCAGTGCAAAGATATCTTAATTGTGCAGTATGGGTTGTCTGGTTGTCTTTTCATGTAAACAAATCAACACTGCATTCTGTTAGAATCAGGGAGATGGACCATTGGTGAGATTTAAGACGAGAACTCCTAATTTCTTCTGGGGTCAGACACCTTAACACACTCCTAGTTCTGCTTTTTCTATTTTTTGCTTCTGTTGCTGCAAATACGGAATCTGAAGAAATCTTAAGAATCTGAAGAAATGTGAATCTGAAGAACACAATATTAATTCATGATTTACTGAAATCCCTACAAATATTCTTTTTGCATAGCCCTAAGTCACAAACTAGCAGTTTGTTTATTCCTTCATTCTCTTGCTTCAAATCTGTGCAAAATATCCCAGATTTTTCAAGCCAAAACAGGCAACATCCTCACTGTACAAAGTAGAGATAAATATGCTGTTTACTCTGTGTGGAGCAGCACAGCTCAGATATACCTTATCAGGTCCTGGAAGCAATACTATAACAGTAATTCTTCACTCTGCTTGGACTAATTTGCCTTTTGTTTCAGGTCTATAGCTTTTCAGATGTCTCAGCACTGCAAGATGCAGTCACAATCCACTAGAAATGCTCAGAGAAAAGTCCAACATTGTTTGCTTGGAACTGTACCTTCTCTAATTATGGATGAAGAGGGGTTAACTCAAAGAGTTTGCTGGAGGTGTCGAAACAGAGACTAGTAAAAAATCAGGGAACTTTATTTGCCAAGAGCTATTGCCAGCAAAATTAGTACTGTTGCCAAGGAAAACATTTCTTCCATGCCCAGCAGCAAGGTCATCCTGGCTTACATCGTCACTATAAACCTTCAGCAGAAATGCCAATCACAATTATGAATATACTATATTTGGCATAAAAATGTCAAATGTACATTTGATCCCATTCTAAGTAATAACTAAGATTACATACTTTGTGATTTTCTTTATTTGCAGTGAATAGAGATTTTATCAAGAAGTTTTAGACAGAAAAGTACACATACAACACTTTCTAGTAACATATGCAGAAAGGAAAAGTTCATGCAGATCTTTTCAGACAATCTAAATTACAAAACTATTTGTCAACTCAAAGCTATATTCTGTGGTTTCTTATCTCGAAGTAAGAATGGCTATAAAAAAATTTATGAGGCATTATCTTCTATTTCTAAAAAAAAAAAAAGCAAACTGGCAAAATGTCTTGGTCTAAGTATGGTCACAAAACAAAAATCCCTTCTGAATGTTATTGGCAAAGTGGAACAAAACAAATGGATTTCCTCATTGTACCAATGCCTCCAGGACAGCAGCTAATTGTTGCCTGAGTAACCCTCAATGTGTTTCTCTCAATACCTATGCCTTGCAGGTCCCTTCAGCAGTTACTATTAATTTAATAAGTGTTTCTTTATGTCTGCATTTGATTTTAAGCACAGTACTTGCCCCTGGTCTTAGAATGCATTCTGGGTACAAAGCATTAACATTATCTACACCATTTAAGATCATGTACACTTCAATTAGATCTCTCAACCATTTTTCTTTAGTTCTTGCAATCATCCTAATTTCTGCTGACCAACAACTGAATGTTTTCTCTAGACCTTTTTACGTTCTTTTACCACTTACTCCATAAAACTGTTCACTACAATCCCATCTGTTCCTGAAAATAGCCCTTATCGATCTGCTCTTTTTACAGTATTTGCCATAACTTCAATCTATCCATCCATCCATGTTAGATAAAAACTGAACTGGATCACTCCACAATCATATGTAATATTAAACCTAATGAAGCCTTAATTTTTCACTCATAAGGAATATTTTTGTGCTTGATCTTTGGCATGGAGTCAGAAAAGTGCTTAAGGATATCAATTAATTTTAAATATTTCAAGAGTTATATTGATTTGAGAGAAGGCACTCACATATGAAAACTCAATATGTGCATTAGAGTTTGGTAGTGCTTATTAGTTTTGGAAGGCTGGTTTACATATCATCTTTCCTAATTCAATCTCATGTAATTAATTATTTATTACTCACTTCTCATGTGTGGTAATTAAGTTGTAATTTTCAAAGTCACTTGCCTCTTCTCAACTTCTTTTTTTTTTGTGTGTGTGATGTAGTTTTCTAAATTGCCTTTTATTTTTATATATTTTTATTAAATTGTCATTTTATCTTGTGCCTTTTTATATCTATATATTTTGTATATATCTTGGCTTTGTGTACTTGGTCTTAACAGTTTATGGACTTTGACTTTTGTTATTTTGGCTACTGCTGAGTTCTTTTGGACTTTTTACAAATGCCACTGTTTGACATATTCCTGCCAAGTGTGAGCATCTACTGTTTTTACTGTCTGTACAAGGGATAAACACATGATGGGGCAAACACTTTATGGTAAAAACAAGAGGGCAAATGAAAAACATCTTTGACAAAGGTTACCATTATTATTCCAGATAAGAAAATATAAATCATGAATATTCAGCTAAAGATTTCAGAAATTAAATGGGTGATCTGGATGGGTTTTTTTGTTAGTTTGTTTGTTTTTTGTTTGTTTGTTTCTAAATAATTAGACTTTACTACATTCTAACATACATCCACTATGAATTTTGAAGTATGCCCCTCAGGTAAAAATGCTGTCAGCTTTATCGAGAATATACACCAAGGGGTGCACTAAGAGCCTCTACTAACGTATTGTGCATTTGGGTGAAAAATGAAATAAGATTAACTATATTCATTACCTTTTCTACAATCAGATTATTCTGAAATCCTCTGAATTTGTATAGTTAATTCTGTTAACTGAACAGCAACAGTTACCTACTAAAGAAAACCATGTATTTGAGATTTGAGACTCCTAGTTTATTTGATCATTACCTAGTAACATAAGAGAGGGCAAACCTTTGCAGCAAGTTCACAGAAAGACCTAGAAATTAATATAGCATTCTTTTATCTTTTTTTTTTTTTTTTTTTCTCCTTCTTTTCCTTAATTTGGTTATTAGTTTCATCCAGTCCATTATCAATAAGATACTGGAATTTCCAGATTTCATTTTTACTGTACTAATAGTTTATTCATTCTCCAGCTTCCTGGAGTCCTGATTTTCCTCTTGTAGAGAGATTCTGATTAGTTTGAGCAGTAAAGCACCTCCTAGAGCACAGATAAGGAGTTCTCAGTTGGCAGACAGATTGAATACTGCCTCCTGACCCATTCCAAAACAGGGCTATAAAGATAAGCAGGGAGGAAATTCAGGGAGGAAATAAGTAACAGCACAAGAACAGGATAAGAGATTGTGAGATAGATGGACAAATGACAAGAGAGAACCAAGGAGGCACTATTCAGAGCACATGAAAAGACACGCTGTAGGAAAAAAAAAAAAAAGAGATGAACAGAGCAAAACAAAATATAGACACAGTGGACAGATGCAGTGAACATGCTAATAGTTACGTTACCAGGAGGAATCCTGACCTCATTTGTATTATGCTGAAAGCTGGGCTTTGTGAATACTTGAGCTGATATATGTAAAGAGAGGCATCTAACCAGCTGCACGATTACACATACCTGTGTTCAACTAAGGAACTTCAGACGTCTTCAGCCACTGAAAAACCTATCTCACCTGGACTACAGGTAGCGGTAAGTAGAGGATAGCATGTGCTTTCTAAGACTTTCCTTAAGTCTACACAAGGAATTTTACCTCCCAGCACTTTTACAGCAGAGTAAAGCTTCAAGTTTGATGTGATTTATATTGGTGCATCATAACTTACATTGACTTGCCTCGGATAAACTTTAAGGTGAGATGAATCACTCCCTAGAAGCATCTACTTCTCACCACTGTAGGCACTGATGGGAGACAACAGTGACTACATCAGATGCAGCCACCTACACTACACTTGATCAAATTAATCCTGTACAAATTATCAGATCTATATAGATATTTAAGCATGTGATTTAAGCAAAGTCCCTAGAAGGCACTTTGGCCTCCTAAATCCTCAGGATTTTCAGGTATTTGATCTCTTTAGCTAAATAGTTACTAAAATTGATGATGCCTAAATTCTTCAAAAATCATGTTAAAAATAAATGCAGATGTTACAAAATATTCAGTTGGATTTATATCTTCACTGTCCAGAAAAAAATAATAATAATAATAATAATAATAATAAATTCTTACTATAAGTGTTGAAGTTTAAGGTAACTTTATTTTCACTGTAATTTATCTCAGTCTTTAAAACAGTTGAAGATTCCGGTTGGATGTCTCTAAATAGTCTTAACCCTGTCCTTAGCACATCTTTCATAACAGCATAATACTTTCACTTCTACATAGACAACACAGAGCTATTCATGATGCAATGGTTTACTTTGTTGAATATGACTTGCCATTTCAACCAGTGATTTTTGCAGTGTCATTGAGCATGGTTTCACCTCCATATAATATCCCTCTATGACCAGCAAACTCATTTACTTTAAATCTCGAGCAACAGCCAAACAAATAAATTCCCATACACTTGCATCTGCTTCTTTTAAGCTGTTTTTAAGCTGTTCATGTGGCTAAGGCCACAGGCAGACATGTGGTACATACAAGCCCATGTCTGCTGCTGAACTTCCACTGAAATCACCTGTCTTGTAGTTATGCCATGTGGGACCCTTTGCATACAAATGGGGTCCCACTTCCATTCAACTGCTGCAAGATAGTTCAGCTATTGTAAACTGCCATGGAGTTGAGTACTCACTCTTGCTGTCAGTTTTCTGCAGGTTATGCTTCACCAAAATACAAGTGCTACACAGCTGAAATATGACACGAAATATATTTTAAAGGACTAAATTGAAGACTAGGGACTACAATTTTAACCAACATTTTTCTCCACTAACCTGCTTTGCTTTGCAGCAAAAGTGTGGCATAATTGCAGGGAAGAGGATACTGGACAAATACTACAGCCAAACCCAATCCATTTTTGATTTGGAGAGCCAGACACACACACAATTAACCCCTATGACAGCCAACTAAAGATGAAAGAGAGGCAGATGGGTCAAGGATTTTTCACTGTTCTTAGCAGAAAATGGTGCATCACAGGCATAAAGTTTCCCTGGAGATAATAGGAGACACAAACAAAAGGCAAAAGAGAATAAAACCTCAAAAACATAGAGTCTGGAAGTGTTTTGAATTAGTGGACAAAGAAAAAAAAAAAAAAAAAAAAAAGGAAAAATATTTGGAAATATTATACTCTCCTTCCCTGCTTTTGCTGCAATACATGTTGATGGGTTGGGACATCATTCAAATCATACTTGTTTCAAGTCATTTTGTGTTAAAGTGATGCCTACTTCCAAGTTACGGATCAAATGAAAATGGAATGGCCCCATTGCTGATGAAAAGTATTTTTTCTGTATTCACTCAAAGTAATTCTGAAATTTGGACACCATTACTTACTGATGTTATTGAGAACTCATAAGCTATACATAATGGTCAATACACAATTTTCTTGCATTGACTGCCCCTATGTCTCACTGCCAGCAGAACCGATCATCTGTTCAAGCTGTGAGCCTTCAGGACTCAATCCAGTGCTGTGACCTGAGGAAAGCTGGTCAGGAGGGGAAAGAGGAAAATGACTCCAGTATGAATACTGCTATTTCTGTGTTCTTGTTTTGGGAAGGTACAGGACTGTTTTGTAACAGCTGTCAAAGAGTGAGAGGCCACTGCGATTTTTGGAGAGTGATACTGGGAGTAGATATGCATGTGCTCCTCACCCATACGTCTTCCTACCTCTCCCTTTTCTCCTGCCAGGCAGGACTTCTTGAGACCCACAACACAAATGAACGCTCCTGTCCCCCAAACAGCCATCCATCTATCCCTGGCATAACCTCAGCTCACCTCCTCTTAAACTGCTTAGAAGAGACAAGAACTGGGAGCTGTTCTCCAAAGAAGTGGAATAGAAAGCTGAGGCTTGAACAAGCAGCAAGCAATTCAAAAGGCTGGAGATAAACCAGAACAATCCCTCTCCCTAGCTTCCATCCCACTGGCTGGGTAAGAAGCAGATAACAGGACAGCCTACCCCTGCATCGTGACACAGAGGAGAGTTGGTCAGCCACCTACAGCAACACTGCCCTTTGCTGGTTACATCCAGACTCAGAACTAATGGCACATGAAGGCTGCTGCTGTTGAAAAAGACTGAGATGTATTAAATAACAGCTAGCATTAACTAGCCTGTTAACTAGCCTGATGCAAGTGGCTTCCTATAGCTGATTCCTGTTTCTGAATCATGGAAAAAAAAATTTATAATGCCAATTATTACTTTTATTCTTATAAAATGGAACTAGAAGGAAATCCATAAAGATTTTATATATTTTAAGACATATGTACATATTTATACACATGAGAAGATCTCCTGAGTCTTCTAATTTAGCCAATGTTCTCAGCTCTCTCAGGTTCTCCTCATATGACAGATGCCCTGATCCTTTCCCCAGTACAGTGACCCTTTGATAGACCTCCCCCAGTGTTCCAGTGTCTGGGAAAATCTATCAAAAGACCACTGTTATGGGAAGCTGAGACCACGACAAAGTACTCCAGGTGTGCTCTTGCCAGGGTCAAGCAGAGAATCACCCTCAACCTGCTGGTGAAGCTCTTCCTAATGCAGCACAGATGCTGCTGACCACCTTTGCATCAAGAGCACGTTGCTAGTTCATTTTCCATTTCATGTCCGCCAGGAGCCCTGAAGCCTTTTCTGCAAAGCTGCTTCCAGCCAAACACTCCCCAGCCTGCATGGGTGAGTGCCCATGGTTTCTTCCTCCCCAGGGCAGGATTTGGAATTTCTCTTTGCTCAGCTTCAGGAGAACCCAGATCCCCAGCCTCTCCACATCCCATGAACAGCAGTGCAACTACTTGGTGTATCAACCACCCGTCCTATTTTTGTACCGTCTGCAAATCTGCTGAGGGTGTGCTTCATCCCATCCATCATTCAGGCCATTAATGAAGACATTAAGTAGTAATGGCCCCAGCATCGACCTCTGTAGTCTAAATATTAAATAATATCTTCTTTTTACTGCCTGCATGTGTATTTAAATTCTGCACTTGTCATCTCAGAATGTTTTCAATAAAAAATAAATTAAAACAGAAAAATAAAGCCAGTAAAATAAAACAGTCATAAAGATGACTTCTAAAAATCATTAAGGTGCAGTTCAGAGTTAAAGCTCTAAAGCAGGATAATAGGTATGGTGTATCCTTCTATTTCACCGTTTGCCAACAAATTGATCATAGAGAAAATACATTACTCTGTAAGAATGATGCCCCCTAGCCCTACTATTCATACGCAGTTTTACAGAAAATATCTTAACTAAATCTAAACTGACAGCATTCAACCTCAATCCCTTGTATTGTTTCTGTATATGCAGTTACTGCATATACTGTATTTCAGGCTCAGGCATCCAGCTTAGTGTCTCATTATTCAGATGGCTGCCATTGAAAAAACACCATTACTTGAGTCACATAATTCCAATACATGATTTCATGAATGCAAATGCACAAATCCCACACATGCAGTTATCTCATTGCTTCTGAACTCAGAAACTACCATCCATCTAATAACTACAGATAAAACATTAACTTCAGGTTTTACCTAAAACACACACCATGGATTTGTTATCACTTCACTCATCTTCATGAAGCCTGAAAGCTGGCAGTCTGAGCAGGTGAGTGGGAAAAACCCACATAACTTTCAATGTTATTCCACCAGATTTTTCACAAAAGCAGACAAATGCCTGTGCTGTGGTCCACTGTGCCCGAGCTACGCACTTTGATTCAAAAAAAATTTAAGAACTTATCAGAGGCCATACAAGGTCAAAGCAAAAATCTGCACAGAGGTTTTCTTCACCTATGTACCTGCTCTTTCCTAGGTGCCTGCTCTTAGCCCTTGTTAGAGACATTCCCAAAGAAAGCTCACATCCTCCAGAAATTTGTAGCACAATGACTTGCTTGTATCTTTCTAACGTCTTCGTGTTTACTATCCCTCATGCTTTTTTCTTTTCTTTTCTTTTTTCTTTTTTTTTCTTTTCTTTTCTTTTTCCTTTCCTTTCTTTCCCCTTCCATGAATTTATCTAATTCATTTGCTTTTTTAAGTTGTAATTTTTGACATGCACAATAACCCACAGCAAAAAGACCCATAACTTAACCATACATTAAATGAGGAACCATCTTTACTAGTTTGTTCTGAACTTGTTTCTTTCAAGTTTTACTCTAAGTGCCATAGTTCTTACTTAGAAAAGAGAGTAAATAAACATCAATCTGGAACACAGAGCAGAAAGAAAAGTGTACTTATGTCCCTTCTGAGAATCCATCATTACGTTTTTCATACAGTAATCGGTAAATAAATTTAACCCCTTCTTTTTTACTAAACATTGTAATTCTCTTATAGAAATACAGGTAGGAGAACTGTCTACATTAGCAATACAGTGTGCTTATTATCATACTAAACAATATTTGTGTTTATTGAAAAGGATGGAAATACAAAATCTGAGTGCAGTTGCTTGGAATTCCAAAGACTGATAAACATGATTGTGGCAGAGACAGTGGAAATATTCTTTTTATTACTAAAGAAGTAGATGTTCATGAGAAAATACTGATATAATCATAGATTAATCGGTAATTTTGTGTACCCCTTTGGTAACATTAACAATGTTAACATTATTTGCATGCCTTAAAACTTAATGCCTAAAGCAACATGACATGTTAAACATTGTAGGACAACTGGCTTACCAATGTTTTTGAAGGTTTATGTTTTATTACTAGCTCTTCCAATACTCACTGCAGTTCCCCATATAGACAACAAGCAGAGGGTGGGAGCTGCTGGCACAACGCTGCAACTCTGGCAATTCTTAGTTGGAAACTAAATCTCTAATCCTCAGGCTGCTTTCAATTATACTGAGATAGCAAATAGCGTGGAGCTACTCCCAGGATAAGTGGCTCTGTAAAAGCGTATCCCCACCCTCCAGCAATGAATAGAGAGTACAGTCACACTGAGAATCCAGCCCCCTTCTTGAAATTGCAAGGGCAGCTCTAAGTTGTAAAAACAAATGTAATATTTTCATGGAATTAAATTTATCAGCTGGAAATAACAGCAATTCCACAGACTTTCTAAAATTCCTCAGGTTTTACCTTGGCAATTAGATTTCACTAGAGCCAAGTGAAGATGGACAAAAGTGAAGATGCTGTGAATTGTGTGTGTCAGGGCTTGTAGCTGTTACATGCATTACTTGAAAGTCAGCACTGCTTGCAGCCATCAGAAGCCCCATGGTTCAGAGTTCAAGGGTGGTACACGGCCTGTCAGGCAGCCAGCAATGCTTCAAGCTGACATTAATCACCTGCTTTTGGGTTCACAGCTGTTGCAAGCAGCTTCAGCAACTTGGCAGTGCTACTACCAATTTATTTCACTTAGCAACAAACGCTGGCATATGGGTGTTGCTTATCATTTCTACGGAGCTTTTTGCCAATGCTTTTAGCTTTCACAGTCAGCTGGGGCTACAGTAAGGGGAGATTTAAGACGTTTTAAGAACATTTCTAATGGTGATGCCTAACAACAAAGACTACCTTTGGCTATAGTAACTGCATACAAACATTGCTAATATGCTGGCAACTTCCCTAATAATAACCAAATGCCTGATACTACCTACAGCTGTGGAAGCATTAGTCACTGCTTCAAAACACTGCTGCTATGTCAACAACATGTATAGAGTTTAACGAGTAATTCTTATAATATCAGGAGATACTCTGCCAGAACTCCGTACAGCATCTAAGTCCCTCAGCAGGGTATATTAGCTCAGGCTCAGCACTGTGCTAATAAAGTCACACAGATTTTGAGCAACATGAAAATATTGAAAGCTACACTGCTGGGAACACAGACAGAGGCTCTGCTTCTGAATACTGTAAAAAGTCTTTAACACAGATGAGAGACAGTCAAAAAAAAAATTAATTCAGACATCACTGCCATTACTCATGAATATGTCAGACTTTTTTATTATGATTTTAGATCTCAATTGAAAACAAAAAATGGAAATGCTCAATGCCTAATAAATGAGATGGAACAATTCCATCTTGCATCTCAAAAAAATAGATGGTCAAGGAAACGTTAAAGTGAAATCATTCTCAAAATCAACATAACATGAAAGTTATATTGCAATTCAAACTCTGAATCCTGAAACATAGAAGTGTGTTTCAACGTCTTTCTACTAAAGAGCAGGAAAAAACCTTCCAATTCCTTGATTAACCTCAAGTTTTATCATGTCTTCGAAGTCGACGGGAGAGCTTTAGAAAATTTTTCATGTTTTTATTGGCAGGAGAAAAACAATGGTAAATGAGAGAAATGGTCTTGAAAAAATAGGATGAAATTTAGTAAGAAGAAATGAAAAACCTTTATAGGAACAATTAAATTCACACACCCCCCCTCAAAAAAAAAAAAAAAAAAAAAAAAAAAAAAAAAAAAAAGTACTACAAGTACCAGACGAGGAGAAGCCAAACATTTCTTTCATAGTTCTTTCCAGAGATTATTCATAAAATCAATCCAGAAGCTCCAAGTGATGAACAATGCAACTACTGACTTGAAAAGCAATAGTTACCAGCTGGTAGCATATAGTCATTATAATCTGCCTACTGCAATATAAAACTAGATCTTGGTTTTTAAATCTGGTTTCAGCAACTGTAGTAAGAGTCTAGACAGCATGTGCTCCAGTAACCCCAAACCACAAAATATTCCCTACGTACTTTATTAAACTTAAAACTTGCAGTAAGAATCAAAGGGGTCCAGGCTCCTCAGGCACAGGCACACACATGCAAAGGGTTTCTCAGCCAACCTCCTGGCCTCATGGTCTCTCCCATCACTGGTTTTGCCTTTCTGGTCCCTACAGCAGCTAGCCCTTAGACCTTCTGGGCTCTCTGCCAACCATCCCAGACTTCTGGCTGCTGCAATCGCTGCTCACCAGCAAGTCAGACCTGACGTCCCCTTGTGACCACACACAGACATATGTACTCACACTGGCTCCTGTTTGTGGCACCCCAGACACATGGGCTCTGTGAGTCACAGTCCCCACTCCAGTTGCTGGCACTCAAACCTCTATACACACACTTGTGCACAGAAAAATAGTTAGAAATTGAGTTTAATGAGAAGAAAGGACAAATGGTTCTGGGCAGGCAGAGGGCATGGCCAGAGATGCAAAGCCTCTTCACACACAACCAACCTCTTTTATCCCCTTTCCCATGCTTGTTCCTTCCCAAATCACCTTGGTTCCTCATTTTTCCTGCTTCTGGATCTTCCCTAAACATCCCTTAACAGGTTTTGCACAATCCCAATACACTCTTCCCCTGCATCCCATAATTCTCATATCCATGATTTTGTGTTATGAATCATTTTTTACCATTTCTGTTGCTCCTTTTAAAGGGACACGTCTTTCCTTTCTTTCCTTTGGAATTAAGCAAGAAAGCTCTCTTCAGTAATGGCAAAATCTCCCAATTTTGTATCATCTGCAAATTTTACATGAACACATTGACTTCATTTTCCTAGGTCACAAAAAATATACCAAAAAAAAAAAAAAAAAAATCATTGCCAAGATCCCCTATGCAGAATGAATTAACTCTGAACAAAAGAAGGGAAAGTATAATGGTAAGGATAATCTATCTTGTAGTGTACATTAGAGGAAGAAGATTCACGTTGCAGTTTCAAGAGAGTATTTTATTCCATACTGCACAGTCAGTGGAAACAGTAAGTAGTAGTTTTTTTCTTTTTTTTTTTTTTTTTTTTTTCAGCAGGTTATCAGCCTGAAATCCAAGGCAACTTACAACCCTTTCCCAGTATAGATGTTAGTATATGTAGCTGGTGAGCCTAAATAATTTTTATTTCTTTTCCAGTGTGATGAGTCCCTAATGACAGCTTTGACAAGAGGATATGCAACTCCACTCAAAGTCTTCAACAGCCAGCAACATGGTGGTTTGGGGGTCTTTCTGAGAAGGTGATATATATGGGTTTGAAATCCTTCAGAAGGACAGGGATTTTACTTTTTTAAAAAAATATTTGGGTTTTTAAAAATCTTTTCATTTTACTTTCAAAGTCTTTCTAACTTGAGTGTTAATATTTTCCTGCAGCAGTATAATCATCAGCAGTAGTCAGTGAAGACAACAGAAGGTACAACAGAGATGCATTATTTTTTATATTAATTAATTACAAATGACCAGTTATAGGATCCATTGATTTAATTTTGTGGAACCAAATCAAAAGGTCCATGTGTAAAACTGGAGGAGTGTTTCTTGCACAGACATGAATAAAGCCATGCCTCAGGGTGTCATTTGTTAGCTTTCACACAGACATGGCCTGGTGAGGATAAAGAGAATTCTGTCTAGAATTCAATGGCAAGATCTGTCCCAAATTTTCCTAATTGTTTCATAAGTCCTATTGAGACAGGAAATGTAGCTGCTACTGCAGTTGTAAAATGAAAGGAAAATGGTTATTGATTCTATTTTTAAGTATGAAAAATGCGCTTGTGTAGTACAATGATACAGACATTCAGACATACCAGAAAGGGAATAGGAATAGTATAGTAAAAGAGCAGGCTTGTATAACGGTGTAAGATAATGACAACCAACCTAGACCTACGCAATATGAAAACACAATGGCTGAATAGCTTGCAAGGTTTTAAGGTTAGTAGAAGTGTCCTGCCAATGATGTGCAAATTTGCTTCTGAGAATTTTATGTTACGTTACTGTTTAAGAACCAGAGGGCTACTGTCCTGTGAGTTCACATAACTTAAAGGCTGTCAGTTGCCTGAGGTCCCTTTGGCTGGAGCAACATAACTTACCCTATGGATAGCAATCCTTCTAAACAAAAAGTATGCATTGTGATTTTTATTTTAGGTCCTATTTTAGTGGGGGGGGGGGGGGGGGGATTAAAAGAAACAAAAACAAAACCACAACTCCTTCATGAGCCAGGTAGCTTCAGAAAGGACAACCTATCTTTTTTTCATTACCCACAAAGGAGAAAAATCACTGTAACCTACACCAGGCTGTGGCAAGAGTTGCACATCAGAAGTCCTGAAACACCCAGCTACAACAGAAGTGACAGAGCTGTGCCCCTCCTGAATGGACTAAGGGGACATGGCACTGACACAGCATAATGGCACTGAAGTGTTTCCAAACACAGTTCAGAAGAACTCTTAAACAAAGAGAAGCTGTCTACTGAAAACAGAGCACAATCTCCACGTGGCTGTAGCAAAATGCTTCTGAGTGGTTTATCTGGAATGAATCTTCAGTGTAAGACACTGAAAAAACAGGTATTTATCATTAACAGAAGCGTTATCTAAAGTAATCCATTTTAGCAGTTAGCCTATTACAATTTGTCTACCCCTGTTTATGGAGACAAACAGATTAAGAAAACAAACACTCAGCACTTTTTACAGTACTACTAAGTATTTAAACCAACCAACCAAACAAATAAGCAAGCAAAAAACACACATGCTTGTTGACTTCCTCAAGTAAAGTAAAATTAAAAAGAAATCACATTTTTCCCTCCATTCATTCTAAAAGGTTCATATTTCAAGACTAGTCACTTTGGAAAATGGAGTAGGGAGTATAGAGATTCTTGCATAACAACAAGTCAGTAACTGAGGTGTCAATACACTGAATATCACACGTGTTGCAGCTGAATCTTGAGGCCTGACAGCTCTGTTCAGTCCATATAGCCAGTGGCAGCTGACAAGCAGGGGCTGAAAATGAGGGAGTTTGTGTACAAATGATAAGTACCCACTGACTAGCTGGTGGGTGATGACTCAACTAAGTTTGTTAATCACTTACTAAGAATAAGGCCCTAATTAACAAGTTAGTGTAAATGTGGGTTTATGGCTTTAGAGCAGTCACCAAATTACAAAATTAAAGCCTATGTCTGGATAAAAAACTCCTTAAAAAATGTTTCCCAACCTTTTTCCCTCAATAATGAAATTCCATTGCAATTTTCCCCTATATTCCTGAATTACTTAACTAGATTTTAGAGAGGTGTCTTAAAATTAGAACACCCCCATCAGTGGATGGTTATCTTATTTGTGAGATCACCAAACCAACAGGTTCAACCCTGCAGGACTTGCAAGTGAATAGTCTGTTTTCTTCATATCTCTCCCAGATCTTGGACCTGTCAATAGCTCTTGCAGATTCAACCAAAAAGTTCTATCATTTCAAAGTGATTCTATCAGTCCTCAAGGCTCTGCTGTGGTAGTTAGAAATCACAAGAAAGTAGAAGACCTTCAGAACCCATTCACTGCTTCTCCTCATTTGCAGTGTCATCAGTAGAGCTGGCTTCTGTGGCACAACTTGAGGCCAGTCCTATCACTAGTTACCTGTGAGAAGAGGCCAACCCCCAGCCCCCCACACCTTTTCAGGTAGCTATAGAGAGCAATAAAGTCTCCGCTGAGCCTCCTCTTCTCCAGACTTGTTATGTCTTAGAGGAAACTGTGGTAACCACTGCATTTCATGAGAGACCTGACCACATGGCACACTTTCACAGCATGACTTCTGGTCACTGCTGTCAGGAGATTTATGAAAAAATTAGGCATAAGCAAGAATCAGGTGTTACACCACTTAGTTCAGCCACATGTACCAGTAGAGATGTCAGTGCTGGCAGAGTGTTAAGTTACACTAGGACATGCCAACTAAATGTAGGCAAAGATTTCATGAAAATTTGCCTGAACATCACCTGAAAAATACGTCTAGAGAGAAGCAGACAATTTCCACCTATTGGAGGAAGAGTGTGTACTAAGTGACGCACAGGAGGAAGCAATTAAATGTTAACCCAAGAACCAGGATAGTATAAGGAGAATACAAGGCATTTTTATAAATGCTATAAAAGGCTATAGATGCAGTAAAGACCCTCTTGTTCTGAAAATATAAATTATTTGTAGTCTCCAGCTGTGAATGGGAACTTGAAGCACAGAAAACAGAAATGGCTTAGGAAATAGAAAAATGTAATTCTGAAAAACATTAGTCAGTGGGTGCAAGCTTTCTGTTAAATAAGGCTAGAAGTTTAAAAATTATTTTTCCACGATGAAGAAAAATAATCATTAAGTAGGTACATATACAGAAGAAAAAGAAGCTGAGGAAAAGGTTTTAAACATACAAGAATGACTCAGGGAATTAAGTCAGGTATGAGAGGGTGGCATAACAGGAGTCAAATCAGACAATCCCACAGTGGGCTGGAAAAGGCTTTAACAGTTTTGGCAGATAGAGTACCCCATTTGCCTAAATAATCTGACAAACAGTTATAAAAGTAGAAAGCTGTTTCTGAAATTTGAACTGAATCTTTCACAGTACAGTGAAGGAAATGTCCTGCCTCTGTCCTCCGTCTTTCAGTCACCTCCTTCATGCTTTAAACGTATAATTCTTCCTTCCCACCTTTCCTGAATAACTTCAATTCCTTTGGTCTTTCTTTGCAGGTCAAGTTTTCTAGACTGATAATCATTCTCATTGCTCACCTCTGAGCACACAACTTTCAAGTGTCATAATCAGAGATTGCTTATCCTTTCCCTATTTCATATTTCCCCTTGTACTTCTGCTGGTCAGAGAGCTGAACTAATTCTTTGGGCTTTATTATATTGTTTCCCTTAGGAAAGTAATGGCAGGGTCAAAAGTCAGACAGCCCTTGATGGCTTGAGTTGTACTAACTACATGAACACACAACAACAGAGCCAAAAAGCTCATGAACTTGCTAGTTTCTTGGCTCCTCAAGGACATTCTTCCACAGTTCTTCAAAAGTCAGGGTGTTTCTTGCTGTTGGCATTTTTATTCCTGTTTTTAAATGCGTCAAATTCCTGAATTGCCCTTTTTGTCAGTGAAACCAGCAAAACACAGAAAACTTTCCAGAAGCTGCTCATCAATAGGCAAACTCAGGGGCTACGTTGTACTTCTGAGCACAGCTACAAGATATCAAGAGATGGTGATTCTTCCTGAGATTTCTATTTTTCTGCCAGTACCGTGTTTTGTCTTTTTACTCCATCACCATGTTTATCTGAGTATGGGAATGTTTCTTTAGCTACTGAATAGCCTTCAAACACATAACATACTAAGTCAGCACACAGCATAAGTTAAAGATGGGATGTGAGCAAATTAAAGGTCAAAATTAGAACAACGGCAACAAAAATTCTTGATAATTTGAAGAAATAACTTGAAAATAAATAATGAATTTGATAGAAATATGGGCAAGATATTAGATTTGCAGGCAGAAATAATCACCTACACAAACATAAAATGGGAAACAAGTGTTTTTGTTTTTTTCTCAGAAAAGACCACTGGCCCAGTTTAGGGAAACACACTTCAAGTAGGCTGTGAAGCAAAAAGAGTGTGTTCAGAGATAAGCATGAGCAATGACCAGAAAATACCACCTTTAGGGAAAAATTAGGGTTTATTCTTGCTGAAAGACACAGTGGACCTAATAGGAGTGTTCAAGCATAGAAAAGGCTTCTCTCAAAAAGACAATGAGAATAACCTTTCTCCAAAAGAAAGAAATTATGAGTTTATATTGCAGCACAAAAGATTCAAGTTAGATTTTATGAAAAAGTCTTTCTGCTAGCCAAGAACTGGAGAAGGTAGCTTGCACAAATGCTGTTTTGAAAAGCTTTAAAAACAGTAAAAGAACTTTTCCAGCAGTGATACAGATTTCATTCTTTAACTTGAAGTCCTTTACAATGATGATTACCATGCCGATAAGGTAACAATTTCTGATTTATTTCCTCTATTTTAATTATATGATTAAAGTTGGTAATAATATTAAATTTTATGAAGGATTGAATATTCCGGTTCTAAAAAAGTGACAGCATCTTGCCTAGTGAATCAGATACTCAAGACCCTAAACTCCAGAAAAATATTTTATTTTATTTTATTTTATTTTATTTTATTTTATTTTATTTTGTTTTATTTATTGTGACCAAGTTAATACAGTGACCTGCTGTGTCTTTCAGGCCTATGCCTAAAAGTTCAGGGTGATCCAGTCTTTTTTGTTGTTGTTTTTAATCTGTATATCCTACTTAATGTCCCATACAGACTCCCATTACCCTAGTCTTTTATCTGAGAATAAACTTTGTGTTCTCTTTAGAAATTAAAATAAAATAAAATAAAATAAAAATAAAATGAAATGAAAAACTGTTAAATGAATAGCAACAAACATTCTAAATATGATTAGAAAGCTGAATAAGAATTCATTTCAACTGATTCCACTCTACACCTGATGTTCTATGAAAGACTACCTAAAACCTCTCAATTTCCCACTTTTCCACTTTCATATGTTGTTTAGCCTACATTTTTTTTGCAATTTTTCTTGTTATATAACTTATATGCAGAGAACCAGTCAAATATGTCAAATATTACATTTTAAAATTTAAATGACAGATGCATGAAAATGCATATTTTTATCACTCCTATTTATAAGAATAATAGTTTTGACTGAATATAAATCAAGATTTTTAAACCTAGCATGTTTCTATGAAAAATTATAACATTTCCTCCAACAGTGGAAGCCTAAACTGAACGTACAGCTCTGGACATACATATATATATATATATATATGGACAAGCTCTGGTTTTCATTATCTACACCTTTTTTCACCTTTTGCCAGCATTCATAAGTTTCTCCATCTTCTGTTTTCTTCCTGTATACCTGGATAAGTCAAACTACTCCTAAAAGACCTGAACACTCATACTCAAAAAATATACAAAAGAAGCATGTAAGCATGTAAGATGAACACCACCACAAAAATCTGTTTTTTGTTTGTTTTTGATGTAGAAGACCCAAAACGATGGGAACAGAGGATTGCAGTTACAGATATATATCTATAGAGAAGGCGCTTCTGCATCTCAGCAAAGCAAAGGTACATTCTCCTTGGTCAGAAGAGGAACAGCAGCCTTTGTGTTTTTGTTTGTTTGTTTTGTGTGTGTGTGTGTGTTTTCATGTACTGGAAAAGTCAGTCTATCCCAAATGAAACAAAACACAAGAACAATGCTAAGAAGAGATGCTAACTTTCCTGTTTTACAGTACCTAGTGATGAATAAGTGGTTACTCTCTAACAGAACATATATAACAGATTAAAGAAAAAAGAACAAGTCAAATATTTGTTAACTTCCAGTTTTTCACAATTCAATTTCTTTTTAAGCAACAAAAGGGATAGAGAAGATTGCTACCAACATGGTTTTAATATGTTCGGTAGTTACAGCAGACAGACTCAACAAAACATCCTAATTGCTGCATATTTGTTCAAACACATTACCCAATGTAATTGGTCTTACAGAACATGTTTATCTAAATGTATAAAAAGACAGATTTTCTTTAATATGTTTTTATCTGATGGTGCAAGAGAAGTTATTCTTTTAAATGGTTTGGAATTAACATGTATGTTTTACTTTCCCATCTGCCTGCAGGCATGAGTTGGCATTTGCTCTACTGCAGAGTCTGTGGTAGCCTACTGAGCTGCCATCAGGACTGCATAGGATGTAATGTCATGTCAGGCCAACAGAAAATGCAATCAGATTTTTAATTAAAAAATAAGAAAATCAAAGATGATACTTGAATAACTGTATATACAATGAATACATACACAAATAAATAATTGATTCTAGTACAATAAGTGTTTATGTGAGGGCAGAATAGGCCTTATCATTTTCCCTATACACCTTCTCATTCTTGTTTGCTTTTTAAATAAATTCTTACTAAAACTACTGGACAAAAGTAATATGGTCTGCAAGCTAAGGCTGACGCATTGTCCACATACCCTGAGTTCCATTATTCTTAGGGGCAGAGCCTTCTGTGATTTTATTTCTTTAATGCCTACGGTGTACTTATGTACTTGATGTTTTTAACAAGTATCAGCAAAATGCTAATTCACAACATGCCACATTTCCTCATATTCTTTGACATAAAACTCTCTAACAAGCACAGCACATTTAACTTTCAGGCATCTTATGATCTGGGAAAATTTTCTGACAAAAAATTACAACCAAAGCCATGCTACAGGGTTGGCTTTAGCCTGGAAGTTTGATGCACAGGGGGCACGTACTTCTTTTGTACTTATCATAAACAGATCCTTATGTATTTTGTCATTATCTACTGCTGAAGAAAAATAAATAAATATATATAAATATGTATTACAGACAGAGAGTGTTTTACAAACACACTGTAAACACATATCCATGGTCATTAAAGTGCATCAACACTAAACACTGGGCATCCCTTTATGCCTTATAGTTTGTGCTGCATCTCAGTGCAGTGATGGATCCATCCCTATGACACCCATCCCTGAAAAGACTACGGGGAACGAATAAATAAATAAATAAATAAATAAACAGATAAATAAATAAATAAAAGTGTGCTTGTGTTCCTGTAAGTCACCAGTCATACTGTGCATCTGTAACAATGTCAGCTAGAGCATTACCAATGGCTTAGAGAACTAAATGGACAAAAGTCTTGTTAACTTGATTTCATAGTAAAATAATTAAATATTCACTTATGTCTACAGGTTTAAAGTACTAATTGATATCTATAAATACTACAGTTACAAACAATCAGTCATTGCAGACAAGCAACTTCACATGAGACTGCAAAATTTAAATACTCAATGTTTGGATTTAGGCAGAGTATCTGTCTCTGTGAGTCTTTCAGCTGTTTAGCTGCAATGAGATTCAAGATAATTTCAGAAAGACTGAGGGTCCTTTTCTGAAGATAAGTCACAACTAACAGAGCCCATTTTTCTGCTCACTTCTGCTTCCATGGATAGAATGCAGCAGAACAGTAGTAAACCATTAAGATGTGAGTTCCCTGAAGACTGCATCCTCATACCTATATATTGGTAACTTGATAAAGGAAGAAACAATACATACATGGGAGCCGGTCTCATCCTCCCCAGCCAAGGCAGGAGCTGCTGGATGTGACATCTAGAGAACAGGCACTCCCCCCAGGCAGCACAAGCAGGCCAAAGTGGTAGTGTCTGTGTGACAGTCACTGCTGTCTTAACATCTTTACCTGAGCAAAACTATAGTTGGGGCTACTGTCTTCCCCATTTTCTGTGAGAATGCATGCCAGTTAACCCTTTTAAAATACATCATTTTTTTATGTACATTCAAACTACTTTCATTGTTTAATAGGAGTGTTACAGGGCTGCAATGCGTTTTATTAACATACAGAACCTGTCAGATTATAGTCACTTGCACACATGAATTGTACTAGCGTGGATGCCCTCTGTATCGCTATGTCTGACAAGGCAAAAATTATGAACCTGCTCTTTTCTTTCTAAGCAAAAGAGAGGAGCAGACAAACTAAGCACTTTTGGGTGCTCAGACTATGTGGAAATCAAGAACCTGTGTCAGTAAGTGACAATAACAGTGGCATTAGGCAGGCTTCTGGTGCAAACTTCATCCCTCCTTATGCACATTCTAGCATACTTTTCTTCAGTATGTTCAAACAACACATTAAAATGTCATTAAGAGCTGTGAAATTTAAAGTTGTTGAAACAATCAACAAAAAAGCTTTTGGAGATACAAGGATTGCTTCTCCTCCTCTTCTGATTTTTTGTTTTTATTTTAAATTCTCTTACTTCAATATTTACATTTTCTGCTTTTCCAGAAGCCTTTTGAATACCAATTCATTATGCAATGATTTTAACTCATTTTTAATCACAAGCAAAGGATATCTCTCATCCTTATAGTATAGCTCTCAATCAGAGCCCACTTTTGCAATTTGCATTACAGTAACAGTGTTTTGTAACCATAAAAAATTTTCTTGAAATCAGTGATCTCTCTTGTGGGCATAAGGTTTTCACTGAGCAGTAGGATTAATCATGCCTTCAATTTGTAGTAGTAGCTGATAGACTGGAAAATGTCTGGAAGCTAATAAATAGACATTGAAAGAGGTCATTATGCTCGTCATTTAATGACAACCTCTTTGTCACTTGTGGTAAAGAGCTGGTTTGAAAGATTTTATTTTCCCCTTTTCCTTCCCCCATCCAAGCTGTTTCTTTACAATACCCCCTCTTCATTTTCCAAGGCCATCCACAATCAGGTTTTGCTCACTGCAACAGATTTTGATATGTCAACAGAAAAACGATGAGGGCATTGCTATACATTGTTGCTGTACAAGTGCTATTTTTTAAATGCCCAAACTTACCACAATACAGACTTTAGAAATCACTGCTCCTAAGCCACTTAGTGCTTAATTCAGAGTATTTATTTTAATGCAACCAAAACTGTATAGTTACAAAATAAATATTGAACCTGTTCACTTAGCTAAATTTCATTCTGTGCTGATATTATATTTCGGCAGATACTGTAAACTGGATATGCACTCAAACTATTTTACTATGATATCATCATATAATATAAACTTCCTATAAACTAAACCTAGAAGTACAACTTGTAGCCTTTCCATCTTGGAAGCATCTGTACTTCTGTCTCAGTAAAAAAGATCTGATTTTTCAGGAATAAGTAACTAAAGACTTCAAACCAGCTATGCAGTTCCCTGTTTATTAATGATGAATATAACATGAATCATCAATGTGATCTTGCAGCAAAGAAGACCATCAGTATCCTCAGCTGCATTAGGGAACAGATTGCCAGCAGGTCAAAGATGGTGATCCTGCCCCTCTACTCAGCACTGGTGAGGCCACATGTGTCCACTTCAGGGCTCTCCAGTACAAGAGAGATGTGGAGCTACTGGACAGAGTCCAAAGAAAGGTCACAAAGAAGATGAAGGGATTAGAATTCCTCTCCTAAGGACAGAGCTCTTTTCATTGGTACCTAGTAACAGGACAAGAGGCAATGGGCACACACTGGAACACAGGAGGTTCCATCTGAACACCAGGCAGCACTTCTTTACTGTGCAGGTGAACGATGACTGGCACAGGTTGCACAGAGATGCTGTGGAGTCTCTTGTCCTCAGAGATCTTCAAAAGCCACGTGAAAGTGGTCCTGCAGGTGTCCCTGCTTGAGCAGTAGGGTTCGACCAGATGGCCTCCAGAGATCTCTTCCAACCTCAAGCATTCTGTGATTCTATAAGTTTTCTATCAGTTATATATTTTAATAATGTTGAAGCAAATACAGTTTAATAATGTTGAAGTAAATCATGAGATCTACTGTAAAAAAAAAAAAAAAAAAAAAAAAAAAAAAAAAT
>CM021766.1:93733894-93770772 GCA_011076525.1 Nettapus auritus | reverse complement strand
AAATAAAATAAAATAAAATAAAATAAAATAAAATAAAATAAAATAAATCCAGGTAATTTTCCAGGTTTTCTAAGTATTTTTAAATTACCTTGAAGGAGGTTGTAGCGAGTTGTGGATTGGGCTCTTCTCCCAAACAGCAAGTGTAAGACAAGGGGAAGGATAGATTTAGATTGGATATTAGGAGGAATTTCTTTACTGAAAAAGTTGTGCAGCATTAGAAGAAGCCACCCAGGGAAGCAGTTGAGTCCCTGGAGGTCTTCAAGAAACACGTAGATGTAGAGCTTATGCTTACTATGTCAGCATGGTTTAGTGGTGGACTTGTCAGTGCCAGGTTAAAGGTTAGACTAGATGATTTTACAGGTCTTTTCCAACATGAATGATTCTATGGTTTTATGATTTTTAAATACATCTTTATATAGCATAACCATTCATTATAAATAAACAAATAAATAAATAATAAAAATAATAGCATTGTAATTGTGAAACAGTTCTTCAAAAAAGAGCAAAGAAAACTAGAGAGTGAAGTTTCCAGAGGTCAGCAGTGCTCTTAACTTTCAGACACAATGTTGTATTTACCTACACTCATTTCAGAAGCAAGCACTTTATACCAGGGCCTCCCACTCCCACTCCCAGTTCATGTGTAGCAACCTAATCAAAAAACCTGGTGGAGCCATAACTGTATCAGATCATAAGTGACTACTGTCACATATTTCAGTCTTTCTGTAGGAGATAAGTTGTTGCATTAATGTTTTACAGAATTTTAAATGACGGGCAACTTCTGATCAAACAAAAATGGAGTAAGCAAAGCACACTTCCCAAAACAATTTGCTTCCTATTCTATGAAAGACGCTCTTGTAGCATTCAAATTGAGGTTTTCCATTTGAGTTTGTTCATCTCTTCTCTTTCAATTCTATAAAAAGAAAAATCACTGCAGCTGCCTGTTCTTCAAGAGCAGAAACCTGCAACCTAATCTAAATTCCGTTTTTCTTGCTATACAAGCATTTCCATTTCTTTACTTGCATTTTAAATTCATTTGGCACTAAATATAGATTTAAAAAAGCAACCCAACATGTTCAGTTTTCCACACAATCATGTAAGTGGCTTAACAATGGAGTAAGTAAGACAAAATAATGTTGATATCTAAAAGCTAATTGACATCAAACTAAATTTTACATATGGTCACACTCAAGTAACTTGGAAGCTATCTAACTGTTGCTGTCTTTATCTATTTATTTTTATCCATCAACATTAAGGCAATCCCCACTGAAACGTCCTAGAGCAATTTTATTTAAGACATGTAATTCCTGCACGGATTCACTAATGCATTAATATGTAAATACGTTAACTCACTAATACCCCAGTGGTGCAGCTTACTTTATTTCTAAAGCTCCTATAATTCAGAAAAGTCAAAATCTCTCTCAACAAAAATAACTGTATATATATAAATACATAAATGATATAAATCAGATATTTTTTTCTTCAGCTGCTCAGCATGATGCAAGTGAGGAAAGATCACAGATTCCTTGCTCCTGGAGCAAACTCTTTTCTTTTTAGCCATTTTTTTTTCTTCTACTTCTTGAATAAAGCTGCATGCATTACCATAGTCTGTTTTTGTTGTCGTTGTTGTTCTGCCATTGTTAAAGTTCTGCAGAAACATTTGTGCACACCAACAGATTTACTTGCAGCAACAGTTTTTCTTCTGGTTGACATTTTTTTCAACTTTTAGCTCAGTAGCTCTTACACAGCACACATCTTGAAGCATTAAGTGCTTATCACTAGTTACAAACACAAATTCATTTTCTTTTAACTGAAAGTCATCTAATGAGCTGGAGACAGTTTTTGTTTTCCATATGGTTCTTGGCCCAGTTCTTGTTCCCTACAGTGCTTAATGCTATCGTGCATTATCTTATTTTTCCTCTAAGTTGAATAAAATAAGTTCTTTCAATTGGGTATGGTTTTGGCTCATAACATTTCTTCTTTCTTCTAGGAGACTAAATTTAATATTGTTGTTCAGTAGGTATGTATCTACTATTGTAGGATGATTGAGTCCATTCAGCACAAAAATTTAATTGTGAAGTTACTGCTTTAAGATACGAGTGCAAACACTACCAAAAGGTTCAAAGCCCAAAGACTGTAAAATTAGGGTCTTGACTTATGCATTTAAAAGAGCTAATGATCTGCATCAACTATGAATGCATCAAATTGCTGAAATCAAAAAGCTCTATTTCTATTTATATCACAAAGTCATTGACAGAATAAAGAGACTAAAAGTAGTGCAACATTCATGAATGATTTAGTAAGAGAAGATGCCGATTGCATCAAGATTCAGATGTTAGTATTCGTCAGCCAAACGGGACAGAAATCTTCTTATAAATGAACCCTCAAAAACAGATGAAATAGAAAAGGGAAGTGCTGTCAATATTTTTTATTCATTACCTATAGATAACATAAATGTCTAGCATATTTTTCTTGCATTTCATAATATATTTTCTTCTGTTTGCTATATCCTGTCCTGTAAGACATAAAAAGGATACCTCTGACATGAAAGGAATAACCTTCATCTCACCAAATGTATAGCCTAAGCTTCCCCTACCTCCCCATCCCTATTCACTATAAAATTAAACCATTGAAAAATTAAGCACAAAAGATATACTATACTCCTCTTTTGTAGGTCTGGCAGTGAAACAGCTGCCTGTCATGCACTTCAATGATCGGACCATACAGAAGGTTACTATTCAGTAACCCTTTTTTTTTTTTTTTTTTCAGTTTTACATGGTGGATTTCTAAAATCTGTCTTTAGATTCTTTAACCTGGCTCACATAACCTTAAGTAGGTCTCTTACATTTTGAAGGGGCATTTTTTTTCTCTTTGTATTTATTTCAAAAGTGGACATTAGAATTACAAATTATATTATAAAAGAGATTGTAAAATTGATTATTTGGAACTGTAAATGTCAAAACTAAACTGCTGATGTAAGTATCATGAATGGCAGTATGTACTGACTGAAATTATTTTTATCACATCTGGCTCAATTATGTTCTACTGAGGTACTCTGTCAAAAAAAAAAGAAAAAAAAAAAAGAGTTGAAGTGAAGTGATCTGGAAATAGCAAAATAATTTGGAACTAAAAATACACTAAAATCCAACAAAATCAGTTGCAGAAAGATCTGCAAGTGGAAAAAGGTCGTCATAACCAACCAATCAAAAGCAGGTCAAATTGTAGCATCAATGATACTAGGATAAAGTAAATTATATGCCCAGAGAAACAGAAAGGCAAATGTCTGAAAATTATTGAAGAAATGGGGAATTTCAACAAATTCCGAAGAAAATAAAGCAGGACAATATATAATGGATAACTTCAGGAACTGGAGACATTGATTTATATGAAAACAGACCCTAAAAAGTGATAATTTAAAACGCTAATACATGTCTATATTTTCTTTAGGGACAAGTTAAAACCAGACAAAAAGATTCCTTTATATCACCACTAAGAAATTCAGCAATAAAAGTAGATTTTCTAAGTAATACAATCCAGATCAAGATTTTAGAGATCAAAATGGGATGACTTGAAAAGAGTGGTCAGAATTAAGAGAGTTGTTTTGTAAGGAAACACAAAAAAAAGTACCTGAAAACATGCAACACAATATTCTGTAGAACCTTTAGAAAAGTAACTGCAAGATGGAGAAACATGCAGATGCTTTTGGGCATACCCAAAAGAAATATAATTTTTGGTCTAATTAAGGTCCTCCAGCTAATACCGGGCAACAACCTTCAGATACAGTGAGTGTTACAAATTACTTGAATCTAACAAAACCTGTCTGTAGATTCATAAAGTACAGAAGGACTAATAGTTCTATCTTACCATGACAGTCCCCAGTTGTGAGTTATCTCCCAAAATAAAAGAACTCCCCAAAGAAAATCACCTATTACTCAGTATGCTTTACCGAATCAACAGTTTGAAGATAAAATTACTTCACTTTCATGAGCTGCAGGTTTTAAAATAGAATCAGTTTTGGTCATTGGAGTCATTAAGATCAGTGAATAAGTGCCCAGTGGGTGACCAAAGTGATGTTCTTTGTCAGTCTGACTGCATTGTAACTAGCACCTAGACATAGAGTCCATGCTTTTTATCCATATTCATTTGTGTTGCATGCTAATTACATGTAGACAGAAATAGAGCACTTCAAAATAGAATAATTCCATTCGCATCTTTCAACTGAAAAGGTACTAATTTCCGACCTTCCAATTCTTTTCCAGGATGTCAGAGGTAGCATCCTCTTACCCCTTCTAAAGAAACATGACAGGACTCCACTTAATACCAGCGGGAACAGTCAGCTGAAAGAACACAATAACTGTATGGAGTAATGGAGCATAGAGGAAGGATTTAAAAAGATAAGCTTGTTCTGGATCACTGCAAAGTAAGAAAATGTGTAATTCTGTACAGAGTCTTATTTTGAGCTAGCTAAAAAATATTATTTTAATTTCTACTTTTTCTTTTCTTTTGCTATACACCAAAATAATGACAAAAAACAGTTTCAAAATAACAGTTAAGGTTTTTGGTTTTGTTTTTAATAAAATATTGAAACCACTAATTTTAGTTCATCAATTTTGGTCTCCCTGAAATGATTTTGCCAGTTTTTCTAATAATAATAATAACAATATCAACAACAAATTCAAGCAAAAACTCTTTTAACATTCCTCCAGTTTCATAAATCATTTAATTTCAACACAACTGTTTGCTCCAATATTATAAGTTTCTCTTGTATGCTCTCCAAAAACTCCCACTTTTATTTATGTGAAATCAGCTACACCATAGAGCCTCTGAGTTATGGTAAGCAACTAAGTGATGCAGCTAAATCAGATGAATGTGGATTAACTGGAAATGAAATTTATTTATCACAGAACTGAACCTGAACACAGCAGTCACTTTTGGAAATGAACTTGACTTGGCAGGATAAGTGTGGGTTTAAAAGGTACATGAAAATAAAACTCCTAAAGGTAGGGAAAGAATGGTAACATCCATAGTGCAAGTGCAGCATGCAAGAGAATAAAACAGGCTACAAATATAAGGAAACAAAACATACCAACCTAAACAAAATGAGTGGCAATTCTGCAAAACCACACTTTCAACTAGAAATCCCAACCTTTCCACAGGTACAAACTAGACACGAATCTTCAGCTCACAAATTAAAAAACAACAACAAAAAACTCATGCTCAAAATATAGAACCCACATCTAGGTTTCTTCAATGCAAAAGTATGAAATTAGTATGTTTTTAAAGAGTAGTTTCTGATATGGTAAATAAACCAGCAGATACCATAGTTAACTCAGTTCAGTAACAGGAAACTTTTAGTATGATTTTTTGGTACAAATAATAAAACTGTGTAGTTTGTATTTAAAAGACATACCATTCCAATGGAATTAGCAGAACAGAAAGTACCATGTTTGATCCAAGAGTAAGACTTGTAATACAGATATATACAGATACATATTTCAAAACAAGTGAAAACAAGTGTGTGAAATCTATCTAGCTGTATTGAGAATACATCATACATAGAATACTGTAGAAAATTCAGGTTTTGGGTATATGTGATGCCTCATCTTTATCAATACTGAATATGAGTCTACAAAGTAGAGGTTCTACCTGTATAGGAAACAGCTTTCATTTGACTGGCACTTTCAAGTACTGTTTTAAAATAACTACTACCAACTGGATGCACAAGCCATAGAGAGTTCACAGCTCCTTGCAAACCCATTTTAAAATGAACAACATGCAGTAAGAGATTATGTAGTGTTTTATTGCCTCCCATGCAAATAATCTCTACATTTTCCTCAAATACAAAATCTGAAACCATTTTCAGTGACATTCCTATATTAATTGCGACACTCATGGAGAAGATATTTTGACTAGAAGCTAAAAAGCTAAAAAAAATAAGTCTTGAAAAGGTTGTGCAGATGGAAGGTGAAATTATATCACAGAAAAATCTCCAACATGTTGATATAATTAAGCATTCCTAATGAGTTAGAAATCCAGGCTAGTTGCACATGCTATTTTAGTTTCTCTAGCCTTCTTCCATGGTCAATGGAGAGACTCTTCTTGAAGGCAATGCCTAACTCAGAAGCTGATACTGTTCTCTAGAGGGCAGTCTCTTGCTCTCTCTTTCTGCACTGACTACAGCCAGAAATAAGGGAGATTAATAACTAGCAGTGTTCCTTTGTTAATAACCTCATTCCACTTTAAACTGTGGAAAGACTGGCAAAAGCCATTACTTTGAAGAATTGTCCCAAGTATGAAGCTTTACTGAAATGTTTCAAGTTTAACAAAGAACCCAGGATATGTTAATTCAACATCACCTGGTTTGGAAGGCTTCTGTTCAGCTCATTAACCAGTGACATGTTTTGTTGAACAGTGACTAAAGCAAAGTGAAACTGTTTTCTCACTATATGTCTGACAAATATTCATCATTCGAATTTTATTGAAGGCATAACAAACTAACCATTGGAAATCACAGGAATTACAGCATAAATGTCTATTCAGATATTATAAAGGGTTGCAAATTTGCAAAAGTACTTCTAAGTATGAAACAGCATGCCAGTAAGAAATTACTGCTCCAGACATCCCTCAATGACACCTTTTGAAAATGAAATTAAGGTGTGGGAAAATAAATTTTAAATGATTTGCACACCATCCTTTTTGTTTGTTTCATATATATAGCATCTCTGAAAAATTCCAATGGAAACACTTTTTCAGAACCACTTATTCTGAAATTTATGCAGATTGAAGTGAGAGAGGATGCATTTATGTCAACACCTAACTAGCTTCTTGACTTAAAACAGAATTAAACCTAAAGGAGATCAGTTACAAACCGGCCTAAGCAAATAAGAGGCAACATCAGACATCAAATAAAGTGTCTGGCAACTCTCCAAAACACCAGCCTGTGCTGAGGCTGTATATCCTCACCATCTCTGAACTTCTGTCTTACTGGACAAGGAAAGGACATCTAAGAAAAACACACACAATAACCTAAATTTGCAGGTTTGGAGGCCTGCTGTAGGCAGTACATTTTGCAAACAAACCACTTGTGGTATCTTCTTCACTGAGGGAGAGATTAGAAGAAGATGGGGAAAGGTGAGAATAAATTATAGAGAATAGCGTCAAATTTAGAAATTCATCTCAGAAGTTCAAGATCTTACCTCTATTCTGAGGATGAGGAGTGATGTAAAGAGCACATCATATTCAGATAGAAACCTCTGGAAGACTAGTTTATGCCCATGTCCTGGCTAGCACTGAAAAGTTATTCATCATTGGGTGGGGGAAGGAGGGGAACTGAAATCAAGTTATCAACATGCCATCTGATAAAGGTGGTGGCATTGACCTCTGATCTGTGGCAGTGAGACTGATGTCTGAAACACACACTGCTTAGATCCTGGTCCTGCTAGCATTTTTTCTGAGGAGCAGAGGCATATTTGTACATATATGCATATATATGTATGTACTTCACCAGTACTTCAGTAATAACTTTGTCTTAGAGCTTTAAAAACAAAGCAAAATAAAACAAACCGAAAACAAATAAATCATAAGCAGTACAGCTGCAAACAATTCACAAATATATGAAGCTTGATCAGGAAGGCCAGAAGGAAGAATAGAATATATTCTAGGCCAGAAAAATCACCTGTCTTCTCTATCAGTCATACTGAGTGAACCATAGAACAGTCATTTTAATTATATATATATATATATTTACCTTTCTAAGACCTCTGATCTCTTGTCCGAGAGGAGCAAATATTCCACTGTGAGATAATCAGTCTTATCGTCATATCCTTTTGTTCACTTTACATCTTTCTCTACAAGCTGTTGCACAAAAACTTTCACTGTATTCTGATCAAAGTATTCCCTGCAGTTTCCAATTAGAAGATGTCCATGATAGCTGTCTACAAACATACAAGCACTGTGACTCTGTTCTCTCTTCAATGCTGGGGAGAGAGAGGGCAAGGTAGGAGCAAGCATGTAACTTGATCTGTGGGAAGCTAGCTGTAGGTATGGATGGAGTAGTGAACATTCACAAACTGGATCAGCAGGGCTAGCTACTGGGTTTAGCTCCCAGGTAGTAACGTAGGTAGTTACCGGTATTAGTTCACGCCCCAAATCTAAAAGGTTGCATGTGTGAAATTCTCTCATTTCTTCTCTTTAATTTTATCTGAGCAAACAGCAAATGTCCTTACCCTCTAAAGGCAGAAAAGAGAAACATCATAACCAGCATGGACATTATGGACCCAATTATATGTTGCACTGCTATGCCTGGCAGAACCTGGGAGCTGTTTGATGTTCCTTTGTCTTCCTCAGCTGGCAGAGAATAAAAGTCTGAGACGTGAATTCTTCTACTCTCAGTTAATCTAATTGGGTTGTTCATTCATTTTAAGTGCTGGCACTAACTGTTCAACGATATATTTTTGGAAAGGAGTTGTGAGAAGAAGTGGAGCCTAAGCAAAGGAGGACCAGCTGGGAGTTCTCAAAAACAATGAAACACAGAAGAAAAAAGTAAATGAGAAAGACGATGAACTGGAAAGAAAATTCTAGGAATGCCAGAAAGAAAAATAAAAAGCCAAAAAAAAGTGGTTCTAAAATTGACTGGTTTTCCAGCTCTTTGCAATATTTGAACTCACAAAGAGGTTTCCTATATATATATCAGTAGTACATTTAGATATTATTATTTATTTCATACACTTAAGAAGGGAAGAGAAGGTGGACAGTTCTGCCTGCAAAGGTAGAAGTTGGCCTCCTCGTGAGATGTGTTCAGTCCTAAGGTCTAATGCAGAAGAGTTTTTAATTTTAGTTAAATGCAAAACAAGTTATTAATATGCCTACAGTGTTCTGGGTATCAAATCAAGTGGCATGTTCTTTTCTGAACAAAAATACCTTCTTGCTTGGAGCCTGCAAGAGCAGAGAATATGTAAAACGCACTTGGCCTTCATGGAAAACTTATAACAAATGTGTAATAAAGAATATTCAATAATCCATGATGAGATGGCATACAGGAGAAAGTAGAAAACTTATTACAATTTATATGTTATTATTAGTATTACATTATTATCATTAGTAGTAGTAGCATTAAAAGGGGAGGGGTGGATTTGTAGCATCTGTTGCAAAATCTTGCATACTGGACCATGTGATTTGTACAACAATAATAGGATTTTATAATATTTGCTAGTGAATTCATTTTTAGCAGGGCTGACAGCACTAGTCAGAGAACAATCAACACTGCCTAATAATACAGACAAGAGTTCATTAAGCAATAAGAAGAAACTGAGAAAGTATTTTAAGGTAACAGAGAAGCAGGCATCTTTCAGATGTATTAAATTATCCTTCAGGAAAGCTGTGGAGTTGCAGACAGTGTTCAGTTCTAACACACTGAGGTACTGAATGACAGACACATAAAAAGATTTTTTTTATGACTCTGAAATTAAAGGTGTTTCAGCAAGAAAACCCTATTACAGAGAAACAAGGACAAATGAAACTTCCTTCACATTCAGTTAAAAATATTCTTTGCTTCAAAGTTTTGTTGATTATCAAAATAAATGACAGCAAATGCAGGGCTCATCTTGTTTGTAAAGAATGAAGTAGGAATTGTCAAAGGAGTATCTTTTGGTACCTTTGATATCAGAAGTGGAAACCTTCCACTGCAAGTATTAAACTATGTCACTGCAAACAAATTGTGCATTTGAATTATAGTGACATAACCTATCACCTGAAAGGCCAGCTGAGTAAAAACGACAAATGTACATTATTAAGGTAAAAAATGGATTACCATTAGAAAAAGAGAAAACTTATGATTGATGTTAGCATTTTCATACATAGAAAATGGTTAAAATCTTTCTAAATTTTTAGGGTTAGACAAAAGCCATCAGAACTGATTATAAAACACCTTTATAGTAATGTCAATCAATACAATCAAATTGAAATAACTTCATTAACACTTTTTCTCTCTCCCAAAAAGGAGCATACATTAAACTGGGCGTGTAGAGAGATCTAATTTTTCTGAGAACCGTTTAAATATTCTTACAGTAAGAGCCATAGTGCATGTATCAGATTTTTACCTTCTGGAGCCAGAAAAATTGAAACTATTCAAAAACTCTTACACATACACATCAATAAATATACCCTTCTTTACTAGGATCTTACCCTAATTTTTCCCTTAAATTTCAAGAGTCACCCAGCTATATCCCTAATTACAAACAGTGAGAATATTTCTGGTAAAATAACTGAAAAGATAACAGATTCCCATAAGCCAAATATAAAGCGGCAAAGTGGGAAAAAAAAATAATCACATGCAGTCTTCCTTGTCCCTTTCTCAGAGAAGATTCAAGTGTCATAACATGTAAATTGCTTCTCCAGTCGGAACAACAGACACATATTAATAATCCATGTGCCTCCTCTAGCCTAGTCTGCAAAAAAAAAATAAATATATATATATATAAACCCTTATTTAAACTAATGCTATCCTTCTCTCTCAAAAAAATATATATATATAAAATGTGAAAAAAATCAACTTAAGAAAGATATAGTTGCATGCTTTAAATGTGCAAGAAGCTGACAGAGCTTGTTTATCAGAAACTGATACTACAAAATAGATTTAGATTTATCTACAGTGTCAAAACAAATTTGGTAAATTTGTGTTTGTTTTTAAGCATATATTTATTATTTATAAGGGCACTTGATTCTGCACGGGGGAAAACATTCTAACTTCATTTAATTGAGTAAATATTAGTTTAGAAACTTAGTGGAAAGATATCACTTTCAGTAGATTTTCTGTCAGTATTAAAACTATTTTTCTGCTTATATTAAATATATCACTAAAGAAAATAAAATATAAAAGTAATCTATATCATTGATCTGCTTGAGTACCCAAGCAGTCAGTAGGAAGCTAATATTACTTTTCAGACTTGATTTTATTTGCAGTAAAGGTATATATCAAAACACAACTTACAAAAAAGCACTTGAAAGCCTTTGAAAGTAAATCCATTATCTTTTCTAGTGCTTCCCTCGTGAATTACTTTTCCCCTTTTAGACTTTTTGATTGCTAACAAAGCCTGTAGTATATCTTCACTGTAAAAACAGCCATAATACCTGACTAACCCTCCTGTCATAGTTACTACCCTGTTGTTTTAACAGCAGATGTTGAAAACTGACAGAAAAAAAAGAAAAAAAAAAATGAGACACTTTTAAATCTTCCTCATACAGAGTAAATAATTCTCTGTTTGTGAAGTTTCCCTCTATATGTTACTTAACAGTTTATATAGCTTTCTTCTTGATTATAACCATTAGAAAGTAATGCAGAGAATAATCATTGTAACTTGGGTTTTAAAAGCCCCTACGTATGTCAACAGAGATCCCAAGCAGCAATGCAACCTCTTTACAGTCACAAGAGTTGTGAAAGAAAAGGATTGGGAACAGACAAGCAAACAGAAAAATGCCTTTATTATTTCAGACTTTCACCTCTATCTGTTAGCTGCATAGTGGCAAACATTCCCTACATGCTTAACAAGGAGGATGAGCATAGTTTGAGGCTCAGAGGACCACTGAAGTCCCTATACCCAGCTCCTCATTCAAGTAAGGTAGGCAAGAGAAAGTTGTTTAACACTTGCCACAACTTCCAAAAACTTGTGTTTTACCTAGAATATACCATGTGGAAGACTTCCAGTAAGATCACAGCTCCCGCAACACTTAGGAGACTGCAGTTACAAAGAAAGATGATGTTTCCCCACACACACATATGAATTTTTCTAGTTGAACATTGAATTCCATCACATTTAGTCTGCTAAGTCAGAAAGCTCAGTAAGATTATCGATCAACTGCCTGTGTACAAATAAAATTCTCTAAATCTTTATTTGATCTCAGAGAAATTAGACAGAAAAAAAAAAAAAAAAAAAAAACAACAACAACAAAAAAAAACACTTTGTCCAAAACCTTCCCAGATAGTTATAGTACCATTTTAATAAATTTAAATGTTAAGGTCTTCTAATGAATATAATATTCCAGTCCTCAAACCATTCTTCCTTATTTTTTTGAAACATAAGTACAACAAATAATCCAGTAATTCCAGTTATGCTGGAGAAGTAAATCATATCATTTTTTTTCCTATATTTTCTTGCATTTACTTTATTAAAAACACAGAACTATGTGTTCAGTTCACCTACCAAGACCATTCAAATGACTTCAAATTCACAGTGCTGAATCTTAAAGTCTTTATGCCTGATATAAAAAAAAAAGTATATAAAGTTATAATTGGTTTTACAAATTTACTCTGAAGTAGAAAACTTTCTAGATAACTATATTTTGTGTCAGGAAAATACCGTCTGTCTCATGTTAAAGAAGAACTTCTAGACCCCATATATTTGGTGAATTTCAAGGGAGATCACACTTGGAAAACCTACTATAATCTGAATGGAAAAGACAGTGACACCAAGAGCTATGGAAAGCCTTGAAAAGATTTGAAAAGATAAAAATTAAGATTATGAAGAAGACCAAAAGCATAAAATTGCCAAGAATGTACTACTGACATTGTCTTCAGTATGAAAAAGGTACTTTTTCTTAAAAAAATAAATAATAATAATAATTAAAAAAAAAAAATCACAAGCATTTCCTTTCACAATTCATCTTCACAGAATGATACACCCAAATTTCCTCTTTTATTAAAAATTACATCCCAGAACGCTGGACTATAGCGTAGCAGGTACCTAATTCCCCTCCTTCTCATAATCACACTCTAAATCCAACAGGCAATAAGGAAGCTAAATAACAATGAAGAAACTAAATTTGTAGTGTAAATTGATGTGGATATTCTGCATATATTTCCTGAAACAACAGCTCTGAATGGTGTCTTTTCTCTTCTTGCCTCTTTCCATTTTTATTATATTGACTTATTAATTTCTAATTTCACTGTTCGGCCAGAACATAGGCTGGGCAGAACCTCCTGAGTCAGGATCTTGTCCCCTGTTATTACAAGTCTAGCTACTTTTACAAAGAGACTGGTGAGAAACCTTCTCAGTTTAAACTTAAATATACCAAAAAGCTGCATAAGTTAAAAGATAAGGCTTTATCTTCCTGATCCTTGTAAAAAAAAAAAAAAAAAAAAAAAAAAAAAAGACGGCAATCAACCATTCATGTTCACAGCTGAGTCTTATTCTGAAGATTTATCCATTAAGTACTTCTCATTAGATTATGATGACTGATTCAAAAGATGGGATCAAACACTAGTGCTAGATTTGCAGGGAGAATTGGAAGAGCTGGGAACAGGGATCAGTAACTTGAGCCACACAACCTAGACTATCAGTTCCGCAGAGATTCATACAGTGCACTGCACCGTAGACTTGAAGCAACATTATCACCAAAGCAGTAGTACAGACTTGTGGAAATTATGGAGAAAAACTGCTGTAATAGGCTTCAAGCTTACTCTCTTCTCCAGCACACTGGAAAAAGCAGGTTCAGACAGAGGTTGTGATGATACTAGTCAAAGCCTAAGATACGTGGCCATACTGCTTAGAGAGCTCGTAAAAGTAATTGTTGAAAATATTAATCCAACATAAAATTTATTATTTTCAGCTATGAGTCATAGTTTGTGTCTTTGCAAGGGGCAGAAGTGAAAAAAAGTGTATTCCTCAGCAATAAAATAAATTGATATTTCCATTGAATTTAATGGCTGCTACTGCAAAATACAGACATCACTGTCAGAGAATTTGATGCCATTGTGCTGCAGAACACAAATTCAGGTACATTTCAAACAATTTGTATGAAAAATTTCAATTCATGATCTGCTTAAAAGACATTCAAACCACATATGCGCTGTGATTGGTTTATTTATGAGAAAACATCACCATTCAAAACAAAATATTGCCTAGACTAAGAGCTGGATCATCATTTCATGTAAAAACAAAACAGCGCATACACACACACCCTAATACACACATACAGAACTGTGTACAATCACTGTGCATTCTAGAGCTTCTATTTTTTGTAATGTTCCAAGTGGATTCAAACCAAAAGAAGAGGGAACTGGTCCCTATAGTCATATAGAAAACAGATTAGAAATTGATAAGCACTGCAATTTTTGAGATATTCTTCATTTTGAACAACTACTACCAAATAATAATAATAATAATAATAATAATAATAAAATCTGAAACAGCACTTTCAAAATAAAAGAAACAAAAATAGTGTTTTGTTCTCACATAGAAACAATCATGCACTATATAAAAGAAGTATGTTAATGGTGGTACTAATAATGTAAAAGGGACAAAGATGATAAATGAAAATACTAACTTATTTTTAGTGACAGGAATTTTGAGAAGAATATAGGAGAAACAGAGGAAAAGAGATGGGAATTTAGCAATAATTAACTGAAACGATTCACAATTGAACAGAGAGAGTACAAAGGAAGAGGAGACAGAGGTCATGTAATTAGAACAGTTGAATTGTGTGGTGTTTTCAGTAACCATATTTGATCAAATATATTGTCTATCTGACCACTGCTGTTACCTAACAAGTTGAAAATTTTGCTGGAAATAAGTTCACTATAGGTCCATAGCAACTGAAATATGCGACCATGCTAAAAGAAACAATCAAACCAAACAAACAATCCACCAAACATATTATCAGTAAAACTGAAATGCAGTTATGTTCCTAACCATGACTCTCTGTATTCAATAATTTTGAATTAAAATCTGCATGTACTTATTGAATACTACTGGGATCACTTACATGCCTAAAAGTTACGCATGTAGTTAATTTCTTTGCTGAATCAAGACCTTATGTAACAAGCTTATTTTTATCAGATGTATATAAAAGATGATAATATTAGAGATGTTCTTGAATTTGAAAGCTGCACATGTGACTTTACTTACTGCCTGGCTTCCCCGATTTAAAAATTTCCAGACTTCATGGTTTATTTATGGAAAAAATCACAAAGACGGACATATCCTTTGTTTGATTAAAAGGAATGAATTAGATAATAGAATATTACTTGTTTAAATTTTGTGACACAATACACTGTGCTAGAATAAGAAATTCATTTTTCTTTTAACTATTAGTTTGTATTGCTTGAACATTGGCTTATCTGAGAGAGGCAATATTTTGTAGTGGCTAGAGAAATGGGAGAGAAACTGCAAGTGAATAGAAATGAGTCCTATTTCCTGATCTTTAGTGTCTTTCTCTATAATTTTCAATAGATGCAAACATCATGCCAATAAAATTATTCATTACCAACAAACAAACAAAGTAAAAACCACTGGGATAAATTTTAGGCATCACCATTTACCAAAATGTGAGTGTCTGGCAAATGACCATGTTATGAAATTGAGATTTAGTAACCAGCAATACAGCACAAGTAGTTCAAATCCTAGACCTACTTATAATCCTTTTTGTTTGTTTGTTTCATGTCAACAAAGCTACCAATTTAGACTACCAGCTCAATAGTAACTGTTTCACATGCAGCATGTGCTTAGGTGACATGCTTAAACACAGTCCTGGTGTCTGGTTTGGGCCTATTGGCCTAGGGAAATGAAGATTAGCTGTTCAGGCCATTTGTTTGCAGTGCTGTTCTCTGAATCTGAAAGACAGGAACTTCTAACAAACTCCAAGACAAGTGCCCAGCCAGGCCGAGCAGGGAGCCTTCAGTGAAAGAAAGGCTGAATCACTCATGTAACCCCACTTGCAGTATTCACAGAATTAAAGAAATATTCAGGGTGGAAGGGGCCTCTGCAGATCATCTAAGTTCAACTCTCTGCTCTAAGCAGAACCTTCTACTTCAGGTAGCTCAGGGCCATGTACAGTCAAATTTGAACATCATAAGGGACAGAGATTCTAAAACCTCTCTGGGAACCTGTTCCAATGTCTGATCAGTCTGATATTAAACTAATAATTAATATATTATAATATAAACTAATAATATATATATATATTTATATTTAATTGGAATTTCTAATGTTGCAACACCTCAGGCTCCACGTTTTCTACAATTCCCATTACGTACTTGCTTTTCTAATGCTATCAGTTGTGTGTGCCTTTATCTAGTAGTAGCTGTAATAAGAACAACTTTCTGAGACACAACTGTTAAAAACAAACAAACAAAAAACCTGCTGCATATGTTTGAAAATGATGTTATCTGAGAGGTAACAAAAAGAAATGCTACTGATGCTATTGCTGGCTTTCTTCATTTGAACTCCTGACCATGGCCTGATGAAAAAAGCTCTTCCCACCCCTTCCTGAAAGCTCAGTATAACTATACTATATATAAAAAAATGAAAAAGGTCCTGCTCCCTTCCTTTCTATTCCCCTAAAATTGGAAAGTGTTGAAAACTGTTGTTTTAAATTCTGATTTCTTTTTATTTTCAAAGTATTTTGAAAATACATGTAGCTTTTACTGAACTGAAAAGTCTCAGTTTGTAAGTACCTCTGTATTAAAAGATTTTTCAGTGGCAAACAGCTCCATGACAGACAAAGGCACAAAGATGAATGACTGGTGACTGAAGCTAAGCAAAGTCTGACTGAAAATATTTTAAGAGTGATTGCAATTAATCAATAGAACACCTCACTTAAGGGTATGCTGGACACTTCGAAGGACATTTTAAATCAAAATTGGATGTCTTTTATAAAGATATGATCTAGCATAACCATAAATTACTAGGCTGTACAAAGATGCATACTAGGTTAAAATAATAATAATAAAATGACCTGTGTATTAATTGGATGTCAAACTAAATGTCATAGTTGCTTCTTCTGAAGTGAAGATCTTGAACTGTGCAAATAAATTTTCCACCTCTACAAAACAGTAGTTTCAGTAAAAACTTGTAAGGTCCAGAGTAAGAATGTAAAAGGCCTCAGTTGGAACAAGATCTGTGTGGTAATTCCACGCATCTTATCTCATATTCCAACATGCTGAATATTAGGGTCTCTGACTGCAAGATGACTCTTTGGGCTTCCATGGATGCAGAAAGAAAAAACAGGGAAGCCCAACTGTTCAACAGCAATATTTACCAGGCACAGATGTCAGCAGAAGACATCATCTTTCCTTCTCAGTAGTTTGCTGCTTCTAGATCAGCAGATCCTGGGACAGGGATCTACTGCACGCTTGCAGTTCTGACAGGGTGTGTGAACATCAGTGAGCAGTGCAGAGAAAGAAAAGACAATTTGCCAAGCAAAAGCATTGGTGCTTAGGACCAAGTGTCCATTAGGACCAAGTGTCCACAACATCATATAGATTAGCTCTGTATCTGTGGATGAGCACCAATTCCTGGTGGAGGAAAAGTTTTTTGTGTTCCTGGAGCACACATTCCTCTCAATTCTTCTGTGAGACATCTAGGTCATATGCTCCAAAACCTCTCCACATTAAGAACCAAAGCATGGTAAGTCAGGACAATAGCAAGATTTATTTCAAAATGGCACTCCAGATCAGAACTGCCATGTAGTTATTCCCCTATAATCCTAGACAACTTGGCCCAGATGTAGTTGAAAAGCACAAGGACAATTTTTCTGAAAGGATACTTCCGTGCCTCCATAGCTACGAAAGTGTTTGTGATGTCTGTGATATCTTGGGGCACAATACAAAAGATAGAAAGTTACAATAATGGAAGCAGAATCTATTTTTTTTTAATGTGATTTGAGAAACTGATGTTCAAGCATTTAATAAGATTATTTCTCTTTTAATTTAAGAATAAAGTAAAAAATAAATGGATATAATTCCTTCTTCTCTTTGTCAACTACTGTGATCTGAAACACTATTTTCTCCCTATTTTCCCCCAGAAAACAAATTCACATGAACATGTTTTTCTGTTGAAAATTAAAAATATTCTCTTACCTCAAAAGGCCAACTGCTGTCTCTTTACTGAAAGAAAATTATGTGCCTCTATTCTGTCCTCAAAGTAAGGACAATATTTCAATGTTTTCATTATGGATTTTTGTCCAAAAACAATCACCAAATTATTAAAAGATCTGAGCAAATAACTTAGTCAATCATGCTTGTTCCTTTATTTCCTTTTTTTTTTGTTTGTTTGCAATTACTTTATCCAGTGTACTGTTAATATCCACTAATATTTTGCTTCATGTAATTTCCAGATGAATAATTTCCTTCTAATACCTTTTTCCTCATTTTAAGACAATAAATAGCTTTCTCTGTTATCTAGGGAAGGTTTTCTGATATATTTTAAAAGGTCATTTTCCATGCTTTCCATACTATAAATGATAATACTTAATTTTCCTGTAAAAAATATGTGTTCAGCAGACATGAAGATAAGGTTGAACCAAATAATTTTGAGGATCTAGGGTGACCTCATAAGACAAATAACTGCCCCAAATTGCATCTTCTTTGACCTAAGGCATAGCTTTAGAAAAAAAACATTTACTCTTGGCTTACTAGTAAAGTAGGATTCAATGCAAGCCTCAATAAATTGTTCTAATTATTAAATATCTTAAAACACGTAACCTATTTCTAGACTTATTTTGTCTAGCTTCTACTTTGAATTATTCAGTCTTATTATTTTTCTTTACAGTCTGAAGCTGTTATCAAAAGTTTTTATATAGTTGAAGTGACAAAATGTCACCATCATCTGCCTGAGGGGCTGAGCATAACTCTTGGAATCTTTCCATATAAAGAGACTGTTTTACTGCATTTTAGCCATTTTCATGGATCTTCTCTGAAAGCTTTGGAATTTATGACTATCTTCTGAAATTATTGGCAACACCATAGGACACAGAATTTCTTCTAAAATCCCCCTATTTATTTGTCTACCTATACAGGAATCCTGTTTTGTCGAGTACAGCATTATACTGACAGGATTACAGACCTTTTGGAGACACTGCTTTCCAGAAGAGTATGATCCAGAAGAGAGGAGTATGGTATCTGTTAAGATGTGCTGTTCTCTCACTAATCAGGATCAATCTGTGTTAGTGACGTGTTTTTTTATTTGTGATTTGCTAACTCTTGCAAGGTAAGTGTCTTAGGAGATTTCTTAGAAACTAACTCAAATTATTGAAAAAATATATATATATATTTTTCCAACAGAGATTATAATTTCATCAAATCAAGACCAGTTTGGCAGGAGATAATTTTCATTAATGCATATGAGTTAGTTTTCTCTTTCCTCTGTCAACTCATCATTAGTCAATACCTGCATTACGTGTTTTATTCTGTAGGTCCCACTTCAGCCTATATCCTTTACAGTTTTTTAAGATACTGGAGCAGTTAGCTTCCTTTTTGTTCCTTTAATGCTCTCCAGTGATCCAAGACACTAAAATTCATATCAAACTGTCATAAGGCTTTGACCAATTTCTCAGGAAACTTAAATACAAAATTATTTATAACAACTTGTTCTAAAATACCTAACCATCTATCAGCCTCATAGGTTGATAGATTCCAAGATGCAGTAAAGCATTGCTGCAGAAAAGCTTTCAGCATTTGTTTTTGTCATCTGTTCCCCCAGCACATACACAGAAAGTACATAAATATTAAATCAACACCTACTGTTTATATGTAGCTGACAATACTATTTCTTCCTAACAATGAACTAGTATCACTGCTAGATTTTCTTGGGTCCTGATAAACTTAAATGTGTCTTACTGCTAACCTACTCCTTTCTCTTATCATCCTGGAATGGCAGAATAATTTAGGTGGGGAGGAACCTCCAGAAGTTGCTTAGACCAAATCCCTGCTGAGAGTAACTTCAATCATATGAGATTGCTCAGGGCCTCTCTAGGCTCCAAATCATCCTAACTTCTGCTTTCTAACAGCTGTTATCACATTCTCCTTTTCTCTGTTTTCAGTAAATGGGAGACAGAAAATCAGTTAGATTTTTATTTTGGTTTGGTTTAAATCAGGTCAGGGCAGCCTGTAGATTTCTGGTTATGCAATAATATTAATAAATAATTCCTGATTACAAATTTTGAAAATTTAAGCATCTGTATGTTCAATAGTCCTTTTTTGTGTTTGCTGTTTAAGTTGAAATTTCTAAAAGTTAGAAGTTAAGAATGTTCTTGTATTGAATGTTCCTGTTCTTGAGGCAGGACCTAAACATATTTCATCCAGACTGAAGTCCTCTACTGTACATCTTCATTTTCCTGTGTATATACCACAATTAAAATTTGAGTTCATCATCTTTTTTCTAGTGTGATTTGATGGTCTTCTGCAAACATCAGGAAATAACTTTATATTAATTACTTGCTTCATATCTCTCTAACCTGACAGTAATTCCTTAAATATTCATTTTCTTTCAAGAGGTCACTGACAAAAAAAAACCAACAGAAATTCTATTTTTGAGAGTGCTCCCTCTTGAATTTTGCCCACTTGATCTTTCTTAAGAAGGCTGCAATGGTTGAATTTAGCACTCTAGTCATGCCAATCTTTCCAACAGGATTCAGTAATATGTGAGGTTGAATTTATGTTTATAGATGAGCAATTATAGTTCTTTTCATTTAAAACTCAAGTACAACCAAGTGAAAAAAGTCTTGACCGACTGTGCAAAATATAGTGATTTTGCATTAAATAGGTGGACTTTCTCTCTTCTTTATATTCTTTCATACTTTCAGTGCAGTGATCTTCTCACCATCCTAGTCAATCTGTCTTCCTGAGTTTCTTTTTATTTTAGTAAAGAGCAAGCCATACATTCTTTTTACTCTGCTCCACATAGAAGGCAGACATCATTGCATTACATTATTTATGAACATTTCTGCCTGTTTTCTTCTTTGACTTTTGGGCTTGGTAAGATTCTTTAGAAGATCTTTTAAAAGTTACGGCCTGTTGAATTTTTTGATTGTTAGGGCTATTTGGTAATGAACAAAGTCCAATTAGTACAAGAGCTTTAACATTTTAGTAACCACCAGATGTCATTATGGCAAGAGATGTAGTAAGTTCCAGTTATCTGAACATAATAAATTTGCAACAATTTTATTGTTGCAAATTAACAATTGCATAAATTGCAATTTTTAGAAAAGTGCTTATTATCAGCTGGGAAGCAGTATGTTTTCAGCACTATTCACAGACTCAGGAAAGCATTTTTTCCTTTTCTGGGAATAATTTTAAGACTACATAAGCACACATCACATGTTGAACAACTTTTAATATTAATATCTACCTGCCACAGGGAGTGGAGTAAAGTAAAATGGAGTAAAATGCATTTACTTTGACAACTTTTCAGTCCTCTTGTCAGTATACTCAGCAAGAAGTTAGTTATACCTTCTACATCCAGCCACATAAGGCCACACCACATTTGGATCCAGAAATGATCACATACAACTGAGGCAAACAGCTACTTTCCATATGCCCCAAAAGCACGTTGTAAAATAAGCAATTCTAAATGCCTATTCTAATTTCACACTTCTTTGTAGGTTGTCATTAGTTTGAATACTTGATAAGTAAAGCACTGTCATTTCCACAGTTCAAGGAAAGTACTAAAAGTGACTTAACAACTGATAGTTTGCTTTCTTGAAAGCCATTGCTATCACAGGATTTCTCTGCTGGAACTACTTTAGGACTTATCTAGAAAACGGCATTAGATGAGAGGTTTCATGAATCTGAATGGCAGCTCAATGCAAAAGTAATATACAATCTATTACAAAAACTAAATTCATCTATTACAAAAAATAAAATACAGAAAACCTCCATATAAGGACTCACTTTATGCCTAGTTTAGAGATTACTTCCGTCTCCCCAATATGATCATTACAAAAATCACTACCTCCTCTGCAGAAATACAAATATATATAACCTGTAGAACTGTGATAACGTGAATCAGTTATTTGTTAGTGAAAAGCAAGCAAACGGATCACCTTGCAGACTCTGCTGTCATTTAGAAATACTTGAACACAGAATTAAATGTTTCAGTTGCCAATAATGCCAACACTTTCAGAATTCTAATGTGTGAAAGATAAAACCATCTTTAGTGTTTTAAATGTAACAAGAACTGCCACAGCTCAGCAATTTCAGAATCACAGGATCAAAAAACATCAGGAAGCTCAGGAGATCATATAGTCCAGCCTCTTCCTCAAAGGTGGATCAAACCAATGTTATTTGTATTATTAAACTCTTTGTTTTTCAGAAATATCTATTTGCACATAGAGTCACACAGTTCAAATCGGAGCTTATAGCTCTCTGCTTCATTGTTATTGCTTTTAAAGCCTGAAGAAGGATTTGGAAAACAAACAAACAAACAAACAAAAACTAACAATAAATGCATACTGAATTAAACAGGATTAAAATAAAGTCTGCTCATCATTTTGGTTGATAAGGGAACCTGGAATGATTTCAGCCAAACTGTATAATTTTGCTGCTATTACTTCAACTTTCTATAGAAAAAAATAATAATAAAATAAATAAATACCCAGATTATAAGTGTAGGCTACATTTGGAGAATGACAGAACAGCTGAGGTAGGAAGGCACTTCTGGAGACTGTCAAGCTTAACCTCCCTGCTCAAAGCAGGGACAATTCAAGGAGGTCGCTCAGAGCCCTGTCCAGTAACATTTGTGATTTTTTCCCGGGATGGAGTTTACGCAGTCTTTCTAGGTTTTGTCACCCTTACAGAGAAATGGAATTTCCTGCATTTCAGTTTGTTCCCATTGCCTCCAGTACTGTCCCTGGCACCACTTAGAAGAGCCTGGCTCTACCTCCTTTACTTACTTCCAGCAGGTATTCATACTTATTGATTCATTCCCTTGAGCCTTCTCCAGGCTAAACATTCCCAGTTTCCTCATTGTCTCCTCACTATGTCCTGATGAAGGGATGTCCTGATCCCTTCATCATCTTACTGGCCACACCAATATGTCTGTGTATCTCTTGTACCAGGGAGCCTGGACCTGGAGACAACAGTCTACATGTGTTCTCACTAGGACTGAGAAGAGGGGAAGGATCAACTTCCTCAGTGTGCTGGTGGTAGTATGCCTATGCTGCCAGATTCCAGGAATGGAGACTCCATAAAGCCTTTGGGCAATGTATTACAATGTTTCACCGCTCCCATGATAAAGAAAATTCTTCTACTTATCTACACAGAACTTCCTTTGTTCCCTCTTTAAAGTGCCCCATCTAGGATATATATTTATGCTAAAACCAGACAATGTATTTAAAACAGGATCTCATTCATGCATTATGAATATAGTTCTTGTTTTTTATGGCTCCAGATATTCAAAGTATATTTCTAATGAAACAGATAAACTTAGGGTCAGATGGACATATCAGAATTTACAGTTTGTAACCTCCAACCAGAATCGTAAGGTATTTGTCCCTGAAGGAAGAATACTTTTAAACTTTTATGCAGAATCAAGAATCTATATCTTCATCCAAGAGAAAGCTATAAAAACTAACAAGAACAAACCACAAGATTAGAAATACTGCCAAACATCAGTTTTTAATTTGGCTTGATTTCATCTAATTATACCTATTTTTATAAATACTTCAATATTCTTAGCTCTGATCTGCATGTCGTGCTATACTTTTACAGTGCTGAATTTTATATTTTATGATCAAAGAAAATATAGAGATACTGCCATGGGAAAATAAATAAACAAAAATCTGGAGGTTCGTAAGTGTTTATACATAATCAAAGCAGAGCATAGTGTCAAAGAATTAGCACAGAGAGGGAGGTATCTTCAAAATATGAATATACTTAGTCTCTAAATTTATTATTATTATTAATGTCAGGGTTCTAAAATATTAGAGCTTATATTCCTAGATTGTGTATGGAACCATAAAAGCTAGAAGATTTTTTGGTACATATTTTGTACCTGCTACATGTAGAATACTTCCAAATATGATGCCACAAGTCCCTTAGCTTCACCTTTTGGTAAAATAATGAACACTGTGATTGTTATGTTAAGGTGGTGAAGGATCACTTTATTAATTCTCAAAAACACTTGCTCTGAAGTTCTGAAAATTAAATGTAATTTAATTTTCAATGCCTAAATTGATGGCATTGAAATGCCTAAATTTTATAATGTTCTTCTCCTTTGAATATTTTTTGAAACTTATCCACTAGTTTATGAATAAACTGAAGTGTGTTTTGTTGTTGTTGTTTTTATATATAAAAACATTCTCCAGTCACTTGTTCCTTATAAACAGATGCTTTGACTGCCCTGTCCTGAACTGATTCCAAAGAATTCACAATCTTCATCTTCAACATGGATATAAGTTCACTTCTTACCTTCATACACTGAATAAAACTTAAATCTGGTAAGACCAGTCAAATGCTCTTTAAATTATATCTTTGGGAGAACAAAACACATTTTATTCCTTTATATATTACCCAGAATCTTTAAAATGAGCCCTAAGCTATAATCAATAAACCAGGTTATTTCGTGGTTTTATCCTTACTATTTGTTTATACTGTACAAGGTAACTTGAAGGAGCATGGGGAATACAAACTCAGTTCTAGAACACATTAAGTATCCTAGTATATAAAAGTTAAATACCGCAAGAGCAACTTGTGGAAGCCAGGTCCCAGACAAGGACTCTGGACTCTTGCATGCACTTAGCTTCTTTATACAATGAACTGGAAATGACAGTGGTGCAAAACACAAAACAAAAACAAAAACAAACAAACAAAAGCCATATACTAAACAGTGCACATCTATGCCCCACTGCAATGCAAGACTTCTAAAAGGTTAGCGTGGCCAGAAAAACAGCATATGAGGGACAGTGATCCCATAGCCTACTTGTTATGGCACCCAAATATGATTTTGATTCCCTTATGGAAGAACCTTTGTAAAACTTCGAATTTCTTGGCAAGTGCTCTGACTGCATTATTTTAATAGTCATAAATACCAGTATCTCCTTCCCACTTCATCTGCTGGAAATATATTACAGAAATACAATGCATTTTATTAAGGCCTATTTCTGTTATGAGGTAATAGCGTCCTGTGTCAGCTACAGCTGGTCTAGATCGCATGCACAAAAAGCAGGTTCATAAATGTCCAGCACCTGGAGCCAACTAAGAAAAAAAGGGAGCTGACTTGTACATATATGCATTCCTAAAAGCAGGCTACAATTCCATAAAGGGTATTTTTTTCCAATCAATATTTTGGTCTTCCACGTATAATATACTAGCTTAAATCCTCAGTAGAAGCATACGACTTACTCTGTACTGGGCCCATAAAGCTGTTACAACAACTTTGAAGAGATTTCTCCAGATGACTATTAGACTGTAGAGCAGGAAAAGGGATTTGGCTAATAACTTTTCATTTTGTTCATTACAGCCACTTCCACAGCAGCCCATTTTGATGGTAAAATTAGAACTGCAATTTTATGTATGGTGATTAAGCAGAACAAGCAGTTGCAGTATGATGAAAGAAAGACATGTTTTCAGAAATACCTGGCAAATACTCATACTCTGAGAACATCAATTTTTTTTCAGAGTTATGGAAAACAAAGTTAGGCACTTAAGCTCACTGTACAGCACACAGGGAGAGTTAAGTGCCTTAGAATGGGGTTCAAACACATCTGGCATACTGTGGTTGGAGGTGGTTAGAGCTGGAGCAATGAGCCATTAAAAACTGAGGACTGCATCTGAAATCCCACCCTCCTCAGGGCTTAGGCAACAGACATTATAACTCTATGCTCTTGGGGACCAAAGCATGCTCTGAGGATATCTACACTTCACTGTATTTCACTCTTTTTAGGTAAACCTGGAAAATGGCTATGTGGCTATGCTTATTTTTCCATATATAGAATCACAGAATGGTTTGGGTTGGAAGGGACCTTAAAGATCATCTAATTTTAAGGCCCCTGCCATGGGCAGGAATGACACCCACTATCAGATTGGTCAAGGTCCCATCCAGCATGGTCTTAACACCTCCAGGGATGGGGCATCCACAGCTTCTCTGGCTGGTCCAGTGCCTTGCTACCCTCAGAGTAAAGAATTTCTTCCTAATATCTAATCTAAATTTACTCTCTTTTAGTTTGAAACCATTTCTTCTTGTCCTATCCCTACACTCCCTGACAAAGTGTCCCTCCCCAGCTTTCATGTAGGCCTCCTTTAATTCTCTTCATGCCCTTCTTGTGCTGGGGGCCCCTGAGCTGAATGCAGCACTCCAGGTCAGGTCCCACAAAAGCAGAGTAGAGGAAGAGAAGCACCTCCTTTGCCCTGCTGGCCACACTTCTTTTGATGCAGCCCAGGATATGGTTGGCTTTCTGGGCTGCAAATGAAAAAGCAACAAATTGGTCAACAAATTCAGGCAGGATTTACACAGTCTCTTGGACATACAGCTAAGGATTCCAAAGTAACACTCACAATCCACATATTCTTAGTAGACAGGAATCATCAAATTTACTGCACAGTGCCCTCTCCCCTTAACAGCTACACTAAGGATGTCCTATACTGTGTGAATTCATTTGGGGTTGGAGATGCAAGCTGTCTTTGCAAGGCAATTACAAGACCATCTGCAAAGTATGTTGGGCAACAACATTTAAAGTTTCATTTTCCCAATTCACATAACCAGTTGAACCATTGAACTAACTAGGAAATTATGCCCTGTCGGTTCATCTGCAGGAACAAACATGAACTTTTAGACATAAAAGTAAATGCTTACTGTTCAAAGGAACAGACTGCAAGCCATGACTAATTGACAACTTGTTTCCTTTAAGTCTTCCTAGCACTGCTTGTGGCAATGGAAAACTAAAAAGTTAAGAATGAGCTGAAAAGAAAGAACAAACCACAGAATTATTGTTACAAAGATCATTACAGAGTTTGTCTGTCTTGTTTTAATGGTTTAAATGAAAAAACAAACAAACAAACAAAAAACCACACGTAAGTAGCAAATCCATAAATCTCTTATTGTGATTTAACCATTAGACAAATGAATAGGAGACATGCCAAATTAGTGCAAGGACATTTGTTAGGAGGGGAGACCTTTTTTTATAACTGTATATATGCCTCATGCAACCTTGAGTACAACCTATGCATAAGGTGACTCTATGATAATTATAGTTCCAAAATTGTAGCTTGAGGTCTTGATCAATAAAGGTCGACGTGTCAGGAAGTGAAGCTTAGGGCCTCATAGCTGCACCTTTCTGCCATTTCCTCTAAAAAATAAATAAATAAATAAAATCTGCATTTTCTCTTTTCTTCCTAAGCTAAAAACAACATCAAGAGAGGATTTCATCACATTGTCAGGAAGACTTCCAAAAGTAAGGACACAATTGCATTGGTCACAAGATTTTTTACATTATCTACTCAAAGAATTCATTATCAATGTTAATGTTATGTTGAAGCAGTATCAGTTTTGGCAACTGCCACATTATTGAATTTCATTAGCTAAGACACAGGTATCAGAAAAGATTTCATGAAGGTCACTGATGAAAAATCAAATTTGCTTGAAGACACATTTCTTCCAGAGTGGTCTGATCACAGGACATTTCTTATCACCATTATTAGTATACACAAATTACATACAGGCTCCTTAGTCAGCTATTGGTTTCCCTGGTTTACCCTTCTCTTTCTGATTTGCAAATCAGATATTTTTTTTAAATCTTTTAACTTCTCATAAGCAAACAGAATACTGTAGGTGAAGGGCCAAAACAGCTGGAGAGCAATAAATCCAAGGAAAAAAAAAAAAAAAAAAAAAAAAAAAAAAAAAAAAAAAGCTGCATACGTACTACGCACCTAGGCATGTCAGCCCCATTTCTGCATGAAAATTAATTCTGATACGAAATAAGAAAAGGCAACCACATTTACCTGAAATATAGTACTGCACCATCAGCAGTAAAATGAGACATCAGAATGAATGAAGACAGTTTTAGATAATTCTAAATAGGTCTGTCTCTCTATATAAATATATAAAACCGTAAGAATCAGCACCAACCTTAGTCTTCACATCTTTCTTTATTATGTGCTTTTCATTTTGTTAACAAGGCCTAAACATAATACTGATCACTATTGCTTGCTCAATCACTCTGCTTTTCTCAGTAGGATTTAGAGTCTTCAAAAAAATAATCAATAAAAATCTGCTTACTTAAGTCTTTGGATTGATCTTTTAAATTAAACAATAGATATTAGGAAAATAATCTCTTTAGCATGATTATATCTTTATAGAAAACAAAACAAAACAAAAACATTATTATGAATGATGCAATTCTACCCCAGTTTCCCAGAACTGACCTTTTCCTTGCAACTACAGAATTCTTAAACAGAATAGTGGATCTGTCTGGGAGTTTGTTTACAAATGCAAAACCCAGCATACAGCTTTTGATTTCTAATTGTAGACTGTTTCAAATTGAGACTGTCATAGCTCTTTTACAAGCTCTTATTTTCCAAATGGTTATGACAAAGAAGTTTCTTGCTCTGTTTTAAAGAATGAATTAAATCTTTCTTTGTGTCAACATGGCAATGTTTAATAATGAATACAGCTCTAAAGTACTTCATGCAATAATTTAGACTGCCTGGTTGGAGATCTTTCACTCCTCCAGCCATATATTTTCTTGTTTCATCATCTGAATATTGAAGGATTTGAATGAATCTTTCAGAAGCTGTGCCACTAATCTTTTTACTTTGGGGAAGAAAACTGACATAATGAATCCACCTCCTGATACATATTGCGCCCTCACAGTAGCTTAATTATAAGTAGCCAGAGAACTTTCCTAGCTTAGTGTAGTATCATAAAGCAAACAAAGCTCTTAGTGGTTATGCTGTCAATCCTTCTGTAGCTTATTAATCAGCCTGTGATATGCTGTACATCGGATAACATATAGTCTAATGGACTTCAGCAAAACACAGAAAGATGAGGACTGAACTGCAATGTGGAAATGCTTTCCTTTTTCTTTGAGAATTAAGAACAGAATGTGACATAATTTAACACAGAGTTCAGAAATCTCAGGCTATTCATTTCATAAAAATGAACAAAACCGAGGCAAGAGAAGAAATCAAATTAAATCTGGATTTGTAAGTCCAGTTAGGAATTACAACACAGAGAGCCAGGAAGAGCTTCTCAAAGACAATTAAGGAAGGTACTATTCTGGAATTATTCTTCAAGGAAAAGTTTAGACTCAGTTACTTAAGCTTTCTATAGTTATGAGTCTCGAATGTGATAAGAAGGCAAAGAAAATGCTTCAGTACAAGTCTGAGCTGAAGAGCTGTGTAATGTGTTCCTGTTCTCAGTGTAATCTTAGGACCAAACTTTCTTACTCCTACTATGGAGTATTTCAGCAGCAATTTTGTATGCATGTGTTAGTGCTTTTCCAACAAAGCTCTAGGGCTTTTAAGCTGCAATGATCGTAACTATTTTCCCTGACTGTGAAATTCTGGTTTTGATATCTATGATAACTAAGGCTAAAGGAAATAAATGTGTTTCCAAATCACTTTAACTTCAAATAAAACACACTTTGTTTATCCCTTATTTTTCTCAAGATGGGTTAAAACTTAGCTGATGCCAGGGGAAAAGCATGCAGCAAGAAGTACTACTCTAGAATGGTTCCCCAGGAATCGCTCTAGAGGTATGGAGCATTGAGTATACCAAGAATTAAGACAAATACCATACTGGTCATATGTACTAGACAGTCAAGCCCTTTGAACAGCCTCTATTATAAGAGGATTTGTACTTCAGATCTTACTTCTCTATAAACATATGAGCAATTTATTACTTCTTCAATGGAACACAATTAAGCTTTTTTCTGGTTTTAAAGGCCAGAAATATTTTATTTCAATTTCAAAATTATGTAAAGATCCTCTTTTTTTGCAACTGCTTAGTTTATGCGTTTGTTCTCTAATCTATGCCCAGGAGCTGCTATTGCTCAATTTTGTATGAATTATGCTATCCCTCCAAATAAGTAATTAAGTCACTGCTGCCACAACAACATTGGAGAGAACACAGGTTAATTCACCAAATGAGGAAGCTTTCCTTGTCTTATAATGGGATAGTAACAAGAAATAAAATATAGAAGTAAAAGAGAATGAAACAAAGAAAGGTATTTAAGATTGTGGGAGTAATAGTATGAAGCAATACATTTTTTCATACCAGTTTTGCCTTGAGTTAGTTGGTGAAAGGAACTGGACAGAAAGATGTCCCAGGGTTTTCCAACATAGCTACTAAGAAACAAGTCAAGAAGCTGATCTTATAGAACATACAAAAGATACCTTTCAGAAACAAAATAAAGCAGTTACTCCAGCATACCTCATACCAAAATTACCAACTCTGGCTTTACAGAAATTCTAGGTATGGGCCATATTTGGGGGATCAGTGGTTAAAGAAGATGGAAACTAGATTTTTGGATTTTAAATGTTGCAATAATTACAGAAATACAATACTACAATCTTAAGATTTTTGAGTAAAATTGATGGCCAAGATACAACTAAAAAGTGACAAAATTATTGTATTTTGTATTTTGTATTTGTATATTGTATTTTTATTGTATTTTTAGGGAAGAAAGATAGTTTTCAATCATTATAAACTGCAAAGCAGAAGAATCATATGCAGATGGGCAACCTGTTAGCATCTGATTTCCCTAAGCTAACTCAAATAAGAGACATTAAAAAAGATTTGTGTAAAGTCAGACAAAGAGAAAAATGCAAAGGTGATCTCAAAATGTAATAGGGCAATTGCTGAGAAACTATAATATTGCTCCCACTCAACAATGGGGGACTTTAAGCCATGTCTGTGGGTCACAAAGTAAAAAAAAAAAAAATAGGCAATAGGATTAAAGAATCAAAATGCAACAGGGTTGACAGAAATGATAACAGGATCTAAGATAATGGGATTTTAGTGTCACACAGGTATATCCCCACAAATCATGTGCCCTTTCCCAGAGACAGTCAAGAGGAGACACACTGACCATCTATGGGTCAGATGGAAATTTAGTAGCACTACTGTCCAGTGTCTTGGGCCATATAGAAAACAGATATTAGACAGATATAAGGTACTAGAAAAAGCACAATGAAAAAAAAAAATATCTCAGACCGGGAAAACAAATCGGCATATATCACAGTCTGCCTCATCTGGCATAGCAAAGATGCCAAAACACAAGCTGATTTTCCAACAAAGAAAACCTTAGGTCTGTTTATCATATCAGGGCAGGGAGCAGGAGAGAAGGAAGAGATACAACCAAAGCCAAGCATCTCCTCAGAAACACCTCCAGAAAAAGCAGTGGCAAGCGGTAATAAGCCAGTCTAGGGGAACATGATAGAATACCTCTTGTAGCAGTGAAAGAAGCTGTAGCAATGGCATCAAGGGGCAATATTTAAACTTTTTGGTAACTGAGCAAGATTCTACTTGGCAGGTCCACACTAGGTGAGGGGCTGTAGAAACCACACAAGAAAAGACTTCAATAGTCCTTTACAGAAACTACCAAATAGAAAGAAACAAAACCAAAATAAAGATAAGCAATAAGACACAAGACTTAGATAAAAATTAAACAGGTAAAAAAATCCAAACAGACATTGTTTACTCTGATAATATATTAAACTGGCTGCTGTAAACACTTTACCTCACCAATTAATTGAGATAGCATTAAAACAAGATTTTATGTTTGGAAAAAACATCAATGTTCATAAGTGTTTTTTGTTTGTTTTTTTTTTTCTTTTTCTTCAAGAGATGATGTAGATTGAAGGAAGGAATATATGGAGGAGAGGGAGTATCTGATGTGTTCAGAATTAAATGTGTTTTCACAAATGCAGATTATACTTCATATCAAAGTGATACCCCTGTTTTTCCAGTACCATCAATGGGTATCCTGGGACAAGAGAGGTTCTCCCATGAGAGCAGCCCTGAGCCAGAGACCCAGGCACTTCCAGACCAGCCTGCTTTGGTCTCATGTTGCTTCCTCTCATTTTTCAGAAATTTTCTAATTAGCTCTATTATAAAGAACATTATGGAAAAGAACTCTGAAAGTGTTTGAACTAGGAGAGGTAAATATTTCCCTGCTGCTAGCAGCTGGCAGAAGTGATTTTCTGGCCAACCTGCAATGCAGATGAAGCATTTCCAGATCTGTGGAGAAACACATAACAAGTATTCTGCTGCTGCGGCAATTCTAAGCAGAGGTTGTCAAATAGTTAGGCATTTCAGCTGATGTCTAGTAACTGTTTGTCAATGACTTCAGAATGTACTGCCCTTAAGTGGGAAATCTTGGAAAAAAGGCAAGTATTATCATCTCTCATTTCTGAATCTCCAAGATTTTCTTAACTTTATTGTACCACAGGTTTTTTTTAAGCACGTGCTCTGGGACATGTGAATAACAGCAGAGCTGTCCTGGAATTTTTGTTAAAGCAGTATTTAAGACAGACAATTATTTTTCTCATTTTTTTCTATTTAGTCCCATTTAAATTAAAAATTTAACAGAGGACAAATAAATAAAATAAATAAAATAGTAATATGAGATCCGTGTTCAATGGATCATATGTATTTTATATTATTTAGAACTTACACATGATTCAGGCTTCACCATATAAGCTGAATATGAATAATCAATAAACATCTTCATATAAAGCAAAAGACAAAGGAATTGTTTAGGTTGTTCCAGAAAAAAAATTCTCAGCAAATGTACTTTGCTGACACCTTTGTCATCCAGACCCAGGAACAGGAAAATAGGCAAATTTTCTATACTGAATGTGGTATATGTGGTAATATGTGACTAGCTCAAAATTTTAAATCCTGTATTTCTACCTTCTAATAGGATTTCAGTGAAATAAATAATAATAATAATAATAAAGTGGTATTTATTCAACAGTATGCTTCATAACAAGATTTTAAAATTTTTGTTTGCTCTTTAGACTATCACTTATTCACTCTGTGTTACTGATCCAACACTGAACAAAAGTGAATGAATGAATATGGAAAAACAGCTAAGAAAAACTAAAGTAATAAGAAAAGATATTATTCACTGCAGAACATGCAGGTCAGAGTTAGAATAAAGATACACGTTCAGTATGATAGCTTTGATATCAGTATGTTATCAGTTTGGTAGCTTTGACCTAACTCTATAACTTTATTTAAATATACTTTCATTCACATTTTATGTAACAAACTGAACTTGCTGACTTTAGATCAAACACAAAAACAGTGTACATTGTCATTTGCTGTTTTCTCCAACAGTAGAAATACAAGACAAACAAGATGAAAAAGAACAGCTAATCATATTTAAATTAAGTGAATACGGGACAGAAGCCAATTTCAAACTGAGAGAAAGCCAGATTAAGCCAACTCATCTCACTGTAAATCAGTCTCATACATTTAAGCAGAAGACAGAAAGAAGGGGAAGGAAGGTCCTGCTACATTTTGCAGCACATCTGCTATATAAGATGTGCACTTTTTACCATACCTCAGTCTGGAAATTTTCTGAAATTTTCGATTTAAACTTCATGGACCAAATTTCGGTGATTAACAGTGACTAATGTTTCCACTGAGGTACAAATGAAATAATGCACCAGGAATCAGCATCAGAAAGAAAGAACTTTCACTACTAAGTTAATTCTTCCATTCTGGGCTTGTCCACACAGGTGTATGGCAACATTCATTTCTCTAAGTTTAAGGATGAATATACAACTAACTTTCCAAGCCTTAATCCACCCCACCTTGCACATGTACACATCTGTGCTACCCATGGAGACACAGTCTAATTAGGAGGCATGATACTGCTAATCTAACTCCCCATGCATTTTCTTCCCCAGCAGCAACCACACAGCTTCAGGAGGGCTGCGTCAATAACAGCAAAACTCCTGCTGGCAGCTTGTATCAAGGGGAGGATTTGTAGAACTAAAAGGTCTCTCTCCCTCCAAATTCAACAGAGCCTCTCTCAAATGAGGAGAATCTTCACATGAAATTCTACCTGAAGGTCAGTCCTGCTGTGTTTTCTTCCTGTTCAGGAGCTCCCAAGCATTTGTATGATGAAGAAAGCAAAACTTCGTTATTTGCACAACTCCCGAAAGCAGGACCAGAATGTCATCAGGTTTGCACCTTACATAATAAGTCCTCAAGAGGTGTTTTCCCTAGCACACTTTGCCTGTTAAAACTACAACACCAGCAAAGAAAGTCTACAAAATCCCTTCAATTCCAGGAGATACAATAGGAAAACAAAGAAAACAAACAAAATAAAAGATGATAATGGTGAATTGAGGGCTGAGAAGCTGAAGATTGTAGTTTTGTGGTGTGCTGGGTCATATTCCAATGGGAGACTGGCCTGCTCAAGTGGGACCGCCTGCATCTCATAGATAGAAGTAGCTAATCTTCTTAGCCAAAGACTAGTTTAAATGCCCTTTTCATTGCTCAGACTAATAATTCATGGAAATAAGGCAAAAGTAGCACAAACTCACTATGCTGGAACAAAAGTGACAAGGAATGAGAATTTTATTTTTATTTTCAAAATGTTTATGTGCCCATGCCAGAGCTCGAAGTAACAAGCACAAGGATTTAGAAAATCCAGACATTAACAAGAAGAAATATGATTCAGTGGGCAGTATAGAAACCTCTGTGATGATTTGTGTTATGGAGGTGTTAAAAAACACTGGTTATAGGCTGTATTAACATGTATTTTAATGAGTAACAAAGCCAACAAATAAAGTTTTTGTTTTGTTTTGTTTTGTTTGTTTGTTTGTTTGTATAGTGTCCCACACTGCTACACACAAAAACACCTTAAATCCTGCTTCATAATCCTCTGTGCTTTACCCCTCATCCACATTTTCTCCACTTTTTTCCACTGCTTTTAAAATTCTCAATGCAATTAGTCACATTCTCATAATCAGCAGCTGGACAAGAAGCAACAAATATAATGGCAGGCTCCCAGTTACCTTCGTGCTCATGTCACAGCCTCTCCTTCATTTGGATCCCTCTCCCCAGCAGTTCCTTTATGCAGAAATGTGTAGAGGCTAATAATCTTTGGCAAGCTCTTTGTTAAAATCTGGTTTTGGTTGGACAGTGGTCAGAAATTATCAGGAGGAACTGACAATGAAATCACATCAGCCTTGTTTCAGAAGGAAACCAAAGGCTAGAAGCATCAGTGATTTTCTTTAATATCAGCAGTCTTTCTGACAATTCAGATATTGGATCTTGAATGCGTATGGACTTCTGTGATAATATAACAAATCTCAGGGTAAGCTCTTTAATTCTCCATGACATCAAGATAGAGAACTAAAGTAGTTCTCCTTTCTAACATGTGAAGTTGCCCCATGTTAATACAGGAGACTTCTTTTTTTTTTGCCAGAAGTCCAACCGACAAAGTGAGTAATACATCATGATTAGAGTACCTACAGTTTTCTCAGAAAATGTTCCAACATGAGACTCTTGACTCCAAAACAAGGTTTCTGTGTTGTGAGTGTCATTATGATCTAATCACTGGACCTGTAGCAGTTACCTGTCTAGAACCCAGCAGTTATGACTAGATTACATTAAATATGTGGAGGGAGGATATTTCAAGGAAGCAGTAATATTTATACTGATTCTGGAAGAGGCTTATTTCCAGAGTTGACAGAAAAGATAAATGAAGCAGACTGTAAGAGAATGTAAACATCACAAAAAAGGAAAAAGAAAAATCTCCAAAATGGAGAAGTAGTTCAACAAATTGAGAGATGTCCAGTTTGCTCAAAATCCTCATCCCATTTAAATGCTTATGGTAAGATGGCAATTGGGAAACAAAAAGTGACAGATGAGAAGAGAAAATAGGTGAAACAACAGTCTAAACAAATCAGACACTTTTGACAGTATAAGAAATTCACATTGAAAGATAAACAGTTGATGGATAGCCTGAAACAGAAGAGAAAGACTGAATTAAGAACAATCTCCTCCGTTTTGCACAACCTGGATACTATCAGGAATGTATTGGTGTATAAAATAAAATACATAACGAGTCATTTTCAGTATAGTGCAGATACTGCCAATGATTCTTCTTCACGCAACTTAATGGCCTCAAATACTCATTGAAAGGGAATAGAGATAAGATGAATCCTGAAGAATTTGATACTGAAGTATTTCCCTGACAGCAAAGAAAATGCCCCATGTTACACCTCTGCACCTTTATGACCCATTGCCAGATACAGAGAATACTATTAGCATTTTATAAGCAAAATGCCAAAGATTCAAACTGATTGCACACCACAGATGGGAGATCAAAGCCACAGCAGCAGTCCCCAGCCTGTGTTCAGGCTGTCACTCAGCAAAAGTAATGACTGCTGGCACACAGGAATGGCTCACAAGGAAGCTCTCAATTTTCCAGGTTTGAGAAGCTAAGGAATGGGTATCTGTGCCTCTCCTTCTAAGAATGTGTGTTCAGAAACAGATTATGACACCTAGCATACCTCAGTGAAAGTCATTAAGGATGAAATAAGTATTTGCTGCCTAAAACAACTTGCTTTTTCCACAGATTCAAAGAGTGCCATTAAAAAATCATTACTTTTGTTACAGTAAGAGATAATTGAATCAGCCAGCAGCTGAAGGCAGCCAGTTGAGAACAAAATCTCCCATTCTGTTGCTGATCATAAGTAAATCAAAATTTGTCAAGATGGAAGAGGAAAAGTACCTTCTGTTTAGACGCAGTATGAAAACAAGACAGAACAAGGCACCTTCAGACTGAGACTCTTCTTAAGCTCTGATACCGTCTCCCCTATTTCACACTGTTGCGGGACACCAGTGAACTCAATTTATCAGTGAAGCAAAAGACACTGTACTTCACACAGTGAAGTAAAGACACTGTCTTTATCAACAGAACACAGTAAGGAGTGTAGAGAACACAGCTCTCTTGCAGAAAATTATCTCCCTTTCCTTCCTCTCATCCCTATTGTAGCATTGTTTCAGTAACAAAGGCAATGTAATAATTTCCAGCACATTTGTACTTTTTGCCTTTTATTTGATTTCTTGTTTTAGGAGACTTTTTACTGGAGACAATAGGGAAGAGGCAAAAAAAAAAAAAAAAAAAAAAAAAAAAAAAAAAAAAAA
>CM021766.1:93691604-93733794 GCA_011076525.1 Nettapus auritus | reverse complement strand
AAAAAAATGTCTCCCAAGTGGAAGAAAAACAGTCAGACAGAAACTTGGAATTCAGGACAAAAAGGCTTCTAGAAAAGTTTTCCAAGCATTGAGCCTTGTATCAGATTTGCTAAGGTAAATGTTCTATTGTCCTTTTCTTTCCTATTCTCCCCAGTACTCTCAGTATCCTCCTGCATTTCTCTTGCAGGGAAGACAGTCATCACTTTGCTCAGTCACAGGACACCTGCGTAAATCAGATCAAATCAAATGTTCCTGTTAGGATTAAGAGCTCTGTGTTCATGACCACCTGCACCGGAGAAAAACAATGGAGTCAGACATCCAAATGCAAATTCTCTACTCAGCAGTACGATGTCACCTTAGTTTTTGTCTATATACACTCTTTTCTTTCTTTTAGATTGCAACACAAAATGACTTTAGCATGATCACAAATTTACATAACTATTTATGGAAGTTTGCTCTCTGAGGTGAAGTTTCAAGCTTTAAAGGAGGGAGGACAGTCTTGTATTTTTTCAGGCTGAATATTATTTCTCCACTACCAAGAACTACAGATTACTGTCTATTCCATCTATTCAAGTTACATATTTAATCAAAGATGTTCAAGACAGAGGATCCTGAGGAGTGGAAGGATTTATACTCTATTTCCCCACTATCTTATACACACTATTTTTGCTGATTTGCAGATACAAATATTGCTGTTTCTGTATGACACGACACTTCCACAAACTGTATCTGGACTGTCTCCATTGTTGCTGTACCATCCACTAAGCTTCACCACACTCCCCAGTCACACTATCATATCTTTCATCATTCCATCGATATATAAAAACCTGCCACAAAGTGGAATTATGCCATGTGAGGAGTGATCTAGTGCCTGCAGGACACTTAGCCCAACCAACAAAGAATCCCTTGATATACTGGTATCATTAATAACATTTAGGACTTTGTCACAGTTGTAGTTGTTAAATACAGAGAAATAGATGCTGTCTGGTAGCAATGCTTCATATCATTATATAAGTTAACACATATATTGACAAACTCAGCCATTTAAAAGCAACTAGAAGCTTTCTAATTGTCTTTACTTATTGACTGAGCAACTGCATTTAAAAAAAAAAAAAAAAAAAAAGATTTTCAGACACTAGCAGGAAGAACTTGAGCATAAATTAAAAGGATTTAGCACAATGAAATCCCCTTCCTTAAAACAAGCTACATCATCTGGAAGTTCCATGTGACAAATTCCAAAATAACAGGGCTCCAGCCACACATTTCATTATAGCCCATGTACTAGGCCATTTCTAAAAGAGTGGTCAATGATAGTTTCAAGCTTTCCCTTCCTTTCCCAGATCTCCAGCTCTCCCCATAGATATTCTATTATTTTGTTTCCATAGTAGAACTGATGTTATTCACATCAGAAAAAAAAAATCCTGAAGCATAAAAAAAAAAGTCTGATATGACAAGCATTGCAAACACAGTTAACAAGCTACTTTAATTATCCTCATAAGAATTTTCCATTTGTACTCTGATCATCATCTTCTTCACAAACTTAATTATGCTTCATTTGTTCATTCTGCACTCTGCTCAGTGAGTATTCCAGGTGGAAAAGAGGGATCTGTTTGTAAGTGAAACCTCAGGTGATTGCTATATATTATTATTTTATCACTCGGCTGTACTACATATATATATATATATATATATATATATATAACATGATACAAATTATATCTTTGGGCAATACAAATATTGAGTAGGACGCCGAGGTTTTTCCATAGCTGAAAGAACAAAACCTGATGCCTGCATTGCCTGAACAGTCATCAATCTCAAGATCATTACTGGGCAGATGACTGAAGAAATGAAAAAAATCATACTGCTATTATCCGCATTTTAAAGACTAATATTAATAAATTCTGATTCCTCCGCAGAAGAAACCTTTCCACAAACTTGACCTTTGAGAAAGTCAGAAAGAACAGCTGGGAATAAATGTGCTCTGTGAGTCAAATACTGAAACTCTTGCACACTTACTACTTACAATTTATGTACTCCTAACAATTTTAAAGTCAATAGGAATTATAGCATTATGATCGAGTAGAGACTGAGTAAACACCCCAGTGTACCATAGTTTAAGGACTGACAAGTGGTTTCCTCTACCTTGTTTGGGGCTTTTTTTGCTAACCTAGCATGACTGAAATTTTAGGTTGCTTTTTGAGATACATCAAATTATTTTTATTTAATTAATCTACTGAGATGCACAACTGTTGTCCTACTCTCATATATTTTGAGCACAATGCCATGCCTTGGAATCTAGTACCATATAAAAGTGGCTGTCCTTATTTACACGTAACTGGACTGACCTTCAGAATAGTGGTATACTAATTACACAAAATGTTAAGCTAAAAAGCATCAAACGCTGAGGTTCTAAGTTAAAAAAGACAGACGTACAAAATATTCAGCATTTTAATATAATTAATTTCATGTCTTACCTGAACCAAATTCCATCCCTTTAGAGATTCAGCAATGATAGAAGTAACTGTTGCACATACGCCACCAAAAACCATCAGATGATTAGGTCCATATTTTATTGCATCATAGAAGGCTTTGAGTCCTTTTGCATTGTCACACTGGGGAAAAGAAAAAAAAAAAAAAAAAAAAAAAAAAAAGAGAAAATATTCACCATCACAAATAACTTAATGAACTAAGAAATAAACAACTGGATAGGGAAAAATTTGAGGGGTTGAACTGTATAAATTGTACAACATATAATATCTTATGGCCCAGACATGAGTAACTTGAGCACTCTACCTTGGACCCCTAACACGCTGCAGTAAAAGAACAGGAAACACCCTCCTCACATTGTTAAAACCCCTTATGTCTTCCTTCCAAAGCAGAGCTGGGACATCTGAATTTTGATACTATCTTTTCACAAAGAATTTTAAAAAATCAACAAAATATGACTGACTGAAAACTTACGCTGCATTCAGAACTACCATTTCCCAAAGCAAAATTTGGAATGTAACACTAGATGTCAGCAGAACTTTCACAGTTGAAGGAAAGTTTGACATTACCCACTGTGTCTCTTTGTAAAGCAAGTTTCATCTCTAACAAGGTTCCTAAGAAACTTCTCCTTAAAGTCCATGCTCAGCACTCTGTGCAAAATATATATATATATAAGATATATGTATATATAAGATATAAGATATATATATAAAGATATCTATATTATACATATATATATAAGATATACATGTGCGTGCGTGTGTGTGTGTATAAATATATATACTAGAGAGCCTGTCATTTAGAAGAACAGCACAAAAACTTCAAAAAATAACAAAAGAATATTCTAAGAGTATTCCTAGAATATACTAGGAATTAATTTGTCTGTTCTAATAGCTTGCTCTGCTTTGAGCAGAAGACTGGACTAAATGACTTTCTGAGGACCATTCAACATGACTTGTTCTGGGTTTTTCTGATAATTAGTTTGGTAATTATCCAATTGCTTTAATAATTATACTTTTTTTTTTTTTTTTTTTTTTTTTTTTTTTTTTTTTCAATTTGAAAGAACTATACCATAAATTATGACCAGGAGTGACAATAGAAATAAAGAGTAATAGTCAGTATTGCAAAAATATTTGAATATCAGTCATTGACTGGGGTAGTATTGATCATTCATAATAATTTATGTTGTTCCATCTTAATTCCTGAGACTGCAGCAGAGTGTTAATAAAACATGTACCTGAAGTTCAGAATTTGATTCCAAACTGTACTGGATGTCAGCCTGCCGACAGGCTCTAATGGTAGCTACCACTTCTCCAGTAGCAGCCACTTCTTTATCTCCCATTTTGAAACAATATCCTCTGCCCTTTTTCCCTCCTCTACAAATTCTTCCTCATAATCTTTACATGAACAATACACCAACCTCCTATGTTTCATTGTAACTATTCAATAAAACAGTTCATTTACTATCAGCATCCAAGTAGTAATTGTTTTGCATTCTGTTGAAAGAATAAAGATTTTGCCTAAGAAATTTGCAAGCTTATATTAATCTTCTTACTAAATTAATATGTTAAAAGAAAAAAATATTCTATTTGCATGCTACTTGCAAGAATAGAATTATTCCTCTTACTTATTCATAAGGATACGGATTATTGCTGCAGAGTTTAAAAATGCATAATATAGAACAACTTTTTCTTTCTTTTTTACAAGAAAAAAAAATCAGCATGGCAGAGGCTCCCTTGTCAGTTTGATGGATCGTTGGCAAGCTCATAATGTGTAGGAATGAAGACTGTGATCAGGCAGAGTCCTCCATCCTTACTCCTCCACCCCCTACTTAAAGATCAGTTTTTTATTCCAAGTGCAGCTAAATATTCTACTACTTCTTTACTTCTATAAGCAACCAAGGACTCTAGAAATTTAAATACAATATATAGAAACTGAATTTAACTGACATTTAGCCAAGTCTTTGCCCTCATCCACCCCACCATTTCAACCTGCAGCAAAAGAGATTATTGACTTGATTTTCATACCAACTTAAAACCAGAGAATATAACTCATATTTTTGCATTATGTCATATGTTTTCAGTGTTTCACTGAATAACAGTTTAAAAAGAATACATATATGAAATAAGAAGGATGTTGATAGTAACATAACAGTTGGAAGCTGTAGCGCATGGAGTATACATATATGAAGTTAAGGAGAAATAAAATTATGTATTTTAAATGATAAAGATGTACAATTTTATCTGAAGTATACTTCATACTAAAATTTACCTTTACATTACAAAACTTTTATACATCCTTTAATTACTATTTGCCTACAATTTTTTTTCTCACTGTAGTAAAGTCACTATATGCAGTTGTAAGGATCACAGTGTGTAAATTTGCTGGGAAGTTCAGAATTGCTATTATAATCAGGGTTCCTCTTTCTTATTTATTTGATCTCTGCATGTTTATAAAGAAACTTTCATGAAAACAACACTCTTCCAATCACTCATCATTTCTCCTTGGAAGACATGCTGAAAGCTTTATTTGTCTCTCTCCTAAAGTGTAAAGGTTTGCACTACAGAGATATATATGTGATATGATACATACTGATCAGTCCAAAGTATGTGTGGGGTTTTATTGAATGAGATTCATTTACAAGCCTACTATATTGTCTTTTAAGCCACCAAAATTAATTAGAGGAGTCAGTCTGCTCCTTGAGCAAAACTGTCAAAATGGTCCAAAATATTTCCCAGAAATGAAGAAAAAGGATTTAATACTGTGGATGGACAGAAAGCTGGACAGAAACAAAAGGAAAAACAATAGAGATGGAAGAAAGCAGACTTTCACATTTGTTTAATGTCACATTTCACAACATATACTGTATATAACATTCTTTCCTGCAAGCAACAGAACAGTCCGTCACAAGCATTAAAAAAATAAACATTCAGATAAAGATAATAGCTCTACTGAGCCAGAGAGACAAGCACTTACAAAAGGTTTCTCCTGCCTTTAGTATGGGAAATTCATCTTAGTGATTTCCTAAAGCCCTTTTATAACATCACTTCTTCAGAGATCCCAGAAGATCCTATTTGCTGCTCATCATCATCTATTGCCAAACCCTAATATATCCCTAAATGTGGGCAAGGTTGTTGAAGGACAAAAAGATCAGGCACCACAGAAGTGCCCACACTATAACCAAATGAGTTACTGAGTTGTTCTCACCAAATGATGGTAAATAGGTCCATGAGCAATGCTACACAGCAATCTAATTACAATACAACAAAAGCTTGCATAAGAACTAAAATCCTTAGAAAAAAGCAGAGGCTACAAAGTCCTGGCCACATGTAGATGACAAGAAACTTGACTTGGTTATTAATTGGAGCGTGACTAACAGAAATGAAGGGGAAAGAATCACTCATAAAAAGTCAAACACTTAAACAATTAAAAATACTACTCAAAGAAGGAAACATGGCCTTTGCTAGATAGTTTTGCTCTTTCACTTAAACTATCATTAACATCTCTATTTTGCTGAGCTGAACTGCAGCCAGCTCATTTTTGAGTCATACATAAAAAGAGACAGATATGCCGTGTGGTTGATCTTGACTGCATGTTGAGACACTGAGGATGGCTGCAATGCATTTTGTCAGAGAAATCTAGTACCATAACTATAACTTCAAATACGAGTGATTTAGTACATGATACAATTTTCTTTGGAAGAAGGGGCTGAGAGCTACTCATCCCAAACATATCGATTGTTTTGCTTAGCCTCAGTCAGGAGCCAGTAATAATCCATGTAGAAATAGCAATTAATGTAATTATTCATTAAAAGGTTTGTTTGCATCTCTTAACACACTGACTTGGTAGAGATTGTATGGACAAGTCACACCAGGAAGTGACCAAGCAAAGATGTGTGAGGAGTTCTACTCCTCATTGAGACAAAGGCTTATTAATATCACAGATGATGCCTCACAAAGTCACAGTTTCCATTTTGAAGGAAGCAGGACTACTTATTTTAATTATGAAAATTACCCAGATGAACTGCTGCATAGGAGATGAGTTGAATGAGTTTAGGGATTGAAGTGCTGACCTTTCTGAACCCTCTTTGAAGGAGAGGCTGGCAAATAAAGACTATGATCCTCTATCAAGAAAGGAATCAGAACAAACAGAGAGAAAGTACTGCCTCAAGGGTAACAGATGCACAAGTATAAGAAACCTCTCTGGAGAGGACAGCACAGCAGCTGAAAACATGAGTGAGACCTTCTAGTTTACCCAAACAGTAGCAGGTCATCCCTTCTCTCTGCTGCGCAGGGCCGTATGAAGAGCACAACACTGAAATCAGAAGCAGCTAAACCAACCTCTGAGAGTTGCTGGTTGTCAGGAAGGCTGTCTGGAAGATAGTGAGATGCCTGGGTGTGCTCTCAAACCCTCAGGGCCACAGGAGTGACACAGAATTAATCCTCAATGCAGAGAATGAGAATTTGTGTGGAATTGATACATGAAGTTTGCTGACTCCTATGGCATTGACAGGTCTGAGTAATTACAGGACTAGCAGGAGAGCTGGTACCTGTAATTTGACAGATCTAGTTAAGCTTGCAGTTTTACAAATAGCAATGAGAACTGTTGTGAATTGAGGCACTGTTCAGATGCATGATCGTATTTAGATTTCTAGCTATTGGATAGCTATGGCCAGCTGTTTCTCAGTTAGCTACATTCTGGCATAACTCTAGTTGTCTGAGCAAAATGAAACTCAAGGATCTGTTTTGGTATCTATTGAGATGCTGAACACTTAGGTTAGATATCCCTTATGGTGAGAAGGAATAACCCACAGCTGTCATCTGCGTATTGAAATATCACTTTTTCAAGCAATATGAGAGCTTTCAGCAGCACTCTGCGCTAATATCATCAGAGAGAGAAGGAAATGCTCATAAATACCCGATAAGACCTCCTTGAACAGAGAGAAGAGACTTACAAAGCAGTTTTCCTACACTTTACAAAATCTTGCTCAGAAACTAAATCTACATTAGAGACTATCAGTGTGGAAGGAGCTAAGGAATGAGAACAACAAAATGATTTTCATTTGATTTTAATTCAATTTTAAGGTCATCAAGCAATACTGACAATTCAGTGAAGAACATATGGAAACTGATCTGAGCTATATATACCAACGGTCAGTCAGATAAACATCCTGTGCCTGGATTTACAGACAAGGCATGCTTCTCCTAAGGTATCCTCTTGGTTTTCAGGTATCTACAATTTAGGAACTTTCAGAGTCAGAAGTTCTGTTTTTGCATCTAATCACTCTAGCTGGATTTTCCTTCCCTATTTGTTCAATGGCTCTTGAAACCACCACTTTGATATCAACAACATCCTGTGATAATGTAATTACCCACCAAAGGAAAAACAGCTTCCTTTTATTTGTCCTAAATTTCTTCATGCCATGCTAAGTAGGAGTGAAACATCTTGCCATCAGGTGTTATTAATATTTTAAGTTCACAAATACATGAAAAGAAATTGGGTTACTTCATAGGTCAAACAAACAAAAACAAATAGTAAAAGTGTTCTTATATAGAGTCAATGATTTTCTTAAGAAACTCTTGAATCACAAATCATTGGTGGCTAATATTGTTCTGGGAACGTACAATTAAATGCTTGTCCTGTCCTTACATACTCTGCTAATCATCTTTTCCAGTACAATGGAGAATACCAATACCACTTCTTGGTCTGATCCACTACAGCCATTCCTGCGTTCCGTATTTGAAACAAAAATACCACCCCCCAACTACATAAGGATTCTCTACCTCAAGACTGTAGTTAATTCATCCCAAACTGCAGGTTCTTGTATAAATGATTTTTCTATCACCTTTTAATTTTTACTACTAGCAGTTAGACTTCATTTTGGTATAGAAGGAGTGGCTACATCAGAGGAGGACTTAATTAATTCAGTGAAATATTTCCCACTAAATTAATCTTCTCAGCTTGACACCTTTTTGTTAGCCACACTTTGGGACTTTCCCTAGCAATTTCTTTATCTGATCCTGCCTGCTGTACAGAGACTAGTTTGCAGAGTGTCACTACTAAGCTATTGGCATTTAGCATCCCATTTAAAATCTTGTATTCCATCTCTGGTACTGTCCGTCTCTTCATAAATCACTGATTTCACAGCAATGGTGATAACTAACTCTTCTGTTGTCAATTTCTCTAGGAGACTGTCTAAACACCTTGTGAAGGTTCGGCTTCTTGCTCAATATTATTTTCTTTTTCTTAGTTCACTATTATTTGAGAACTGAGTCCATCCAGCAAGACAAAAACTTCCTGTCTGTCCTTATACAAGCAGCATATGCATTTTCTCTTTTTTCATACTTTTTTTTTTTTTTTTTTTTTAATATGGCTTGTATTTTCTCTCTCTTTAGTAGTTCCTCTAGTATATAACATTTACACTGGGTGAACCTAACTGAAGTACTCCAATATAAAATTGAGTTGAAGTGTAAAAAGTAGATAAATCCTGTGTAACCAAAGCTGACTCTGCCTAAGTTTCCACCATAGTTAAGCATTCAGTAAGAGCAGAGATCAAGCTGACTTCCTCTTTTCACACTAAATGTGTGTTCAGCTTGGAAGTTGAATTCTCTCCTGAAAGAAAGTTGAAGCCTCACCTTGATCCATATCTGTAGCACAGAGAGCCGTTCAGAAGATCTTCAAGAAACATTTTGCATGATATGAAGACCATGTCCTTTCAATAAAGTGAGTCTGTGTTGGGTTTACATGACAGTGTTTTAGTAGCAGGGGGCTCCAAGGGTGCCCTCTGTGAGAAGAGACCAGGAGCTGCTCCAGGTTGCACAAAGCCAGATGCAGCCAGCTCCAAAAAGAATCCATAGCCAGCCAAAGCTGAGCCTATGAGTGACGTTGGTTTTAAGAGCTTATTTAAGAACAGGTGAAAAATGCTGGACAGACAGAAACAGTCAACAGACTGCAGTGTATCTGTCACTCCTTCACAACCTTGTTCACCTTGTAGGACCACTTCATGCTCTTAAGGCAACATCAGCAACAACCATAGTAAGGAGAAACAGCCGATGACAGTTCCTTCTTCAGCTGCTCAAGCAGCATTAGCAAACAAACTGTTCACTGAACCCAAGGAACTCAGTTTCAACCTTCATTCTGCTTCTCATCTTCATGTATAATTTTACACAGGGCCCACTCTATTCTTTTCTCTGGCTGTAACACTGATCAAATGCAGTTGTTCTAAGGCTGTGCCATGACAAAATTTGTAATTCAGGTAACACTGGCCAGGACTTCTCATTCTGAATCTCTCATTAACATCTCATTCTGAATTGCTAATAGCAAGCTAACACTTGGGCCAAAGCCTTAGAGAGATCCTATTGTGCAATATGCGCAATTAGTCAGATCCCTCAGTATAACTTATTGAGTTCTCCTGGATTATTCTGCAGCTGGGCCCATCACCTAACAAGAATCAAATTGGTGTTGATTCAAATATTCCTGGGACAGAAGGGTTTTTATAAAATCCACACTTTATTTGATCACAGATAACACACAGTTCATTCTATTTAACTCATTCACCTCTGCATCAATCCAATAATTTTAAAAAACAGTTTTACAGATGTTTAGCAGCATGTAGACATCTGTTTTTATATATATATATAGTGTGAATACATAAAAAGCAAACCCAATTCTTAGTATTGTCTTGTTTTCTCTGACATCCCAGTGCTCAATCGCTTATTAGATATTTTGGTATAGTTTGGTATTAATGGGGAGACAAATATCTTGCTCATTTTTGCTTCTTCTTCCTTCCTGTGTAATCTATACTGCAGTTCCTATATTTTATGGAAATTAGTGGAATTATGGAAAAGCATGTAAGTCTGGAGGAACAGTGTAGGAAAAAAGAAGATATAGAGGGATGTTTAAAAAACAATATATCCTGTTGAGAATACTGTGGCTCAGTTTTCTCCAGCTTTTCTAATTTTTACCAAAGAAGTTCAATATTACAATGATTTCTAACAAAACAGAATTAATTTTAATTATTCATTAAGACGAAAATGTCTTGGTTCTTTATTTGCAGCATGAGACTTTTTAAAATTCCCCTAGGAAATCAGTTGTGTTTTGGCATTTAAGTAACATCAAAAGGTGCTAATTGTTTCAAACATTTGAACCCCAAGATCATTATCACTTCAATTTATTGATGCGAGCTACTTACTGTTTTGTTGCCTCATATGTTTCAGACAAAGACTTACACAGTAGTAGATTTACAAGGCATTTGCCGGTTGTAGATCGAGTACAAAATGAAGTGCTAAGGGAGATAATTTTGGCAAGCTCAACACAATCACTAATATCAATTGTTCAATTTGGTACTCACCTTGCTTGATGCCTTCTACTTTCTTTTCCTTTCCCCCTAATTCATTGTCATTTATATTTACACTTATAGAAATAACCTATATTTTCATAGATCATTCCAGATCTAGTCACAATCTGTTGGAATATTTTGACTAGATTTCCTTTCATTCCATTACTGCTGTCATTTTAGAATACAAGAAAAAAGGTCACAGAGGTAAAAAGGTGTGTGTGGTCACATTTAAATATATGGAGGTTTTTTCCACAGCTAGTGTATAACCACTGTAAAAGATACAACTTAGCATGAACAATCAAAAACAACAAATAAAAATAATACAGTAGTACTTCATTCTATGCTTAGTAAAATCAATTTTCTGAAAATGCCTTAAAATTTAATTTTACCAACATTTTTCTTTCCTTATGCCTACTGTCATCAAAGTAATGTTCTTTTCTGTGTGATTCTGTGAACATTGTAAGTGCTACCTGAATGTCACTAAACTCAATAAGATATTCACTAGGGATTAAATCATGCCTTGATGACTTCACACACACTATATATTGCACATTTGTATACATCCATATTCTTTATATGTACCTTTTTAAAATGTATTAATACTACCTACTCAGTTGCAATAGGAGAATTATTTTTTCAGGTTGGAGGAAAAATTACTTAATGCAGAGGTCATCATCCTCTGAACTGTTGATACACGTCTCTTTAGTATACTGAAAATTGATGTATACTGAAAATGGCAAAACTCCTTTTAATTGCAGTTATGCTCTTTCCATCAAGTAAAAAGAAACAGAATAGAAAAGAATATAGAAGGAGGAAGTCCAACTTTATAAATAACAATCAGGAAGCTCTTGTAGATGGAAGAAAATGTAAATGTACTAATGTGAAACACTGGAAATAACAGTAACATACATCACAGTATGTCTGACATCCCACTCTTTAGTAATAAGCTACAACCAAAACTGCAGCTGAAGTGCAATGATATTTTGAAAAATCTCTTGGCTCTCAGCAATCAGCAAGAATCAGTGTTGAGGGAAGTTTCTTATATGTATTTTTCCTATCCCACAACCTACTCCCTCCTGAAAGAGGCTCCAATTTAATCAAAAAATTAAAAAAATACAAAAACCTTTTATGACATTAAAATAAAATAAAATTTTATTCTGAGTGTGCAAAGATGAAATAAAAGAGATACAGATGACTAGAAGGGCCTTCAGAATTGTTCTTACAGCTTTGGAAAGTTGGTTACCTAGAAAATGTGAGAAGATCTTATCAAATACCACAAGAATATCTGTGACATTCTATATTTGAATTCCAATAAAAGTCCAGAAAGCATCAGGTATTTTTTAAAAATAATATCAAACTTTTTCTTTAGAGGGAAACCTTGTTTATGAAGAGCATTACATGGCACAAATTAGATAACTCCCAGCATGGCTTTTTCTGATGCCATATTGTTTGTTTGTTCGTTTGTTTCCTCTAGTAAGAATTTTGAAAACACAGACATAGGGGAGAAAAACAATAAAACTGACAAAGTAAGAGTTTAAAAAGGGCTTAATGAATTAATAATGGCAAAAATGTATTTCTTGACCCAGAAGTCAAGAACATCTGGTATGATATTCTTCATTACATCTGTTTTTAATTAAAATCACTTAGTGATGTAAAATAGCTGAACTTTGTCTACAGTGAATAAAACTCTACTAAGCTAATTTATTTAAGGAGGAATAATGTGTGATCATTTGGATAAGCTATCACTTCATTTAGCCCATAAAAGTCAAATGAAATTCATGATATGCCTTAATTTGGATTAAATGTTAATATAGCACCAGACTACAATAACTCCCCATTTTATAGAAGTCATAGACTTTTTAAACAATGGGTTAGAAATGGTATCTAGACCCATGGTCAGGCAGGGACATCCTGCAGCAAATGGATCTGCAGTATCAGAGAGACTAAATGTGCTCTTAGTGGTTCAAAACAACAGTGACAAATACCACCATTGTGCTATATTGGTGTACTATCCATTTCCCCTACACACATACATACTTCCAGAGTGCAGAATTGGGCAGGAAAGCAGATAGCAATAGAGAGTTTCCAAAGGGAACCAGCAGATTAACACAAAGCTGAGGTGTCATGGACTTGGCTGCAACAAACAAGCAACCCTAGAAGGTCAGGGAGATATACAGAATTCCATCTTTATGGACACTATGGACAGGGTTATTGCATTTAATAACTTATGCAATGTTTTTGAGATTTCCCTACTTAAAGGCTCACCTTGACCTACTCCAGGAAATTAATTAGTAGAAATTAAGAACTACCTCAAAAACATGGAATGTTGGACCTCTCTTACTTGAGATCCTGTTGCATTCACAAATGGACACCAAATTTCTCTGGCTTTAAAGCTATGCAAGCAAGATATTGCCTCTGTGCAACCTAGTTAACAAAGAGCTATTCCTCTGCAAGATCAAAACAAGCTAGCAGACTGCCAAATAAATCCCTAACACTCACATTTTACAGCATGATATGTGATTTCTGCAAGTAGAATTACCAATACTTTTCCCCTTTGGAGTACCTAAGGAGAATCTTAATTAAGCTTGCCAAGAGCACAGCATTACTCACCTTGATGTAAGAACTGTTGGGGGTTCCCACCTTATGCTCCATTAAAAATAGTACATGTGGACCAGAAGTGAAATATAGCTGGGCTGTATGCAGGTGAAATACCCACAGAGTACATAGATTAAACCTGCATTCGTACCCAAATCAACCAAATATATTTAGTGCAAGTCCGGAAAGCGTAAACAACCCATACTAGAAGTTAAGACCTGCTAGCTTGGCCAGCTTTATAAGGTCAGCCTAGTTCTCTTCATTAGTTAACTAGTTTGGTTAGCTAGTTAAATATATTATATGATTGTGTTACACCCACAACAAACTTATTTTTTCTCATAGCCTGCTTGCCACACAGGATGAACTCTAAGAGCTTTAAACCCAAAAAGACTGTTTTGTCTCTGTGTGTGCTATTCTTTATAATAAAATCCCTGACTCCCTCTTGTCTGAATACTGATTTAGTAGATCCTACTGTTTTTTTTGTTTGTTTGTTTGTTTGTTTAACCCAGCTCTATGGAAAATTTCATTGACACCCATCACAAAGTAGTTCCAAATTACCAAATCCTGTAATTTGTCCAATTACCTTCACACTGTGGTTATGTCTGGCACCTCATTGATTGCTACTATTAGTTTGACACATAATGCTCTGTTAGACACTGCTACACTTGAGGCAAATGCATGATTAGCATTTGTGGCTATGTTAGTTGACTTTTTTAACTAGTCTAAACTCTACTAAAAGTGGTTCGGCTAAACTCTGCAAAGCTTTAAATTGCCAAACTTTACTAAATTTTTATAGTGGAAAATTGTCAGATCAGTTCAGTACCTGGATAGACAAACAGATCAGTTTATCCATCTATCAAATCTTCATGATTTTGCCAGACTCTCTCAGTCCTAACTTTCCGAGAGATTAAAAAAAATAAATAAAAAAAAAAAAAATCCAAATAACAAGTTACTTGAGGACAACCTGCTTTCTATTACACTATGTACTCCAACAAAGCTAAATTGCTTTAAGATTGCACGGGGAACTGAGCAGATTCTTGACATCTCTTTGCCAAGTACGTACTGACTGTCACCCAAAATCCTAACAGGTTGAAATGGTATCAAATGCTAATAGGATGATTTTAATCATTTTGTCAAGTGCAGCTGACACCACATTGTCAAGTTTATTAAAAAAAAAAAAAAAAAAAAAAGGTATTTCTAGATCAATTTTATTTCTTACTATGGCATCTTAAAAGGAAGAGAAAAGGTGTGAATGAGTCAATTTTTTCTTGGTATTTTTTTTAGGCAACAAACTGAAAGAGATATATTATATTGACAGTGACCAATGACTGTGCCCAAGGTAACCTATCTTAAAATGAACCAGTGCTCTGAATAACTTTATAGCTTTCAAGTGCCTTGCTTAAATATGATACTCCAAGCGCTCCAAGGCAGATAAGAGGTTACTGTCGTTACATCTGTTACAAAGAGACCATGCAATAAAATAGACTTAAACAGGTTTTCTGTTCATTACATGAAACTCCATACTACTTGTCTATAACTGTGAGAGAAAATATGCCAGCTGACCTCACAGACAGGCAGATAAGAAGAGATAGTACCATCCTTTCTATTCCGGGAAATCACAGATATGAACGCACATGTGTGTTGGTGCATGCATGCAGGGGCCGGGGTAGTAGGACAACAGCATTGCTGGTTGTCACAGATCTTCCTGCAGCACTACTTGACTGTTATGCTTTTAAGGTGAAAGAAAACACAGCAATCAAAAGGAGATGCTTTTTTCCAACACCTCATATCTCAGCTTCAAGAATATGGCAGTTTGCTGGCAGATTTCTACATATTCAATTTTTAAAAAGAAACCCACAAGTGAACTAAAAAGCCCACCCCACTGATACCTCCAGCAAATGGTGCTGCAAGCACAACTTGTTGAGTTATGAAGAAAGTGCTGATAAATAGAATCATAGAATCAAAGAATCATTAAGGCTGGAAAAGACCTCCAATATCATCTGGTCCAACCATCATCCTACTATCAATGTCACCCACTAAACTGTGTCCCTAAGCACCATGTCCAACTTTTCCTTGAACACCCCCAAGGACGGTGACACCACCACGTCCCTGGGCAACCCGTTCCAATGCCTGACTGCTCTTTCTGATAAGAAATGTCTCCTCATGTCCAACCTAAACCTCCCCTGGTGCAACTTGAGGCCATTTCCTCTAGTCCTGTCAGTAATAACATCACAGGTGCTGGTTATGAGAACATGAAACAGCCCCTTCCTCATTCACAGTGGATATTTTATTCCCTGGCAACAGCAAAGCCAGTAATACAAACGGACTGATTCTTCCACTGCCTCCTACTTATACTGCTAGATGCAAACCAAAGGGAGACAGAGCAAGTACAGGCTTCCAGTGTGCTCAAAATTTACCTTCAGCTGCTATATGACTTAGAAGATAGGAGACTCACACCCACACTGAACAAGAAAAGAGACAGGCAAAGATATGTATTAATCATAAAATGCACAATATTAACATGGATTTGGGTGGCATATGGTGTGTTAGCATGCAAACATGTGCCTGAGTTGGGGGGAAAAAAAAAGTGTCATATGTCACCCCTAACCACACAAGCTTATTCACTCTTTTAAGCTCAGCTTACTAGAATTTTTTCAAGATATCAGTTAGAAGTAGATATGACAAAACAACTACACCTCCAGATTTCAGAACTTCTCATGTTTTAAATTCACTGTGATAACAAAACTCTATTGAGGCAAGGAAAAATAGAAAGATTTGTCCACTGCTTTCTTCATGGTGTTGTAATCACTTCTGTGAATTTAATTTAATTCATAAATTATGCACAATATATCTTCCATCATAAACATTAGAAATAAATAAGAACAAAATTTATAAATAATGAGATCACACCAGAAAAATGAGATTACAAGAGTTATTTATGGTATTACTCTACTCCTCTGACAAATTATTTCAAAAGTTTGTATTTTCATGTTCAATAAACTTACAAAAGGCTGTTTAGTACTTAAGATTTGGTACACAGAATACCAATAATTTACTTTTGAGTACTTATTCTCTATATCACAATATATGGAAAACAAAGGTGAGCTTACAGCTAATTCTTCTTTTGACTATCTCCTGGCTATTTAAAAAAGTCTCTTGGGGTCTTTTTGGTGTTTAGAGTCTTTTAAGAGTTGGTGGTTTTTGTTTTTTGTTTTAAACTTGTTTGTGCATTATATCCATCAGATGTATTATGAGCAACTTCACGCTAGTCACCTCCCCGATCCTCACTTAGTAGAAGTAATTTGCATTCTAATGCAATTCTTTATCACTTTGAATTTTTTCACATCTTGAAATGTCATTTAACAGTCTGCTTTGGTCATTTCAAAAAACACTTAGCAGCATTATTTCCTGTATTTTCCCATCTTCAATAGATGTTTGATAAATCCTTGACTACAAATGTTAAGTGTCCAACAAATCGGATACCATGATTTAACAAAAGCATACAAAACCAATGTAAGACAACCTTATCAAAGACCAAAGTACATTAATTTGATGTGAAATATAAGTTCAGTATAAAGACAATCCTATTTTCAAGAAATCACATTTTATAAGGCATCTTTGTTAAAAGTAATACACAGCTTGAGCTGGATTGTGAGAAAGAATGCAGTTGGCTCTGATTTCTATTTAAAAATAATAAAACAGAAGTGATATTGGCAGAGCTTTATTCTGTTATAAATAATTTAATTGCCTGCCATTTGCAAATAAGCCCCATTTTAAGACCTCAAAGAGATTCTGTAAGCACTCATTAACACTACTCACTCCGGGACTTCAAACTTTAAGAAAATATTTTTTGATTGAGTAATGTTTTCAAAAAGATATTTCTTCTGCCTAATGAAAAATGGTAATTTTAGGTGGGATGATTTTGTTTCCTTTTAATATAAAATACAAAATCAGGGATCAAGGACCTGAGAATAAGACAATCTTTCTTTGATTTGCATGTCTAGAAAGAGTAAAGTTTCTTCTAACTAAAAAAAAAAAAAAAAAAAATCAGGACATTTTCAGAAGAAAAGCATACCTCAGTTCTGGAGGTTAAAAAACTTCTGAAAGGCAAGCCTGAATTACCTCTAGCTGAGAGGAGACATAAACATCAGCTCAAAATATCAGCTAATGCTCTAAATACAGAGGTCAAAGTCAGTTAACCCTCCTCTTATGCCAAGTCCAACTTCTGCCAGTGGATGCTTGTCAGATTAACTCTTTTTTAGATTTGAATCTAAATGCAGTAATTCCTTGATGCCATTGATCCCTGAGGGAAAAAAAAATAGTTTTGTGATATACAAACATAAAATTCTATTTTGATGTAATTGATTAATACCCTCGGAAGCTAGCAAATCACAGAATATGAGCTTGGAATTCAGTAAATTATGGGAATGATTCAAGAACTCAGTACATTCAAAAACGCAAAAACTGAATGAACTAAAGGAAACATCAAAGCAACCCTATAAAATGTGGAGCCAAGAGAAAAAGGACAGAGGCCAAAACTGCAGGCTGTCAGATCTCTGAAAGACACAGCTCTCTCCTTCAGGGAAGCTGTTGGAAGAGCAAACTGAAGTGCTCTGCTCATAACTCCTTTACCTAAGCTCAGCCAAGTGAAGTTGTTATGTTGATATACAGGAGAGCTGGGCTGCCATTCAGCTCGCCTTGTCAAGTTGAAGGTGTTCATTGTTGACAGGATCCTCATGAATATCGTCAAGGCAAATCCAAAGATGCAGGAGAAAACAGCCCCACATAAATGTACAGGGTGGGAACCAACTGGCTAAGTAGCACACTTGGAGGAAAAAAAAATAATAAATAAATAAATAAATAAATAAGTGGGAAGGAAAGCTGTGAAAGGGAAGTTTAGAGTGAGTCAGCAGTGTGCCTATGCCACAGTGAATGGTAACTGCAGACTGGACTCTGCTAGCAAAAGCATATAGCCAGTGTTTTGAGCCCAGGAGGGGGAATGCAGATGGAGCCATACTCTTGTAGGTGACCAATGAAAGAAAAACAGGCCACAATGCTGCTGCAGCAATACAAATGCTGGTCAGATTGAAGAAGAAAAAGGACACACTGAGTGATCAAGCACTGGAACAGGTTATCCAGAGAAGCTGGGGAACACGATCCATGGAGATTTTCAACAGGTCAAGGTCCTGAGCAACATAGTGTATCTCCAGGACTGGCCCTCCTTTGAGCAGGATGTTGGACCAGATGACCCCCAGAGGTCACATTCAGTCAAAATTATTTTATATTTAAGTAGCAAGTAGTCACAAGAGCTGAAGCAAAGAAAACAAAACAAAAATCAGCCTCACAACACTATGTCCAGTCACTGTGGGATCCAATGCAGCACTAGTTCTAGCTAATCCAGCAGTAACATCAGCATGGATGCAACAAGATCTGCACAATTTTGAACAGCACCCATGAGCTCTGAAACAATAGCATTTTCACCCTATTATTTTTGTGATGAAGCCATGCAGCTCACAACTGCAAAAGTTCTAGGCTAAAGAGTTTTATCACACCTTTTTGCCACCCGGAAGAATCAATCTTAATTGGGAAAGCTGAAGACAACTTTAGTTAGCATTTATTTAAGACAGCAATAAAAATACATATAAAATGCTTCTTTCAAATGGCATTGTTAACTTTCACATAACAACAGTATGATCTCTGACTCTCATGAGATTATGTTTGAAATCTTGCTTTTTGTTTTGATTTTTTAAATTGCGCTTCTATCATGATTTTCTCTCTGTTAGCATAAAGAGCATTGTTTATGAATTGTTATGGACAGTTGGGCAATTGGTATCATCTGTTGTTTTCTTTGTACTAACATCAGACTGTTTTACTGCAATTTTTCTAACTAGAAGAATTTCAATTTGTCTAGTTAAAAACTTTTTCTCTATTTTCAATATTATTTAGTTGAGCAAGTGATGGCCATATTTCTTCATTTTTATGCACTTGTCTAATGATCACCCAGCAACTCCAAAGAAGTAAGGAAAAATACAATAATTAGTCCAAAGCATAGGATGTGCCACCTCTTGATGAGGTCCCAGGATAATTCCTGGCAAGTCAGAGTTTGCAAAAGCTCAGTAGAAAGTAGTAACAGTCATTTTCCTTGTAATCATTTAAATGAAATATTGAAATACGATAATCTTTTAAGGCATTTATAACAATGTAATTATAACATCCCCTAGAAAGCACCAGATTGTCTAGGCTACATTCCTAGAAAGAAGGCATCTGCTTATCTTGGTAAACAGAGCAGAAAAAAGGGATCTGCTTGAGATTATACATTCTTAATATCCATTCATTGCTTTTCTCAGGACCAGTCCTTGAACTGGGAGCAGCCACAGAAGTTGCCAACATATGCTACTCTCTGGGAACCAAATCCCTGCTCCCAGTCAAGTCATTCCTCAACTGTACGTGCACAGTAGAGTTGCTACAGGTCACATGACATACAGAAACCTGCAGCTACAAGAGAACAATACTTAAATTCATATGGTTTGGCATCAGGATCTTGTCTTTCAGGTAAGAATGTGGAAATATAGATCTAGGAGGTGGAAAAATAGAATTGGAAAGATGCAGTTTGGGTAGAAAAAGGGGTGGGAACAGGGAGATGGTGAAGACTGAAAAGGTAAAAGGACCTGAAACAGTCCTGGCAGACCAGAATGGAACCTAGCGAGTCTGCGCTAAAATACTCTTCATCTAAATATTGATTGTGACCCCTTGTCCTTTAAGACAGTTCTCATTTGAATGACATCCTTTAAGCAATCAAATGAAAAATTATTTTGTGCTGCTACCATCTGATTAAAAGAGACAGGGAAATAGCAGATGGCAGTTCTGTGCACATGGATGTACTGTTATGTAGAGTTCCCATCTCTTCCCTCGGTATTCCATAGCCCTTGCACCACTTCTGTCCCGAGACATCCTAATTATTTTAACTCCAATCCCTCTTTTTCACACTTTGTTGAAAATCTGTTCATTCATTCCTGCCCCATTCATGCCTTCTGCATTCTTTTACCCCAGGGCCAAGATTACTTACAGAATGCAATTAAAAATAAATGTAATCATAATCCTTTCTTCTAGAGAGTTAGAGAAATAAGTATCTGCCTTAGCCATATCTCACAGCTCCACTAATATTTGATCCTGAGCTCTGACCTGTGTCTAACTCAACACTTCTCCCACAACATCAGTACTTCTGTCCTGCAGTCCCACTGACTACTGGCATCTGTCTTCACAGGGTACAACCTGAGATGTCAACATAAATGAGATGGGAGATGGAGGGGTAAGGGACATGTAGAAGAAAGAGGAAAAAAAAAAAAAAAAAAAAAAAAAAAAAAAAGGATAGATTAAGATGTAAATTATATTAAAATTTATACTAATTTAAATACGAGGAATACACTTAGCCCAAATAAGATTCTTAAAGTACAACAGGCTGGGCATATTACTGCAGCAGATGTAAATACAGCAAATATCCTCTGATAAATTTCCGTGCTGGACTTCTGAGAACCAATTAAATACTTTTACAAGATAGCCTTGCCACAGTTCTAACTTGGATTTCTACCAGAGATCCAAAATTTTTTACTGAGCATTCAGTATCATTTTCACTTGAGAGAACACCATGTATGTTACCCCACTATTGAGTACTCTGTTATTCAGTGTATTTTATGCAAGGCATTTTCAGATCTAGCATTCTCAAATGTTGGCATTCAAATAGGAAGGAAATGATCCAACACATTGCAGTATCAGTGTAGCAAATGTATTTTTAAGGAAATTTGCATTTGAAATTTTCTTAGTATAAGGAGATGGAAAACAGCATGTTATTGTTATGCTTTATATAGTAGTATCGACGTGATCTTATCCTTTTTTTTATTTTCCAATAACCTTGAACAAGATGTCAGTGCCAAATATTCATGACCTTAACATACTCTCTTCAATGTATCATACCTGTTCTGATTTGACTGTTAGATTATTCATGGGAGATAATTTAGGAGCTTCCGAAGTATCTCACACTATATGCCTCCCCTTGCATCTTCCTCATCTTTTCCTAGCCCACTAGCAATGAAAAGAGAGGGATACAAACCCTTGCATCAGCAGACTAATACAAAGCAACTACATCTCTACAGCTATCAGACCATCGCCTCAGCTGAGAAGAGCAGCAAGCAGCAGCCATAACAGCTTTTGTACAATACTTCCCCACCCATAATAGTGTTCAGCAAAATATAAGACCAGAGAGAGGGGATAACTGGCACTTTCTGGTATGTCAGGAATAGACAGCTTCCTATCATCCACCTCATGTAGGCAGGGCAAGTTAAAAACTTATGATCTACAAAAATTTAAATTAACTAATTAAAGTACAAGCCAAGAAGGAGTACAGCCAGTCTGCAGCTGGGCAGCATAAGAATGCAGTAAGCCCAACATTACAACTGAGCCTGTCAAAGTGCATTGTATAATTTTTTTTTTTTTTTTTTTTTTGCAAGAGTGGAGGAGATAGTGTTGCATCCCTGAGTCTCTGTACTTGTAGCTTGCCATTAGGCCATGCTTTTTATTTCTTCCTCCACTGTGAATGGTTCCTTCCTGTAATGAAGGACCAGACTTTAGAAGCAATGTTTTTTGGCATAGCCAAAGGACCATACAAGAGATAACCTAATTACACTTTAATCTTTAATCCTTCCCACACTCTCATTGGTCTGCAATGTCTGCTCCAGCCCCTGCCTCCTCAGCTACTCTCAGACTAAAGGTTGTTGGTAAAAAGCAAGCAAGATTAGTAGAGGTTATTCAGCAGCCCTGTGCTGCTCCTATAGCAATGGATTCCATCAGGAAAAATAACCTGTGTAAAACTTTAAAGCAAAACAATAGTGTGCAAGCCGGCTAAAATCCAACCTTTGGTTGCTAATACAGTGTATTAAAGTCACATAAGTTATGTATAGGATCTTGATTCATTTCTAGACCCAACACTGCCATCAGCAAATATTAGAACAAACATACTTCTTGGCCCAGAATAGAAGACAGAGTTCTGCAACTCCTAGCATTTTTAGTTAATGGTGGTGGTTAATCACGGACAAAGTTAGCCTTTGTTCAGACCCATAAGGAAATAGTTTACCAGTTATTCTTTTCATTCAGGAGATACAGGTTTTTACTGTGAATTTTCTCTTTTCTAACCATGATGCTGTCTATCACCAGAAGCCTGCACTCTGAATTGTTCAAAGTAACAAAAATTCATTTAAGCCTATTGTACAACAATGTTTTATGAACAATCAACAAGCACTGGGAAGATTAGATGCATCCAACTCAGTAAATCTACTGATTTTATTCAAAGCCTATGCTAAAAACTTTCCTGGTCATTAAAAATGGAGAATGCAAGAGGAAATTACACACCAACTGATGTCTGAAGTCTAATTGATGAGCAGAATAATGAGTGGGGTGAACTACTGCCCCACATCACTCCTCATTTAGCCATCTTTAAGAAAGTTACTGTGGGGACAGATTGATCAGTACAAGGAACCTGATAGACTCAAAAAACTGAATTTCACATTCAGAGCTATCACCCTGCCATTTCCGTACATATTGGAGGTGCACAATGAATGGGCTGAGGCTGCAACAACCTGAGTAGACTAGGCAAGAACCAGATAGCACTACCATGAGAAAAGTCATACTGCTGCTTTCACTGCTTTTGAACAGTACATGAAGTTCATGAACACCTGGGAAGTGGCAGGTAGAGTTCCTGCTCTGCTGTGTCTGTCTCTTTCTGTCACTTCAGTGCCTTGTGTCTAGTTACATTCCCCTCACAACTACAAGACCTTTTATAAAGCCATGGTGAGCCTGTCCTCAAAAGGGCAAAGTAAAAGCAGTTTGCGGGTCACTAAAATTTCCTCTGAGGGCAGTCTAGCTCTCATCCTTACCAGTGAAATATGCTTTTTTTTAGGGTGAAATTCATTCCACAGGAAGAGGAAGGTAGATGCTTTTTTTTTTTTTTTTTTTTTTTTAGCTGTTATTTAAGTCTTGGCACTTATTGAAAAATAAGAATTTACAGCAAGCAGAACAAGCCTAAAAGCCAAGGTGTTACAAGAATCTGTGTGCACTTCTTCCACCCATGCCCTTGATGCAGCTGAGGGCACAGATTATCAAAATGACTGCAGCTGAACTAACAGCTTGCTGCTGACCAGAGCAAGAGGGCCTGGCCTTCTGCTCCTGCCATCCTCTCATACATCTGACATGGTGAGTAGGCTGGAACTATAAAACAGCAGAAAAGTAAAGAGGTGATTTTTGCCCGTGCCGATCAGTGGGATAAATCAGCTGAAATCAGGGGAAGGAGAACAGAGTTCAGGATAGAAAAGAGAACAGGTTCAAGATAAGGAAGCACCATGGGGAGGGAACAGGTGAAAGCACAAGAATTTTCTCTTTCTGCAGCATCAAGCTGGTAGCTTGGGCTGGCCGCACCATGAGTGCACTCTTGATAATTACAAAGCTGCCTCCCCAGTGAGTTTTATAACAAAGGGCATGTCTTTGCATCTACTCAGGCCACACTCACACCTCTTCTCTTGTTCACTTGCTGATTTTCTATTTTTTCTCTGCCACTTTTTTGCTTTGTGCACGCATGCACAGCCTTTCAATATAGGCCTTCAGCTTATGACTGCAATCAGTTCAAAAATAAAAATTCCTTTTCAAAACACAGTCCTCTGGCTTTACTAGGCATACAGCTAACATCCTATGACTTGTAGGTATCACTGTGAAGTAGGACATTTGACTCCATTTCCATTTAGCTTTACTAAAATAGGATTAAAATACATAAAATACATAGCTTCAAACAGACCCATGGCTGCATACAGATTAAATGCGCAATTGGTGGTAGCCATTAACATGGCCAACAGCAATAGGGATTTCTCTTTCTGGCAGCATTTCTAAAAATTTGGCCTTGTGGACTTATTTTTAAGTTATGGTTTTCAATAGTTCCTTGTAAAGGCAGTTTCATGAAGAATTATTTTAATATTGCACATACTCGCCTGATCTTCTTCCTTACAGCAGCTATTTGCTACAATAATTTCCCTATCTTCAGAGGACTTAGTTCTAACTACATTAATTTAAGTAAATTCAAAAGTAGGCCATGGAAAAAAATTGAAGGATGAGCAAAGTGCAAAAACTCTTCAATAGTCTCATTTAATTTGACACATAAAATAAATATGGATTTTATTCTGGGGTGTATTGTCATCTTCAAAAGATTGCTAATCCTAGAAGTCATTTTATTGAGTCTTTGGTTGGTGAGTTTTAAGCAATAATTTATTTCAATTAAATGACAGCATCTTTTAATCTCAACGAAGTGACTTGGCAGACAAGCAATTCTGTCTTTGGAGCTTTCATACATTTATTCATCTGCCCAAATTTCCTAAGACTTTGGAGTTCAGTTGAGTTTCATCTTGAATTAATGATTTAGAGAAAGCAATCTGTTTCATTACGACACAGAAGGAATGAAGCAAGATGAATGTTAGAGGGAACAAGAGTAATGTGATAACTTCAAATCTGAAAAAAGCAGATGCAAGCCCACTGTAATTGCTGGCAAGTGCACCTCCATGTGCCAGAGTTAAAATTAGCCCCCAATGGCTATGATTTTTGTGTCAGTACAACCATAGCTACCCCTGAAAACAATGACATATATCCTGAAAAGATGTTAGAGTATTTAAGCAAATGAAGGTGTTAAACACTGCTGATAGACTTAGGAAATATCTCTGTGCCTGGTAGATAATGTTTAATGCCATTTAGTTGTAAAATTAGGCAAAATAATTAAACCCACCAGTAGGCATCAGACCTTGACTTCTGTAGGGATTCAACCATTTCTAACAGGGCTTGAGAACACATGAAGCTCTGTTCACTTACACCACCATTCTGTATCAAACAGCTATACCATGCTACACTCCTCCATCTTTGAAGTCTTTTTGCTGCATATCACTGGAAAAACAACAACAACGCCTGAAGCTTTCTGATAATATTTTTTTCCAGTTGTATTTTTCAATTTGGAAAGAGCCCTAATAGCTCCATGTTCTATAAATGGATGTTTTCATTTGGCAGAGGAGCAGCCCTTAGACACCAGGGCACTCTTTTTTTGTTGTTGTTGTTCTGACAAAAATTGTTCAGCTGGAGTGCATCAGGAGCTGTTGAAATCTCCTTACAGATTTTATCACATTTGTCTTGTACAGCCAGCAGAGAAAATAAGTTGTAAGTTAGAAATCTAAGCCACCTACTCAGAAAGGATTTTCACATTAGACCACATTACTGTAATTATTAAAAAGCCATACACACACACACAAAAATCTATTCCTGACCATATTAAATTATTCTTTTAATATGTTATACCTACAGATTATTGATCCAAACTACTTTATTTGTTGCTACATTACCTGAAGTATAAATAAATGGATTTCAAAATGTGCAATATTAATATCCATGGAATTGTTTAGCATGCCACAAGATAAACAGAATTTAACAAGGCTCTTTGGCCACATATCCTGCACTCAGTCCACAAATATACCTCCACACTACTTAGCTTAGCAGTGCAGTTTCTATTCTGATTCACATATCTGTCACAAAAAAAAAAAAAAAAAAAAAAAAAAAAAGAATTCAGCCAATAAACCATGAATTCTTCCTCTCCCTGAATTTGGGATTTATCCCAAATTATTTGGGAGATATGGAGATTATATATATATATATATATATACACATAAGTACTTACATTGCATGATGTTATGGTTTACAAATGAGCTATTTTAATCATGGAGAGAACCTGTTCCCATATTTTACTGAAGCCTTGCTATACCTAAATAAGCAGTGGGTAATGATCTAGGGGAAAATTCTATTTCTAAACTCAAGGTCTAGCCAGTAGATGGTCCTATGATATTTTGCCTTAGAAGAGAGGTCATGGTGGCATGAGACAAAGAAAAAAAGTCATCACCTTGAAAAACTGCTATGGAGTCTGAAACTTAGACAGATCTACAGTGTTTTGCTAGTAACAAGAAGCTGCAGTATAAAAAAAGGTGCAAAACATCCTGCAACCAGGCTGAAATAGAATTAGACCAACCACTGAGATTCTCACATTGGTGCATGCATATTGAGCTGAATGAGAAACTGCAGTACTGACTAATGAAATTAAACATTTATATGGCTTTAACAGTCATAGTAAAATAACTGTGCTTATTCAAACACTGTGTTTGTAAAACCCAGGAGCTTTAGCCTCTAGAGTAATTGTACTCCCTGGGTTCAGCTTGTAGTGTAGGTCAAAAAATTAATTCTGTACAACCCCAAACATTCTTGTGATTCTCTAATGCTCCACAACCCTTTGCTGCCATGGCAAGTGGAGTATCTGGAAATTTCCACAGTCATTGAGCAAGGAGAACATTTAAAGGGTGTTTACCAGCACTGCCACCTGAATAGCACTAAAATAAATTGGGCCATTCAAAGTTCAAAACTCCTTTCTCAGCAAATGCTTAGGTACATTTTATGATTATATATAGCTGGTTTATATTGTAAAGGTTAACTTATTTGGAAGAGGGAATAGACAACAGTTGATAGAGACTGTGTCCATACTTGTTCCCCTTACTGTTTCAATTGCCTATGGACATGCTTTATTTGGGGGAGAAAAACATCTAAAACACTTATAAGTAAAATGTTTTTAGTATTGTAAGCATTTGATCTACACCTTTCTGTGCATTCTAGCATCATGTGATGAAAATACTATTTGTTTACAAGTAGATCGATTCCTAAGTGCAGCGTAAGACTGGCAATATTTCAGCATGCTTGGCTTCCTGGCAGTTACGTACTATCAATGGCCATGATATACAATATTATCTGAATATATAAACACACATAAATAATTGCAAACTCTACAAATGATGAGGTTACATTTACTCATGTATCTTGACATTTAAAAATTCTTACGTACCCTAATTACTTTTCCTTCTGTACAACATTTAAGCATCTCCAGAGATTTCACTACGATTTCCATGTATATCTGATCACATTTAACAAATCTCAGTAACAGAAAAATTATCACCATCTCTGTAAATAGCTCCAAGTTTATGATTTCAAACTTACTCAAACTATACTGAAAGCATGTCTTGTCCTGATTCTTTCCCAACAACAAATTACATTTGTTTTTATGCATTTGTAGCTTAATACAAAATATGGATGACATCTTAATGAATAATTTCTTCAAGAGCACTCTGTCTCTCACTTCTGTCACTGTGTAAGTCAATTTTCCTCCCATAGAGAATCAAGTAATCACTTGGCTTCTCATCTGTTATTGCATAGCACCCATGGGGCCATCACAGAAAAGGCTTATTTGTGCTTTAGCAGAATATTAGATTATTTCATCTGTTTGGATCAGACATTTAAAATAGGGGCATCCTTTTTGCCTTTTTTTTTTTTTTTTTTTTTTTTTCATCTTTCCTTGCTGCTTAGTTTTCTTCAGTTGAAGAAAAGCTGCAAATCAAAACCATAGCACTATTCCATACAAAGCCCATGGGTGGCATATGTTCCAAAACACAGGTGCTGTTGCTTACACAAAGCATATAAGCAAAACACCGGTACAAAAAGAATTTGCTGGAATTAGGTCTGTAGGGAATGATCTTCAACCACTATCAATTCCCTGGTATCCCAGCAAAGAAAGCTAACACTAATAGCTTCATCTACCATTTAACCAGCCTAAACACCTTTAATTCAGTGAAAGATCATGCTTCATAATTGGCACTACTACTGCAGTGTCTGTTATCTTCTTTTATGTCAATATTTCTCAGCCTATTCTATAGCTAGATCATAACTGCTTGTGAAATACATTTCAATATTGGAGCTACATATATATATATAAAAGATCACCTACTTCTCTTGATATGGTAAGAAAAATATCTACTTCTTGAGTACCTTGGGAAATGAATAGATTTTTCTTGACCGATAATTTCTCCTTCGAATTTAAGCTTTAAAAAAGGCCATTACATTTATAACTTCAGGCGAAAATAATGAGAATATGGGATACTTTACATTAAAACTTAAGTATATAGTACCCATTAAAAACTGTTTAAATTTTTGTGTTTCAAAAATGCAACTGACTGCTTTCATGGCACTGTAGTACATACATGGCTATGGGAGCAGATAGAGACTTTCTCTTTAGAAGGCAAAAGAGTTGTGCAATAGCAGAAATATAACTCTCTCATGACACAGAATTGCATGCCACACTGGCTGTTGCTAATTAAATGAGGAAGTAAAGAACTGCTCCTTCTAACACTAATCCACAATAAATATTTGTCCTTTTAAGCCATATTTATGTGTCAAAATTTAAATAGCATAGCTATTTGCACTCTATTGATGTGATAAATTTCTTCAAGTAAAATGTGGCCCTTTACTGCTGTTAAAAAAACTACTTTAAAAAAATCACAATATTTGTCACAATCCTATAAATGTAATTCAGTAAGTCATTTAGCTTATGGTAGATGTACAAAATGAAGATGCAGGATTACAATATGCTGAAGTTGCTGGTCAGCGTTTTGCAAAATGTTGTACTGATTAAAGTGCCATACATTAATTATACACCAATATCCTGAGCAGGCCTACACATCAATTCCTTAATCCTTAAACTGAAGGACAGAAACAATGCTGTGTTTAAGACTGTGTGCACTCCTCGCCATTAACAGCATGGAGTCTTTCCCAGACTCCATGCTGTTCTCTGAACTGTGCTGGGAAACACAGGACATTTTTGCTCAGCCCCACAATTATCTGTCCCAAAGGGCTGTCCCAAATACATTTGTCATAGTTGTATTTTGGACTTTCAAAGTCAAATAGAGGACAAGATAATGTTTGTCATCTTCCAATGGTCTTCTAGCTCCTTTTCCTATTGCTGTGCTGACCTCTCCATCCAGCAGCTCCCCCTTCCACCCTTGTGGTGCCTCAAAGTTGCCATGTGGCCCTTCAACATACGGCTCAGACGCTTGGCTCTGTAGCTGTCAAGCATGTGCAACACAGCTAAAGTAGGTTAATGATATCAGAAGCGGAAGGCAAATTATAATCTCAACTAGATTTCAGCGAAAGGGATAGATGATGTCTGCTGTTTCTCATCACAACATTGCTCTGAAATTACCTTGTCACCAAATAGATGCACTGACCTCCAGGTGCCCATTCAGTATGACCTGAAGGAAGACACATAAATACAACTCTGAATGAAAGCTCTAGTCTCTTCACACACAAGAGATAACCCTCTTTCTAATAAAAGGAAAAGATACTTTGTCACTGAAATTGATATCTTTATGTGAGTCATAACTACATTGCCATTATCTACGTTTACCTGAACAAGTTATTTCTATTTTTAAACAGCAACATGAACCTCAGTTCCTCAAAGACAGGTGGAGATAGACCACTGCAATGGTTAGAAAAAATGAAAAAAAATGAACAAAAATCTCTTTTTTTTTCATGCTCTATTTTGCAGTTTGTTGTAATTGTGTCTCGTCTTCTTGAATTTAGAGCAATGCTTATGTCTATGCTTAAGCCTATAGGCCTACAGAAAAGCTGGGGAGGGATTCTTTTTCAGGTCAGTGCCCACCACTTCTTATTTTTGTTTCTCTGCCTTTTCTTTGTTTTATATCTTTTTTGTATCCTCTGTGTTTATTGTCCCACTGCAATCCTCAGTTCACACTGCTCCATTCCTATACACTCATCCCTGTTCTAATTACCCAACAGAAGCTATCTTGACCTTAGTAATGCATACCAACATCCTTTTTTTTCCACTTAAAAATGTGCAAAACCTCTCCTCACCAAAGTATCAAATTTTCTTTTATGTATGGACTAAATGATGATTCAGTTTTGTTCTGGAAATGTTGGGGTAGAAGCTTGCCTTTGGTTTTGCCATGCAGTTGACATGCTAAAAAAAAAAAAAAAAAAAAAAAAAAAAAAAAAAGCATATACTTCTGGTATTGGTCATCTAACAGCGTAAATCTCTCCCGTAACATCAGATTAATATTCCTCCCTGAAAAATAAGAATAGACACAGAATCTAGATAATGAAACAGCAGACTGAGGGCTACATCAGAATATATCAGAGGGCTATGCCAGAATAAATTTCTTAAAGCTGAATCACAGTGTCTTCGGAAAGACACGCAAAGTTTTCTCCCATTGTTGTGGTTTGTTACAAAAAAAGAATACTTTTCACTTATAATAGTAAAGATTAGTTTTATTTAACTATTTATTTAACTATTTAATTTAACTATTAGTTTTATTTATTTATTTTATTTAAAATTTAAATTACTAATAGTAATCTTTAATAGTAAAGATTATTTTTATTTAACAAAAAATTCATTTTGTTAATTTTCACCTTGTATTTTCATCTTGTACTGTGTGTACAAGATAACACAATTAAACAGCTTTATTATAGTTGAGGTGCAATTTATTTTTTTTTTCAGTGTCTTCCTAATAAGATTAGGATCACCTCATTTGGATTAAAATATCTTGATTTAAAAAACTGAAAAACAGTCTTCATTTTCCTCATAGAAAACAATTCTGAGGTTAAGCTGTAACAAAAGACCACAGCCATGCCAATGAATTGGTTTTAGGCAACAAAATGGAAAAAGGATAGAGTTCTTTTCTACATTAAAACTAGCGTCCAGTTAAAAACTGACAAACGTACAAAAGGACAAGATAATTAACACCTATTAGTTCTCTTTTTGGTATCTTAATTACAACCTTCTTCCTCATGCTGGCACACTATTAAGAGTCATTTTGTTCCTGCAGTAAGTTAGAAATCTGATGCAGTATTCCTTACTAGTGTCATTTATAACAACTGGAAACACTACTGATGTGAAAAAGACTCAGGCCAGTCACTTAGAGAGTTAATATGTAATACTACACATTCACAGCAGAAAAATCCTTTGCAATATAAAAAATAACTGAAATGAGTAATCAGTTTAAGGATTTTCACATGGTAGAAACAAGGAATTCATAGTGATACTTCAAATCTTAATCAAAAATCTTCAGAAGCAATTTGAGATTTTTGTTAACTCTTCATTTCCAGATAGGGCTATATGAGAGGATCTTGACCTTCAGTAAACTGGGGGTCTATATGTTATGAAAAAAATGTCACAATCTGTGAACATACAACAAAATACCAGAAACTGAAACTAGCAGTAATTCTTAGGAATGCAGACTTAACATTTCTAAATCACACTCCTTTCCCAGTTCCTACAGTCAGCATCTGAAATCTGCAAGTCTCTGGTTCCACACGAAACACACTCAGTATCTATGTTTCTGTCTCCATCTGCCTATTGTTCTAGTTTCCTAGTTCCTCTGTCTATCAAGTTTATGTTTTGAATAATGGGAATTCTGTTTTTTTTGAAGACATGCTAGCAAGGTATACAGTACCAGTACAGGTACTTCATGAGGTAGACACCAAGAGTGTTAAACAGATTAAATATCAGTTACAGGATGCATAAATATTAAGCTTTCATAGAATTATCATTTAGGTCAGAAAAGACCTTCAAGGTCATCACATCAATCTGTCCTACTGAGTCCCATTACTAAAATGCATCTCTTAGTGCTACATTTATAGGGCACTTAAATACCTCCACAGATGGGGACTCCACTACTTACCTGTTCCAACATTTGACCACCTTTCCATGAAGAAATTCTTCCACATATACAATCTAAACTTCCCTTGGCACAACCTGAGACCTCCCCACATCCTGTCACCTGACAAAAGAGACCAACACCCTCTTTGCTGCAAATTCCTTTTGAGTAGTTGTAGTGAGCAATGAGGTCTCTCCCCTCAGACTCCTTTTCTCCAGTTAGCCAGTAATCCATAAGTTACTCCTCATAAGCCTTGTATTCTGGTCCCATCAACCTGTTATTTGGTCTTCTCTGCACATGCTCAAGAAACTCAATATCCTATGCATTGTGAGGGGCCAAAACTGAACAAATTATGTGAGATGCAGTATCACCAATGCTATTACAAAGGGACAATCACTTTCCTAGTCCTGGCCACACTATTTCTAATCCACTTCCCAGCCACTCTTCCCAAGCTCATGTCTCTGCAAGTACCCATGGCCCAAGTGTTTTGTTACCCATAGCTTTGTTGAATGTCAAGCAATAGGCTAAATTAGTAGGCCAAGTCCAATTTGCATCCTTCTGCAAAGTCTTCTGACTCATAAACAGATCAACAGTCCCATCTAACTTGGTACCATCTGCAAACTTAACTGAGGGTGTACTCAAACGCCTCATCCAGACCATTGACAAAAATATTAAACAAAAATGGACCCAATACTGAGCCCTGCGGAATGCCACTTATAACAGGTGGACAACCAGATTGAACTCCATTCACTGACTGAATCCAGCCATCCAGATAGTTCTCTACCCAGTGAACTGTACACCTGACTAGATATTAGGACTGGACATTCTGATGGTTATAGCTGTATGGACAGATCTACATTTGTTCCTATTAGTAAGTTAAATTATACCACATAGTTTAAAGCTGACCTTAGAATTTTGGCTTTTGTAAATAATTATTCCTATTGGCATATACTACCGTGCTTCTTGTACAACTGTAAGAAATCTGATATTTCCTTCTCCACTCTACCTCCTAGATGAGTGTAACAAAGCCAAAATTGCATAGAAAAGATCCTAACAGAGAAATTTTATACTCCCATTATTTTGAAGAAGGAAGTGGGGCAGGGGGGCATATTATCCAGGGAAATAACTGTTTTGGGACTTGACGGTCAGGATTCTCCCGCTTTGAAGGCAAACACATGCCCTGCAGCAAAGTGCTGCACTGCATATGAGCAAACTAGTTTTAATCTGTTTAGCTTGGACAATAACAGTCTGTCTTGCACAGCCTTGCCTTTGTGCTGCAGTTGTGCATAGCGGCTCAGTAGTTCGTGCTTTTTGCCCCAGAGATTTGCTTGCACCCAGGCTAACTGTATAAATGTGCTCAGACTAGGCTTAATGGGATGAAAACACACTTCTGACTACAGCAGACACAATAACTACATTATGATCTAGCCTAAAGCTAATAATTGGACTATATAACACGGTTGCATATATTACATATGTGGGTGAATAGCAATTTTCTTAGTCTGCAGAACTGACAAAGAAACACAATAGCAAAGACATGGGATATTATTTCTATTTAGGCACCAACACCCGCACAACACTTTTTGTAGGTGACTTCAGGGTCTCCTTTTGTGCCTTGATGCTTAAGACTATCCAAGTTGCTGCATGTCATGCACAGAGAGGTAGACATTGCTTGTTTGTTTTGGAAGTAGTTTCTAAAGGTGTGAGAGAAGTTTTACATATCAGTTAGATTTTCTTCCATGGGGTTACAATATGGTTAACAGGCCCACTTTGCAGAAGGAAATACTGAGTACTTTCAGCAATTACAATAATTCTTTGTCAAGATATATTTAGCCATGTTTCTCCAGCTTAGGGTTTCCTTAAGCATGAAGAAACACAGTGAGAGAGGATGAAAGTGAGTTCAGGTTGCATTGGGTTTGATTTTTCCTCTTTTACCATCTTGCAGTGGACACTGAAAAGCATGGCTCCATCCTCCTTACCCTGGTGCTATACACATCAGAAGCTTGCACTTAAAAGGATACTAGAGATGAACTTTCTTTTTGTGCTACTAACCCCCTGACTCTTATATATTTCATCTTCCAGGATTTGTTGCCTGATCTTCCTTGTCCACTTTGAGAGGGGGGGCTGACTTAGGCAAATGCATCAGTGGAAGTATCTGTCAGGTTATATATCATTGTGCTGTGATTAATTAGCTTGGGGACAATTTCAAAACATAAATTATGAGTCTGAGTGAAATAGCAGATGTTAATAATTTTTGCAGTGTTACCTGTGCTATGTATGTGTTGGTACAGTTACTGTGCATATCTAAGGTTAAATTTTCACACCATTTTTAGGCTAAGTTTGAATTGTGAAGGTAACAAACTCTTAGTTCAGAAAATTTAAAAATCAATTTTTCTTGCCTTTCAGTTAGCATAGCCTGTTTTGGCAGAAGGCAAGGAAGTCATTTCTTGTTTTACAAACTACATTTATTCTTTTTCTGAGCTGATGTACAGTTCTTTATCTGTTCTACATACAGAAATTAAGTGTTGTGATCATATATTTTTTGCTGATTTTCTACTGTACCATGTAATATAAAGTACATTAAAGTTTCCTTAAAAAATTAACAGCCTTATTTCACTTATTGCAGTAGTATACATTCTCTCTAGCATATTAAAACTTTAAGGACTAAAATAATAAAACACTAACATTTAATAGAACTTGTTCATACACCTAGCTATGTACACATAGTGTGTATGTGTACAAAAAAGAAAAGAGAAATATAAAATGAAGTTTGGAGCTCACAGTCTAGAAACAGGGAAAAATATTTTAATTTAACAATTAAACACATTTAGGTATGAAAACATTAAATACAATGTTAAAACTTATTGAAGTGCTTCCAGGCATAGATGGTAACCCAAGGAATACTATGTGCATCTTGAATCATCACATTCAGAAATATTTAATTCCTAGTACAACAGATGCAGAGAAAGGCTTTTAAAATAATAATGGGAATGGATAGCTTATCTTAGGGGAAGGCTATATGAGCTTGACTTATTTATCCCATGTGATAAAAGGTGGAGAATTTTGTCCTTTTTCTTTTCCAGCACCACAATGATGTAATTCAATGATAATAGGAATGTAAAATCCTGTTAATTTTTATTTCCACGTTATGTTTAGAGCATTCTGAATATCCCACCTTTGAACTTAATGTGTTTAGGTCACTTTGTAACCCCAAAGATGGGAAAGCAGCTCTCCTTTTAAACTGCCATTCAGATTTTGAACATCCTGAAATATCTTTCAGAGTATATACATTTATCAGTCAGATCAGACCTAGCCCCGTATGTGAAGAGCGTGACACTTTCCAACATGGTGACAAAAAACCCTGAGTCACATCAAGCTGAAACCTAAAGTCATGGACGTTTTAGATTAATATGCCTGACATGAGAGGACATGAAATGGAAGACTGAGACAGAGAAGATAACACAAGAATTTTTTTATTTTTTTTTTTAATATTTACAGCACTAAAATTCTATATAAAAGCTAAAATTTAAACTATTTAATTTTACAGCATCACATATTGGAACACTGTGTCTATTACCTGGAAAAGCAATTTGTATATTTAAGTACTTGTGTGAGTCAAACACAGATTTAAACACAATTCTTTCTTCCCAAAGAGAATAAACACAATGTACAGTAAATGAGAAAACCACTCAATGCTCTCAGCCCTCCCTTCAGTAACAAGTGTCAGTATTACTAATTAAGAAATTTTATGAAATTAAATTAAATGAAATTAAGAAATGTTTTCCATTTGAAGATCATATAGATGAATTACATAGGTGTAGCATAAGCATGTATTTTATTTTACACTTATTAGAGCTGCCATAGAAATGTTTCCATGAGATGCGTTTTTATGGACTCTGTGCAATTGCCTTGAGGGAGGGAGTGTTTTTCTTATCTTGTCTTCTGGTAATAGTCTACTTCTAGAAACATCTCATTTATAAAAGCAGTTATAATCACAGAGGACTGGTTGGCTGAACAGACATGCTGTGGTTATGTAGTAAACATTACTCCTACAAAGTGAGCTAATATTTATGAATGATTTCAGAAGGATTTGTAAAAACAGGGAGCCTTTCCCTAACCCTTTGTCCTAGAGAATAATATGCGAGTTCTCTATCACAAAGCAGCTTCATAGAAGCATTTGTTAATGAAGTATTGACACTAATTCTTGCAGAAGCAAACTCACATTCTGTTTTACCTGATCCACATCTGATATCAGCTCCTTATGCATACCAAAAAAAAATAAATAAATAAAATAAAAATAAAATAAAATATTTCATGATCATATCAGAATGATATGATCACAAGCTGCAGTTAAAGTCACAGAAACCGTTCCTCTCACTGGAAAATTCATTAAAAAAAATCCCTACAGTTGTCATAGCTTATGGTTTAATGAATTGGTTCTTTTCTTCTTGTTTTCTTTAATTTAAATTCCAGCATGAGATGCATAATAAAATGGAGACAGTTATATATTCTACTGCTATGTTAAGGTTAAGAAATAAATATGCAAATACAGAATTTCAAATTGCTTTAGAGACCACACAGGCAGGCAAAATTTATAAATATGAAAGGAAGTCAGCCCTGGTGAAAACTCATGCAGTTCCACTGACATTCTTAATAAATGTGTATTTTTAGAACCACATCTAAACCACTTCTGTTAACACTTTGGGATCCATACAGTAGTTCTGCCCTATCAACAGTTTTAAGTGGTTTTCGTTTTCAGGAAGTATCCTGAGCTGTTAGTTGTGACACTTCCTCTTGCTTTACTGAGGGAACAACTTAAAATTTACCCCTACTTCAATACGATTGATTTCCATTTTAGTGTTGTTTCCCCCTCCTCCACATTGCTTCCGTTGCTGTTCACAAAATTGTATTTTGTGCTGACAAATGAAAATTGAAACAAGTGAAATTAAGAAGTAATCAATGTTATCTCAGAATCAGCAAGGTCAGAATCCTGCCCTAAGGAGCAGTCCCTAACAGAGGTGCTAGCACAGATTCTCCCCTAGACCAAAGCAATTATGTGTGGGGAGGGTTTGTCTTACCTATAGCTGAAAAAAAAGAAAAAAGAAAAAAAAAAAAAAAAAAAAAAAGATACCTCTTACTCTTCCCTTATTTCTTGAGTGACTTCCTAACTGTACTAGTTGTTTTCAGCCTACCCATAGAAATTCACCCTCTCCCAATCCATCATCCCCTTTCACAACCCTCCACCTTTATGAAGTCCCAGAAGCTTACTTTAAGTTTGATGAAAGCTAATGACCAAATACTAGGAATATCCAGATTAAAGCTTTTGATTTTGTCAGGTGAGATGGTATTATAAACTCAGTTATCCACTGAGCAGTCGGCACACAGGTGCTGACTAGACACATGCAAGCCCCACATTAGACACACATGCCTCTTTCCAAGGTGTTAGGGAATACGAGGTAGCTGGCAGTCCTATAAGGGCTGAAAAGGGAGAAAACGGCCGTGGTTAACAAAGAAAGCTTGAAATTATATTTATCACTGCGTATGCAGAGATCTGGCAGAGGGACACAAATCTCTAGGACACTAGGTTTTTTTTTTAAATACTCTTTTCACAGAACAACTCATTTCTAAGTGGATTCTGAACATTTAATAAAAAGTGTGCTATGGTTATTCTTTTTCTGCACAATTATATTTTTGGTTACTGAACACCAAAGGGGTGGGGGAGTAGTCAAATTAAGTGTAGGATATCTTTGAGTACTCACTGAGCTTTTTCCATTATTTGCACTACAAGTAACTAATTAGCATCAAAATCTCACACTGTCCTATTTGACTATAAAACACTAGAATCAGAGATTTTCACTTCTGAGCAGATACTGTCTTGCACGTGAAAAAGGTGAAATCAACTTCTCTCTTAACTGGTTTTATAGAATTTCTTAAAACAGAAATAAATATAAGGAGGAAAACAATCATGCTGAGAGGTAAAGATGTTTCCATTAATTAGTGCAAGGTAAGAATCTATAAAGCCAAAGTCCTATCAAAAACAAACAAAACAAAACAAAAACAAATGAAAAAGCACTAGACAATCAGCTATGTACTATATGGATGGAAGGGACCTTTGGGGGTAATCTGCTCAAGCAGGGCCACCTATAGCAGGTTGCAAAGGACCAGGTCCAGGAGGCTTTTGGAGATCTCCAAGGAAGAGACCCCACAGCTTCTCTGGGCGGCCTGTGCCAGTGCTCCGTCACTGGAACAGTACAGAAGTGGTGCCTGGTGTTCAGATGCAACCTCTTGTATTCATGCCCATTGCCTCTGCTCCCAGCACTGAACAATACTGAGAAGGGGTTGGCTCGATCTTCTTGCACCCTCCCTTCAGCTATTTAAACACATTGATACGTGTTTAATACAATCCCTCCGAGCCTCCTTTTCTCCAGGAGGAAGTGCCAGGCTCCAGCCTTTCCTCATAGGAGTAATGCTCCAGTCCTTTGATCGTCTTGGTTTGTTGATACATTGGACTCTTTCTAGTATGTCCATGTGTCTCTTGAGCTGGATATCACAAAAATGGACACAGTACTCAGGTGAAGCCTCACCAATGGTGAATAGAGTAGAATCCATTGGACTTTAGAAATGGCATGCAAATTTACTGTATTTGTAAGGAAAGCTGAATTGGGAGGTCAAGGTATTTCCTCCCCTCTTCTTCCTCCTACTCTTGCTCCAAAATCCTCCAAAATACAGATGTCATAGAAAACATACATATCAACTGAGATTCAGCAACAAGTAATTGGGACCATTCAGTGATGGATTTAACTTCTCAACACCGCAATAAAAATATGCAAGATAAACACAAACTCTCAGCTGTGCCTGAGATCTACTGTTTACAGATACCAGCCAGTATATTTACTCCAGAGCGTAACTTCTATGCTTTTTTCCTTGTGAACTCTATAGTGGTGACCATACAAGGGCTGGAAGCTGCACAGATGCATTTTGCTATTCACTAACCAGGAAAGAACTGCCTGGCAACAGGGTAATTAACAGTAGCACTAGCTGTAGTGACCCTGACACAGAGTTCAGCATCCTGTGGCAAAGTGAAGAAGCAAAGTATAGACTCCAGACTTCATGAAAGCAGATTTTGGCTTGATCAGGAAGCTTGTAGGTGGAATCTCATGGTAGGCAGGTTTGAAAAGCAAAGCAGCTCAGGATAGCTGGCAGGTCTTTAAGGACCGCATCCTCCAGGCACAACAATTATTCATCCCAATACTCAGGCATAGTAGCAGATGTATCAGGGACCAGCTTGGCTAACCAGGGAATTCATGATGGAAGTCCAGTGCAAACAGGCATTGGAGCTCTGTACAGCAACAACCAAGAGAGGAATTAAAAAACATTGCCCCAGCATTCAGGATAGTGTCAGAAAAGCCAAAGCTCAAATGGATTTGAGCCATAGAAAGAGATGCTAAGGGCAGAAAGAAAAGTTTCTGCTGCTATACTAGTAATAAAAGGCTGAAGAGGGAAAATGTGTGCCCTCTTGCTGAGTGGGATTGATGAGTTGATGACAATAGTCATACCTGAGGCATGTCTGAGAATACCTGAGATTTCTTTGCCTCAGCCTTCACCAAGAAGGGTTCCCAGGTTTATGCACCCATCTTCAAAGACAACCAAGATAAATTACCCAGAAAAAATTACAAGGCAATCAATTTTCCTTTGATCCTAGGGAAAGGCGTGGAGCGAGGTTTCTTTGAACACACTTCTGGCACAGGAAGAAAAATGTCATTGGGAACAGTCAGCAGAGGTTTACCAAGAGTAAATCCTGCTAGACCAAACTGATTGTCTTCTGTGATAAGACAAGATTTGTGGATGAGAGGAGATCAACAGATGTCATTTACCTCAACTTTAGCAAAGTTTTTGACATTGTCTCACACAATATTCTTGTTTCCAAGTTCGGACATGATGTGGATGAGTGGATAACCGGATGAGCAGAGACCTGCTTGGATGACTGTGCTCATGGTTAATGAGATTAACTCTACCTGGAGTCAAGCAACAAGTGGAATACTGCAGAGATCTGTCCTGGGACTTGTCCCTTTGATCTTTATCAATGCAGTGCTTGCTCATCAGCTTTGTATATGCACCAAACCAAGGTCAATCAATGAAGTTATGAGCATGGCTACCATCCAGAGATGGAACTTTGTGCAATTCAGGAAGGACATATGCCAAGTCCTGCACCTGGGAAGGAAGAACCTCATGCAACAAAATGGCTGGGGACAGAATGGCGGTGGAGTGGCTCTACAGAAGAGAACCTGGAGCTCCTGGCTGACCACATCATTCATTAGACATGAGGCAGCAACATGCCCTGCTAGCAGAAGCCCACAGTATTACCAGCTGTAATGACAGGAGTAAAGACATCAGGAAGGAAGTGATTATCTTCCTTGTTTCAGTGCTTGTTAGACGCCATGTAGAATACTGCATCTGATTTTTGGCACATTAATATGAGATGACTATTGATTAACTGGACTGAGTCCATAGAAGGATTGTGGGGACAGAGACTGGAGCACTTGCCACATGAGGAAAAGCTGAGAGAACTGGATCTGCTTCAGAGTAGGGAAGAGAGGACTTTGAGGGCACCTATTAGCAGCCTTCCTATACCTATGAGGAGGTCAACAATGCAGAGCCAAGCTGTGCACAGTAGTGCATAGTGAGAGGATGAGAGGCAGCAGGTACAAGTTGAAACAAGTAAGTAGTGAGGTAACATATAAGACAGTGTTCAATCCTGAAGACAAGAATTCAGGAAAAAAAAAGAAAAAAAAAAAAAATGAAAGTCTGAAACGCTGAAATCTTAACATAGACTATATATAAAAAAAAAAAAAAAAAAAAGATATGTTCTAACCACTGAAGGATGAACATATGAACATAGTCTAGAAGAAGATATGCTTTTTTTTGTGTGTGTGTGTGTGAGAGCTAATAACTATGCCATAAAAAATAAACTGAAATTTTACAAAAGCCTCCAGAACATTAAAAAATCAAGTTTGAAGATCTTTCAAAAAAATTAGTTCTATGCAATTCAGAATATATTCATTTAACATAAGAATCAGTGAATTAATTTCCGTGGGTTGTGATACAGAAGCAAGTCAAGAGAGCAGTAATGAAAGTCTCAAAAGAACCAGAAGCTATGGCTGAGACCCTCTTGGAATGTTTTCTAACAAGCTCTTCAGGTCAAGTCTATGAATTTATCCTGTCTCTCAGAGAGAAAGTGTCTTTGGTAACATCCTTAATTTTTCTTGGCAAGCATTTCAGGTTTTAGTGGTATATAGAAATACCATTTACACAGTTCTCACTAACAGTTCAGAGACCTTGCTTTCCTCACTGCTAGGTGGTACTTATGTCAACGAATGCCCCCATGCTCTCAGCTTGTCTCCACCTGCATACCAACCAGATACACACTGACAGGCAGGAAAGTGACTGCAACTTTTTGGGGGACAGGGATCTGAACAAGAATCAGCATGTCTATAGGCAACTTTGGGTGACTTCAGTGCTTTCATTTGCAATTACATAGCATTAGGTTTTAGGAACCTGCATGAAAACAGTCTCATCCATTTGAAAATATTGCATTGTGTCCAGATGTGGACCCAAGAGCAACGTTTTGTAGCAGTTTCCTCTCTTATTTCTGAAGAGTTTCCTGTACACATCTTTTCTTCCTGGCTTACCGATTAGTAAGGTACTTTAACATCTTTTCAACGTCAGCAACCTTGTAGTGAAAGCCAGAAGTTCCAAATTCACCCTCTTTATGGGTGGCCTTTATGGGTGAGGGCATTGCAGACAGAATTCTTCCAGTCCTGTAGCTGAGAGAAGACCATGGAATCTGGCATAGTATGTGCAACCGTGTAGCATAGCACCCTTTGACCACAGACAGGTCTTTAATAGCCAATCAAAAAGGAAAAAAAAAAAAAAAAAAAAAAAAAAAAAAAAAAAAAGAGCAGTTGAACCAAATACCAACAACTAACCAAAAGAGCAGACCTGAAGCTGGACAAAACTGGTGTTAGAGCGTAACAAAAAAGCATCTAACACATGAAGAAGTCATTACATACAGAAAAATTGAATGTAATCTGGAATTGCAGAGCAATGAAAAAGGTGGAAATGTAAGCTAGGAAAAAACAAAAAAACAAAAAACAAA
>CM021766.1:93630929-93691504 GCA_011076525.1 Nettapus auritus | reverse complement strand
CCAGCAAAGAGGTACGGATGCTGACAATCCACCATAACACCCTGCCCCACATGGGCAACACCAGTGTGAAACCACCAACCTCAGGATCCAGAAGAGCAGTGTAGACAGGCAAGCCTTATACTGAGAAAGGGGCAGAAACTAAGATGTGCATGTAACAGTTTTATCAACATTGTTATTCTCTCTTTTTTCTGCAGCTAATGATAATTAAACTCTTATGATTTCAATTATACTAACTATAAATGCTTAGCTTTATATTTATGTAAGTAGTTATATGCTTCCTCTTTGCCCATAAACAACATTTTCAGCATAATACAAGGTCAAAGTGTTTCAGACCCTGTCAACAGAATCAACGGGGCCTATAGTAGTCTAATTTGAGTTGCTGGACTAAGATTCTCACTACCACCTTTATATGCCTTAGGTCTGTAGAAAGCACAATGGAACATTTCCCAGGAGTTTATTTGAGGCAAAAAATTTGCAAAACTATCTGTACAAAATCTGTTTTACACAGCACGTGTCTTGCTGATGCAGATACTAAATATGCACTGCATACTTACACATGTATAAATTATGTTTAAAAAAAAAAAAAAAAAAAAAAAAAAGCCTTTCACATAGTAATGAAGTATTCTTCTGGGCTCTCAGCTAAATAGGCATGCCTTGTGCCCAGGAGGTGGGCCACCTGACCTGGCACCTGCAAGGGGAAGGTGTGGGCAGAGGCAGAGCTAAAGTCAAAAGAACAAGTTGAAAATCTGATGGAATAAGGTATGGCTATACAGAACCTGATGGCCCAGCACTCCTTCATCTAACTACAAGAAGAGAGGGACAAACAAATGCGGTTCTGGTGAGGAATTAGGGGATTCAGGACACATGGAGATATAACTACAGCCCATTTCGGGTCCCAAGATGAAAACCCCACAGTTTGATCTGTGCTGGTGAAACCTGTGGGCAAAGCTCCATTATTGCAGAGTATTTTAAACAGCATGAGAAAGGGTTGGATATCTTCTGAGCCTACTTCATTTAGGTGAACACAGAGGCTACTGAAATGCAGGTGGTTCAGGGTCACCCAGTTTCAGAATACACATGGACTACACCCAAAACCAGAACAGATGCAGTGTGCAGATTGGCCTTTTATTCAGGTATCACAAGGCTCTGAATAAGTTCACCCAATGTGAAGCGGTCACTTCTCACACATGGCTGTCTGAATAGCTGACAGTGCCATCAATAGAGCCACTGCAATCGTCAGACTGAACAAGTGCAAGCACAGATGTCATTCTTCAAAAATACACTTATCCAATTGCTGTTTGAGAAATTGTTTTGCTGACAAGAATATGCTGGTTTATGTATTTCATGTCTCTGAGCATTCTCCTCCTCCTGCTTGTTACCCAGGGAGACTATATGCTGGCATGATCACCATGGGAACAGTGGACAAACTCAAGATGTTTTCACTGTCATAGACAAGAGCCATCTGCATGATTTTTCCATTTCTGTCCCTCACACCACTGGTGCAGGCTCCCAGGCCAAAGCACAGCCACCAGAATACCACATGCAGCTCCCAGGCTGCAGTTGCACTCCTGCAGCTGCTGGTGGGACACCGGGCAAGCCCCTTGCCAGTCACAGATGTGCTTTTCTGTCCCAAACATTCTTCTATACATCAAGGATGGATCTTACTTAAACACACCCCATCCTCTATCAAATACTTTTAATAGTTATTTCAAATAAAAAGTTTTCCATATAATGAGGAAACTCTGGACTCCTACCTTGATATAATCTAGGTTGCGATGTCTCTGTTCTGTTCTTACTAATACAGCATGAATTTCCTAGACCCAACCTTGAAAATTCACCAGAATAAGAATTTCAGTTCTATTTTTATTTCTGAATTAGGAATCAGCAGGCACCATGAAAGGTCTTGTTTGTGGCTACGTGTCAATATTAATGCCATACCAAGCTTATTCAGGTGATCTTAAATTCATAAACAATTACTTTCCCAATACATGGGGTGAAAATTCAGTGAGCTTCTCGAAGCTGTGCCATTTCTCTCTGGCTAGCAAATAATCCCACCATCCCATGATCTGTAGGCCAAGCTGACAGAATACAACAGAAAGATCTATTAATTATCAGATTAAAAATTCTGCAGATTTTCCAGATGAGACTGACTGGATATCCTGTACATAGTTGCTGGAAGTTGAGCATGGGGTTGCTTTTCTTGAAGGGTTTTTGCTCCTTACCAGAAGCAGAATTTAAGGATGTTTCTGTTTTCCTAATCATTAAGCCACAATTTTGACATTGTTGCATGAACATACCCTTGCCATGTATTCAAAAAATGACATCATTGTAAAGAGCCAATTTCTTCACAATAGTACTTCAATTATGAAGACAGACATCTCAGAGGATGCTTCTTAATTTCAGAAATCACTTGTAACTCTGTTTTTATCTCTCAGTGGGTGGAAATGTACTGTTTGATGTTACATGCCTGTTATGTGCTTATACTGTCTGTAGCCTATAAATCCTTCAGATTCCTAATGAAAGAAAATTATTTCAATTATTGTTATATTTTGTTAAAGTTAAGAGATTCCTACTAAGCTGAGGCCTGCTGCAAATTAAAGACAGCCCAAGGAGGGTCAGGTGGTGCTCTGGATAGCAGGAGTTTCTTACCTGCCTACTTACAGCCATGTTTCTATCCCACACAAATCTCCAGCTTGATCCTGCCACAGGCTATAGTCAGGTTACTTCTTAAGCATACCTTTAATAAGCTATATTTTTTCCTCTCATGTTAGGGTTATTTTCCCCTTTTAATTAGGGTTATTTTCACCTTTCTTCATCACCTTGATATTCTCAAAAGCTTACAGATCACACCTGTTCAGGAATTAAGTGATCCCCAAATCCATTGAGTTGCTACTTTCATTATCTCTCTACCCAATTTTTGTACTTTTCTCCAAATATCTTACATAAGTTTCTTTATAAATCTCTCCATTAGATATAAGCAGCCAAGACCCTTTGCTCCTTGATCTTTAAAAAAAAATAAAGAAACATAAGGTCAAACACAAATATTGAAAATGAACCCAGGATCATACAACTGATTTTGTTCTCTATAACTGGCTTACACAAGACTTGTCTCATTTGAAAGTTTCACCAGTAATAATTTCATTTTCTTATCAGTGGCAGCTTTGACCGCCACAAAAAGCACAACCTGCTTTTCTTTAAAAATAAAGCATGTCTGCCTTTTTGGTATTTGGATGGACTACTTCATTTTTAAGAAGAGATTGGAGTCCTAAATCATAATTTACTTATCTACAAATTTTATAAAGCCTCTCTTAAATTAGTTATTGTACCCTATACCATTTTCTGTAGATATGAAGAACATCTTTCATTACCTCCTTAACTTCACCTATGTTGTGGTTTAACCTGGCCACCAGCTAAACACCACACAGCTGTTCGCTCACCCTCCCCCCTCCATCTCTGCAACGGGGGAGAGAAACAGGAAAGTGAAGCCTCTGAGTTGAAATAAAGACAGTTTTATTAAGATAAGAAATAATAATAATAGTGTGCATGAAACAAGTGATGCACAATGCAATTGCTCACCACCCGCTGACCGATTCCCAGCCCATCCCTGAGCAGCCTGCCCCCCCACCCCATATATTGTTTATCATTATGCCAGATGGTATGGAATACCCCTTTGGCCAGTTTGGGTCAGCTGTCCTGGGTCTGTCCCCTCCCAGCTCTTGCTACACCCCTAGCCTTCCCACTGGACAACCTACCAAATTTCTTACAATTCACTTAGAAATAAATAAATAAATATGCTTAATTACTTCATTCCTTCTAATTTATCAACTTCTTCACTAAAAAGTCTTTCAAAGGTATTATCTCTAGTGTCTCCTGAAGAGTATTCATGAAACTTTTTTTCTTTAAATGTTTCAAAGATGTCAATTTTATCCTTTTAACCAAGCGCTTTGGTATAGTTACCTACTTATTTCAGTTTTTGCAAACAGGCTTCTTAAACATTCAATAAACCTATTGCCATTTTAAACTAGTTGTTTACACAACTACATTTATTGTGATCCATTGATCATAGTGAATTACTAGGTTTTCCATTGGTTATCTGCTCTCTAATTCATACTCATAAAACTTAATTTAGAATTTGAGTTAGGTTTAATAGCCTACGTTAGGAAGTGTTAGATCTGCCCCTTTTAATAGAGGGGTAAACCTAACACAGAGGACAAATTGCTGCTGTACATCCTGAGTGTCTCCAGTGCCAAGAAGGATGTTCCTGAAGAACTAGATGGGCAACAGCCATGAAAAAATATATATATATATATGTACTAGTGATGGAGCTTTTTTTTCCACCTAAATTTTGGAAAAGTGAGTTGAAAACATGATTCTGTATTTATCTTTCATATATCTCATGCCACAAATCAGACTAGAGAACAAGATAGGCATTTCTTTCTATGTATTCGAGGTCCTCACACAACGCTATTTTATGAATGTCTAGTAATATGTTCAAGGGAACAGATTCAGTAATTCAATCATAAGAATCATCCACAATACAGTAACAAATAGTTTCAGAAAGAGTACACCCACCATGATTTTTACCATAAGTTTACACCACTAACAGGTTGGAAGACTTGTAATGATAAATAACACAGTGGTTACCTTTGCTTTGAACATGTCTCAAGACAAGGACACATGAGTTTATGTAGGGGAAGCTATTTATTCACACTGATATCATACATACAGCATAAGTACAATTAGCTGTGGTAGCTCAACATCCTGAATTAAGAACATAATTAAGTTCCTCTTAGTTGATTTCAGATCCCAACTTCAAAACAGAATTGATTAAACTTGAAATTTATTAGACTTTCAAATCAGTGAGACAGACAGAACTATCCATCTTCAAGAAAAGTCAATGCAAGCTGTAAAAAAAAAAAAAAAATGGTGGGGGGGGCGGGGGGCGGGGGGAGGGTTTGAAGAGTTTCAGCCAAAACTTGCTAGTTTCATATCTTTTTGTTTAAATAAATGGTCCCCATCAAAAATGAGAGCTCTCGTATCACAGTGGAATTTCTATTCACATACAGAATCAGTGGCAAACACAGGGCAATAGGTGTTTTGTGCTTCTTTAGCAGCCTCAGAAGAATGTAGTGCTCAAGACGGGTAGTTGTGAGAAAACAGCAATAAGACGTTAGCAGATTTTGGTCTGTGTGAGACCTGAGTCTCCATAGGCTCCTGAAAAAAATAATGTTTTTCTTAAGCACACGGAAATCAGAAAGAAGGCAAGAGTCTCCATAAGAGGGTATAGTTTTCCTCCAGAGAGGATTCATTTGAGAGCACTGCAGTGTAAGGACTCTTGAGTCAGAAGTGAAGAGCACAGGTTTTTTTCCTCCCCCCATCCAAGTTTAAATCTTACACTTTTCAAATAGAAACTATCCATAAGAACACCATCCCTCCCATGATGATATCTATCCCACTTCATACATCTGTCCTCTCCTCCCTTCCCTCAAATCTGAGGCAGTTGGAAGCACCAACATTTACAGTGATTTTTGCTAGCAGTAAACTGTAATTATGCCCATCCTCAGTAATGTAACCTATAAACTAGGTAAGCAAATGCAGCTTATAGAAGTAGTTATGTTTTAGAAGTTTGAATACCTCTTCCCATTTATCAAAGGTGAAATCAAGATTCATTTTTTCCACTGTTTTTAAGTCTGTGGGAAATAAAATGTTTGTAGAGACCCAACCTACCAGCCAGAGAACAGATTTAATGAAATTCAAATGTCTACATATCACATAGAAGTAAAAAGAGGAAAATATATATATATATATTAAAGCAAAATTAAGTACTTACCCAAATAACTTAGGGATGGCATTTTTCCAACATCTTGTGTAGTTGATTTCATAAGAAATACAGCCTAGTTCTACCAGAATTTATGGGGATGGATGAATGGGAATGAATTGGGATGGACTGGGGGAAGTTCCAGGTGGAACAGAACATGTAATTTGAGGCCAATAGCTCCTCACTTGGGCCTGCTCTAGGACAGCTCTATACACAAGTCCTGAACTGCTTTCTCAATTCTGCTATAAGATCCACATTATCAGGCCTCATAATTGATTAATTTTAATTACGATGCTTATATGTACAGACATATAAGCTGTTGTCCATTCTTTTGCATTATGCTGAGCTATATTCACTTCCTCTTCATCTGTTTGGCTCACTGTTCTGTGTGGGTATGAAATAATGTGGAGCTTTTCTGCTCTCCCTTGTGCATCATATGGGAATGTAGCAGAAAACAGACTTATGACTCCCTCACTGCAGCAGAAATTATATGAAGATTTGGAATCAAATCATTCACAGGGGGATTCCATCTGTGATTTCAAATTCTACCTGTAGTTTGAAGTACAAAAGTTTTCTCACTCCTCGGTAAAATTCTCTAGCACTGCAGAGAGCAGGAACAATACTTTTCACATAATTCTTCTGGATATAGACTAAACCAATGCAGCTAGATGTCTTCCCCCCAATTTTGTTTTTATCATAAATCAAAACTATATCTGGAGGGAGTACTGTGAAAAAGTAGTGCACGGAAGGACTGATGCCACATTTTTGGACAATGGCAAGGAGCAGGGCAGGATGGGACTGACACAGAGAGCAGAGAAAGGAGGCAACAGACAACCATGAGGAGGAAGGAATATTTGATGAAATACCTTGAAGAAAGGATAGGTATGCTGGACAACTGTAAAAGTTAAGGTCATTAAATGCAAGCAAGTCCAGGTAAAGAGATGTTTATGGAAAGTAAGATATGCTACATTGTAAGGCCTTGCAGCAGGTTGCTAGAGAATAGCTGTTGCCAATGCAGTCACTGGAAAAACACTTTTCTTTAACAGATCACCATTGTGAAACTAAATACATTTTTGGACATCCATCAACATCATAACTAATTCTGGGAAATCCAAGGTCAAGGATGAGAAAGAATAGTTCAGTAATATTGCATAAATATTAAAACCACTTTTAATGAGCCAGGAGTTGGGCTCAATGATCCTTGTGGGTCCCTTCCTTCTTGGGATAGACTATGATCCTTATATACACTCTTCTATTCGTCCCAAAGAGTTTATCAGCTTTGTTTATCTGCTACTTTACCCAAGAGCAGCATCCATTCAAATAATTGCAACAGTCTGGTTAAAAAAAAAAAAAAAAAAAAAAAAACTAAAATAAATAGCATTTTAATTACACTGTAAATCCCCAAAACAGCTCTCCCAGAGCTGCCCATGCCTCTGTAGACATCTTGATCCTCAGGAGGATCTTTACTTCAATTGAGTTTACAAGCATTCTTTCAGAAGTCTTCTAGGACAGATAGATAGCTCTGTGCATGAGGAAATACAGTGCTATTTTTTCCAGTGATAATGCAGGCTTGTGACTTTAAAGGATTAAAGGCTTGCTTGTCCTTTTAATTTACAAGATGAAAGAGGACTGAAGCAATATTTTCAGAAATGTCAGTGATTTACATGTTTAATTCTCTTCTGAAATTTGAGAATATACACTTTAAAGTTGCTTAACTTATTTTAAAAGACCTAAATCTCTAAATAACATGTGCACCAATTATGTGAAAATGAAGTCAATCACAGAATGTTTTGGGTCAGAAGGGACCTGAAAGACCACCCAGTCCCAAACCCCTGACATGGGCAGGGACACCTCCCACAGACCAGGTTGCCAAAAGCCACATCCAGCCTGGCCTTGAACACCTCCAAGGATGAGGCGTCCACAGCTTCTCTGGGCAGCCTGCTCCAGTGCCTCACAATGCACTGACTCTCACTTGCCAGCTAGATGAGATCAGAAAAGCGACATGCATTTAAAAACAAACAAACAAGTAAAGGAGCACACTCAGTACTGAATCCTAGAAGTATTTGGATTAAAGAAGCCATAAGACAAAGAACTGTATTTTAATTTGTTGAGAAGTTGTAACATTTTTCCAAAACCTCAGTACAGAACAGCATGTGCATTTCAATAACTGGATCTCACACATGTAATGGAAATGCAAGTTGTTAGAAGCAAAAGGGTGTTTTGTGCATATATATAGACAAGTGTAGAAAAATTATGATGCTACAGTTAAGGCCAAGTCAGCCCATTGCTAGACATCAAATAAATAAACAAACAAAAAAAACCCAAGAGATGTGTTTGAATTAATATATATAATTCTATTTCCCAGCTGAATCACTTGAGTCTCAGTTAAGATTAAAATCTGTGAACTTCCTTTATACCCTCCTTCTCAGTAAGCTCCTAAAAGGGGGAAAACAAGAGATCAACAAGAAACACCTCTCACCGTTACTGCTGGGGCTCAAGCACAGGTCCAAGCATGGTATTGAATGGCAGAGAGCTTTTGTCACCTGCAGTCACTGGAGGACAGTGAAAACCACATGTTCCAAAGTGATACTTGTTCTGTATCTCTCACAGGAAACTAATCAAGAGATAATTAGATAAATCACCATTGCTTTCAATTTGTGAAAAGTAACAAAACAGAAAATTTGCTCAAACTCCCCAGAATTCTTAAATTCCTGTTCATGAGAAAATATTGAATTTTTATAAAATTGACTGAATATTAAAATTTATTATCAATAGAAATGTTTAAATGGATGCATTTCAAAATAACATACAGAACTAACATCCTAGAAAAATACCTAATCTATTTTAGAGTTACAGTTGTAAGGGACCTCATAAGATTATCTGCTTAATCCCCAGTAAGTATATATTCTCAGTTTAGGGTGTTACACAAATACAGCAATCTTAGAGACCTACAAGAAGCCCTACTTCATGTGTACCTGAGCAAACATGAGGAGAGGCTATGTTTGTTTTGCCGTTTTTCCTCCATCTTTCTCCACAGCATACTTTAAAGCAGTTTGTCCAAGCTATTTTTAAATGCTTCACTTCATTGCTTCCACTTACTTTCATTAAGCAAAATTTCTTTACTCTGTTTAATCCAATTATGAAACAAATGTTAAATTACAAGGTTAGTCAGGGGACTGGCAGAAAAAAAGACTTCAGCATTTTATATTTCATGTCTGAATTTCCATTGATATCATATTTCTATCTATAAGCATCTCCGATCACACGTGCTAGGTCTAAGGAAAGAATGTCTGCTTTTTTAGAGCAGACATATGCATAATTCCTGATGTTCACCATACTTCATTTCAAAGGCTACTCCACTTTCTTGGAAGGAAGAAACATCTCCTATGTTTATAGGATGCAGTCAGCTGCTCTAGCTGACTGTGAATTTATGGGGTGATACTGAACTCTTTCCTGGACCATGCCCTGAACACATACAACCTAGGAGCAAGATTTCACCCACATCATATATCCAGCTGGGACAGAGGAACAGGGTGAGAGGTGAGAAATCTAGCACACAGCTGCAGCAGGGAGGGAGCACAGTTCTGTTTGTCAGTTTAATCCAATTGGTAGGCAGCAAGGCATGCCAAGACTAGAGGGCTGGAAAGGCAGTAACCTGTCTCTGAAACAAGGAAGTCACCACTAGAAAGGAGAGTAAATCACGCTTTCTTATGGACCTTTTAGAGAAGTATACAGCTCCATTCTAACCATGAGCTTATTGCATAGGCTTAATTGAGCCTTATACAAATTACCATCTGCAAGATGCCCCTAAACTTTTTTTTTTGGTCCTTGCAGCTTTCCACATATAGTTCATTCTGGGCAATACACTATGCAGCTATACAAACATTTTTCCATCACATTTATTAGCTGGTATTGTTTCAGAATCAGTGCTAGTTTGTTTCCTAAGTATGTCGTTGCATCACAACATGATTTAAGACCTAAATTGTCATTCTTGAGAAACCAAGATTTTAAATCCTAGCTCAGCTCCTGATTAACTGGATTATTTTACACAAATTAGTCAACTTGCCAGCACATCTACTTCCCCACCTTAAGCGAAGGTAGGACTCTCTCCTTAATGGTATGAGATACACATAATTTATATAGAGAGTTTCTAAAAAACTTTGCACACTCATATAGTTTTCTACTTGAAGTTTTTACATGGGTTGACTAAGGCAGGTTAGATGAGGAAAGTTCAGAACAGTGGCCAGGCTGCCCCAATTCCCAGCTAAGTGCTTTATATATTTTATTTCAGACACACTTTGTCTCAGGGTGTCAGAAAACCTCTTACTTGCTAAGTCAAGGACATAGCTAATAAGAAAATGCCTGCTTCATTGTTCCAATACAAACAGTTAAAAGAAGGGTTGTATTTTTTTTTCTAGAAGGGGTGGAAGTCTGGGAGGAAGGAGATCTTCACATAAAAAGCACTGATAAAGCAATTTATTTGCTAAGAGCAAGAAGCTGTTAGTGCTGCAAAGATAAACATATGCAGAGAAACAATTATGCTCTACGCTTAAGAAGTAATTAGTTACCTGGGAACACTAGGGGTTCTCATAGGTTGTTCTGTGAGCAACCTAAGAACCTCACATAGTGTATGAGTAATCATCACCAGTAACACCATTAAAGACAACCATAGACAAAATATTTTTCTGTCTTCCTTTGCTCATGTGGTGGCTTAACAGGATTAAAGTTACTATAGTGAATGGGAGCTAATACCTGGTCTTAGTTCATCTTCTAGACAAGAACAATCCAAATTTGTAATAAATTTGAAATTTTAGATAGTGCCACCTCACACATGGAGGCACATTCTATAAGAGATCTATTAAAAGTGAAGGAAGATGCATTATTTTGAACAATAGGTTATCAAACTGTTTTTGAAGTATTCCGTATATTGCTAGTCTGAACTAAAGATATTTGTTGCTAACATCTCTGTGCTGACAGCCTAAAGTCAAGATTTGCAGGTAACCTTTTTCTTGAGTGCTGTATCCCAAAGGTCACTCAGCTGTGAAACCTGACAGTATGCAAGGACTTTGAGGCAAGGCTTTGTTAGCAAGTTTCAAAACTAAATAAAGCCACAGAAGACAGTCTCCAGGAGCATGACGGTGATCGCTTCTGGGCAGAAGTAAGCCTGTAGCTAACATACATGCACCATTTTAAATAGCAGATGAACAGAAGATGTCTTCTTCAAATAAAGGACAGGAAAGAACTGAGGGGTCTAATCCCCACTTTATTACCATAAACACATCAAAAATCTGTGTACTTCCTACACATATGGGTCTGAGTACCACTTGTTTCACTGGGAAGGCTCTGCCATCAGATGGCTTCACAGGTCTTCATCCAAATTATAGATTCCAGTTATGTATATTCCAAGTTGATCTGACACTTCTTTAATAGGTTAGAGATAACATACAAGTCTAACACAACCAATATCCAACTGATTGTAGAATCAGCACTTTTTCCCCTCATGTTTGTAAGTAGGGGAAAAAAAAAAAGCCTCTACACTGAACAGCTTCATTTGTCTAACCTTCTAGGGGCCTCCATTACAAGCATGGACCTCCATTTGAATTAAGCACAAATTATAAATTTACATTTTCAGTTCCATAGATGTAGGACTATGCCAAGGAGAATAGGAGCAGGTGCTGACCTCTTTCTAGCCGATGATCTACTATATCACGCCAAATTAAGAAAAAGCAAACACCACAGAACATATAAGAAAGAGTATTGTCCATAGGACAACTGAAGCACTCCTTTTGCTCTGTGGAGTGCTGGTAAGATCTTTATTGGCATACCCAGCCTGAATGCTAATACTAAAGAAATACCAAGATTCTACACAGTTGGCTCTTGGGTGAGCCATGCAGAAGTCTGTAAAGAAGAGGTTAAAGGGGTTATGACAGTTCATTCTGGAAAGTAAAAACTGGTAATCATTCAGTCTTCAAGTTTGTAAGTGGTAAATTAAAGGGGTATGGTGTGCCATTTTCTCCTCCACTTCTGCTGATAGTAAAATATTGGCTTATATCACAGATTTAAGACAGTAACGGTCCCCATGCCCAATGCTGAAAGCTAGGATATATAACTACAAGATTTAGAACCTCTCCATCACAAGAGGTTTTTAAGAATAGGTTAGACAAACACTTGTGAGAACTGACAGTTGCAATCAATCCATTTATATTTGGACAGGTACATGGAAAACACAGCTTCTTCAGATCTTTTCCACCTCTCTTCTCTCCAATTTGCCTGTCAAAGATTTGCAGTTTACTTCCCCAGCATAAATTGAACATATCACACTTTTGCTGTACTACAGCCAGTTTAATGGCAAAGGATAAGCAACTTTCAGGAAACTACTACAAATTGGGATAAGAGACAGTGAATAGCAGAACTAGTTTTCCACCAAAGGAGCAGGCTGCAGCATTGCACTGCATGCATTTCACCATCCACAGCTCATAGCCCAGAGCAAATAAGCTTATGAAGCCAACAGTAACAAAAAGGTGAAGGAAAACATTTTAAATCACATCTTCGCAGATCTTAAAAGCTTCCATTTTCACTGAATCCAAGCTGCCTGCCAACAGCACTGAGAGGCAGAAGTATAGAAACACTGATAAAACATTGTAGGACCCCAGTAAATGCTTTCAGCACAGGCCAGGAATAGAAACCAGCAAGAACTTTAAGTCTCAGCTTACCAGTTACCAACCTGCAAAACTTGACAAGTTTGGTCAGTGTGAAAGCCCCTCAGGGAGGTACATCACCAAAAAGCAGAAGCAGCAGAAATAAGAGCAGCCAGAAGTAAAGGCATTCTAATGCAAGAGGTGCAACAAGGACTCTTTATGTTAAAAAAGCTAGCACGGAACACCACATGCTGACATAATGCTACACACACTTCTTAGCAATGCAATATGTGACAATATTTTTGTTAATCATTGTAGGTAGCTTCATAATCACATCCATGATGGCTACCAAGCAGCTGTGTAGCTTCTGATCAGATCAGGGCAAATAAACCTCAACGTTAATTTGAATTGGGTCAAACCAAATGAATTGATAGTGAACTCATTTCAGAGACCATAGCTTAGCAAAATAATAACAAAACCTAGCAAAATTTTGTTCTCCCATCTGAGGTAGTATTATTACTAGGGGTTGGAAAGTTTCCTACGCTTGTGCCTTGTTGAAAGCATGCAATCTTGTGACCATGCTGTCCCAGTTTTCAGGTATTGTTACCTGCTGCATAAGGCAATGCTTGGAATCATTTCAAAGCTGAAATTCAGGGAAACAAAATCCTGTCTTTGAAAAACTTAATGGAAGGAACACTCAGAACAGTTATCCACGGCTTACAGTGGCCTCTGCAGAAATCTACTGAAGAATACAGTTTCTTGCTGACCAGGAACTGCCAGCAGAAATGGGAAGGAAGGTTGACAGGAGCTTTAGAAGTCATTTGAGCCTGACACTTGGGTACTAATATGAGCACCAAACATACTTGCTCTTATGTAACTGAACCTCAGTAAAGAGCAGAGAGAATAAGACGTGAGCTTGCTCTTCAGTTCCTTCTCTTCAGTCTGACTTCTTACCGGAAACCTGCTTAACACAGGTTAAAAAGAGTGAGAGGATGAACCACAGACATTTGCCTTATTTTTCTGATTATAATGAAGGTGGTAATTTCCAACAGCCAGGGGAAATCTTAAATGAGCACAAGCAGATCCATCAAAACTCACCTTTCAAGTCATAAACTAATTCTAATGCAAAACTGAAAAAAAAAAAAATAAAAAAAAAAAATCCTAAGCATAATTAGAAACAGGCCAACTGCAGCTAGATATGTGGATATGAACCAGACTTAGCTACAGTATTCCTTATATCAGTCACAGCTATGCAGTGAAGAAAGAAAGTACAAAACTTTAAGGATTGCTTCGCTAGGTCACCTTTTCTCTCTAAGTTTGTAGCACATAACAGAAACCCAGCAGTTCAGCATATGGGTGGTTTTTCCTCCTATCTCAGGAGATGACCTGATTAGACAGCCACATTAATATTTTTGAACCTTTGATACATTCCTTCCCCTATATCCTACTGCTAGGAAAGCAAAAACATCAGTCACCACAAAAGCTAGGGATAACTAGCTTATTTGCTTACTCTTACTTATGAATTACCACCAAACTCCAAAACTAAGGCTTTGACTGTAGGGCCCACCTGGCACTAGAGCAGATCCCTTGCCAGAAGGCTAACTGCTTACAATTGTGCATTTACAGACTTCAAAAACATGGGATCTCTCCCTGCACTGGGGCAAAGGACTCCATTCCTCCAGATCTTTTTGGTTTCACTTACATCAAGATAATGTTTTACTAATTCACATGGAAGGAGTTACACAGAATGAAAAAGACTATATCTAACTTTACTTTTTCTAGTATATATTTAAATTATTTCACATTACTATGAGAACATGAGAGAGGAAACTGAAAACAGCAGTACTTCTTATTTTCTATCCCACTTGATTCAGCTCTGCTGCATTTTACTGCCCCCACTTCTCTTTTGGGGAGCTCAGTGTGAGTTCATATTAAAAGCAATTAATTTCCTCCACACTTTCTCTAAGTTCACTATTACAGCACCTACATGCTTTATGGCATTCTAAAACATCATTTTCACAACATACCTGTTATAATAACAAAAGACACTATGTTTAATATTAAAACAAGTCCTGAAGAAACTGAGATTTTAAAAAATGGAACAACTTACTATTAATTCTGGGTGCTTAGTGCTTATCCTGAAAATGCTGAAAAGTGTTTTTTCAGGATACTTGCTATATAGTTCTCCTCCCATCCTCAAAGCCCAGCTACTATTAACTTCAGCTGCAGCTGTAAGTACTCAGTGCTTCTGAAAAATCAAACACTTAGGTCTCAAGTCATCAACCCAGAAAATGAGAGCCACCTGTGAAAAACTGTATTTCTCTGCCTCGACTGGTGCTGTATTAGCAGAAATGATTTTTCACAGCTGCTTAGCTGTGACTAAGGCTAGGCAAGATAGCCATTTGTTTTGTGGAGTTGTTTTTCTTTATATATACACACATATATACACTTAAAAAAAAAAAAAAAATTGTAAACTATTTACAAGCTCAGGTTGAATTCAGTTAATGTAGAGCTTGGCAAGCTGAAAGGCTCTACAGAAGGTTTTCCTCTGAAGCAGCCCTGGCTGTGGAGAAGTGCCTGGAGCAGCCAGCCCTGATGCTGCTGCATGGCTGTGAATGTCCCAGGGACGTTGGCTGGTCCTCTGTGAGGAGGAAAAAGTAGGGTACAAAGAGTTCACTCAGACCATGGAAGTAAACAGTTTTTCCCACATGTGAACAACTTCCCATCTCACTACAGAGCAGTACAGGCCTGAGCTGGAGTAGGCCTGGGTTAGCAGGAGTCTGTAGAGCCTTGAAGGCTCCTTGCGTACAGCAGCTAGGATCCACCATACCAAGCAGGAGCTGTGCTAGCTCACAGGAAAGTGGCTTTGCTTCGGTTCAAAAATTGATCTTGGACAGCCTTAAAGTTGTGATCTTTAAGAACACAAGAGCTTGTGTTCAAGATGTAACAGTGACATGCTAGTCATTCTCACTTAGCTCTTCACAGGGGGAAGTCCTGTACTGATTCTCTCCCTACAAGGAGAAAAATTGAATATTTGTGTTTAAAGTATAAGTAGGTTTTAGGCCACATTATAATTCACCCATTATCTTATTCCAGGTGGTGTTCTTCATTTCTCATTTGCCTTCAAGATACTCTCATCCTTTGATTTTTCTGGCCTCACTTTTGCCGAAGCCCAAGTCTTCCAGTAAGTAAGCTTTCCTCATAACCAAGCTGTAGGAATAATTCAAACTGCACCCTAAGGACCACAGCTTAATATTTATTTTTTTTTTTCAGAATTATGGTTATAGAGGTACATGACTTGCACTTCCAGCATATATAACCTTGCTGCGACTCAGAGTATTTATGTCTCTGCTGTAAATCTCTTGTCTCTGTCATTGAGAACTGGCCAGTGCCTCCGGCCACCCACAACAAGGAATTACAGTAGCAAAATCTGACTTCCATGATGCTGTGTACTGTTTACCTCTTCTATTGCTAATCACTCCATTAATTCAATTTTTGTTCATATTTAGATATAATAATTCTATAAATAAGTTACATAAAACATTCAGACTAATGAACAGGAAAGCATTATTTTGTGCTGGAAGACCACTGTCCTTTATATTAATTGTTTATATAATTGTTTTCATAAATGACATCCTTCACAATGCTTCTACAATAAATTTTCTTCAGTTATAAACAAAAGGTTTACAATTTGCTTATTGAGTGTCAATTTGCTTATTGGCTCTTCCTTTTTTTTTGGTAAGTTGTCTGGAATGCTTTTCTTGCATTTCCTCAGCCACCCATATTGCTAGGTAGCTGCCGAACTAGTCAACTGTACATCTGAATCTGTCACATCCCTGTTGTGAAAAAAACAGGCTTTTATATATGTTGTCTTTTTTCCTTCATGTCTGACCTCTTCTTTAAGATGCTAGTTGCATTCTTGGTCAGCCTGGATATCGAAAGTTCCAGGAGACTAGCCATCTCTGTGTAGTAATACTCAATTTGCTACCACTGGCTTGGTGCTTACAGTCACATTTTCAGCTACTGCTGGCTTCAAAAGTTCATTTGCTGTAAACAAGATAGTCTGTATATGGTGTGACATGAGCTGTACTGGAATGCTGCCTTTGCCTTCTGGTGGTGTTTTTCTCTAGTGTACTGATTCTTTCTACAGGCTTTGTTATTCTGACATGCTCCCACTTACCTCTCTCCATCTGGAGGGAAAAAAAAAAAAAAAAAAAAAAAAAAAAAAAATCCACAAAACCCGGGGTTTTGGCAGTCCAGAAAATTTTTTTTTTTCTGCCTTGTCATCGTGGAAGCTGTGCTGCAAAGAGGATTAGATACATTCAAGCTCCTGACAAGAAAACTGAGGCCCATTAACTGTAATAACACTTGACGCGCTCTGTTGTTCATTATGCTATCAGGTTACAATCAAGAATTTCCTCAGCCAAACATTCTAGTTTATATCTAACACCCTTGAGGCCTCATAGAGCTAAACTAATGTCACTGGCACTGCTATGGCAATAGGAAAAAATGCAAATGTCCTTCATAGCTAGGTGGATCAGCCAAAAGGCATCCAGAGGATTAAAAAAATAATTTTCTTTGCAAACTATTAATTGAAAGCACTCTAAATGGAAGCATCTAACACCTAATCCCTTATGTTTATGATTGCTAGCTTGTTAACAATTTTCTGTTAGGAATAATTTAATATGGAGTTTAAAATCAGTCAGTCAATAGCCATGAATTTACCTGTGTTTCTATAAGAGTTGTCATTTCCATCTGATGATTGTTCCCCCCAGGCTATCAACTTGGTTTGGTTTCTTCTTCCAAAGACACTTGTTGTAATATTTTTGAAGGACTGATCTCCTAATATTAATTTAAAGAGAATCGCTTCAAGCTTTTGCCTAATATATCCAGGTGTTTTTGTTTTTTATAAGAGGCCACCTGCATTACAGCATGAGGACATATACATTTCTATATACTGCAGACGTTTGTCATTGTAAAGGCATACACTTGGATATGCCTCTAGTACTGATATCAAGATATTACCCAATTCATTCTTTTCTATCCACATGTTCTGGCAGATTTTTATTTCTTAATTCTGAAATTGATGTCCAGATCTTTATTTATACAATTTTTCTTTGGTTCACAGCTGCAGCCCAAGAAGTAACAAGCTCATATAAGCTGAATTTATTTCTCATGTAACATACACTTCATGTTTGCTTCTACTTGGAAATCAGTTTAATCCAGATATTGTACAAGCAGTTACAAAAATGTTACACAGTGGCCAGCCTTCTGAATGATAGGGTTACCAGCAAGCAAGTAGTTTTCATGCTGCATTTGCACAAATTGGCCGCATTGCGTAGACCAAATAGCTCACTAAGTATTGAAAGGCCACTACAACATAAAAGCAAACGTTATTTAAAACAGTTGAATGGTTTGCATGACAGTTATTCCTTCCAGAAATTATTTTTGTCATGGTAAAGAGACATGCCGATAAAAACTATTTAAAATGGTCATAATTTGACCTCAGATTTTCCATCTGCAGTAGTGCAAATACTATTATTTATTGATTTCCAAACTCTAATTTGCATGCCACATATGTTCATGGACTTCCAACAAGATGCAGAAATGTTAAGGAGGAAAACAACAGGCAGTGTAGTACTGTTTTGCACTCCTAAAAGATAAACATCATGATATCTTAGAAGATAAATATTTATAAATAAACACCTGCTTTGATTTTTGATTGAGGGGGTGGGGGGAGTGAACACATCTGCATTGGTAGACTAGGTTCCCTTGTCTCTCTGTCCAGCAGCTTGATAAGAACTGACCATTGGATCAGCCCAAAGACCCCCACAGATCAGTAACCTCTGTTAGGCAGCAACCAGAGTATTTTGCAAGGAAAATGTAGCTTAAGATTCAATTTGGTACATTTCCAACTGGGAGCAGACAATATAGTTCCCAAAAAAACAGTAAGATCTTATTAGACTGCACTTAGCTTTTTAGGCATAATTTTTTCCTCCCTTCCCCTTTCAGTCTTGTAAATGAAGAAATTTTAGCTGGACAAACATAGGGTGAATGCACATGTATATGAAAATACTTTTCTCTGAAGAAACACTGAAAAAGCAGTAAATGACTCTGTAAGAGTCATCCATTACCATCCAACCCAAGTCATCCTGTGGTAAGATGAGGCCCAGGGTGCACTGTCCTCTAGGTCTTCTTGTATTTTGGTTTCTGGTGGAAAGAGTTTTGAAGCTGTGTTGCTTTAGCAGGCTGCCACATCTGCACAGTTGAGGTGCCAGCACTTTAGAGCATGCAGCAAACACAGACTTCAGCTAACACACAGCCTGTGAGCATAGTGCTGTATTGGCAGTGTTTGCTAGAAGATGTGAGTAGTCTCTTAATTGAAAAGCTGTGTTACATTCACTTACTGCATTACAAATTCTATGGGAATGTTTGAGGAGGTGGAAAAAGCGTTGGTATTGTGCCTTATCTTGAAAAGAGTCTTGAAACTGGTATTGTGACTATTAATTTTAAAGGATTTCCTATCAGTCTTCCTATGAAGATTCTGTTTCTTTCAATGAATGGAAAAAAAAAAAAAAAAAAAAAAAAAAATGAAAAAATTATTTGAAGACTAGTTTCAGTCTTCTTTTTTGTCGCTTGTTTCCACCAGCAGCTGTAGTTAGAAATCAGCACTTTTAGCAGCTAAAAAACAGTCAACCAAAAAGCAGAAGGCTTTTTGTCAAATAGAGATTTTTTCAATGAACAAATTGAGAAAGCAGAATTTAAAAAAAAAAAAAATCTGGAAAAAAAAAGGTTTTGAATATCAGTAGTAGCTATTGCATCAAAACCATTAGTACTTTGAATCTGAATCTTTCTCAACTATTTCATTTTTTATTTATTTATTTATTTATTTATTTATTTATTTTGATGGAAGATGTAGGCAGGTCCATGCTTCACAGCTTGGTCTTATCCAGCTCAGTGAATTAGTTGCAGCAAAGTGTGCCCAGTCCCCTCTGTCTCTAGGAAATTTTTTTTCAGTCACTGGTTCTCTGGTCCCTGCTCCTCCCCACAGCCTCCTGGATGCTTTTGTTGCCCTGCGGCCCTCCTGCTGGGCAGACATCTGTCCAGCTTGCCCAGCAAGAGCAGTCTTCTGTCCCCACAGAGGCCTTACCCAAACAAGCTGAAGAAATAAAAGAAATTTTTTAAAGAAATTTTTTAAATTTTAAAGTTAAAGAAAAAAAATAAATTTTAAAGTTAAAGAAATAAAAGAAATACTAAAGCAAAAATAAAAACCTGAAATAAATTTAAAAAGCATTCTATATGAAATATAACATTGGTGATGCCTCCCAGCCACATTTTATTCCATCCCCTTCTCACATATTTTTTTTTCAGTCTGTCAGTAAAACTGAGATAGTTGTCCTTCTTTGCAGACCCCCAACACAATTCAGAAATTCAGCCTTAACTTAGCCCTTCTCTTCTCCTTCTTCATTCTCTTACCTCCTCATCTTTTCTTCCTCCTACAGCTCATTCTACTCAATATGGATCTGTGTTCTGACATCTCTTCTTAAACCAGCTCTTGATTCTGCTTGCCTACTCGGTTACTTCTTTCCATCTGTAAATTTCATGTCATGTTGAATTTTGCAGGATGTGAGATTGGCTATGCAATGAAAGACTCCAGTCAGAAAAAAAATAAAAATAAAAATAAAATAAAAAAAATAATCAATTTTTGACCTTCAGAAAATTGTTTTCTATGTGAATTGGAGGGGAAGGGAGAGAGTTTTTCCTTGTAAAAACTGCAATGTTTTTGTATAGTTATTTCTTTATTATTATGGCTAGCTGCTGTTTTCGCTGCTATTCATGTTACCTTATTCACTGTTTAACATACTGTTTTTCTATTTTATTGCCATTACAATTTGTAACTCCCAAATAATTCCTTATACAGTTAATACAAGTCTTGTCTCTTCCCCATCAACAGAAGCTTTTTATGCCCGTTAGTCATCCTCCCTACAAAAATCTTCATATTTCCATGCGCCGGGTTACAGAAAAAGATCTGTGCACCAAAATGCATTCTATCATATACTTCCTTTAAGTCTGCCCCCAACAGGATACTTATAAGTCTTTCTGCACCTGTCAATCTGTTTTAACCTTTTTTTAATACTAATTGCTTATGATGTTTTTCTCTCGCATTGGCCTCATGCCACTGTTATTATAGATTTTGTACCAAGACAGGATTTCTAGCCCAGGAATATTTTTTTGGCTACTCAAGACACATCCTGTGAAGCAGTACTCTTTTTGAGTCCCTATCTGTTATCACAGCATAAAGAACTTTATGTGTTTTGGTCACCAAGTCTTAAACTATTTTGTGACTACAAACAAATTTGTCACTGCCTCTTTATGCCAAGTAGTACTTCATTTAAACCCCAGTTCTGATCTGGTTGCTCACAGAGAATGCAGTTCTAGAAGAACTATCCTTCGAAGTTGAGTTGAAAGAAAAAGCAAGCAGAACAGTAAATAAGTATCCACTTTTTTATTAAAATGAGAGCTGTTGTAAGTGTCAAACTGGAAAAAAAGGCCACAAAGAAAGTCAAGAGTTTAGAAATAGTTACAGAAGAAAGTGAAATGTTGCTGGTTTACAATTTATACATAGAAGCTTACATGACTTATAGAAGGAGTTTGCAATAGGAGACATCTACTTTCTTAATATCCTTAAAAATAATAATATATACTGTATGGAATTAGGATGGGTTCTCCAGTTACTTTTTTGAGTAATTAGTCATCTCTGCTTAAAAAAAAAAATAATAAAAAAATAAAATTAACAATACTACCATTAAATTAAAGAACTAAAAAGGGATTTTAAAAGTAGTAATGAAGCAAATCTCACATATTGACCTCAACGCCTTTGTGGAGACTAGCTATGTCTCCTTGCTTGAAAGGCAATCTGTGCATAGAGATGACACAGATCTCTCCTCTGCTGTCATCCCCATCACCAGCAGTGAATGTGACGTGTGCTGCTGATACTCATCTAAATCCACAAACATGAAAGAAAAGATGAAGCTAGGCCACAATTGCCTTCCTTCTGTACCTTCCTTCTGTTACTTCAACTGTGAACTTCAGATGAAGTTCAATTTTTGGGGAACTTGTAAGAACAGATATTTTAGAAAATATCTTACAGTATTTATCAAGCATTTCGCAAACACAAGGATGATGTAGTTAGACTGTAATGTAAATATATGTGATTAGGCTGGAAGAGGGATGATATTGTTCCCCTCTATTTGACACTATCTGGAATACTCTCCAGAAAAAGTATAGGTACCAGGGCAGTCAGTCCAGCAGCTTGAGACTGAGGAAGCTGTGTCATAATACAGCATAATACAACAATACTTGAAAAGGTAACAGTCCTGAACACCTCTTGTAGGGGCATATGATGCAGCGATGGGCAATGGTTACATATGGCAGCCTGGGAGATCTCTCTGGGCATTAGAAATAATGTTTTCATTGGAGCACTACTGTGGCAGGTGGCCTGGGGAGGCTGCTGAGTCTCTGTTCTGGATGTTTTCGAGGTTTGGCTAACCAGTGCCAGGGCTGTCCTGCTGTAGCATTGGCAAGGGCAACTAATTGGAGCAAGAAGTTAGACTAGATGACCTCCAGGTGTGCCTTCAAACCAGTGTTTCAGTGATTCTAATGAGGAAGCTGGACAGAGCCCATAACAGCATATTTGAAAGCAGACTCCTAGCTAAAAGTTACATGTACTACAAATACCTATTGACGGATATCCACATATGTTACAAACCCATTAAGAATACGGGTCAAGATGTTTCCTAACATATTTTTGCTTTAAAGGATTTTAGTATTTTCTGTACACTTCTGTCTAACATTTCTGCTGTAGTCGGTTCAGCTCTTGTTCATGTAATGGCACAAGTAAGGAGGGACAGGAAAGAATAATATTTAAATCCATAAAAGGTGCTATAGAGCTTGAATGGTAGTTACACCTGAAATATAAATGTACCCTATCTTTGACCAACCCTAAAGACGTACTTTGAGATATGAGCACAATCCAACTTTAATAACTGCTTAAAATTAAAATGGAATAAAACTGTTCTGAACTGGAGTTACACACCTCCTCACATTGATCCTTATTCAAAAAGAATTAAAACATATTCATGGCTTTCAATGGTAGTACTTCCTCTGAAGACTGATTCAGAGATTTACATAAGTGGGCTCGCTCACATACTTGAAGCCAGTCCTCATTTGTGTTGTCTACCCTCAACTGCTTTAACTCTCATTCTTCTTCTTAAAGGTGTGCATGCAGAGAAGACAGGAGAGACATTCCATTCAACTCACAAAATGATTTTGCCATCTATATGCTATTCTGATTTTCTAAAATAAAATAAACCCACTAGCTTGAAATCAAACACTACACATTTTCTACTGATAAAGAAAACTAGGAAAAATGAGAAGCATGTGCACTGTCCCTAGAGACACAGGGAAGAGGTCCATCATTTTCACATGTATAACACCCATGCTACCCCCAAAACAAAACAAAGAATATGTGCACAATGGAAAGCTTCTTTCCAGCAGTACTAAAGGTCAAAGAAAGCATATTTTAGAACCCTTTCTGGTTAACACCTACCAACTTCCCTCCACTATTCTTGAACCTACTTTTCCTTGCCCAGATCTCCTAGCCTTTATATGAATTACTTGAAAGTCTGGGCTATCCAGGGATTTTCATGTACATCCAAAGGAGCCTTGGTAAAATGCATGAAAATAGTCTTTTGAGAAGGAAAGGATCTGCTCATCTTGAAAGATCCAGAGAAGTCACCACTTCATCAAAGGATCTTAAGGAAACCAAACCTACACTTGATGGGCTTTTTTTTTTTTTTTTTTTACCTTCTTCGCATTTTTTGTTTGTTTGTGTGTGTTTTTTGTTTGTATTTTGTTTTTGTTTTTGTTTTGTTTTGTATTTTTGCTTGCTTGCTTGTTTGTTTTTCTTTCCAATACCATGCCATTTGAGATTCAGAAAAGAAATCTTGAGGGATCTGGCTGTTGAGGAAGAAGTAAGGGTCAAACTGTGCAAAAAGCGGTGTTAGGAGAGGGAGCTGATCCTGTCTGTATCAGGCGACTTAGAGATGAGTAGGTTGTTGTGAGCTGTCATTAATGACAGTGTAATGGAGGCTTCTTGCCTTACAGACCATCATTACCATGGATACAGAAAATATCTCAATTCAAGTTTTTTGGCTTTTCTTCTTTTTTCTTAATTTGGCCAGCAAAGTGCTTGCTGTGCTACACTGATGAAATCACAAAGTTCTAAAACTATGTTGCACTGCAGCTGCCAAACATAATAATGGAGTCTGATGCACAGCGGTTCAGCTGGAAACGGCCAAGGGACAAACAAGAAAAAAATAAATCAGTGCTACATTTGCAGATACTCACACAATTGCAGGATGCATGCAAATAGCTCCTTTGCTATACATTTTAATATATCTGTTTTTCAAATAAATTATTTCAATGAAAATCTTGGCATTCTCTTTCTTCTCAGGAACCAACACCTTTCAATACTTTCTGGTAGCATGTTATGTATACATATCTTAGCAAAACCTGCGAAGTGAACACTTTTTTCCTCTGCATATCACTTCAGAAATACAAAATCAGATATCCACTTGGGTGACACAGGAGCCGGAGTACAATCCACTTAATGCTACATTTTATCATGCTGCATATTTTTCCCCAAATTAATCTGTTGGACAATTCTAGTACAGAATGGGAATGTAGTAAATTATCCCACCTCCATCTTAAAGATAATGGAGCAAATCATTATCCACTGTAACTGAGTTTTAATTTGTTACAGCAGGAGAAGACAATTATAGTTCAACCTGTCAAAGGAATAATGTGAACAACTATAACTAGTTGACCTTTCTGGTATGCTATTGCAGGACTAAAATCGCCCCCCTGCTAAGCAGTAGCAGATGGCCAGGGCTGTGTAGTTCTGCTTCTCAGTGAAAAGTAATTTGTTTTTCGGGATTGTTAGGTATGTAAAGAAAGAAGATACAGGCAAGCCCTTACTTAAGAATCACTGCATGTCAGAAAAAGCACTAGCCAGTGGTACAGCACAAGAATGTGAAGGGTGGAAAGGAACATTATGATTGAAAATATGAAAGCTGAGAAACATGAAGAGAAAAAATGCATTAAGTAGAGAAGTTGAAAACATTACAGAACAAAGAAAATTTCATTTTGTAACAGTGAAGAAAAATAAATTTTTAAAACAAAACCTAAGGTCACGGAAGAAGGAAAATAATATTTTAAGCTTGATTAAATAGTTGTTTGCTTTTTTTAAATTCAAATTAGAAATTTGGAAGACAATTACAGAAAGAGTGTTACTGGTCAATTACCAAAACCAAGAAAACAACAAAAAAAATTTATCTGTTTCCTCATATATTAAAATAGGGGATCTGATTCACCCCTCTATTATTCTGGTCTGTTCAAAGGTCTATTTTTGCCAGCGTGAGAGAGGAATAACACTGGTAAATTAGAGGAAACTTACTGAGTGACACTTACACTATCTCAAAGAACTGAGTTTTTTCCCCTGTTCTTCTTAAACCATGTGGTATTCAATATCAGCAAATTATTTTGCTGACCACCTTAAATATGAATTTTCTGGCTTGTTTATGTAGCACATAATACAGAATGGCAATGCATGATATTATGCATGATATATCTTAGGTTGCCCCAAAAGTTCATTATGCTAAGAAAAGAATCATTTTTGGTGGTAGCTTTTCAGCAGTCCATAGTTACTAATAATCTAGATTTTTTTTTTCTTTGTGCTGCAATTTTAATATGAGATTAAGTTATGCCACTATTTGGGCAAATACATTAATAGGTTTGTTGAATATTTTTTAAAGTCGAGTAGAGCAGGTTCCCTAAAATAACTTGTTTAAAAAGGATTTGTATTCAACATTGCTCATAAATAAACAGTGTTTAAAAAAAATCTACTCATTAGTGGTGAGTGGGAAGCAACTAATTCCCTGTTGTAGGTCCTAAGCCAACAATTCCTGCTAGTTTTAGGCTTTCATTTTTAAAGCTATTAAGATTAATCCTTTCAAAGCAAATAAAAGCATTTCAAATGAATGTATGAAAACCGAAAGAGCGAGATTCTGCAGAGTGCTTACGCGCTACTCACATTTTCACCAAGAAATGATCAATTTTGCTGTTATTCTCTTGAAGATATCCAAAGAAAAAAACTACCAATACTTTACCAATAATGTTTCTCAGAATGCACCTGATATGAGTACAATATGAGATTAGGAAAGATGGAAAGAAAGGTCTTTCATTTGAACCTCTTAGCTCCAATGCATGACCTACAGGGTAGCATTAGTCCCTTGTTTACATTTATCCATCTATGTAAGAGGCTAATCTGGCTATGTGCGCATTTGGCAAACTCTTCCTAGACAGATGAATGAATTTTTCCAGAAGGAGCTGTTAACCAAACATTTGTGATCTTCAGGCAGTACTTACTGGGTCAAAAGTCCAAAAAGTTTTGCTTGCTGGAATGATGCATCAGCTTAAAGTTATGCTAAAAATCTTACTACCATTGACCTTATAAGGTATTGTGACCCAAATTATTGCAGTATGTTGAAACTCCTGCACAGTGCTCACGGACACTAATCTCACTAATTCCTTCTGTGCATGCATAAGAAGTTACGTAGTATAGCTCAGAAAAAGCCTATTTGTATTAAATTAAATTTGTATAGCACATGTCCAGGATAAAATGATCAAGTGTAATGTACATTACATCTGGTCTTACTAATAAAAGACAGAAATGGGCTATAATATAAACTTAATTCATTCTATGGTTAGTAAATATGGTCTTTGGGAAAAAATAAATGTCAAGTATGTGGGAATTTTGTAATCATGTATATGTATACACCTACACATACACACACAGATTAAGTTTACATTAAAAAAATAGTTACGCAAGAGTTATGTAAGCAGTTTGTGTTGTAAATGCTTTAATTAAAAAGTTTTGCTGTACAGGTAGCAACTGGAAGAATCTGTTTCAAATCTTTAGTTTAAGAAAATTCAGAAATGTTGCAGTTGACAAGTATTAAGGAATTACATACAGTCTTTGTTTTTTAACTCAGATTTTTTTGTACATATGAGCCATCTGGTTGGAGAAAAATGGGAAAATGTCATCTCTAATAAACATACAATGCCTGTGGAAAATTAAGATTGTATTTGACAATCCTACAAAAGTACAGAGGAGGCAAGTTGGTTAATGCTGATTATCTTCCAGATCTTCAATAGATTTTCAACACCCATTAAAATATTCATCTTCAAAGAACTTGTCAAGGGAAAAGTAAAATGTGGTTATGTGGAACAAATTATTTCGTACAAAGATTCTTCTTAAATGGTTTCCTATCCTGGATCATCAGCGTCTCAGCAAGAGGAGGAGAATGTTTTAGATCAGCACATTTCATATTGAACATGAAATGATTATTGTTTAACTTTGTGATAGTTTTTTTTTTCTTATTTGACCAACATTACATGTCAGTTTGCATTTCTTATTGCCTGAACACACTGAGCTGTGTATTTTAAGTCATCCATCTTGATAGCAAAAGGTATATGGACTTTAACAGACTGTGCAAATACAAAGCTATGCCTGAATCTGGTAATATATAATGAAATTATTATTAAAATGTCAATTAAAAAAAGTCAGTTCAAGGATTATTATTGTTGTTAAATAATGCATGCCTTGAGAACAGAGTATAGGACATAATGAATCTGCAAGGTTTCATTATGTTACAATGTCTGCCAAAACCACTTTTCCATCTTCTACCGCAACCTTTGGTTCAAGTAATAATTATAACTTCCACTTCATAAAAGAATTTGTCTTTCTTATACATTCATGAAAATTAGGGTTGTATTAAAACAAAATAGCAGGATGAGAAAAATGCTGAAAACCAGCTCCACATTGTCTCTGTGTTTGGACTTAGATCTCTGAGATCCAGCCAGCAGCCAGCGAACAGCTACTAAACAGCAGCCTGTGTGTGGAAAGGACAACTTCTGCACACGGTACACGCTGCTTGCACTGAAATTGCTCCCAAAACGGCAGAGAGCAACTGGGGAAAAGATTTCCCTTTGGCAAAGAACTTGACTGAAAACACTTCAGTTTTAAAATCATACCAAACCACTCAGAAAATATTCTTGGATGAAAATCAAAACATAGATTCTTGAAGAAGAAATCCTGGACACTCCTAAAATAGAAAGATAATGGACCAGTCTTCTACTTCTGGCAGATGAATTGGTGCAGGAGCCTAGCACTGCAACCCGCTGATGTAATTGCTCTTCTAGCAACTCAGTGAGCTTTAACTTCTGATGCCAAAAGATCCAGGTTCTGTTTCCAAAAAAGACCTGAAAGAAGCTGTGCAACTGCAAAGGAGAATCCTACTACCTCCAAGGGTAGGAGCAGGAATACGTTATTCCTGGAAAGATGAACTTTTTTTTTTTTTTGAAGAGAGGGGTCACAATAATGAAAACGCTTTTGCTGCCACTGCGCTGTCAGAGTTTCCTTCTGTTTTTGGTCTGTGCAATAGGTCCTTTCTGATCTATCTGAAACAATTGATTATCCATGTCCTTCTTATTCTAACATTAACTCACCTCCAAGCAAGTGGGAAAGAAGTTTCCCCTCAGTGGTAAATAACTCCTATTTTGTCTATTTTTGTGTCTGTCTTTAAAATTACAGCATTTGAGAGCCAATATCTACTTCAAAATACAACATCATAACAGTGTACAAAAGGAAAACGAAGTCAGGTCAAAAACAGAATCATAACCACCTCTGAGCCATCTTTCTGAGCCATCAGCACCGAGCACAACAAAATGCTCTAAGCCAGCTCCTTAAAGAGGCCTGAAGGTCTGAAGCCATCTCTAACACTATTATTTTATATTACTACTATTTTATTTTAGAATGAGTAGTATAGTATACTATACATAGCATAAACCCTGCTATTATTATATTATCCAACAGTATCAACATATTTGTGAGAAGACAATACACTACTGAGTGTTCTACAACTTATGGGAGAGAGGAAACTTGACAATGAGAGCAATGTAGCAAATGCCTCTGAGTAAACCTCTGGCTGCCATAGCTCCTCTCTGCCCATTACTTTATTCTCATGGTGAAGTAACACTGGGACCTTCTGAGCAGCTATTTGGCAACCCTCAGTATTTTTCATTTGCATAATACTTTCTGTGATAAAAGCCATTTCTGTGGAGGCATATGACTCTAAAAGGTCATGTTAAGTCAGACCCTGAGGAAGAGAAGTGTCTCATGTTGTACACATCTTTTTTTTTAGGCCAATATATGCAGATCTCTTTATAAAAAATATATAATTTTTGTAGCTGTTTCGCAGCAAAAAAAACACACACACACTTTGGTCTTGGGCCCTAGTTCCTCCATCGTCTACCAGCATAACATATGCATCACACTCACATCATGCATCATACTACATAAAATATAAGCCTTTAGCAGGAATCAATTTGTCTTCCTCTCTCCAAAATGCATAGAATATCTTGTTTCTCTTCCTTGCCAGTTAACATATATAATTCCTCTTTTCCTCATACTTATGTTTCCACAATTCTGGCTTTTCCTAGCTCTTATCAGTTTGCCCTGTCTTCATGGGAAACAGCATTTACATGGTGGTTCATTTGTCCATACACACTTGCATCAAAACTAAGTCAATGTAGCCATATCTTTGAACAGGAAAACCTCTATCTACTACATTCCCCATGAGGCAGGGGACACTCAAAGCTGTTTTTAGTGGCAGTCTCATACCTCAGTAAGAGTGACAACACCCTGCAGTGTAAATGCATTTCCAAACGCTCCTGTCAGCAGCAACACTCCAGTTTTCCAGCTAGGAAAGGGAATGAAAACTCACTCCCTTGTGCCCAGCATTCACATACTGCTGTACAAATGCCTTCCTAAGCACCTTCGTCAGGTCTATCTTCATTTGTCTCAACTGGGAAATGCTTGACTGCCACTGTGTATTTTTTGCCTCATATCTTTTAATGAGGCAAGAGGCAAGGCATAGAGGATTTCTTTCTGGTTTCAGCATTTTTTTTTGTTTTGTTTTGCTGTGTTCTAACAAAGCAATGTTTCTCATTGTCCATTCCTCTAAACAACACAAGGTCACACGCTACCCTCAGTCCAAGACACTGTTTAGTATTGTTCACACAAAAACACCCCCCTGCATTAAGTTCATTTCTAACAGAGTACTAATGAGCTACATAGATAGAGAAGGAAGGTCTCCCATTTCTCTTGTTCTGCTAGGAATTTGGGGCTGAGAAGTTCAGGGGAGGAGTCCCTGACCTGACATTTCTTTATATTATCCATACATCTGTTCCCACTGTGATAAAGTCATCCAAAGTCCACTTTCCATAAGGAGACTCTCAAAACACGTGCGAGTGAAAACAGCTTATTTCTCTCAGAAATAAATGGCTTCTAAGGTTAAAATGGGACAGCTTTCAAAGGATATTGAACTTCCAGGCCTGGGGTGCCAAAATTTGCACACAGTTAAGAAGTGAGATGTATGATGTACAAATGACATTTGTGGAGTATCGTAAGATAGACTAACAAATGGAAACAGAGGTGCAGGTATGAAGAAATATGCAAGAGTAAAAAATAAATAGAAACATACTCTAGGTCCTAACTTGGGACCATCACTCCTCTCTCTCCACCTCCCCCACCTCTGCTAGCTCACAGCTTGGCCTTTTTTGGATGGAAACAGAGCCTTTGCCTTTTGGCTTGAGGAGCTGGGAGTTCACTACTTGCAGCTGGGAAGCAAGGATTGTGATTGTCAAATATGCAGTCAGATCATATTTCTATCTGAATATGATGTTTTGTTCCTGTTCTCCACAGAAAACAAGGAAAAATCAATCTAGTAGGACTTTTCCATATCACAAAGGGTTTTACCATGGTTCCTAAAAAGATCCAACATCTCTTTAAAGGGATGAATGAGCCCAAGAGGCACTGCATGAAAGACATACAGAGTGTGTAGATATCAGATAGCAGCAAAGATGTACAGGAAACATGCATATATCTATTCAGAACTTGGGAACAGGGCTGCATGCCACACAAATCAGGGTAGATGCAGAGAATCTCAGAATAAATTAAGTGGGAAGTGAAAGAGAGCAGAGATAAAAGCATTTATATGTATTTACATAGATTAAGCTGGGCAAATTGACAACAAGCCAATATACACTTATGGAAGTGGCTGACAGCAACTGATTGCAGGAAAAGGAGGGGAGGAAAAAAACAGAGATTTGCAAGTGCTTCTAGGATATATGCAGCCATGTAACAAGATGGAACAGCTGAAGAGAAGAAACTGATTTTTCAGAGCCACAAAAAATCTGCTTAGGAGAACATAACTTGTTTGTCCCCAGGGAAAACAGAAGCTGGGTGACATGTGCACGCTCCATCCTATGAAATGGGAGAATATAGCACTATAGAAATGGAAAACTGACTTTAGCTCTGTGGACCATATAAGCCATTTTTTACTGTTATTTTCTCACACATAAATCTACGATTTTTGTTTTCAGTCCTCATTTCTGTTAAATAAACCTTATTTAAGACCTGCTTTGCATGGAGACGTCACCTGCTCTTCTGAGGTGCAGTGCTTAGACTTACAAAGCAAGTTGTTTTGAAACCCTTTCTTGTATCTGCCAAACAGACACAGCCAGAAAGGTACCATCCCAACACACTGCAAGAGGCACAGCTGGGCAGTACTGTAAGATTAGAAACAGGCAACATAAAGACCAGGATGATTTATTCCCTATTACCCTTAGACTGGCATCCTCATTTTTCTGTCCGTGTCCTGTCTTGTGTTGTGACAATCTGCCTGTGCTGTGACTTGGCCATTCAGGCAGCCAAGTCTGACACCATCTGACACTGTTGTTCTCAACCTGCTTCAAAAAACTAGGAATAATATCTCCACACAGATCCACCTACTCTACTTCTAAATACAACATTGTAACCCTTCTTCAGACTCTCAAAATTGTAAGGCTCATGACATGTTCTTCCTTGACTGCTATACTTAATATAAGAAAATTATAGAATATAATTTCTTAATATAAGATTAATAGTAATTATTAATAATAAGATTAATATAATTTCTTAATATAAGAAAATTATCCTGGAAAGTTCTGAAGAAAAAATGATTTTACACAGAAAAATTGATTGTTAGCCTATTCTGGCTAACATTTTCAGCTCTACCCAGGCATGTCTCAGAGATCCCTGTTCTTGCACAGCAGCCCCTAACAGCACTCCAGACCTTCATCTTTCTTATGGAAAACCACCAAAATCATGATGACCATCTGTAGCCAAGCTTTTGCCTCAACGTTTTGCTTCCCTATCTTCCCCCCCCCCCCCCTTTTTTTTATTATTGTTATTAACAACAATGAAAGAATGCCCAAGAACCGTGATCATCTCCAGAGACAGCAGTCCAGACTAGTATTAACCTGTGTCGGCCACTGCAAGGGTTACTCATTTATTTATTTAGTGCATTTATTTCTCAGAAACAACTATATGAAGAAACCAAACCAAACCAAACCAAAGGTATAGATGACTAGGATACAACACTGGAAAAGAAAGTTATGACTAATTTGCTGGTCTGAATATCATCTTTCCTTTACCCCTCACGTGCATGCACTCTCAATATAAAAATGTGTTGTTTATTATGAAGTGTTTTATCCTGGTGTCTTGTTACATCTATGAAGATAAACAAATATATTCATTAACGTATGTAGATTTCACTGATACATAGATTTTGTTCCCTAAAATGCTAACAGCTGGGTGGATTGCTGCAGTTTTAATGGTGCTGACATCACACTGGCAATTTCTCTTCCCAGTTTCTCAGTTCTAGCAGGAATCTCTCATTTGACCTTGGGCAAAGCATTTAAATTCTCTGTGCCTGTGTTTTCTCATCTGTAAAATTAAGGCTATAATGCCTACCTACTTCACAAGAGAGACAATGTTAAATTTAATGTATTAATGTTTTAAAGTGTTTTCAGACAGCTGGATTAAAACCACTACAGAATGTAAGTTATTACTAAATTATGCTTCACTGAGTCAATGCTGTTGCATTACTGTATCTGATTAAATAAGGAAAAATATTCAAGTGACGCCTCCCAGATTATCTTTATCAGAGGACAGAAACGATGCTCTTTCACCAGCCTAAAGATGGATTTGAAAGCTTTTTCTGGAGAAAGAAAGAAGGTGAGGAAGTGTAGCAGTTCACAGAAGTGAAAGAAGCCTGTGGAGTGGATGATTGCAAGGGCATTTAAAGTGAGGTAGAGCAGTCAGCAGCCGCACCTTGTGCCCCACCGTGATGTATCAGCCTCTGGTAGCAGTGCAGTCTCTGTTCCCCTTGGTGCCAGCGGGACAGGAGCACCCCTCGGTACCGTGATGGTAGCTGCTGCATTTGGCCTCCGCTGGGAGCAGTGAAGCGCAAGGGGCACAGCCTGGAGTCACCTTCCTGATGGAGCCAGCCAGCTCTCAGGGAGAGTTCAGACAAACTCTGAGTCTGTTTGGTCACGGCAGTTAATCCATTTATGATGAATGTGGCACGTTAAAATGCCTGTTTAGTTATAAAAAGGGGGGGATTTATTGCAGAAGGATGGTTCATACCTGATGCCTCTCCTATATCTCCTCTTGACCTGATGCGCAGATGCCTGGTCTTGTCCTGTGATCTCACATCAGGGTCTTGTGTGGGGGGAAGGGGAAGGAGTGTTTGGAGCAAGAGCTGCAGGAAGATGAGAAGGGTTTTTGACAGCATGTTGAGGTGGATGTTGTACTGGTGTTGATGCCGCTGGTCCCAATGCCATCAAGGCATTTCTTGTGGATGACAAGGAATCTAGGAAAGTAGTGATTAACATGCATATCAGTGTGATTGACAAGCTATGTTGCCTGCTTTGTGCTAATGTATTGCATGGAAAATACCTATTCTAAGCATATCAGAATCAGCATATAGATTTAGAGTACAGACGTAAATCAGAAATACTTAACACCCTTCCCAATAAATAAAGAAAAACGGTTTGATGGATCTTTCTGCTCAATAAACCATGGAGATCAGATTCTGTCTTGTGAGGGAATGTTTTTGACTAGCAGGGTACAAAGGGACAATAGGCAACATGCTTTCAGACTGCAGAAAAGACAAATGCACTTGCTTTACCCCTTCTTCCATCCCCAACGTTTGACTCCAAAGGCAAGAAAAAAACAAACATTAGATTTGATAACCTTTTGATAATATTGAGCTATTAAATATGCACAAACCAGGGAGACTGAAAAAATTATAATCAGCGATTATATTGTCTACCTTCCAAATCTGCCAAGACGACTGAAATGGAGTTTAAAAGTCTAGAATTGCACATATTTTTTATGTCTTTTCTGACAACATGCTGCATACATCAACGAGTCCATTCTCTGGTGGTGTTTTTTGTTTGTTTGTTTTTGGTTTCTGTTTTTCTCCCTTTTATCAGATCAGCGCAGAGGCCAGACTACATGTTTTATTATGGTACCCTTCAAAGATCACACAGCTTTCTAAACAATTAAGCTATTTCAACTTACCACAAAAGCAGTGATGCCACATTTGTTTGCTTAAATCCCTGCAGAACTGATGCTGTATAAAATGTGTGCAGTAACTCTGTGTGTTAACTCTACCTTCTGCTGGTATCACGCACAAATGCTCCTTCTCAAATTTCCTCTTTACACCAAGCTATAAGTAAACCTTTGCAATAGATTTCCCTTTTTTTCTCCACCTTATTTTTTATGAAATCCAAGTCAAGAGCCTGAAGATGATTTCTTAATGACATCTGTTTTATTTATTTGTTTATTTGTCTGACTGGTAATTTTTAAATCTCTGGTATATCATCCAGAATCAGCCTCCTGCTGCCAAAAATTATCTGTGTCCTTTGACTGAAAGATCAGCCACTTCCTTTGGTATTTTTATGCCAAATGTTAATCCTGGATCCTCTATCAGCAGCAAAAAGGTAACATTTTGCAGTCAGTTTCATGTGGAATAGTATACGCAACTTCTACCAGATGATTAACAGTACGGACCTGAATAAACATATTCCTGAGTGCTGAGAACAGAAATGTATTGTTAGATTGTCATCAACTAGAAGATCACAAACAGTGCAGCAAAACAGGTTTTTTTCCACCTCTAATTTCAGTGACACCATGTCTTCTAATATTTACAACTTCACCTTACAATAACCAGTTTATGCCTCCCAGCTAGGCTGGCTGGAGGAACAACCGCATGATTTATGTGTGAAAGCCATTTGCCCAGAATAAACTACAGTAAAATAAAGTATGCTCAAAAGTATAATTTAAGACTGCCATTGTTGTGCGAAGATAAAGCACATAAATTTGTATTTCATTTAGGAATAGTGCAGCAATCAATGCTTCCGGTAATATCTGGCGTAACGGATTCAGTGGGCTGTTGCAGGGCAATGGGGCTGTTTAAGCAGCAAGCTAATTTCCTGATACTATTTTTATGCACAGTATATAAAACCTTATAGATAATCATTTGGCTAATTATGAAAGCAAGTAGAAATGGCAGTGTGTGCGTGAAGGAAAAATTGTAAAGAAGGAACGCAAGAGCTAGATGACAGAACAATTAAAAAGATACAGTGAAAAGTAAGGACATCAAGTCATGAATAGAAGGAGAACGCAGGGGATAGCTGCAAGAGGTGAAAGAAATGGTGGGCAAAGGGAAATTAGAGGGCTGCATACCTCTATGGTGATCTCCCTCTAAAAAGGTAAGAGACAATCCCCCTACTACGGATCCTTTGTTGGTGATTGAGAAAGGCACAAACTGATTGAGACGTTTCCATGTTATACTACCACTGGCACAATAAAAAACAGCATATTCAGTAATTTATGTTCCACAAGCTGAAATATCTGTTCCATAGTTTATAATCTTCTTCCAAGCTGTCCTACAATGAAAAGGAGAGGTTATGGTGGTTGTTTGTTCTGTATGATGCAGCAAGTGCATTTATAACCCTGGCATTGGCAGCTCCACTCAGTATGCGCCACTTGTGGAGTGGCAGAAGCAGCAGGACAGACCACCACAGTCATCACAAACCTCCTGAGTCTCTGAGGTGGAGACAACATCTCCAGCACCAAACCTAAGAAACAAATGCAATGACATCTGGTAGAATTTGTCAGATGTTAATATGTGAATTCATGCTTGGTAAGACAGGAAGAAACGCAGATTTTCAGTGAAAGAGATGCCCAACATAGAAGAACTGAGAAAAAGCTGCAGAAATGAGTAGCAAAAGAGATAAGCAAAGGAAAAAAATAGTAGATCCTACTTCAAATGACCATTTCTCAAGCATACTTTAGATCATAAGTGAATTTTGTAATATGTCCTTGTTCTTGTGATGACTTCTCAAAAGATTTTGATGTATTTAAGTTAAGAGATCTTGACTATATACACACATAGTATAATAAATAAAAATATGTATCAATGAAGACTTCAGAATTCTCTTGGTATAAAATATAGTACCAAACCATCACTAATCATGTTTTTTGTCAAAAGGTACGTCCCCTTGTCAGTAATGGACAAGTATATCTTTAACTCTTTATTTAAAACTGAGGAAAGCTTCCAAATTCAGTAACATGCCTCAAAAATCTAAAGACAAGGAAGGGAAGTATTTAATATCTTCTTCATCTATTGCTAAGGCTCGAACTTGCACACGTGAATATTAAATTGTATCTGATATTTTTTCCAGACTGTTTCTTCAGTTCATCAAGATCCCATTAAATTTTGATCTCCTCCACCAGCTAACATAAGGGGAAAAAAATAACAGAAATCTACAGATCATGTCCAGTAAAAATGTTCATAGGTTATGGCCATAGGTTTGCTGGCTTCTGACTTTCAGGAGGCTTTCAAATGTATTATCTAAAACTACCCAGTTCCCTTAGCTATGGAAGTCCTACCACAAAAACAGCTTAAAGCTACAGAATGCCACAGGAAGTCATCTGATTGAAATGCTCCTCAGTTTTAGGGTCATCAATTTATACTGCATTAGAAATATTCATTCTGTTTAATCAGACCTATTATTTACAGAGTTTTCAATAAACAAACCAAGGAGGTGCTGTTCCCACCAATTCTTTGTTTTAGAAAGACATTTGTGGTGGTTTTACTCTGCTGGGCAATCAAACTCCACCACAACCACTCTCTCACTCCCTCCACAAAGGGATAGGGAGAGAAAATACAATGGAAAGGGCTAAAAAGTTGAGATAAGGACAGGGACATTGCTCACCAATTATCATCATGGGCAAAAGAGATTCAGCATAGGGAGATTAATGTAATTGATTGCCTATCACTAGCTGACTAGAACAGTGAGAATTAAAAGCAAACTAAAAACACCTTCCCCTCATCTACCCTCTTCTGCATACTCCCCAGGCAGAACACGGGAATGGGAAATGGGGGCTGCAGTCAGTCCCTGACTCTTTGTCTCCACCGCTTCTTCTCGATCGCTCCCTGCCCCTGCTCCACAGAGGGTCCCCCCACGGGATGCCGTCCTTCCTGAACTGAGCCTGTGGGGGCTGCCCACAGGCAGCAGCTGTTCAAGAACTGCTCCCACACAGCTCCGTACCACGGGGTCCATCCCCCAGCAGCAAACTGCTCCAGCATGGGTCCCCCACGGTCGGCAGCTCCTCCCAGACCCCCTGCTCCTGCGTGGGCTCCTCTCCACGGGCTGCAGCGTGTGGGACCCATGGGCTGCAGGGGGACAGCCTGCTCCACCAGGGGCCTCTCCACAGGCCGCAGGGAAACTGCTGCTGCCTGCCTGGAGCACGTCCTGCCCTCCTGCTGCACTCACCTTGGGGCTGCAGGGCTGCTTCTCATTCGTCTCTCCTAGCTGCTGTGGTGCAGCAGGTTTTTTCCCTTCCTTAAATCTGCTCTCCCAGAGGCGCAAACAACATCACTTATTGGCTTGGCTCTGGCCAGTGGGGGATCCCTTTTGGAGCCGGCTGGAGATGGCTCTGACCTGACATGGGGCAGCTGCTGGGCTCTGCTCACAGAGGCCAACCCTTACAGTCCCGTCCTGTCCCGTTCCCCATCCCCCCCTCCCCCCCACCTACCAGAACCTTGCCATGTAAACCCAATACAGCATTCACTGGACAGGATAGGTTTTCAGGCTCTGGCCACAGTGGAAGAATCTCTTTCAAATAATGTTTATGTTTGTCTTGTGTCTCATTGATACACCCGTGTCATTCTCAGAGCACTGTCCATACAGTCTCCTACCACGCTTGCATGCACCCCTTAGTAAGTTCTCATCTTGCAGTGCCCCACACAAGAAGCATCAGGTCACACCTCAGATTATACCGGATAGCTACACTGTCAGCACCGTGTCAGAGTGCCATAAAACTCTGTAGACCCAGTGGCCTCCGAGAAAACCCGTGAGAGTATTCACCCAAGGCATTGCTTGCAAACAGCCTAGTGACAGTGTTGTGGGCTCCCTGATACACAGGAACTGATCAGAAATCATCTGATGATTCAGGATGATGGGGAATTTGACAGCTGCTTCTCTCCAAGACCACGTGTTGTGTGAGAATACGTCACTGCTGCTACAACTACTACTACTGCTGCTGCTGCTGCTGCTACTGCTATTGCTGCCAACAACAGTAAGTTTGTAATAATGCTCTCCCTTTATATTGAAATGCCTTTCTTTCAGATTTGAAATAATCATGGCTACCAAACGGGGGACATAATCATAACTACCAGAAAAGCTCTTTTTTTTTTTTTTTTTTTTTTTTTTTTTTTTTTATTTAAAAATAATATTTTTTTCATTTTTTTTTTTTTTTTTTTTTTTTCCTGAAGCATCTTAAAAATTCTACCCTAAAATCCCTAAAAACATTTTGAGCCTCATGATGAGTGACTATGATTATACCGCTGTTAATCTTACATATAGATTGACATTTGAGTCACTTTCAATATAACAGATGAACTCAACTGCTGAGTGGTTCCCGTTATCTTAAAATGTTCAGTGACTTAACAGAGTTACAAAAAATTTACTTCTCTTCCAGGATGAGGAATTAACAGCATCCTGAAACACAGGACTCTTTTCTCAGGCTGTTTACTTTATTGGGGATATCTTTTCATTCGCCTGTTCATTATTAAGAGAATTTGTTTATCCACCAAATGACTGTTGAAATGCGGAGTGCAGGAGTAGTGAACAATTTACTCATTTACTTCACTATGCTTTTGCAAAGCACTAATGACAAAATGCAGGTTTGCTCAAACATTAATTAGCATCAATCCATTTACATTTCTATTATTACTACAGAATTCAAGATATATATGGATTATGAAAATGTAATGTCCCTCCTTGCATTTGTTTCTCTATGCACTTTTCTCTCTTGCTTTGCTGCTTGTTTAGGATATTTTTTTAAGCTGTACTACTTTGTGTTACTAAGACTTTCCCTTGCCCCTTCTCTTCTCCAGGCTAAACCAGCTCCCTCATCCTCTCCTCATATAAGAGATGTTCCAGACCATTGAGCATCTTCGTGACACCTGGATGGACTCGCTCCATAGGTCCATATCTGTCTTGTACGAGGGTGCCCAGAACTGACACTCCAGAATTAGCCTCACCAATGCTACATAAAGGTGAAGGATCATTTCCCTTGACCTGCTGGCAATGCTCTTCATAATGCAGCCCAGGAGGCTGTTAACCTTCTTTGACACAGTGGCATATTGCTGGCTCATAGTCAGCTTTTTGTCCACCAGGACCCCCAGGGCCTCTTCTGAAAAAGCTACTTTCTAGCTGCTCAGAGGAAGTGTGTACTGCTGCCTGGTGTTACTGCTCCTCAGGGGCAGGACAATTTCTTTTACTGAACTTCATAAGGTTCCTGTCTGCCCATTTCTCCACTATGTCAGTCTTCCTCTGAACTAGCACACCTATCTGGTGTATCTGCCACTTCTACCCTTTGTATCGTCTGCAGCCTTGCTAAGGGCACACTCTGCCCCATCATCCAAATCATTAATGAAGGGATTAAGTGATACTGGCCCCAGTATTGATGCCTGGGTTTAGACAGCTTTCAGTCTACCTTATTGCGCATTTACGTAGTCCATACTTCATCTCTTCATGAGCTCCTTGATCACTTCAGTTATTAGGAAGTTACCATCAATGCCCTTCAGAAACCTTTGGGACTACTTGTGCTCTGCTTTGTTTTCCCTCCAGCAGCTATAAGAGCAAGGTAAGTACTCCATGAGATGAAGAGAGATGATAGCTCAATATAGTAGTTCCACTTTCCCTTCCTACTAGTAATTCACCAAATACCATTATTTCACTTTTCCTTACAAACAGTATTTCAAAATAAATTTTGAACTAAATTTTGCATATCATGTCCTCCAAACATTTTAACTGTCTTGGTAACCCCCTGCAGGACTCATACCAGTTTGTCAATGTCTCTTACTCGATAGCCCTAAATTGGTTCCTGTTAACATAATCTTGTTCTCTTTGTACAGATCCCTACCCCCAGTCATCAACCACTCCTACAACCTTGCGTCAGCTATAAACTTGCTAAGGGTGCATTCCAACCCATCCTCCAGGTCAATAATATAGGCATTAAACAAAGTCATCTCCACTGTTGCTGGACCTCTGAAGGACACCAGTGGCAAATGCACAGTCTTCTCAGTCTTTATGAGGTATATATTTGGTTAGAGGGATACGTTTTAAATGACAGCTTTTAGAACCGAAAAAGAGTATTTAGAATTTGTTTGTCTATTTAAGGATCTGTCTTTACTTATTTACTGATCCATAAAAGCCATTCAATATAGCAAAGCTTAAATGTAAAATATCATTACACTACATTTCTGTTTTCAGAAATTTTGAAGACTCTTATCTAATCAAGTTCATTTTCTTTATTTATGAATTACTGTATCACACATGCTATTTCAACTCATATTTCTGCTTTATTACTATTGGACCTATATGTGAATTGCATGCTGTTACCATAGGCAAATGCAAAAGGCTCATAAGAAATATATTCTCAATCTCTTATCATTACAAAGAAGAAACCCAAAAGAAAGGTTCAGATAGATAAACTATATTCATTAAGTCTGAATTTGTTAGCAAGGTATACTTCTTCAAATTCAAATGGAATAATACAGAGTAAAGAGTAGAGTCAAAGTACAGAGAAAAATAATAATGTAAAGAAAATGTCTACTTTGCACAGGGAAAAAAGGCAGGAAGTGCCACTGCAAAAGGGCTGGCAGGTACTATGCTCCTTATTTTCTGCTACACATTACAAAGCTCTTTCATATTTTTCTAGTATCGTCCATCCCAGATATTCAAAAATCATGAGTCAGGCTCCAAAATATCATGAAACTGAATCTAATCATGATAAATTTTTATTGCCTATTTTATTTGCCTTTTGATTTCTGAATGCATCCTATTACCTTTTCAAGTTCTACCCTGCAACCACACAAGAGACTTCTATTTTTAAATAGAAGCATTAGAGTGGCTTCCTGACTGATAATTCATCACACCACCTTCCTCGCTCTTTCCAGCACTCACTTCAGAGAGCTCTCCTACTTGTTTCTTTTTTTCTTGAGTGCTATGGAAAGTCTCCAAGACAGTTAACTTCACTTAGAGGACCTAGAGTTCTCCCACATTTCCGTATGCCTGAAAAAAAGCCCTTTTGGGGCAATCCCAAGTCAAAAGAAGGGAAGGTTGATTGGGGGCAACAATGGAAGCAGCAGTTTTATATATCAGCTCAAACTAATGAAAGGAAGTGCTGTGCATTATGCGGTAGACAATTCAAAAAGTGAATCAACTAATAGTCAAATAAGATAGGCAATACTAAGAGACCATGTGGATAGTCTAGTGCAGCCAGAAATCACAACCATAGGGTCCTACTTGTGATGTCTAGACCAATGAATATTTAATTAACCCTATTAAAATGCAACAGAAAAAAAAAAAATGTTTTGAGGGGTTGGGTTTCTGCTAGTTGTTTTGTTGATTTATTTTGCTTTGTTTTGTTTTAGGGAAACTCAGTTGAGTAAATCTCCTGGAATGTGTGATACTTAGGATTGACCTTCTCTTTCAAATCAGGCAGCATGGGGATTTGATCAAGTGGCTGGAAACAGTGCTTAAGTATTTACAAGATAGGCAGACAAATACTGTTTGAAATTAAACATTCCCAGTTGTGTAAGTTTCTCTTCCAATTGAAGCAGTCTTGTCATTCATCTCTGAACAACTTCTATTACTTCTGTATTCATATTTATGATGGAGTAGAGCACAGCTCATGTATAGATATGTATCACTGATTTATCTACTATCTGTTTATAATACTATATCCACTGTTTTCCATTTCATTTGTTATGTATTGCACTTTGATTTTAATATATTTTCTTTCCTGATGCATCTGCCCAGTGAAAATGAATTTTAATTGAAAACTAAACTTGAACTCACTTAGAATATTTGAAATTTAGCATATCATTTTATACTATCTCACCAAATTAATTACATATGATTACATATGTGTGACAGGATGGTCTGAACTGTAGCTGAAGTACCACAGTGACGATAAACAACTAATTGCTAAGTTTAGCAAAGGTGATTATAATTAGACTGTCAAAGGATCAGTGTCAGAACGGTCCTGCTTAACATTTTAATTTTTATATGGGAGGAATAAACAACTGGTTAATTCACTGGAAATTTGCAGATGTTATTAAACTGAGTGCTAGTGAGAATACTAACGAAGACAAGAAAATAACAGCAATAACAACAATAACAGCAAAGAACTTAATTTAGAAATATGTTTAGAAAATAACAAAAGAGATTAAATTTTGGATGCTGCAAAATCATTAATTATCAAAGCATCCTGCAAAATGAAGATATTCAATAACAAAAACAAATCTGAACACAGAGCTAAAAGAAGGACTAGAAGCAGAAGATTAGACATGAAGTACACAGAGAAGGCAAAGAAAAAAGTATCAGGTAACATAAGCAGATGCTGGGAGGTAACAGTCCTTCGGGTGCAGAGATATACTTCCATTAATGGATTTAATTCTCAGACACAAAATAACTGGTTTGTTATGTAAAAACATAGGTGATAACCACGTACCACACGTAAATGTTAAGGTATTCCCTGGGTTAGGGAAGATTAGTTCATGAATATGAACAAGAAAGAAAATTATGAATACAGAGTTTTGCAAAGCAACTGGCCAACAAGCTAATTATCTTCATGTATCTGAAGAACACAAACAAAAAATACCCACCAAACAACCAGATACATTAATTTGACCAAACTTAGACATTTAGGGTAAATATTCTATGTTAGTTCTACAGACAGTGGAAGAAAACAGTGTCTTCTAGGACAGGATTCATCTCATGCTGAAGGCATATAAATGTATATCCACCTTGACTGTAAGGGCCGACTAGCTTAGACATACATTTCTAAAAATAGGTGTGATGAATCAGACAATATGTCACCTTAGTGCCTATCATCACATAGTTCAATTCAACTTTGTTTGGTACTACACATACATATGGATCGTGGTTGTGGATCTGGTCTTAAGAAGGGCCTTTATTTAGGAACCTTATAAGTCTAAACTAGCAGTATTTAGATAAAAGTAAGAATGAAATAATCTTGGATGACTATCAAGGCAGAAAGCCCTACAAACTAAGTGTATTAGAAAGTAATTGGAGCATTAGAAAGACCAACATCTCAAACTAGAAAATTCTATTGAAATTAATTATCTTGCAGAAATTTAAATAAATTTCTACGAAACATAAGAGGTCTCATACAGGAAAAATGAAACCCAGAACAAGAAGCTAGCCTTTTGGACCCAAAACCAACCACAGTCCCACACATTTTCCTATAGTACTACATTTACATATGCAGTCAAGTTTAAAGCCAAAGTATGCAACATATCCATCATATAATTTCCACTGAAATAACTGCAAATTTATATATGCAGTATTCAGCAAATAAAGATTAGCGATCTTTCACTGATCTGTGAAACATTTTAAAATCTTAAAACATCCTCAGTTTCTCATGCTAATGAGTTTTTTTGTCATCAGGGAGATAGGTTTCTAATTTCTCTCGAGCAGAAAAGGTCATACTGTGGTTCTGTCTATCAAGAAGTCCAAAGTGAAACAATTACAGTTTAGACTCCTATACTTCATGAACACCACCTGACTCTCAGCATTATTCCAAGAAGGAAGAGTAAGTACTCTACATGCTGATAACTCAAGGACATGTGAAAGTTTCTAGAGACACTTTTACCTTCACATATAATTTAGAAATAAATAGGGCTCTTTTCCTATATCAGATTTGTATCCCCACTGTTCTTTGGACCTCAGCACATCAGTAGGAATAAGAGAGGCAATTGCTGTGGGAACCATGCTTCTACTGTATGAGGGTGAAGTAGGAGTCAAGCAGGTGAACAGAGAATGGTGACACTCTTCTGCTTTCTCTCCAGAAAGCTCATTCAGTGAATGATGTAACTCCTGGAGATTCTGCCTTGCAGCAGGAAAACAAACGTGCTTCATCTGTTTATCACAGCCAATAGAAAGGAGTGAGATGAACACAATCCACAATCAGCTGTGCAGAGATGAGAGTATGATCTCAGATCTAACAGATATGGCGTTATATATTAAAACAACGGAAAAACAGCAGAAGCAAAGTTTAACCAGAAATAACATGAGAAAGGACCCACTGGTACAACTTTGCAAGAGATGCAGTAAATTCTTCACCCTTGGAAGATTCTGAATAAAGATTGCATATCTTTCAAAAAGAGATACTGCAGTTCTGAGGGAGAAAAATTAAGAAATTTTGCCATTCTAGCCTCCAATCTATGAAATACAGCAGAAATACTGTACCTGCTCAGCAAAAACAAGCCCATTCCACAATAAAATTTGGATAGGAATACATTTCTCTGCTATTCCTCCTGTTGCTAAATGCCTCCAGAATCAGCATCCCTCACTACAGCTTCAAACCTCACTTCTTCACATACAGGTCTCTATTAAAAACATTTGAGTCTTTGCATACCTTGTCTCTTAGATGGTAGCAAGCCATGAACTCCTAAAGGAGTCCTGTGCTTGGAAATTGCTCATAGGCTGTTAGGGAGGTACTTTTTCCTGATACTTCTCTTAAAAAGAAAATTCTGTGAAACACCTACTTCTTCTTCATGACATTTTATGTGACTCCTCTCTGTTGGATCTCTGCCTCTCCTGCTGACTGTGGGCAGATGAGAAAACATGGGGTGCTCAGAGTCAGAGGTCACGGGCAGCAGAAAGGAGCTCTGGAGCAGTAATGATGTGAACCAAGATAATGTATATGGTAACAACAAAGAAGAAGATCCCTGAAGTGGGAATCAAGAAGAGCTGTGGGCTGAGGAATGGGTGCAGCAGGACTCAGGACTTCACTATGATGCACATATAAGGTTTGGAAAATAATCAGAACTGTGTATGGACAACCTCAGAAAACAGTGCTTCATTCCTTTTTTATTCCAAAGCCCTTCTATATGTTTAAAATATTTACTGCTGCTCTGCGTTAAACAAGGAAATGCTTCTGATGAGATGGTATCAGCTGGTATCAGATAGACAGCATCTGTAAGTGCAAGATGCTTTTATTTTAGAAAATTGTCTATGCCAAAGAAAGATAAATAAACTTTAATTATTACATAAAACTATTTTTTTTTTTTTTTCACTTTCAATAAAGCAGCTCGACCACCTCAATCTATTTTGAAAGAAATCCTGATTTACTTCTTTGGATACTTTATTAGTCAACTAGTAGTCCACCATTCTCAGAGGATTTTGTGAGGCTGCCATACTTTAGCCTAACTGCAATAGATCCAGAACTTAATGAATTTTTATTTTAAAGTGCCTTGCCTTCAAAAGTAAAACAGGTCCCTGCATGATTTTCTCACTGCTTTACAGTGAAAGCTAAGAAAATTGCAGGCTATGCCTGCAAATGACAGCAGAATGAAGACATCACTGGTCATATTTCTTGTAGAGGCTGACAATTCTGCACAAGTCACAAATCAAAATCATGTAAATTGCTCCAAGAGCAATAGTATTCACCAGAGACTTGGATTCATTCAAACAGAACACACCAGCATAACAAGATCTGCTAAAGTTTCCCTGAATGGAAGTGTAGTATATGCAGTACTCTTTCCAGAATCTCTTTATTCTGCCAGATCTCCATTTTCATTTTAGAATCTGAGAAGAGGCATTTTGTGAAACTTTACAAGAAAGATTATAAAATATACATCTTTGTAAAATACCACACCAACAAGTCATTTATAAGGAGATGAGTGGAGAGGTACAGAACAGGAGCAAGTGATTTTGTGAAGAATTTTGAGGGAGGGGAAGGGGGTTTCATGTTAGTACGAACAGAAAATCTCAAACATTTATTTTTTCCATGAAAGAGAATTCTGGAAAAGGAAAGTATATTTTGTGCTGACAGAAATTTTAATCTCCACATGGCTAGATGTTTTTATTTTGACTTTTAGCTTTGACTTTAATGTTTAATACACCTTAAAACTCCCTAACATCTCAATTTAAATTCACCTTGAAAGCAAAATATAAGCACGTAATTTCAAAAATTATGTCAAAACTATCTGAGCTATCCTTCCTTTTGGGTTTTGAAACTAAGGCTTGGTGACAGCAATATGATTTCACAATTCAAGTGGTTTTGAATGAAATTGCATTCTGCATGAACAATTTTCTCTTTATACAAGAATTAAGCACAAGGCTTAGCAGCTTAAGTGAGGGGTGGCCTGAGTGCCCCATGGAGGAACTCCCCGGGCTCCGCTCCTAGGTTTCCAGGACACTATAAGGCCTCACTGGCCTGGTTTCCAGGTTTTCTGGCTAGACATGAGAGACCAAAGAAGAAAATTTTGAAACCAATAAAGATGAAGTGGGGGTGGTGGGAACTGAGTTCTCATGACCGTCTGCTAAAATCCCACTGAAACCTGGAGGTGATGGAAACACATTGTTACTACAGCCTTTTACATTAAAATTCCCACAGATTCCTAGGGTAGGCTGTAGCTGATGCAACACAAATCTCTACATAGAAGACATCTACATCTATACTAGCCATCTGAGCCTCCCTTTATACTTTGCAGAGAGAGATAAGCTTTCTCTAGGACACAATTCTTTTTATCTTAAAATAGCCACCTAAAATAGGTCAGATGAATTTTTCCGCATAGAAGTGCCAACTCCTTGACAGCATAGGGAACTCCGCCTCACTAGCTGAAGGGAGATACCCACAGCACAAACCTCTAAAGCCGGATCAGATGAACCACAGCCCTAGCAGAGCACTTCGGCTCTCTCATGCCCCGAAACACCACCAGATTCGTAATGCCAAACCTCTCTTCAGGGCTGTCAGCCCTTGCTGAAGCCGCCAACAAGCTCCTCCACTCAAACTCATTATGGCTAGGAAGCAGGAAGGGGAATACAACAAATGCAAAGCCCAAATCATTTTTGTCACACCAGATGCCTGCATATACACCATCGATATATTCAGGTGCATTATAAAGATCCAGTTCAAATGCCTGAAATAAACAAAAGGTGACACTAAGGAATCACAGAGGTGAAAGTAACAGACTGAGTAGCTTAGGGTAAAAATATAGCAAAAGCTACATCTCCTTTTTTTTGTATGAGAACTAGTAAGAATAGCATTTAGAAAGGGCTAGTGTAAGGCAACTGTTGTGTATCCTTTGTATATCTCTGAACCTTGGCTGCACTGAAAAATAAAATATTAGCATTTAGAAACTGAAACTGGATACCTTCCATGGTAGTTCACAAGAGTAGCTTACAAGGAATTTAGCCAGACTTGTATACTTACACTTTGTCTTAAATATATGTTTTAGAAAACAAAGAGCTACTGCCAAGAATCGTAATTGTCCTTTTTTTCTTTTTTTCTTTTTTTTTTTTTTTTTTTTTTTTTTTTTTCCTTGAAAAAATAACAGAACACCCTTTCTTCTTGTTTTCAGTTAGGTGATTTTAATAATAGAGATAGTGATACAGCAGTTTAGGAAAGCTAAAATTAGCATTTGACAAGTACTTTATTGTTCACAATTTTAATGCCTGTGATAAGGTATTGAGAAACTGTATTCTCTAAGAGGTAAAACACAATACCTTGCCCATACGAATGTTAAATGTTAAATGTCAAGAACTGACTTACCAAACATGCCATCTTTTAGTAAGTTTCACAGGATGACAATTTACAAAAGTTTTTTGTTTACAAAAATTTCTTGTCAAATCTTGTGACTGAGCAAGGCAATAATAACCCACCTACCTGAATGTATCACCAAATACAGACTTTTTGAATAATAAGACACTTTTTAACTATGTTTTGTCCTGGAAGATGGTTTCAAAGAACATCACAGAGGACATGCCTTTGTATAAGATGGAATTACAGATCATATGCTATGAGCTGCGCACATTAAAAACAATAGTTATTTTTTATTGTTTATGAAACAATACTCTAACGAATGAGTGATAATTGTAGGTTAAAGCCATAGTGAGATATCTATATTTAGTTATTTTCAAACAGAAATGCCTGTACATGTATAATCATGGCGTCATCTAGGTTGTAAAAGACCTGATCAATATCATCAGGTCCCATCATCAGCCTGACCTACTGAGTCCCATCACTAACCCATGTCCCTAAGAGCCACATTCACACCTCTCTTAAATACCTCCAGGACTCCTACCTACAATCCAGCAGGCTAGGTGCAATGGTTTTGTTTGCTGCATCTTAAGTCTGAAGTAGTTGTTTTCTTACTTAGGTAGGATAAGAAAACAAGCATGTATTGCTATTTTCAATGTGGAAAGAATTTGCTTATCAATGTCACTTTCTGTGAGTGTTCTATTGTTGTTGTATCTCTTTTTTTTTTCTTTTTTCTTTTCTTTTTTTTTTTTTTTTAATAAGCATAAAAGCTATGCCTTAAAGAAGCTGACACACAGCTATCATTGTGTCATTCCATTACAAAGGAACTGGTTTATTACTATAGAAAAGACAACCAACCTTTAAGTTAGACCAGGACATGTACATCTTTGTCAGAGAAAATACGCATTGGATAGACTTAGTCAAGTGCCAAAAAGCAATCAGAGTGCAAATCAGCACTCCTCAGAAAACCCCAGTGGTAGAATTAAATCTGGTTGTATGCTCAAACCATGTCCCTGTCACAGCATGTGAATGCTTCCCGTCAACTTCATAGCAGGTCAAAGCACTGACTTCACAGTCCTTCTACTGGCTACTAGCTCTCAGAAATCTAGGTAAGAACAGAAGAATAACTTTCAAGGACTGAAACATTGTTCTTTATCCACCATTAAAACTATTTTTAGATTTGCCTAAGCCTGTAAGAATCTGCCAGGCCGGTCACCCTGAAGATAAAAATGGAGAACCTCCAGATGTCAGTCACACAGTGAAAGACAGAAATAAAGTGATACACAGACAGCTCAATTACACCTGGCCGCCCACCCCTACAGTTAAAAATCTCAAGGGAACAGTTTCCCTTACAACACTAAAAAGCTGATCTGTGGTTGGATTCACAAATCTGCAGGTGCAGCCTTTCTGCCTTCCCACACCTCCTGTCCAACAGCACGAGGATCTGGGCTCTCTGCAGAACCCAAGTTCAGCCTTGCTTCAGTTAGAGGTGGGAAACACATCCCAGTGAGTGCTTAAGCAATTTATTTATTTTTTTTTTTTAATTTTATTTTACACATGGAGTGCTTCATCATGAGTGTCCAAGGCATTTCCTCTTTCAAGGAATTGGCAATACCGTAATTGGAAGTGCATGTTAAATTATAGGAGCTAAAAGAAATCAAAGAAAGCATTCAGTTCTCAGCTTAGTGCCTAAGCCACCGTAAGTGCTCTGCTGAAGAAAGTTTTCTGAAAGACCCCTGTTAAACTAGCTTCACTTGATACAAAGAATTCAGATAGTTCTTGCAAGAGTCCTTCTTTCACCTCATAGTTACCATTCACATGCTGTAGTGAAGGCCTAATTAGCTGAAATAAAACAGTAGCAAAACAAAAGACTGAGAACTCTCCCCAAAACACCCTACTGAGCAGTAGGGCAGTGCTCTCTCGTGGGAAGCAGAAAGTGTGGATTCAAAGCCACAGGACAGGGAGGAGCTCCACTCACCTGTACTCATGAAAGAAGCTACAATGCTCTTCAAGCTCTATGCAATGTTACGTGTTAGATGATGTGATTTTTATTTTTTACTTTTCAACAGAACTAACACAAATATTTCTAGATGCATTTTTTTTCTCTTCCTAGTTAATTATGCAAAAAGTCAATTATCTGTCACAGTCCTGAAAGATCTCACATCCAAAGAGCCAAGCACCTCTTTTTTCTACTTAAAATAAAGTTAATTGGAAGGTTGTATAAGGTCACTTTTGGCAGATCTGGGTTCACAACATTAATAAACAGAATCAGCTCTCTTATAGCCATACTGTCCCTGAGAGACTATTAAATCCAAGGACCTCTGCAGCTTGTCTGTAATCAGTACTTAAAATTCTACACTCTCAGAACCAGTAAGAAATATCAGAAATCTTCATGCCCCACATTTTTGTTAAACTCTTACAAGCCATCATGACATGTCTTTTTTATTCCAGGGGTTGATTCAAAAATATAATTACAAGTTCCTTGGATATTTCAGTTTGAATTGTAGAGGCCAGTGCAACAGAGCTGAAGCTTTGCAATACAAATCTATTGAAGGTTTATGTGGTGAAAAACATTTTTGAGTTACTCCTAGAATTAGAAACTAAGAAAATACAATAAACAATCATCCCCCTACATTCCCCCAGTCCCAGTGAAACAGAATTAAAAGCACTGTAAATAAGCAAATACCATTAGGTTTTAATTGCTGCCCACCTACACTCATATCCACTCTTTCCAGTTATTTAAGCTGGATTGTTACTGTGCATCTTTGTAGTTTTACATGAGAAACTAAGATGTGCATATTTTTCAAGTCTGCATATCTATAATTACATTTCCCATAAGGTCTTATAAACAGATAAATAAAACAGTGAGTTGTATTGAATGTAATTTACAAAACAGAAAAAAATCATAAAGAGTATATACAGTTGATACATTTGTGTTATATTATTAAACATGGAAGCTATCTTCAAGTGACTTTATAGCATATGGGATCGTGTTTGTTGTATGTTGAAGCACTTCAAAAACTACACAAAGTGCTTATGAACGAAATGCACAATTAAAATTACATTAGAATTTCTCCCTTGGATAATTTTCTAGAGCCTCACAAGAAGACATATAGTGCCTTCTTCCCATTATATAATGCGGTGCAATAGTTATTGGTGTAATAATGTCTAATTTTAATAACTTAATCGTAACAGCATAGTTCATGTTTAAAGGATTATAGATAAGCAAATATTTTTGATGCACTGCTTTGTAACATCAAAATATCAAGCAATTTGCTACCGTATATGGAGAACATATACATATATACATGTACAGAGCGTGTGTGTGTTTGAGGGCACCTGCTCCACAGCACACCTCGGACGCAGAGACAGAAGCTCAGGTCAGTGCTCTCCTTATACCATTTATACCTAGCTCCATGGAAACCCTATATCTTGCATGTCCTTAGCATTTCACCAACGCAGAAAGCAGGGCTGTGACCAGGGCAGCTCTCTCCCCTGATATCACAGCAGTGGGAAGAGAAGAAGGTGACCTACAGAGCCGTCACTGGGGAGGGCAGGAGGAGCAAGGCACCACAGGCAGTGCAGAAGAGCAGAACTCAGCAAGCCATGCATTTGGGGAACGCTTCCCAGGTACCTCTAAGCCCTGGAGAGCCACAGGTTTATTATCTCACCCCATCTGTACGCTCTTCACTCCTGCTCCTAGCAGTTCCTAGGGTTGTAAACTTCCCATCGCGGCCAGGCATCCATCTATCAGCCCAGATTTTTCCAGGCCATCGTGTACTGTGTTTCAGCAGAGGAGGATTGGCCAGGATGGGAGCCAGCTACACACCTGCACCATACCTGCGTATCGTGGAAGGTAACCTGGAGCTCGTAATTCCTCAACATCCAGGAATGCCTGTGTAAGTGCTGCAGGGCCAGGCGGACAGCGGGCAGGATGCCTGCCGTCAGGTTTCTGCGGTCAATCAGGCAGCTGGTGGGTGAGAGCCCAAGAAGGGAGAGGCGAGTACGATTCAGTCCTTCAGAGCGCCTGGCCACCAGTAGCACCAACAGCACCAGAACGTCTACTTTCCAGTTCCAGGGAACCATCTTTCTGGGTGTTTTTTTCTTTTTTTTTTCCTCCTTCCCCTGCAGTCTGCATCCCTGAGGAGCCGGCAGGCCTCAGACTCTTTGGTCGCCTGACATTTTGCAGCTTTCCTCTGCTTCAGTCAGCTGTGGCCCTCTAAGAAAGGAGCTAATTGTTATTAAAGGATAAAGACCTCTCTACGGCTGGCTTTTCCAATTTGGACAGTAATCCTGCTCACAGCAGTGCTGTGAATCAATACTTCACAAGAATAATCTCTAGGCAAATTGCTCTGCCAAGTCTAATTTTAAACACGTGTCATTTTAAACATTTCTGTAGCAGAAAAACTCATCCATAGGTGACAAATCAATAAACAAACTAGTATGATTCATTTGAAAATGGGTATTCGAGGGACTGATCAGCATGGTTGTGCACTGAACTCCTATTTTCAGCATTCTGTACACAGCTGGGCAGGAAGATTGTTTCCGCTTGTTTCATCTTGCACATATCAAATTTTCAATCAGCTTCATACAGACCAAACAGAGAATACAGAGTGCTGCGTATTGATGATACTTCATATACCTCCAGTGCAAAAGCTGTGTTAGCTCAAAGCGATATATCCCGTGCCTGGTTCTGCTTTTCTCAAAAACACTCTTTTTTCATTAAGATCAGTGGAAGTTTTGAGCGTGCACAGAATTCAGGTCTGTCTCTCCCATGCACATTCACGCAGCTTTGGACAGGCATTTCACATACCATCTTAGCTAGCTAAGTACTTTCATCACTCTATTTGCAGCTTTCCAGGTAACAATGCAGGCCATGGAATGGAGTGTGTGCTGTGTGCTCACGAATGCAAAGAGAGCAGTGCTGCCAGAGAAAATCTTTGCTGCAGGATAACCTAAACTCACCAGGGGAGAAGGGAACAGATAAAAGACCACCACACTACAGGAGATCCAGCAGTTGCAGACAGCAGCCACATTTTCCCATCCCACCCATGCCCAGAAAGACCCCACACTTACTGGGATGCTGATACTGGAAAGGGGGGGAATACAAGCACCAAGCCCACAGATGGGGAGGGGAGGAACATCTGGCCTGGGAGATGCTTGTTTATCCAAGGAGAAAAAAGCTCCGATTTTCTGGGCAGTCTCATTATACACACAGCTGAATAGCAAATTGTTTTGCCATCTTGTGGAAATGCAAGATTTCAAAAGAAATGCCCTGTGCCAAGCTGGGATGGAAACCCAAAACCTCAAAGGTTTTCATGACTCAATAATCTGAAAGAAAAACAAATGGAAGGGCTCATAGGCAGAAGTTTGATTTGATACAAATCAAATTTGAAATAATATGTTCAGAGCCTGGCAATTTATTTCATGAATAGTTGACATTTCAAAACAAAGTACTAGTTTGATGCAGAAAGTAAGGTGTTGTTTTTTTTTTTTTTTTTTTTAATTTCAAATTTTCAAAACACAGTGTTTCAAAACATTTTCAGGTCAATAAATTCTTTTGAAACTGACATACAACCAAAAAGCTTCAAGAGAAAAACTCCCAGTGAAGTCTAATTATAAGCACTCTAATTTATAATTACAATCTATAAACTGTATGACATAAGGGCAGGGAAATACACAGACAAATAAAAGCAAAAAGAGCAAAATAATATTGAATAAAGAGGCAATAAATGTCTGCCTTGGGCCCAGGGACTAGCCCTAAGCAGGAGATACGCTCAATTTATTGCTAACTGTCCGCAGTGTCTCTTCTGCCAGCTCACTCGTGCAACTGGGTGGGCAAGAAAAGAGCCCAACCAATTATTATTATTGCTCTCTGTGAATTCTCAGGCACTAACTCAAGATGACATAGCAATACCAGATGTACATCCATTGCTAGTCTTCATCACCACTGCCTATAGCTACAATGCTGTACTGAGCCCTTTGTGTGGGGAAGGAAATATTGCTTTTCTTCCTGTGCAAGGCAATGTCCAAATCAAATGCATCAGGGTCAAAATTCATTAGTGGAATAATCCCCTAGCCAGAAATTTAGCACATTAGCTGGGCACAAGACTAATTAGGAGGCACACTCTGGAAGCACAGTCCTACGTAGCAACAATGTAATGCCACGGCTTGATAGGTATTTTCTATTCCATATTCTTATGATTCTGTAACATGATTATTGAAAATATATCTTTTAAGTATTTTTTTAAACTCAGAATGAAATTCTTCCCTGAGCAGAGGGCCAATGTAGGCCAAGATGTTACTTAAATCCCATTTAATACCTTTCTTAGAGGCTTAAATAGGATTTTGTTGGTGAATAGTCTTTGGACCAGCCTTGCTTACCAGCATTATTTCAATATTGACTACACCAGGGGAGAGGAAGGGAGGAAAGCAGGATACTCATGCTGCCAAACCTCAGCAGCTAAGGTGCTCTGAACTGCTCTCCTCCTATGCCTAAAAGCTTTTCACCAACTCAGCAGGGAACATGGGGCTGCATGAGGTCCCAGCTTTGGCTCATATTTAGGCAACAAAAAAATGTGATTTGAATATGTGTTCAAAATGTGAATCTGCTAGCACACCTTGTTCAACCCCTGTTGCCCCTGATGATGGATTGAAATTCATGAGAGAGAAATTATGTTTCAGAGGCTATGAAACCATTTTCAGCAACATATAGATGGACATAAATTTTAAGAGCATGCATTTTAGGGAGCATCACCTCGCTTTATAGGTATGTAAGTGGCTTCAGTCTAGAGGAGTGTTATTTGTTTTGCTTTGTTTTTTCTCCTTGTGCTATATTTGTGCCTCCTTAGCAATGCTGCATTTAACCTATAACTGGCAAAGGAACCAACAAGATAATGGACAAGTGCAGATTCATGTTACTTGCTTCCTTATAGTTTGCTTCCTGAGAGAAGCACTTAGGTTTCTAACCAGATGAATATTTCTTATACAGTATTCTTATTGCTAATTAATCCCATGATATTTGCCAAAACATGCCCATATGTTTTCATTTTGATGAAATAACTAACCATATTTGCCATATATATGATTGATCATACAGATATCATTTTCAGCCTCAGAATAACATCTCCCGAGGTTTAATACCTATAAAAGCACATTTGAATGTCCTTGTCATACCTTTGAGAAAATTCAGTTAAGAAACTATATTCAACACCCTCAGTATGTACTACGAAACACAGCAATTGTGAAATGCTGATCTGCAAAATCAATTAACTGTATCTTGCATGCAGTTCTCAAATCTGAAGCTGAATTTTCACTATTATTTGAAATGTTAATCATTTAAAAATTTGATTTCAGTGTCAGAAAATTACGGCCATTTCATTTTACACCTTGCCTTCCCTGCTATTTTGGGGGACTTTACAAAAGGTAGATAGATACTTGTTATTCAGCACAGTAAGGACCACTCTAGGTTTTGCAAGAGCTAGCTTAAAGCCTTAGGACACAACTGGTGACTAGATGACTCACTGTTGGCATCTCCATTGTGACATCTGCACAGACAAGCTGAGTAATTTTCAGTGAGGGAAACTGTAGGAGGAAACCATGCCCCTTGTAGGAGCACAGTCCTTAAGAACTTAAAAAATAAAAATAAAAATAAATAGCATAAATGTCTTGCCTATAGCCAATGTATTTCAAAGGCAAAAGGGGAAACCTTTTTTGTGTTGCCTTTTTTACCACATTATTCTCTGTCTTTATAGCATTTTAAACTGAGTTCTCAATCTCCTGATCAGTATTTCTGAACCATAAATCACTTTAAGAATCATTAGTTCCTGTAAAAGGTTGACCGTACACTACGTTAACTGCGTTAAAGGCTGGCTATATATTCAAGCTATATGTCACCTCATTCCTCCCACGCAAAACTTCATCCCCCTTGAGTAACACCCATTAACATTTATAGGATATTCTAATCCCAGTCTCAGATGTTAGTTTTTTCAAAGTAGGTTATCATTCACCCCTCTTGTCCCCTGTGTCTCCAATCTTGCTGCTTAATCGCTCAGTGTAATTAGAGTACGGAGCATTCACATATCCTGAGAAACCTCAGTAATGCATTGGAATCCATTACGATTTATTTTGGATGGCAATTCCTGCTCTTGTATCAAGACCAAGCCTCTACCTGTGCCAAGAGCAGCTCCAATGTCGAGGTACCATTAGCTGCTCTAGTGTGTCTCAGCTTTTCAAGTAGCCAGCTGTTTAGCTAGAGCTATTTACCTCCAACAGCACTACCCGAACGATCAAAGTATCTGCTTCACCACTGCCCAACCAGGGCTGACCAGATTTGCTCATAGCTAGCCAGATTTCCTCTGAAGAAGGCAAATGAAAACTGTTTGTGCTGCAAACCATAGTGTCTCGCTTCTCCTGTGTAGCCTGAAAATCTCAGCTCAGCTCCTTTACCCCTTTCCCAGCATTGCAGCACAAAGATCAGATTCATTTCCTTCGTGCTCAACAGCAGGCTTGAAGAAAAGAGATAATATTACTAGCATATACCGCATCAGTGAGATTATTCCTCAAGTAATCCATCAAATTCTAGTGGCAGCACTTTGAGAATGAAGATGACAAACTGTGAAAGATTCAGAGGAAAGCCACAGAAGTACACAAAAGGCTGAAAAAAAAAAAAGAGGCAGCTCGGTCTATCTAGTTTAATGCTCAGGGGGGCCTTAATCTGTACCTTGCTGTATAATAATCTAGAATGGAAAAATGATTTCTAGTAATACCAAAGTTTTGAACTCACCAGTCAGGGAAAAAGTGTTCTCTACCCTTCAGTTAACTATCCCCTTTAAATGAGATAACCTTTGCCAAGGTCAAGCATGCCATTTCCATAGGCAGTAAAAATCCGGTGAATATGTGTTAGTTACTAAAATGGCTGTTTTTTGTTTTTTTTTTAAAAAAAAAGGTCTGATTTTTAAAAGTACCTGTACCTTGCATTTTCTTCACAATCTTTGAGATGCAATAATCTAATCCTGAAGGATATTTAACTCCAATAATATTGACATCAATCCTGAAAGGAACTGTATCCCAAAGGCTGAACAAAACTAGCATTTTATTTCACCAGGCAATCTGAAAGTTTAAAGCCAGTAACTATGAATGCCTTTGTTCTTAATTAAATGTGGCAATTCTAGCTCTTTCTCATAGAAGCACATTGCATTTTCATAGGTGGGCTGGCATGCTAAAGTGCTGAGCATCCCACTGATGTTGACAGGAACTGAAAATCACTCGGTGCTTTTGGAAAAGCAAATCTTCAGTTCAGGGACCTAACTTGAAACTTAAAAAAAAAAAAAAAAAATAGTGATCTGAAGTGATCTGAAGCTGATACCATCAGCATTCTTTATAAGAAAAAATGATGAGAGGAGGAGGGAAGCCTGTCTAAGTTTAAAGATCTGGAATGTAAAATGTCTTTATATTGCTTTCTTTATGTAGCAGTAGCTATTACTATTTAATTTATTTTACTATGTCACATAAAGTCTTCCTGCCACCAGTACATCCCTCCAGACTAGAGTCTCACCAACATCATGGAATTCCGTCCTGCCTACAATTTTTAGAAAGGGAAAAAGTGGAAGAGAAAAAAGAAGAAGCAGGCTCTCTGTCAACCTCTGGTAAATTATTGATACTCAGTTCTCCAAATTCACAGAGGTGAGGGGAAAGCAAAACTCAAGGTGCTTTTACAGAACTTAAAAGTGATATGAAAGACCCCAGAGAAAGGCAGAGCCTAATGTTTTTATACTGTACATGTATATTGAAATATTTCTATATGATGCTGTTAAGATGCACAGGAGTGAATGTCTGAAAATTACAATGCCTGAAAAACATTACAGGCTATATTATTTACCATACTAAGTGTTAATTTGTCAAAAGCTGTCACTTTATATTGAATAACAATTGTAAAAGAAGATATGTGTTCTTCGCAAGAAAAGCATTAAATTTCCTGGGAAAGCAGGAGCAGTAAACAGTGGAAAGAAAGTTAATTAACAACCCAGAAGGTGCTTCTTACTACTTTTCCCTGGAGGTTTTGGATGTAAAATGGTTACTTGGACAGCTATTGTGTGTCTGTAACTTCATATAATTCTGGAGGTCATTGAAGCTGCAGCAGAGACTAAGGCCAATCTTAGATAAGGGGCATCAAAATCAAAATGCATAGCTGCTTGAATTAAACAGATCGAAAAAGTATCTTCTTTTAAAGATATGTGCTAGTGACTCTTTAATCAAAAGAAAGAAAAGAAACAAACAAACAAATAATAAGGATCTGAAAATAACCTAGATAACATCATCAGCTCCTCCAGTGGCAATTGTGGCAAAATGGTCTTTACATCCACAGAATGGAAGAGTATCAGCAGAGTGTAAGCTGGAAATAGCAATGCACCTTTAAGGGGAAATTAATGACAATCGCAGAGGAGAGTTTTCCTGTGAGGAGGATTTGGGGGATCCTGAAGACGCAATTGGAGGGCTTGCTCAGTCACTCATTGATTGAGGAACAGGCAGAGATCCCCAGGTGAAATATATGGCCTATATTGTAATTGCTGGCTAATCCTAATGGTCCTCTGATCTTAAAACACATTAATTATTTAAGAAAAGTACCATGGCCATAGCAGGAAACCTAAGTTTTCTAATCCTATCCCTCACTTTGCTCACTTTCAAGCAATTAGTCCATTATCTGGGCCTTTATCTCTCAGGAGCCTCAGTAAAACAATTTGGACAGCCCTACTGAATTAGCCCTTATATTCTAAGATCTTTGTGACTTATTTTCAGATGGATATTTACCTTTAATCTGTTAGCTTTCATTTTCACACTCGGGAATACTTATTTGGAAAATGCTATGGATAAAATTGTCAGAGCTGAAGTCTTATGATAATGAAAAGCTAACGACATGGAAATTGGACATCAATCACTGACTTGGCAATGAGATTACACGGTTATTCCAACAGAAGGAAAAAAAAAAAAAAAAAAATCTGAAAGAGCAGAGTTTGGTGTTTGCTGTTCCCATGCAGCAGGCAGCATAAAACAGACCCCAAATCCAGCAGATGTTACCCATAGCAAAATCCTCCAAAAAGAGAGGCACCCCTGGCTAGCAGAAAAGGCTCTGTCATCCCTCAAGCATAAGCAGCATGGCAAGGGGAAACACCATATGACTGAAGATATATTTCAGCTATTCTTAGGGACACTTTGTTTAAGTCAGAGTGATGTTGTGGCTGAACCAGTTTGCTTCAGGAGTCAGGCTACTGGTATATATAAACGCCAGAACCAGGGGACAAGGAAAGAACTAAAAATATCATTTCTAGCTCAGATAGACCCACAAATCAGACAACAGTGTGACTGGCTCCTCAAAGGCTTCAGGCTCTGTTACTAATTTAGTTCCAGGATCCCTAGCACAAAATAAATAAATAAATAAATAAAGTGATATATCTGTACTGCACCCTTCTCTGCTTGAAATGGAGGTCTGGCAATGTATGGGGCTGCCAGATACCAACACACATCTCCGCAGGACTGAGTCACATCAGTACTGACTGACCTCAGTGTACTTCTCTGCTTGCCCCAGCTGCTCCCAAAAGTTAGCTGAACCACAATAGATCCTGGTTGTTTTCCTCTCTTAACTTCCACCATTCATCACCTGAGCCAGAATTCTGTATGCAATGGTTCAAACCTTCCTGAGAAAGATTCTTCCTTTCTGTGGTGGCAATGGCCTCCGCTTGAGTGTCATGAAAGAACTGTTTGGTTCCCAGCTTCTGCAGTTTCTTTAAATGCATTGCTGTTCTGCTATGTGCCATGAAAATTTCCATAAAGCAATGAAATTCAAAGCAAAGAACAAGGCTCGAGACACAAATGCATACATAGCTGTGCTTACATCAATAATGTGAGATGCTGATCTGATGCCTGATCAGAAATGCCTTGACACGTGTTTGTCTATTTGTTGTCTTCTCAAATAGCTGCATGTGTTCAATTAAAACAATGCACATATTACATTGACAACTTTTGGTGTGAATGCCATCATTAAATGTCTGCCTTCTACCTCCTTCCTCTCCCGTTTCCTACCACAAATATTTTCTTCACAGTTATCACCAAGACATTACACCCCATCTTTTCCACAAACCTGAGTAATTTGCTTCAGCTGGTAACCATTTCAGAGAATAGGGTCTTCCCCCTCTTTCTGCAAATCTAAAAGGAAACTCCTTCCTGGATTTACTAAAAAATAACTTTTCCATGCTGACAGTGTGTGTTTGGCATTTGAATCAAAAGATGCCATAACAGTGTGTTTTGCAGTGTGCATAGGATAAGTTATAGATGAAATTGCAAGACATATGCCAGGAAAATGATACATTGGCTTTAATCTCTTTGCAGAGATATTTAGAGGATATACATTCTGCAGGTCTGAGATCCACACCCAGAGGAGTGGGTGCCGTGAATACATGATTTCTCTCCTCTCCCCACCCACATCTTAGCATCAGTGGAAAAGCCAGCAAAGAATTAACATAAACGCTTAACTTTTAGATGATTCCCTCCAAGTTTATAAAACTCAAAAGCAAAAAGAGGTTATATGCCTCAAGCGGAGCCATATTGCATGGAAGTCAGAGAGGATGCTGTCTGTTTTATAATATACGCTCATTTTATAATATACAAATGCATGTGACAACACAAGTGTATCGTCAGCTTAATGTCTAAACTCTTTGCATATATCAGAAAGCATTAAGTACTTGGTGATATTTAAAGGTAAAAAATTACCCCTCTACTTCAACACACACCAGGCACAAGCTCGTCTGATGATACAGGAACAAGTATCCTGGCTTGGCTCTGATGTTCCACGCTTCCCTGCACAAATCCAGTGGCTGTCTCCAACCTGTGCCTCCTGAGACAGGGAGCCTAGGCAGCACACCATACGCATTTCTCTCGAGGGACCTGCTCGAGCTCCATT
>CM021766.1:93423408-93630829 GCA_011076525.1 Nettapus auritus | reverse complement strand
GGGGGGATGGGGATGCTGAAAAACACTGAGATTTTCTTAGTAAAAGAGGAAAATAAAAACTATTTATAACATACCTAGATTGTAACTTTTTGTCAGGTAAATTAGGCAAGGCACTTTCTATTTAATTACAGAACAGAAGAAGGCAAATATGCATTAAATGTCAAGAAGTTCACATTTTCCTTATAAGATTTTGTGCAGCTCTGTGTATGTTTCCGAGCCCACCTTTCTATGCCAGCTTGCTCTTTAAAGGTATTAGAGTATGTTATTATTATATAAAAATGAAATTACATCAGGATTACTACAAGTTATTTGTAGTTATTAGAGAAAATGAAATAATCTCACCACCATAGTATGAGTTCTTTTCTCTCTTTGTGATAATATACCCCACTTAGTTCTGGAAGATTTTTTTTCAGCTTGTCAAGACTCCTTTTATCTTCCCAAACAAATGACAGACTCCTAACCTGCATTCACAGCTATACATGTTTAGATTCAAAACAAATTCAGCCTCTCTGTGCAACATTTGCAGCATCAGTCCTAAAAGAAATCAGGAAATATATTCCATATTCAAGGGAAGATGTCCAGATGCGGAAGGGCAGATATCCAACTTCCATTAAAGCCCTTGTCTTCTTCCACTATGCCTCTTCCTCTACTTTCTGCATGGTCAGTTTTTGCCTGATGCAAATTAAATACTGTTGAAATTCATAACGTTCTCTATTAGAGTGCTTAGTTCCTTATTTTAGAGTTATTGTGCTTTTTTTCCTCCAACAGATGTGTGCCAGGATGCTTAAGTAATTATCATCTTTCCTGATTTACATGAAGTTGAGAACTGCATCAAGCATGTATAGCATTTATTTCACTGCTCTACAATGGATTTATTTGCATTTTCAGCAAACTGATGTTACAGTCACAGGGACAGGAAAAAGAAGAAATGTTATATCACAGTTATTGATCTAACATCATAAACTACCAAGTGCCCTTAACATCTAGGACCTGGTCCAAAGGCCATTGGGATCAGTGAATTATTGCCATTACTTTCAATGGGCTTTGGATAAGACTCCTTACAGATGATCACTCTTGTTTCTAAAATAACCTAATTATGGCACTGTGTCTAAGAGTCTCATCTAGAGTTTGCTCCTGGTCTCATTGAAATGAACAGGACTACCTTAAGTCATTAACCTACACTGGCTTTTGCAAATACTTATACCTGAGCTGTATTTTATTCACCGAACCTAGGCAGGAAGGTCCAAACAAATAAAGATGCGCCCATGGGCTAGCAAAATGGGGTTCACTGAACTGGATCAGGGTCACAATCCAGACACATTTAAGCACCAACAAGAGCACTCAAGCCAGCAGCCTCTGCATTTGCATGTACTTGCTGTGACCCATGGTTAGATTTTGTGTCAAAGGTACAAATCATAGAATCACAGCTGGTTGGTAAAGGACTGTAGGGAACTATATGCTTAATTCAGCTAAAATGTGTTGATAAACACCAGGGCTGCTGTTTGTGTGCTCAAAGGGTAGAGAGTTTGCATACTGAGAAACAACAGTCCAACTTAGAAAGCCCACTGCAACTCTTCCGATGGTTGGTCAGAAAGTAAGGGCATTCTTATGCTCCATTGCACAAGTCAGAGATAACAAGCAAACAACATTCAGTTCAACTTTGCCAGAAAACTACCTAAATAATAATAAAAAGGATCCAATTTGTTCATTTTCATGGTATTTCTACAATTATTTTTCATGTTCTTTTTATTAAAGTATTATGTAAAGCTGCCACACAAACATCGGTTTGTAGCAGTGGGTGATTTTTGAACTCTGTGAGGGAGTTTCTGAATCACTGCCATACATTTCCGAAGCACTACAGACATATTACAATTATTTTCTCGAGCCGTTCAAAAACCCTGGGTGCTCAAGGTTTCACAGTCTCTTTTCAAGAACTGACAATGTCACAAGCATCTGCAAAGTCCTGAAAGGGAGACCATCTCCCCGGTCTGTGATTATGTAAGGACAAGGATCCAGGCCCATCAGGCATATCTATTCATTGGCAACCTCAGGAAAGAGGCTGAGCACCAAGCGGGCGCAAGAAGTGATCTACCCTCCTGCTTCCCGTAAGTGCCCAGAAGAAATAAGATAATGTCTGAATGGAGTGAAAAAGTTTGCACTGCCGCTACATATTTAATGGCTATTCCAGCCATTAGCCTGCTCCGTTTTGGTGCAGTCAATCCAGTGCTCCTTAGGAACACTAAGTTATTTACTTGTCACTGTTAAGCATGCAATAATGACCCAACTGCTCTCCAAATATATACGTTCACCCAACTTAGCATTCCATAACCATCCATTTATTAATTGCTTTAAAAGCATTCAAGGCTACCCAACAAGCTGGCAACATGATCCTGATTCTTTATGTCCCTAGAGTACAAAACAGTAAAAAAAAAATGCAGTTTTTTAAGAAACTGATACTCATTCCAGAACAAATAGGGCATGCTTTTTTTCTGAGTATTTTAATGCCAAGTACCTTCGCTGGAACCCAAAATCTGTATTAACAACTTCAAAATGTTTGGACTGCAATAAAGCGTGGTACCTTATTGATTACGGCATTTCTGGATGAAGAGGGAAGATGTTGCCGAGGAAGATCTGCTTCCCCTGCATGTGTTATTTCTGTAACAATTCCATCCAAGGGATGGAGCTAAATAGAATAATGTAATGAAATCAGGATTAGGAGAACTGTGATTCTTTTTTTCCCCAGCCAGCGCCTCACTTTATGAAACAGGTAATGTCATTCAGAAAATCCCCCATAATTCTTTTCATTATGATTGCAGAATTCCCCGGGATTCATTTTTTAAGGACACAAACGACTCCTCGGGGCTTTATCCTTCCTGCATTCCAGCTGGGTACAACGACGCACGGTAGCACCACGCTTCCTCCTGAACGACATCTCCAGCGATGCCGCCCTCCGCGCCTTTCTCTGCCCCGAGGTACCTGAAGCAGTACCCCGACAAACCAAGCGCTGCCACTCCAAAACGAGAGATTGGCTTGAGGTTTTGGGGGACGGGGACCGTAACAGCGCAGAGCACCCCGACAGAGCCGAGTTCCCCTCGGCTTCCCAGAGCCGGAGAGGAGAAGAGACGGGGTCTGCCTTAAATGTCACCCGGGAGGGTTTTTTTTTTTTTTTTTTTTCAGCATCCCCTCTCTCTGCCGGGGGTTGTGCTGGAAAAGGAGCTGCGGCGATCCACGCGAGGCGAGTGCCATCTTCAGGAGGGGCCCGAGCCTCTCCGTGCCAGCGCACGGCTCCCGAAGTTGTGACCCGAACCCATCGCGGCTGGCTCGGGGTGGGGGGCTGCTGCCGGGACCCAACTTCGCCGAGCATCCTCGGGGGATAAGGGGAAAAGCTCGGGGCCGAGCCGAGCCGAGCCGGGCCGGGGGCAGCGCTCCGGGGCCGGGCAGAGGCACCGCAGATTTAACTCTTTCCTCCGAGCTCCTCCACCCGGCCCCGGGGGGCTCCGGGGCCGGAGCACTGGGGACCCCCCCACCTCGGGAGCGCTGCCTCTTGCCCCGGCTGCAGGGACGAATCCATCCCGTTTTTCCCCCAAAAAAATAAACCCGGCAAGGGAAGCGGCCGGTGTGCATCTGTTGCTGGGGGGCTGGCAGGCGGGTGCCCGGGTACGTCGGGGGGTGTCAGGGGAACCGCTCCGGACAGGGCCCGCCGGCCGGCCGGGCATCCCTCGCCCCCCAGCCCCGGCCGCCCCGTGTCCGCGCTGCCCTTGCGCCCGCAGCGCCCCGGCCCTGGGCGTCGGTCCCTACCTCGGTGTCGTAGAGGCGCAGGTCCAAGAAATAGGGGTTGAGCAGGGACTCGTTGCGGATCTGATCCATGGCCAGCTGCACGGCGGGCAGCACCCCCCGGCCGATCTTGCTCTTCTGGTCCTCCTCGGACTGGCTGAGGGGCATCAAGCCCATGATGGAGATCGGCGTGGTGGCGTTGGGGGGCAGCCCGGCAGCCCCCCGGGAGCTGCCCCGCGGCCAGCCCCAGCCCGGCGGAGCCCAGCCCAGGCACAGGAGCAGCAGGAGCATGGCAGGGTTGGAGGTGGCAGCGGCCGGTCTCCGCGGAGAGGGATGCATGCTGCTGGATGGGGGGGAGGAGGAGGAGGAGGAGAAGAAGGAGGAGGAGGAGGAGGAGGGCTGAGCGTCGGGAGGGAGCCGAGCCCCTCTCAGCCCGGGCGCATCCCCCGGCGGCAGAAGCCGAGGCGGGAGGAAAAGAAACGCCTCTCTGCTTCCCCGGGAGCCTCGGGGTCCCCTCTCTTCTCCCCCCCCTCCCCTGGCAATAATCCTTCTGGCAATGGCGCCTACTCCTTCCCAGGTCTGCCAGCTGCAACCACCAGGAGCGAGAAAAAAAAAAAAAACCCCCCCCCCCCCCCCCCCCCCAAACACACGCACACACTCACTCCCCACCGCCCTCTTCCTCCTCTCCCCGGCGGCAGGAGCAGGGGAAGCGGGACCTGCCTCTGCCTCCCGGCTGCTCTTCCTCACCTCCCCCCCAAAAAAAGCCTTCTTCTCCGCTCCGGGAGGAGAAACAGCACCTCAGGCGCGGGGGGCCCTCACTGCACACCTCCCTCCTCCCCAAGGAGAAAATAAAAAAATAGGATGAGGATGCTCCGGCAGAAAACACCGAAGGGGAAAAAGCCACCCCCCAAAAAACGCCAGAGGAGGAGGAGGGAGGGGAGCGGTGCCGAGCCGGGGCGGGGGGGTTAGTGCCGCATTCCCGGGGGGCTGAGGGACGGGATGCGGGGCCGGACCCCAGCGCGCCAGAAACGGGGAAAACGGGGTGCAGGGGCAGAGCAAAGCGCCCCCGGGGCGGGGACCCGGCCGCGGTCGCGAGTGGGAGCGGGGAGGGGTATCCTGGGCCGCTGCCCACCCGCGAGGGTGCAGGGTGAGGGCGCAACCCCCGAGCCCCCCCGGTTTCCCCCGCCGCAGCCCCCCCCGGCACGCAAACGCGCTCCCACTCCGGCTTGGCACCTCCGCTGGCACACGCACACATGCACACACACACACATACACACACAGCCAGGGCCATGGCAACTCTGCAGCACGCAGGGGAGTTAGGCGTTTTGAAAAAAAAAAAAAAAAAAAAAAAATCGGATTTTTTTTTTTTTAATATTATTATTTTTTTATATCACTGTTTTTCTTCTCCCCGCAGAATTCACCCTTTCCCAGAGCCTGGCTCCGTCCATGTCTGTTTTTCCTGCACCTGCAGCTTGCGGCTGCCAGCAATGCACAGACGAAATGTGAGGTTCCTGAGGGGACAGAGGGCTGCCACAGCCCTGCCTGGGGGGCAGGAGCCCCCTGCACCCAACGAGCATCTCCACGCACAGCCACCAAGGCCTGTGGGGCATCCCCACTCCACCCACCCCTGCCCGTGTCCTGCCAGGGCCCTCAGAGGCCATGCTCTGGTTTGCAGCCTTCTGAGAAGACCGTGGGCTTAAAGCCTGTGCTCATAACCCCGTAATGTGCCCAGCCTTGTGGCCTTTCCCTTGGGATGCCACCCAACAGCAAGTGACTGAAAGGCACCGGTACTAAAAGGTCGGCCACCTCTCCTGATACATTATTTCAGTCATTAACACACACATCAGATTTGTTAATAACCTTATTCCAGGTTCCAAGCGCCAGCTCTCATCGTGCCTGTATCAAATTAAGCGGACATAGCATCAGTGATCGTCCCTCACACCCATAAGCTAAGCTTAATAACTGTGCCTCGCTTTTGTACTGAATTTCACCTCAGGAATATCCCGCAGAGGGCTTTCCAAGGCACCTCTGCCTTTCCTGCTCCATGTAGGCACAGGTGCCTGTGCAGGGCCACCCACAGCAGCCCCGGCCCTGCGGGAAGCAGCCCCCAGAGGCACAGAGCCAAGCTGTCCTCAGGGGCTGCCTCCCTGTGGAGCAATCCACAGCCCATTTCTGAACCCCTTCTGCCAAAAAGCATGAGCTACTCTTTTGCTCCCGTGTGGCTGAACCGGCCTTGCAATAAAGCCAAATGTGCACTCATTATTTGCCTGCCCCCAGTTTGTCACCTGCAAACTTACAGTAAGCTGCCTCCTTCCAGAAAACTGGTTATCACAACACCAACAGCTTTTCCTAGGATCCCAACAGGAGCAGAGGCCATATTGATTTTGCATAACATTATTTTTAATCAGAATTCCATATGCTAAACGACATTTCACCATTCTCAGCCGTATCTGCAATCGGTCCCGAGTTCGTTCATCAAAACCTTTTCCACGTAAATCCATTCCTCACTGCTTGTATCTCGTATCATTCTGTGATTTTCTCCAGTTCTTGGCCACGAGGGCTACAGCTACTTGGATCACTTTGGTTATCATTCTGCAATATTGGCACTCTGTTAACACGCGCGCTCGCACTGTCTCTGGAATGCCATCAGCTTTGAGTTTTATTTCAAAATCAATCTCCTTGTTATAGGGAACTCAGCTCGAGTCCAAGCTATATGATGCGACAGAATTAATACCTCGGATATTAGCAGCAGCTGCTCAACGTCCATCTGGTTTACTGATGCAGCAGCGAAGGATTCTTTATTATTTTGGGAATTGGATGCGTCTCCCAGCTTCTCTTCAGCCACAGGCCACAAACAACGCAGAGCATGGCAACCCGAGCCCAGCCGCTGGTGGTGCCCACGTGGGCACTGGGAAGCCAGATGTTGGGGACGCAGGTCAAAGAAACACACCTGGGAAGTGCTGCTTTGCTGAGTTAATGCTTACTGTGGAGCATGAAACTAGCTCCAAAAGCAGGTCCAGGAAGCCAGGATTTATCCGTTTGTTGGGAAACTCAAGGCAGACCTTTCAGGGGCACTCTCTGATGATGCCTTCCCCCTTTCTGGACACTCGGCAGATCCTACCCCACCCTGGGCTGATCACCTGCACCCACATTTCTGTTTTGTACACCACCACCTTTGGTCAAACAAGTCCCAGCTCCTGCACCTGAAATGGAGAAGTCTGGGTATTGATGGGTGTAATTTATAACCACCAAAGCTAAGCAGCAAGTTAGAGCATCAAATAAGGTGGTACTTCTGACACTGATGTCTTTGTTGCTGTCTTCTCTGTCAGTAAAACAGGGATGCTTGTGCTTCATGGTGTGAAGATAGAGTAATAAATGTTTAGGAAGCACTAAGACACTGCAACATTCAAGTTTCATGTTGAAAAAAGCTGAGAAAATAAACTTTATTTTTCAAGCTAGGGACTTAGTATGGGGAAGTAAATACATTGAACAATGAGGATTAAGCCAAATAAGCCTCTTCAAATCCTTCCTGTATACTCAGCGAAGAATTGAAAAGACAGTTTTTTGTATATTTTTTTTTAAAGGAAACAATGCAAGAAATAGTTTATGATCATGTAATTGGAGACAATACTGTAACGTAGATGCACTAAAGCTATGTTTAGCTTAACAAAGAACTTCATTTCTGACACTTTCCAAGACTGTATTTGCAACCCCATCAACATTTTTCATATAATACACATATAAGTTTAAATATGCTATATACACAGAATTATCTTTTATAAATCCTCTTCTTTCCTGCTATCAGCACTCAGAATTTTGTCCTTTCATACTATCCTTTGTTTATGCATAACAAACAACCAGGTAGTACCTCATTTTAACTAAAAGGCCTAAAGGAGAATTGCACCAAACCTATTTTTAAAAATTATGTCAGACACATCCTCCTGCCCAGCTACTTTTTTTTCCCCAGACATCCCCAGAATGTTTTGCTACAATAAAATCGGTGAAGTGCATCCCCTAGGATAGAATCCACTAAAGCAGCACACGTTTATCTGCCATGCAAAAATGCTTTCTATTTTTATTTGGTGGTCTGCACCAGACACCCCCTCTATCTGCTTATTCTTTGTTGGCTAAAATACCAGATTGTAAGAACTGTAAACCCATCTCTCTTTGCCTGAAAAACAAATGTAATTTTCTTCTTTGGCATGTTAACCAGTCACTTCAGCATTTTGGTCATGTGAGCCCTTCAACTACATGCCAGTAAACAACAGTTCTGTCAAATACCTTCATGCTAATGATAATTTTCATTTTTTTCCAGTTATTATCAAGCCTTCTCTCAGAGTATGCAGAGTTAACAATTTTTGTTCTTTATGTATTCCCTAGATCTGCTCATCACACAGCACCCAATTCACGCATTTCAGGTCCAAATATCTGCACTGCTATTACTCCTTCGATTGCTTTCCTTTCAGCTGCATGTAAAATCCCTTCAGAGGATGTGTATGTCCAAGAAACCCAGAAGATTGCCTTTCCATTGCCACCAAGAAGCTGCCTCTGCTGCAAGTCCTCTTCCACACCAGGAGACGGCCCAATGCTGCACACAATGTGTCTCACCACCCATCAGACCACTGACTCACAAGACATGGGGAGTATCTTCTTTCCTCTTGCTTATGGAATTAGGAAAGAAAAACAAAACAAAACAAAACAAAAAAAAACACAGAGAAGGTCCTGACCTGGTTTAGTCTCCAGCCCCCTTTGGAAAACCTGGAAGCCTTTACAAGTCTGTCATCTACAGCCACGTCAGTCCTGCCAGCGCTGACGAGGATTGGTGTAACCAGGCTTTGCCTCTTCATATAAATGTCAGTGAGTAATGGATTGAAAAAATAGCCTGAAAACTGTTGATCTAGGCATAGCAATTTTAGTACCCCGTGCACATACGCACTTGTTTTCCTATGTAAATGGGAAGTGGACAAATACTGCCATGCTCTAATTGGCACTCCAGGGGTTGGAGCAAAGCGCTAGCAACCAGGCAGAACCAGGGGAGCTCCGCTGTCCATCTCTTCTCCCTACCAAGGGCTTCTCCACCTCCATCTGCTAACTTGCTAGCACAGTCATGAATTCGCCTTCGTCATGAGCTTCTATAGTGTCACACACTGCCAAAAAATCCTACAGTTTTAACTGCATACAGACAGCTGTGTGATCCTAACCCTACTGTCTCTCTAGACATCTTGATTGCTGTCATTCCATCAAGGTATCAGAACAAAGCTCAACTTCAAATTAATCTGCCGAGACAGCCAAATGAAATTACAGCATCAGATTCTGAATTACCAGCAGTATCGCGGCGTATCTGCCAGTGTTTCTAGACATAGAAAACTGGAGCACGATTCCATCAGTTACCAACAGGAATTTCTCTGTCAGATAGGTCTTATTGCTTCCTACAAATATAGCAAAAATTGAACACAGTTCTATGTCTTTGTTTCAGCAGAGCTAGCAAGAAATACTGCTTCCAATCCATGTTGACCTATGTGCATACAATGACAACTGCTGTTCCAGAGTGATTGTGCAAGCTGCAACAATCCTCCATCATAAAAGTTCAGCCAATACTGTGCGTACAGAGGTTTTAGTGGTTTATTTTATTTCTTAGAAAGAAGGTTTATGTCCTGTCTTTCCTTGAAGGAAAAAATCCATTAAGGTCTTGGCCATGTGAAAGACCAACAATGCTTAAATGAAAGGAGAACTATAGAAGAATAAAAGAAAAAAAATAATTCAAAACAAACAAAATACCAGCAAAAATACTAACCTGAAGAGTTCAAAGACATATAATAAAGAATTTGGTATCAGAGTGCATTTTTTTTAAATTTGATGAAGGAACATGAAGACATAAGCATTATTTTTTTTTAAAGACAAACCTAAATTCCCCCAAAACAGCCAGCTCAATCAGCAGTAACTACCCCAAATTCTCATCTTGAGGATATCATCACCAGGTATTTTGTTTTAAGAGTTAAAAAAAAAAATCTTTCCATATTTATATTCCTCTCACAAGGTGTATCTAGAACAGAATATTGAGAAAGTATTTTGCACAGTTCGGTTTTGTGAAATACTTCTGGTTTAATCTTTTGTGCCTCCCCTGTGCCAAATATGACCCATCTCTAGGGATGTTCAAGGAACACCAGAAAAAAAAGTAAGGGAAGAAACCTGGGAGAACACAACATCAAGCGAAATGTTATATCCAAAAAATGGCAGTAAACATCAGACAAGTTGTATTTACTGCTAGACAATGAAGAAGGAATTAAAATCCATTTGGAAGACAGATTTCTATGTATCAATCTTCAAATTGTATATAGCAAACTGTGTGCTGGGATGATACATTCTTGGCATAACTTGGATAGCCCATCTCTATTTTTCATTTAAAAAAAATCTTTTTTTTTTTTTTTTTTTTTTTTTTTTAAACCTGATAGTACAACCTGATAGTACAAAATGAAAGAAAAAACCCTTGAGCTTTCCCTGCTTGCAGTGCCAGTATCACATTATTTTAATATAAGATTATCAGTAAGCTTGAATTGCATGGTTTGCTTTTATGGGTGCTTTACAATGTTAGTGGAAAAGAGATTGAAAAAAAAAAAAAAAAAAAAAAAAGCATGTCTTTAAACATAAAAGATGAGTACTAAGAAATGGAGGAAGTACTGGTTGATGTTTTGAACAATGTGGAAACTCCTCATCTCTCTTTTTCTTAGGAGGCCAGAACCAGATGGAGTGTGAATTTGTGACTAAGTCCTCCAATTTTTCCGGTTCTCTGAGGCATCCAGCCCCTTCTTCACTGAGAAGCCCAAAGTCTACAGTGCCTTCCTCGGCAGATGGGCCCAACCTCCTGCAGGAGGAAGTTTGAAAACGTGCATAGTGAATCAGACATTTGATCGATTCCTTCATCATCCAAACCTGAAGCCAGACATTAATACAATTCTTTTGAGTTGACAAGAAGGAAAGTATCAAGGAGAAAAGCGTGAAGCAGGTGGACTAAAGGGCCAACAACGCACATGGAGTAAGATGGTGATGTTACTACATTCCATGACTGCTTTTGAACTAAACATAATCATGTTTGTCTAGAAAATATTCAACCCAGGCTAGCAGGTTTGCTGGTGCAGGAGAAAACAGCTCAGTTGCATACAACTAGAAGCCCAGAACATCAGTACTTCCCTCCAAAAAAATGCAGAGTAGCAAGATGTACAGAAAACAATTTCCAATTACTAAATTTCATTTGCATACGAACACCTGCTGATAAAATCTGGAAGTCTCAAAACTAAGAAAACCTCATTGACCTTGAAGGTCAATGAGAGTTTTGTCTACAAGTGTAATTGCTGGGCTTTCATTAACTTATTAACGTAATGCAATCAACAGTCACGAAGGCAAAACAGAAATGAACAGAAAAACCTTGCTGTGTTGGAGGAGTTCTAACAGCTCTCTCATGCAGACATCCAGCTTTGATTTGTGGCTCCACAAACTGAACACAGTTGCTGCTAGAAGGTGAACAAAAGCATTAATGAGTTCAGTAATGGGAACCTGAGAGCGCATAAAATAAAGCTGTCTTCTACCAAGTGCTGCAGGGATCAGAGCCTAAGAGATCAGAGAGAGGGTTAAAAGAAAACCACTCACCATACGAGAAAAAAGTAGTTGTAAAGACAGTTACCACTCTATCGAGTCACAAAATATTTTATTAGTTCTAACATCAATTTCATCAGTCCAACCCACAGAGACAGATCTTTGAAGGTCTTCAAAAAACATTCCATCTACAGGGTTTTACACAGATCTTGGAAGAACCTCCATAGCATCCTCTGCAGGCAGCAACCCTCCCCCCACACCCTAATCATATAAATAGATATGCCAAAATGACATGAGCTTATGAAAATTCAAAGAAAGGTCTGTACATTTCATATAGAAAACAAGATCAAAGACAAATAATGGAAGAAATCTAAAACTACCCAGAACAGATGCCAAGACTTCTGGGGGAAAAAAGGTTGAAATCTTCATGCTTCTATGCATAAAATATACCTCCAGCTGACATAAGGACACCTTCCTCATGAGCTGAAACTCTTTTAATCAATACTTTAATGATAATAGTCAATGACCAAATATACAGCTATACTTACTCCTTGTCTGAAAGGGTAAAGCAGACCCCACAACACCACAGCTGAAAACATCTTGTACTGGTGCAGATTAAACCCTGTGTTTTCAATAGGACTGTATGTGTTACCATAAACAAGTTAGCAGAAAAGGAGTTCCCAGACAAAATGCAAGTTATATCTGAAAGACTTTTTTTTTTTTTTTTTTAAATTAATAGCAGCTGCATGTCCTATCAATTAGTTGTAAACCAATTTTTTATTTATCCGTTGATTTTTAAGAGCCATTTAAACAATTACAATTTAATCAAAGACATTAATTTTTAGATTTATTTTCTGTAATTGTAAATTTGAAACAACCCCCTCAGGTCAAAAGAATTATTGCTAGGTCTGATCTTGCAGGTTGTATGCATGCTGAAAATCCACGTAATGTTAAAGTCAGTTTTGCAGTCTAGCTGCACAGCTAGATCCATTTATATCTAAAGAGAGCATCACCTTTAAATGTTGTTGCCTTAATTAATAAAGATGAGAAAATCCCCATTTTACTCCAAAATCAGACTTAAGCATGATCAGAACCTAATCAAGTGCCATGAGCAACTGAAATTGTCACAACATTTAACGTATAGTATTATCAAGCATGTGCAATCTGTATGCATCTAGATTGTTATTTGTGCAAAAATATGCAGACCTTCTCAACCTTCATGTGCAAATCCACAGTCTTCAGTGAGGTGTCTGTCATAGCCACTCAGGGTCAGAATCTGGCCTACATTTACCCTCTTGGTATTAAAAAGACAAGGAGAATTACTAACCAGCATCTGTTAAAAGGCACAACTGCAGAATGCTTTAGTAGAAAAATAAACTTTTTAGTTACTGGCAGATAACATTAGTGCAATTATTTTGACTGCCTTACTTTCACACAGTAGATTAAAAAATATATTGTCACTTGTGAAAAAGGATCTAAGACACTTCAAAATCAGTTATGTAGCTGCCAAATACAGGAAACCGAAGAGGAGCAGATTCTGTGGCATGATACAGCCACAGTACTTACTTCACGTAGCTCTCGATGCTTAGTGCCTTTTAATGCTCCAGAAAACAAAATTCAATGCTTGTAAACTAATTACAGTTCTTTTCATACAAAAATATATCACTTATGTAATTTTCAAAAGGCCGACTATCTGCTGACTAGAAAGAGAACATTTTCATATTCAACTAGATGACATCTGGATCAACTTCTTTCTTTGAAGAACCATTTTTGGTATTCTGAATCGGTACACGGTCGTAATACTGGTGCTGGATTTCCATTGTAAGAGTTCGACTCTGCTTGTAAGCACTTCTGGGTTTGTAGATGAAACAAAGTACCATCCTGCAAAATAGAAATAATTTTTGCTTTTTGGGTCTTAAAAGTTACGAACATATAATTGTATTTTAAAAGTAACAGAAAGCACTCATAATAAATATCACACATATCCTTCTCATAAGCTGTGCAGTGAATCCAAAACACCTAACTCAAGAATCTCTAAAACTTTATCAAAAGGCCCCACTTTCAAACTTAATTTGTGTCTTGACGTTTAAGTTTGTAAAGAATAAGATCGCTCAGCTCCCTTTCATTCCCTTTTGTTACTGCATCAGAATAAGGGCAGAGAAAATCAAAGCCAAATACACACGTTACCTAAATTCACCAACTTAATGCACACTTGGCAAGTAAAATTCAAACGTCAGTTAATTGTATATGCTGGATATATTTTTGGCAAAAAGAAAATTGCCCTTTCTTTAGAAAAGGGTGTATTTCTTTAGAATAGGGTGTATTTCTGGTGGAAAAGGCAAAAATTTCTAAGTGTACCTCTTCCCTGCTAATCTCTGTGCAGTCAGCTTGCTTTGCTTGAGGGGAGCACATCTGCCTCACTAGGTGTAAGGTCTGATTGGCCTCTACAGTCAGGTTCCCCAAAGAACATTATTTGAGCCCTCAGGCACTCCTATTATGGAGCTCTCCAAAAAACTATTTTATCTCCAGTTCATAGAGCTCGCTCCAATATGGGAGCGCTATCAACCAAGAGAGTCGCAATAAGGTGGTGTACCCAACTTTGGAGAACAGCCGTGCTCCCAGGGCCTTTCTTGGCCAGGTGACATCCCCACACCTATTTCCAAAGCCTCTGACAGCTTTGAAAGAAAAATGCCAACACCCTGCTTAGGAGTGTAAGCCTGACTCCTCTGAAAGTCTGCTGTTCAGGCATCAGGAATGTTGCACAAACGGCACCTTGCACTGCAGCCTCTGACGTCCAGTGGTGCGGGCTTGCTCATGGGTTTGCTCACAGGCTTAGCTGCTGAATGACTTTCCCATTTCCATCTGTGATTAACTCAAATTTTTGAGTGGATTAATCTGTATCTGCTTCACTCACTTTTGACTTGGTGCCAGGAAGAACTTAATTCTGGCCAGGCAGCTGGGAAGGCTGTTCAAATCTTTGATTATGTTACATCTCTGTTACCTTTTTAAGGATAGCTTTGCTAGTGCCTGACGCTTCTCTACACAACACAAGAGAAATGCAGTACTGATGATACCTGTCCCTCTACTTGCCTTGAAACATGGGTAACAGTGATTTTGATCAAATGCAAGAGGAGTCAGTGCAGAGCAGTAGATTCAAATCACACCCAAGAACAAAGTGGTCATGAGAAAGAAAGAGGATTTAGCATCTGAAACTTAAGGAATTGTTTTAAAAGTTAATGGCTAGGAATGCAGTGGAAATGGATGAATTCCAAGATGGTGTTTTCTTAGCTATTCCCTGACATGACTGAAGTTCCTTCAAAACATGCCATCTCAGGGATTAACACACATGACCTTGAAAAACTTTATGAAGTCAGCATTAAAAATGAAACAATTTCTCAAGCCAGCCTTTTAAATATTTTGTGTTACTCAGTAGTATCACTGTGAGCTTCAGTATAGACTAGATTCAGTGGACAGACAGTAGTTTTCACATTTTTCTTTAGAATTTACTCTGCCACCTATCACTGGTGGTATTATCTGGGCATGAATTTGTCAGCTGTGGAGCCTGTAGAATTTAGATGTGTTATGTAGATAACATTATGTAAATATACCATTTTGATATATTATGTGACCTTTTCCCTTAGCCGAATAATAACACCCCAGAAGCTGTCCGAGGCCATCATTTTTCATGCGATTTATTTTCTCTGAGGCATTCAGGAACTCCTTCAGAGATTAAAACCTACTAAACACGAGGTTTTCTAAGATCACGTTATGTTTATTAATATACTCTGTACTTCTCAGTATTTCTCCTCTTTGGGAACTGGCATTAAGATGGAAGAAGAGAAGTGTAGATTTGCTGAGTCCCCACAGCCAGTAAGATGTGTCCTGTGTACAGACATCTTTTGATGGGGCATCAAGTTATACAACTTGCATCACATTGCTCTGAGAAGCTCAGAGAGCTTCTGGTGCTCGTGGGGAGGGTCAAGATAGATTGTTTGCAGAGGAGAAGCAGCAGCTTCTCCAAAGCATGGAAGAGTTCAAAGCAATGGTGAAGTATCAGGGATATATGGTGGTGAAAATACTGGAAAACAAGAGATGTCAATGAAAGGAGAGCAAAACAAGGCCATCCATAAGACTGGTTGGGGAAGGGGTATGGAAGCACGTCAGTTCTCAGGGAAAGGCAGTAGGAGCAGGATGTGAGAAAGAAATTAGAAGTCAACTAAAAGCACTGGGAAGTACTGAAAGTACAGGAAAAAGAGAGATGTCCCAACTTTCTTGATTCCTCTGGGGTTAAGGAAGGGTGCTTTCTTTCCTCGTCTTTCTGTTCTTTTATGACTGGAATATTCTTTATCTGCATTCTGCTGCTACCCCGTTCTAAGTTTAGATATTAAAAGCCGAGACAGTCATAAATCTCTAGGAACAATATTCTATCTAAATACAATCCCACTCCAGACACTGGAGTATTTGTGGTCTGCATAATTTGTAGGCAGTAAAATAAAAACAAAACAAACAGACCAACAAAACAAACAACCATTTCTATCCTATCCCCTCCCCCAAAAAATCAACAATTTTTCTTCCACTCCTTCCTCTCAGAAAACAAACCTAAAACCAAATGGGCACACTTACCTCTCTGAAAATAAACTTCTGGTTTTCAGGAATGTCAGGAGTATTTTCTTGACACAAGTTCATTGTCAAATAGTCAGTCCCTGTGTCAACTGCTGCACAGGCTTCTGGCTGCCGGGTGTTGTAGCGTATTTCATTACGGGATGTATACTCAAAAAACTACAAATACAAGAGAAGAAACAGGACAACAGTAATTTCATATGTATGAAAGCAAATATTTATAGGGAGGACATGCTAAGATACTCTAATTAAGTTCACATATTAAAGTTGCTATTGTGGAGAGAAATCCTGCCAAAAATATTCAAGGAGCCTTCACTGATGTTCTTTGGTTACTATTTTATAGAAAATCAATCTCACCACAGCACTGATTTACTCTGGTAGCACTTAAAACACATGAAATGCTGAATAAATGCACTGGAAAACAGACTCTCCAACATTAAATAACAACTTACAAACTTTGACTGTAATATTTTACTTTCACATTCTCACCCACCTTTAAAAGTAGGACAGGAACCAGTTTATACCCTGACATTATACCTTCTAAATTCAGCTGTCACAAAAATAATGTTACTTTTAATTAAGGAGCTGCTCACTGGACAGTTCAAGTACAGTTTGGTCAAGGTTCATTTCTGGTTACAAAGAACTCAGGATGCATGATGATGAGCATTTTATTATATGACATGTTAAGATATTTGGAGCAAATCGGCTACAGATGCCTTTAAACACGTGAAGAACTTTAATAAAGACAATTTATGGCCTTTGCTTGTTGTACAATATTCTACAGAGATGTTCTGAACGTGCCCTAAACCACTGGCTTCTGCAGCAATTATGGTTGAGACCTTCCTTAAATTTTTTATATTTATCATGGACATTTGCCAAATTTTGGACTTCATTAAAGGGGATAGCAGAGTATGAGAGTTGTTTGTATTTAGCATGCTTGTAAATAATTCAGATGACTATAGAACATGGATGTGTGTTTAGAACTGATTTAGATTATACTCAGTAGTGTAGACAAGAGTTTTATGCACATCAGAAAATTGCTTGTTACCAATAGTATAGCTGCATTAGTGGAAAGCAATAAAAGGATGAGGAGGAGAAGGAATCCTCTTCTGTTTTGGTTATCCCCTGGAGAAAGAGATTGTAAGGTGGTGTGAAGGGGCTATATCAATTTAGAAACATATATACCTGAACTTATCACAGAACTATCCTTAATAACCAGAAGCTAATTAGCCTTTAAAGAGAAACTGGGAAGGGATTTTTGATGTAAATAGGACTATATGATTACCAAGTCTGCAAGCATCCAGTTCCAGGTGCCAGAGGTCTGATTTAGACTAAATTGGTGGTAGCCATTTCAAGAATCTCCTATGGAGGAATATCTCTGCTGAGGCGGCAGTTGCAGCTGTACACAAGCAAATGCTGCCCACTGCTTGCAGAGCTTCATGGCTGTTTTCGGGGGTAGTAATGGAAGAGATCCCCCTGCATTAACATTTTCACCATCATTCATTTATAGCAAGCCACAGATAAAAGTGTTTGGAAAAGCAACTTCAAGCTTGAAATCTACCGCCTGGCATTGCATCCAAGAGACTTTGACTTCCCCTTGAAAAATATTACTTGGACCTACTCCTATGATGTAGGCTGCTTTATAACATTTGCTTTATGCCAGAAATGTGTCATCATTAACAAAACTCAAATGCAATAACATTGACCTGATGTTTTATTTTCTACCCCAACACGCATGGTTGCTCTCTATCCATTACGCACTAGTTCACAAGTTTGGTATCTGGTTAGCACATGAAGATCCTGTTTCTTCAGGCACCACAATGAGCAACTGGCATTAGTGAAAGCCTGCAAGCTGCTGATCATACCAGATATATCAAGAGTAGATGAAGCAGCTACTAGGGCAGAGCACTTCTTGCTATTAACATCTTTCCTAAGTAACATCTCAAGGTCTAGTATCAGATTTTGGAAGAGAAAAGCTAATAAAATGGTTAATTTCTGGATAACATTAAGGATTGGGGTTATATTATTAACAACCAAGTACATGCCTCATAATGATACAGTTCTTTACCCGACCTATACTGCTTCAAACGGAATAAATTCTTCTGGCTTCAGGCTTTTTCAAGCTCCAGTAATACATCAGGTAAATCTCTTCCTTCTCAAAAGGAGGAGGACTTTTTTTAGTGCTCTTCCCTTGCCCAGTGGGTTCCATGAACAGGAAAACATTTTCAAATTGATCTGTGGCCCAGTAACTAGTGGCCTTACTGCATCACTTTCTTTCAGAGAGCTGGTAGACTCCCTAAGTGCTGTAGGGAAACTTAGAATCACAGAATGGTTTGGGCTGGAAGGGACCTTAAAGACCATCCAGTTCCACCGTTCAGTGATGAATTTCTTCCTTGTATCTAACCTAAACCTACCCATTTTTAATTTTAAGCTGTTACACCCTGTCCTGAGGCCTTACTTGATGAGAGGCCTTCTACCCAATGCCTGCCGCTTCTGCGAAATCTGCAGGACATGCCACAGCTGCCTCTGGGCATGCTGGTACATGCTGGTAGATGGTGGCTACCTCACCAGACTCTGAAACCAAACTCTCAGCCCTCTGTCTGGCTACCTGCTGCTCTTCTGCACATTGGTAGAAGCCTGCACTTAACAGGTACTTTCCAGGTGATCTTACAAGCAGTGATCTTACCAGGTCTGATCCCCCTTTCACAGAAACCCAGAGGCTTTAATAAGCTCTTTGTTTGTCTCTCCCGTTTGCCTCAAATGGGATTAGCCTGGGGGTATTGTCAGACACCGCTCAGTAGTTACCAGTCCTCTTACCACATCAGGAAGGCTTCATGCCAGCATACATTGGTCCCTCTGACCGGCTTCCTAGCCATAGCAAGAAGGGCAATGGACTTTCCTGGTCTTGAATTTCAAAGCCAATTATTCTTATCTACCTGGACAGACACTTCCACCACACAATAGCCTGATACTCAGTAGCCCTAGTATTGCACTTTTTCTGCCTCTCTTCCATGTGCACTTAGTTCCTATCACCTCAATCATATCTTTACCTTCTTGCTATAAAGAACATACAAATTTTAAACCACCCCCAGTTAGTTTTCTTACTGCTTCCACAAAAGTAATGCAAAAGGACTGAAGGGAACCCTACCCTTAGGCCATGACATTGTGCAATTGGATTCAAGGAAACATAGCAACAAATTACCACAGACCTCAGACAGTTTTCTGAGACTGGTTTTACTTACTGATAGATAAAATGAGAGTAGGAACTGGACTTCATAAATAATCAAGAGCACAGAGCTCTCTCCTCTCGCCACAGTGCACACAGATATTCAGAGGTCACCTTAAGTGGAGAACTGCTTTCAGGGAAAACAGCTTTTGCAGTTGTCCCCCACATAAACAGCCACCTGCCACTAGCATATCATGCCAGAGGATGGGCGCACTGGAGTGTAAGGTACATATGGCTGGCCAAGTTAACATTCACTCACGTTAAATTCTACCATGATGTTTTTGGAGAATAACTTTCCTGAGCTTTACGCTGGAGAATAAACTTCACTCCCTGCATACCACGAGACAGTGTGAATGTGCAGCCGTGATGACCACTGCCTGGGGAAGAATGTTGAATGGTGGAACAAACATGGCATGTGGAGGAAGGGATGAGAAGGAAAAGACTAGAGGAGAAAAAATGGGCGCTAGGTGGGAAAAGGAAATACATGAGAAGGTGTAAAACCTGACCTAGTGTGGTGAACTAAGTCGTAGAAGGAATACTGGGGAGGAGAGACACAGCAAGGAAGTTACAGAAAGATTGTGAGCCAACCTACATGGAACAGAAAGTGGTAAAGCACTACGTGGAGAAACAGGAGCTGAGACACACGGCATAGAGGGGACTGAGGTGAAACTTGCTTGTGAGGGTTTGCTGCTAAAGCCCTACAGAGTGGAGTGTCAAGAGCAGTCTGGAGGAGAGCAAGCAGAAGAGCTCAGGATCAGGATGGAAGATCCCCCTTCAAAGATGATAAAGAAGTTACTGGTTATCTGTTGTTACGAAGTATCTGCAAAACTTTGCAGTGAAGTGCCCTACTCTCCTCAGCATTGATAAAACCTTGCCACCATCAGTTCCGTCAGCTAAAAGTGGTTCATATACATGTGGGAGATTTGAGCTGAGCTAAGGAACTCACAAGACACTGAATAGCCTGTCATCTGTTAAGAGTGACTGTCTATAGGCTATGGGGAAGGGCAGGAAATGAAGAGAAGTATTCTGTGAGCCAGAAAAAAGATCCGCAACTTCAGGAATCCTGACTCCCATTTCCCATGTCACCTGTGTTTCCACATCTCATCTTGGTTTAGCCTCCTTCTATTCCCACACCCAAAGTTCTTCCTGCTGTCCACTTTTTGTCATGGAACTACTACTCTCAACCCTACTCATGGCCCCATTTTTCAACTGCTCTCTCTGATTCCAAGTCAAGTCCCTCTGCCCCCTTCCACCAAAACAATCTGCAGTTATCCTGCTTCTTTCACACTTTAACCGTCCAGAGCTCCTAACTACTTCTTCCTCTGTTACACATGCCCTGCATCATACCTGCTGTCCTACCTCTGTCCCAGATTTCTTATACCCTCTGCTACCTTGCCTCCCCCCACTTAACTTGGCTCCCATCAGCCCTTCCACGCCTTTTTCCCAATTTCACTAATATTGTTTTGCCCATTTTCTGTGTATAACCTTCCCTCTGCAGGTTTTGCAATTCTCTTCTGTCATCTCATAATTGCTTTTGCGGGTTTACATTGCTGTCAGGTTATCTTCTCCATTCCTCATCCTTCCTGCTCCCTTGGATGCCAGCAGAGGGAGCAGTAACAGCACAGCTCAGAGAGCAACAGGGCTGTCAGTCTGGTACTTGCTGTACCACAGGTACCTGGAAGCATCACACGGTAAGCAGAGGCGTGAGAGCATCAAAATCCAGTGATGTGGTATCTTCACAGTGGAGTCACAGTAGATTTTTTAGTGCTTGATAAGGAAAGTATAACTATAAATATGTCATCTCGTAAGAACTCTTTTCATATGAATTGTACGTTTTTTCTTTCACCCTCTACCTCATAATACAAGAAAAAACAGATCTGTAAATGCCTTTTGTGTGTGAGCAGGTAACCCTGTAAATGAGGCACTTCTCAGTCTATGAATGTAATCAACTTTGTGATAAGGAACTGGCTTAACTATGTTACCTTGTTATTAGTTCATCTTCTGTATAGGTGTAGAGAGACATGATCAGCTTGGGCAGGAAGCTGAGCTGAGGGAGTGAAATGGGTTGGCTTAGCGTGCTTGACATACATCTGTCAGTATCAATACACTTTGGCTTTCATAATGCACAATTCACTTCCTCCCTTTCTCTTCATCTTTACAGCCAGGACAGAAACTTCAGGCAAGTTAAGACAAACTACACAAGCTAATAAATAATACCAAACAGTAGTTTTACCACTTAAGACAATGAACTTGTTGGCAGAAACAAATCTATTTCTGTTAAGATTTGAAACAGCACTCTGACTGTTGTTTTTATTTCCTAACTTATACAGCGATTTATATTAGAAGAATAGAATATATTCTATTTCTATAGAAGATACAATACAGACTTGTTCAGTCCTCAAGCTTTTTTCATTTTTTAAAACAGAGCTCAGAAAAACAGCTGATAAACTGCTTATTTCCACAGATCTCTGGTCCTTTTCCAAACCCGTTTTTCCTTTCTGAAACAAATGTTTGGATTAATTTCATAAAAGCACAGTTAAGCCACTGAAACCATCAGACAGTTATATAGGGCCTTGTTCAAAGGACGTATGTCTCCACCCCTCCGCACTAGGAGCATACCAGATAGTCTAATCTGAGTCTGAAGCCAAAAAACAAGTATGTTATACACCACATGTCAAACACCAAATGCTAATTTTAGAAGGTGGCTACTCAAAGCCATGTAAAACAGCCATTGTAGATTGGCATTTGGCGCCCCAAATGCACTTTTATCATGGCATTACGTGGAGGGCTTGATGGCTATCAGCTAACCACTGTTGCACAGAGTTTCAGTGTGCACAGAGGAAGATACTAGCAAGCATTTTCAGCTCCATTACTTAAAAAGCGAGAAAGCAAACAAGCGTTAGAATGGATTCGTATTCTCAAGGATTGTATCGTCTTAGCCCAGGAGGATGTTTCCACGGATCAGAGTAGAGGATCTGAACCTCTCTTGCAGTTAGACAAGGACCAAGAAGAAAAAGCCAATGACAGACACAGGCAGAATTAGGTGAGGTTTGCAATGTTATTAAGGGCTTTGGCGACATGGATAGGCAAAAGATCACAGATGTGCCAGTCTGTCCAAGACCAGATGGAGATGAGGGAACACTAGCTTGTAAGCCTGATAACTGCACTGTTGTGCTATTAACCCCTGCTAATGAGCTCTGTGGAAAGGCATGACTAAGGTATTCATGAATTCCCTGGTCTGGAGAGATACATCTTTAGAACTACAAATATCTGACCTCAGGATATATTGAAATTAAAAGCATCCAGTGGGAGAATCAAAATTAGATCTAAGATCATCTCACTGTGGCACTATGTTCTCTTAGCCCTATTGCAATGCTTTTTACCATACTTTTAATAAAACCGTAGTACTAGCCAAAATGAACACAAAAAAAAACTAAATGCATCTTACCTGATTTTGTCCCATCCCATGACATGGGTACAGTATGACCCTGTGTCCAGTTACTTCGTGTTCATTTGAAGGGTTATAATCAAAACAGAAGTTGACCATTCCTTTATTTTTCAGCTAATCAAAACAAAAGAACATGTTAAAGTAAGGAAAATACACTGCAGCCACTTTACACCCATACTGCTAGACTGTGAGGTTTATATCCCAGAGCTGATTCAAATGATTTAGAATGAACCAAATGAATCCAGTGGCAACACCTCTCTCAGACTAAAGCAAAATAAAACTGTTGGGACTGTCTTGACTTTGGGCATTGAGCCAGCCAGCCACGATGGCTTCCATTAGGAATGACACCATATCAAATGAAGTAGGCAGGAATCAAGCTATATTGAAACCCAACTCCCTGCTTTCAAATTATGTTAAAATTCAGCAAGCCTGCAACAAATACAGAATGAATGAGTTTGCTGTGTCTTGAATTTCCACCACTCAGGATCTACTTCTTCAATTTGCTTATGAAAAGACGACTACGTCCTTTTCTCTGCTTTTCAAATAAGAGATGTAAAATAGATTTGTTCTAGAAAGTACACCAGTACCCTCTTGAGGTTGAACAGTCAGTCAGATTTTAAAACCAGAAACCATGAAAACAGGTAAGATTTATCTTTTGGAAGAGACTCAATATAATATTAAATGTTCTTTACTACTAGTGCTGATCTCTGACAAAGTAAGTACATATATTTTACATAAATTTTAAAATATCAAGCTACACCATTAAAAAAAAAAATCAGGCTAATTAACAAGGGTTTGCATTTAAGTATTCAGGAGCCAAAGGTAACTGAAATTAAGTGGAACAATGCCATAACAATTACAGAATCCCTGTATTAGCCAATTAACCAAATTAAAAAGGAAAAAAAAAAAAAAAAAACAGAACAAAACAAGTTTTGTAAACACACATTCAACCTGAATGCCCCCATTACTGGGTGTAATTATATCACAGACAAAAAGGACAAGCAGAGCAAATCTCAGAAGTTACTTCAGCAGGGTGCAATTTCACTTCTCTTCACTGGTAGCCATAATTATATCCTCCATTCGTAGTGTAGAGAAAAAGCAAGACACAAAGGAATTGTGAAAGGCTAAATCCAACCAACTAAACCCCACAAGACCCAAGTGCACCACAGAACAAACCACAGAAGTAAGAAATTCAAACACTTGTGTTCTACATATATTTTACTTTCCCAACATCGACTTTTATTACTACCTGATGTCTTCTTTCTACTGCTTTGTACCCACTCCCACTGACAGACAGCCAGCTCCCAGCACTCGGTGTGCTTTGGCTGTGAGCCCAAGCCAGGAGGAATGAACATACTGGGGGCCAGGGAGAAAAACAATGGTGCTTTGGTCCTCCGTGGTGTCTTGGTCCTACGGAGATGAGCTAGAGGCTCTTCCTCTTCTTCCCACCACCTGCAGAAGGCCTATGGGAAGGTTTTCTACAACTGCCCACTAAGCAGTCGTGTTATAGGACAGAGAAAGTAGCAGGAGGATAGAGCAGAGACAGCCAGCTCTCCTGCACTAAGCAATCTTCACCTCCTTTCCCCCTGCACGTCCTTCCCCCAGTCTTCCACCTCTTTTGGCAAACCTACTAATGTGTAAATGTATAAATTTGGCTAATGTATAAATGTAGAACTTCAGGCTTTGCCTTTTAATTCCTTTCTGAACATTTTATTGCAATGCATTTGGTGCGATTTTTCATTAAAGTCGTTGTTTCGTTGCATATCCAATTTTGGCATATTATAAAAATTAATTCCGATTTTTAGCATCCAAGTATACCAGAAGTGAAATAAATCCTCTGGCCATTCTTTCTACAGGCAATGCTGCTTGGTTTGATGGGAATATGATATACTATTGCACCCCTTTTCTGAGCTGTCAAAAGAAGGCACTTTATTTACCTTTGTACCACTATGCACGAACTACATTTCAAAAAAAAAAAAAAAAAAAAAAAAATAAAAGTATTTTAAAGATTTTTTTTTAAGCACACACCATAGGACAGGACAGAACAGTAAGCTTCTGACATTTATACATTCTGTGTAAAAAAAAAAAAAAAAAAGCCAACTTAAAGACACGCTTAAAAATGATAATCAGATCTCTTAAAACATAAATCAGTTTCTGTTGTCAATGGTGGCTGTCCTCAAGATCAGAGAGTCTCATTAGTATTTTTAGCAATGTTTGACTTTGCTTGACTGACTTCAGGAGGAAGATGATCGTAGCAAAGGACTTATCTTGAAGCCTTTGCTATCACTCCACGTGTGCCCTTCATTGCCATTCCCTGGTATTTGCTCTAGCACATGCCTTTTGTGGCTTGTAATTTTAAATAACTTATTTTAAAATGCCACGCACCACCAGAACTACCACAACTTGGGCACAAGAATGCTCTCCCATGCATGTTACACAATGCCCAACTACAAAAAAAACAACCAACCAACAGCTGTGTAAAAGACTACTAACTTAAGTTTCGCTTCAGATGGTTTAAAACTCAGTCTGCACTCATATGATGCTGCTACATATGCTCTCTCATTTTCTTCTTTGAAGCATTAATATGAAATAACTTCTTCAGAAATAACTTCGGATATATGCAGATATATTCCTAAACATAGCTGGTACACATTTCTACCTGGTCCTTTTAGCTTGTTTTATCAGACATTGGTAGATGTTCTTTCACACCCATACTTTATCAGGACACCAAATGTTTTAAACCTTATGTGTGAGCATAGCAGATGACCTGATAAATAGATAAATGACCTGATCTGAGATGGCAGAGATTTGAAAGTAATCAGATTTTCAAATTTGATCACAGAATCATTTATGCTGAAAAATTAGCAGTCAGTTCCTAGGCAGAAAGTAAGTCTAGGATAATTTGTTAAAATAGTGTTTCTCTTGTTAAATGAGAATAGACAGTTTAAGTTCTTTTTACATACAGTAGTTCTATCAAAATAGTAATCATCCATTCATTGCTGAAGCTATCTTTGTTCCAATAACCACTGTAAACAAGTCATGCAATAAGAACAAAATTTTCTCCATGACTTACCTCAATTCTTTTGCAGAACGCTGCATTAGAGAAATAGAAACAAGAAAAACATTGATCACCCTGCCATTAAAACACAGAGTTCAGTTTTAACAAGTTCTGCCCACGCTGTATTACTGGCTGTGTTTTTTCTCCACCTTTGTCTAGTGGTGAAACATTGCAGGTCTACTTTACAATGACAATTAGCTACTGTTCAGTTTGGAGGCTGGGACGGGTAATAAACAGCAACTACTGAGATAATCAGCTCAGACCTTTACCTGTTACTACTTGTACAAATGTAGTCTGTTTTTTTCCTAATTTCTGGACACTTGCATATAGCTATAGCAATACAGATGATATTCTGTAAATAATTGTTTTTAAAGATAAAATCAATTTCATATGATTGTAAGAACTGAATCAACAACAGATTTTTAACATGAAAACTTCATGATACTGTTTGATAAACACAGCCAGTGGAGCACAGCCAACCTTCCTTTTCATCCACAGAATAGAAGAGAATCCTCTTTATTCCTCTGCTGTGACACTGGTATTGATGCATTATTGGCATGGGCAGATAATATCCTGTGACACAATAAGACATGAAATTGTAGCAAGCCAACAACTTCATGGTACTGACCAAGCGTAAACTTTTACCTCAAAGGTAATTCCAGCAGTCACAGGGAACAATTTTATTGAGTACATGCTATTTTCATATCACCTTTTTGGGAAAAAAAAAAAAAAAAAAGCGCAATATCCTCAGATTTCTATTAACTCTTGAACTGCATGTACAGCATTGATGACTAAGACTGTCTGAATGAACTGATAAGACACTGTTGTTGAAATTCAGCTGCTCACCTCAACAAGTGTAGATCTCTCTAGGAAGCTCAAGAATATACAAGCACATCTCAAGCTATGTTGTGTTCACTTGAGACTAGTATCAAACACTTGAATTTCTCCCACTTCCTTAAAAAAGTCCGTCTCAAGCTTTAAGATACTGCACAGCCAACAAAGACTCCACACCAACTTTCCTGGTAACTGCAAACTCAAGGATGGACAAACAAACTAAAGAGAGGAACAACAGTAGTCTACACAAGAATAAAAAAGTGATTCCCAGAGGTAACAGCCTTTCCAGAAACAGACATCTTGGTATTTCAACCCATTAGGTGCCTACCAACTTCACTCCTGCAAAAACAAACAAACAAACCACCACCAAGAGAATCAAAATCAAAAGGTTTAATTTCTGTCCCATGCAGAGCTCCGAAGCTGCAAGTGCCTTTGAGAGCCCAAGGATGTGTATACCTGTCCAAAGCTTAAAAATGGCTTTAAAAAGGCAGGTGGCTTGAGCCAAGGAAGGAAATGGACCATGATTATGCCCATAACCTGGAAGCCGAGGTGTCCCAGGAAGAAACTCCCTGCAAACTCAGTAAGAGCTTTCGAAGTTCCTAGTGCGGTTTGCTTCACCATGCCACTGTGCTAAACAGTGCTGGGAGCTCAGGTGGGAAGCTGGATTGACTTCTCCAAATTTTCTTTACTCTTCAGTAAAAATAGTGAATAGGGAGGGATTACAAGGTGCTCCTGCACAGATGCTATATAAGAAAGGCTTTTGATGAAATGAAGCTTTGGTAATGTATTTTTTTTTGTAATTTCTCCTTGCAGTTATTTTCTATCTAATGTTGGTATCTCGTACAGCAATTTAAACTTTTTCCAAAATTTTGTTCTCATAAGGACCTCTTTATCCCTAATGTTTGAGATAATATAAAAGGGGAAAATTTAAGTTTTGAACTTTACTGTTCCAGCTCTGGAACTTTAAAGAAAAATCTGACAAATAATTAAAAAAAAAAAATCACAAACAAGAACACATGTAATATTCACAGTACCCCTTCTCAAAGTATGATTCTGTTCACAGTACCTAGTGAAATCAGCATTGTGACATTCTAGATTTATTGCTGCTGAATGGTTTTGTCATGAAGCACAGTAATTTTACTAGCAAGACACTTTTCCCTATTTCTAGGCCTCAGGTAGTTCATAAGAAGGTAATCTTGACTCAAGCAAAAATATTCAAAAATCTGTATGTTTAAATAAAGTTGTAGGCAGCAAACATTTTCAGACAACCAATCTTGGTAGAGACGGTAAAAAATTATCGAGGTATCAAGAGAAAAATGTTAGCACAAGCGTCTAACTGCTAGTGCAGGGCACTGAGTTCCACTCAACAATTCTGCATTTCTTTCATTACTTTGTGGCTGACCTATGGGTAATCTTAGAAAGATTTTCAATTTCAGTGTAAAGATTTTCAAGGGAGGGAGAAATCCCCATATCCCTTGGCAATTTCTTTGAACAATTAAATAACCTCACACTAAGCAGAGATGTTAACAAAGCCAACATTTTTAAACACTGTATTTTTGTGAACCAAAAAAGCACTACACAACTAACACAGGAGTAAAGAACACGATCAATGATTCATTGAAGTTAGCAGATGGGACTTAGTATCCACAAATCAGTTGAATCAGTAGGTGTCATTTTTGTACTGTCACTTTCTTAGAGTATAACTGTACTTTAATCACATTTTAAATTCTTCCTGCCAGAAAACGGTGTATTCTCATTATGCTCACAACTAGATGACAGCATTTACGAATTGTTTTTAGAGAAATATATAGAGCACACCTAAATTACCCTGTTGATACCTCCAGAAGCTCTGAACAAGAATTATTTTTTCGAGGTATTGTCCTAGACACCTTTCTTGAGGATGACACACACAGTTAATCATGAAAAGAACTGCACAAATCTCTTCCCTTCCCAAGAATGAAGAAAAGCAATCACCACCACAAGTCTAGGCTTTCTTTTGGCAGGTGAAGGATGGAGGCAGAGGGGAGGTGTTGGATAACAGTGGATACTACCCTTCCTACCACTGATCACATAGTTTTGCCAATTCAAGTGCAAGCTCAGAGACAAGCGGAGCAGGGTGGCTGCTCTTTTAGAGGCTTCTTGTGATTTTGCTGCATTGCTACTGACTGATGCTCACCCAGAGGAAAACGCAGCTCCCTGGGGGAAACTGCTCTTTCCCTATTAGAATCTTTTTCATTCAACAAGTAACAAAGCTATTAGAGAAGACTGCAGGGATATGTGGTTCCTATATGTTTTCTATGCACACAGTGATCAGTCTTTTTCCCTTCTCCAAAGAAGACCCTGCAGAAACTGAGTAACTGGAGTAAAGACAACAGCAAGCTAAGGCTGTTGTGATACTGTCCGGATATGATAAAGCAGTGCTGGAATGCAGCTTAGCTAGATTTGCAGAGTAACTGAGATAGGACAAAAGTACCTAAAAGTCAATGTGGCATGTGTAATCAGGGAGGTATGTTATACATCTTTGCCAGGCAGAAAGGTGCAGCTTCGTCTTCCTGATACGACATGCAGCAGGTATATGCTGATTTTTTTAGAGGTATTTGCTTCGTTATCTGTCTTTATCCCTTACAACTGTGATTACAGTAAAATGATAAATATACATGAAGCTATAGTTTATTTGTAAGTTGCAAATAGCATAGAAAGTTGTTGTCTCTTAAGAAAGGAGAGGATTCTCACACTGAGACGATGAAAATTGCTTATGAACCAAAGCTGGTCAAAAGTGACCTCCAGATTAAAAATTAACACATTGGTTTTGATACAGAGTTCTGTATGATTGATTGGTCATCAATTTTCATCAGATAAAATGTACAAATACATGTGTCAAAGCACACTGTTTCTATTTTCAATTTGAAAACTTGAACTAAATACTTCAGTGCTTTTTTTTTTTTTTTTTTGTTATGCAACATTTTAAGAAATTAAAAAGTCATCCTTTGCTTGCTTTAACGCTCTCAAGATGTCATTGTGAAGGTGTAGCTCATGGCAATGTTACCAGTTCTCCCACCCTTTCACAGAACTCCTTTATAAATAGTATCCCCTCATATAAAGATTCTGATAGAAACCATATTTTGAAGTCTACCAGTTCTAACTAAATTCTATCAAAATTCCAAACTGGTTTTGGCATAAAAATACCTTTGTAGTGAGCTAGCAGGAGAACTCAGGGAACTGTGAGGAAGCCCGTTCCCAGCCACCACATACCATGCCGAAGAAGCCTGGTCTGTCCTCAGGTACATGAAGCTCTGGGTACACATTCTCCAAGAACCATTTGAAGTCCTTACATTTCAGCTTCTCTCGAAGGAGTCTCCTCTCTGTCACATCTCCATATGGTTCCTGAAAGAAAAAAAAAATAATTAAAAAACCAGAACAGATGCTCCCTTTTAAATTATCTGTATACGTTATTAGGAACCGTATGCTAAAGCGATAAGTAGGACTTTTAACCAGGAAAAATCCCCATGTTTGGGTGCTGCACTTGATTTCATTATCCTTCCATTTGTAAAATGTTGACAAAAAAGGAATTGGAATGGTGCACACAGAATTTTAAAATGTTCTAGAAGACAGTCAGTCTGAGAAAACTCCAGAATATCCGCAAGTGAGGAAGTCCTTGATTACAGATTGATGAAACTGTGAAAGTGTAGTGAAAAATACACTTATTTTAGCTGGATAATTGAAAATCTCAGAAGCAGTGAATGAATCTCGAGAATTTTAACTTATTCCATCATCCATTTGTAAATTACCTATAAAAACGTTTTTCCACTTAACTGATGAAATTTGTAAAATCTGCCAAGGTTTCCTCCGAAATTCATGTCGGTATTTTTTGGGTGGGGGAGTGTGAAATCTTAAATCTTCAGAGAAAAGCCTTCAATGTAGACTTTCTCCTGTCTACGGATGGGAGCGCAGTTCACATATTTTCATGCCTATCTTCCAAATCTATCTTTATATTGACTAGGGACTTCAGACACTTGGGCATGATTTAGCGTTTGCAGTCTCCAGATTCTTGCAGGTCACTTGACACACTCTTATCACACCAAAAATATATTTGCTTTTCTCAAAACTGTGGAAATATCACTGAAAACACAAAGCAGATGTAAAACAGAGGCAGAGATGCTTGCTTGAATAAACAAACAGCATGACATATTAGCTCCAAGGTCTGAACATTAATCTTAAAGAACAACTTTGCAGAACCAAATTCCACGGCCTTAGCATCAATCATTTTTCCATTATACCGTGGAACTGCATGCTTGGGTTAGATGAAGTAAAAGTTTCTGAATTCAGCTGTTGAAGCCATAGTGCGCAGAATACTATGGAAACCACAATGCACTGGTGGCAGCTTTGACACATGAAAAAATGTAAGAGTTTTAGCTTACAGCCACCATGTTACAAGCAAGCCAATATGCGAAGCTTATGTTACTAGCACGCAAATAACCTTTAAAGTTCTGTCATGACAGGCATCAGCTGCCCAGAACTTAACAAGAAAAACTGCCAGCATGTATTGCTGTTTCCTCTTTGCATATGACACACGCAGAATCAGGCTAGTGTTGCCTGTGAACTTCCAAAGTTTTTGGATACACAAAAACCATACTCCTCTCAACGTCAAACTCCGAAGGATAAAACCTAAATGCAGATTATGATGTTAAATTAAAACAATTATTACTAATATCTGGACTATAATAAACTAATTGTCCAGTTTAATATGAAAGAACATGAGGTAGAAGCTAAACAAACTCAGCTTCCAAAGTCTCCTCCAGCACTTCTTTTAAAAACAGGGTGATTTAAAGAATATTCTTGTCACAGGCATTTCTACCGGGATATTGGACACTTGCACATGTTAGGAACTCGCTGTTTCGTCTCTTAGTTCTGGCCAGGTGTAGTCAGAAGTGGGTGTCCAGCAGCCCATGCTGCACAGCTTGTTTCTGCCTTGCAGCCTACAGGCCCCTCTTTACAAATATAAGCAAGCTACCAATTTGCACACTGTTTTACTGTTCCAACCCACCTAAATTTCACACTATTTATCTTCTGAAATATTTCACTAACAAATGATCTTATATTTCCTTCCTCACTGACAATAAAAATATTAACTTAAAAAAAAAAAAAAAAAACAACTAACAGAACAGACACTACAAACATTCCAATAAAATTATTTTCATCTGAGTTCCCAGAATTGATTTTCATCAATTTAATGTTTTCAATATTGATTTTCTTTTATTTTTGTTTGTTTGTTTATTTAAAACATTGTGCAACAGTAAATCAAACTTGGGAAAATCCATTTTGTTTTACATGAACACAAAGTTTCACCATTAACACAAGACCAATGATCTTACTAAATATTACCATCAAGCTGGTCACTTAAAGATCTATTGCCCATTGAACTGTGTTGACTAACATGCATTAATTATGTTTCTACTCTGTATTTTTTTTTAATTGATAGAATCCTGGATCACCTGTTTCATGGAAGCATACATTTCAGGCTAAACAGTTCCTCCTTTCTTGTGTCAATTGCTTAACTTCATTATTTCATTCATTCATTCATTATTGCCATAAGTTTAGCAACCTTCCCAACTTATGGAATTTCTAATTTTCCCAATAAATTAAAAATTTATATATACATTTATTCTCTGTTTGAGAAAGTGTTTTGGAAGATACAAAAAAGCCCTTCACATTAAACATTAGTTAAACTATCAGTTATTTCATTGAAAAGAAATTCAACTCGAATTCCAAGAACAATGGACTTTAACTCACCAGGCGAGCGTGTGGGTTTCGATGGTAATAAAGCTCTTTATATTCATCCATCCACACTTCAGCTGCACGTACACTGTTTGCCAAAGCCTTAGACCGTGAGTAAGGAGCTTGTTTGGGGAAAACGTGGCCTACGTGTGAGCATGGGTGGATCTCAAGACTTCCTCCACACTGCCATATCTGAACAAAGAATATAGATTATGCACCATTAATTTGAGTCTTTGCAAGCACGAAGATATAGGGACAACAAACCTTTGTAAGGACAATACTTCCCTCAAGAACATCACAGCATATTATAAGCAATGTATGCAATAATTTTGTGTCTCATCTAGTGAATAATGTGAATTAAATTACTTCCTCATGAACTCAGAGCAGATCACTGGGAGTAACATTGCTGGTTTTATCCCTTTCTTAGTTTTATTTTCTCTGAAGGCACAGTAAGCAATGGTCTGCAATATTTCTACAGGCCTAAATGCAGTCTACTATTCAAGTTATACAGGCATTATTAACAAAAGTGCCATATTTCTAGTCCAAATTAATCAGACAAATAGCCTCCTCAGAAAGAAACTAATGACAGTTACCAGAAACTTAACCTTTCTTTGCCTGTATTCTACTGGCAAGTTGACTTGTCAAAACTTGTAAGCTTGTCATGGTAGAATACGATTACTTGTGCTCTCATTTATATATTCACCATATCAGAATAGACGTATAGGTGCCTACTCATAAAATGCGACTAACCTTTTGAATAGGAAAACTGGAACAGGAACCCAATACCCAAGACATGAAAAAAATATATATATATTTATGTAACTGATCCCTGGTGGGCCAACCAGTATCAGTGGAAATAAGCTCTCCCCGTCTAAGTAAACCAGTATTTCTACTTGTTGTTGAGGAGAGTACATGAGGCTTAATGGGGAACTGTGAGAACTCTGGGCTCTGGCTCCCCAGACCAGGAAACATACACCAGAAGAGGTAGAAGCCAAGCGCCAAGCAGGGACACAAGTCTCAGCACTCTGTACAAATTTCCCTCATTATACTCCTTGCCCTTGAAAACTGTGGACAACGTTTCTTAACAGATCTTTTGCAGTCTAACCCCATGGCCACTTCCCCACCCTCATTTCGGATCTCCAGCCTGAGGTAACGAAAGGAAAGCACAGCCAGGTGCCTGCCACGTAATGCTGCGCATCAGCACAACATGGCAAGCTCCCAGTTTCTGAAGGGTGCCTGACACATGGTTCCTGAGATTTAGTCAGGTGGGAGGAAAGGGAAGACACGTTGCTGCACTTGGACAACCTTCAGGCTATCACCAATGGTCCCACAGACTTTCTTTAGAAGCTTTTTGCAAGCTGGCACTCCAGTGAGCTAATTCTCCTCACTTACTCAACCATGTGTAGGTGGCAACTTATCTTTCCCAAGTAAATGAAAGGACAAGGGAATTGGGCTATGAGTTGTTTAAGGGGTACAGAGGCTTGCTGCCTGACGACCCCTTTGTATGACACATACATTTTTAATTACATGTTATGGAAATGAACACAGAAGGCAGGAAAACTATGAGGCAGAAAATGAAACCTCTGTTCTTAATGATGACAACATATCGGTGGTAGGCCTTCCCCCAGCTCCCCCAGAACTTTTAGGGATCCAGAAGTCACTACAGATGAAGGCTTTCAACATCCACAAGATGGATGTTGCCATCAGATAGACAATTTCTTTTTTTAAGTTACTTGGGATTTTTCTCAAATATCTTAATGTAGAGATCAATGACTGTTGTCTCAATTCCACTGGTTTGGTTTTGGATAATGATGTTAGACTGTTCTTAGTGCTTACTGACAAAATTTAAGCACTCAAATACATACTTTTACTTTTAACATAACTTAAAGGATTTCTTAACGGTAGAGATAATTCATTACACAACTGTGCAGAGTACTGGACAATCTTCACTTCCTGGATTTAAATTGATTTCTTGGCTTTCATAGTAGGTTTCTCTGGTCTTTTTCTCATATGGGAAAGTAGTATGGTTTTCTTTTGAACAGAAAAACGATTAAAGGAGTTACACAGCAAACCTACAGTTCTATACTGATCTCTTAAACAACTTGCATTTTTTCAAATATAAGTTACTGCTATTTCAAAAGCCACTAGAAAACCAGCCAACCACCTTCACTTTAGGACCTCCCTTGTTGAGACTTCTGTTTCAAAACAATAGTTATCTTACATTATAATTTTTATATCCAATATTATAGTTTTCAAAACTGAAATTTAGCAGACAAAAAAATTGTCAGCAAATATTAAGATCCATTAAATGTATTAAAGTCTATCAATTGCCATATTTGTTTTATTCCATATAAGTGTTTTTTCATTGATGATTTGTGTTTTGATCAGTCTCTTTTCAACAAGAAAATGTGAGCAATGGACCATAAAGTCTGCTGAAGCAAAAGTGTGGAGATATAAAAAGATGCGCTTACTTCTACTCTTCCATGAGAAAGTCTGATTTAAATGGAGTAAAGCAGCCCAACTCTATTTATTAAATTGCTGCCAAAATGAGAATTCCACAACATCTGAATTTTCAGTAATTAAAATTCTGAACTTCCTTAAGAAAACAACTGTAGGTTGCTAAGCAGTGCTCATTAAATTCTTCTTCCTTCATTAAAAAGGTTTAAAAGTTCTTGTCTTCCTATTACAAAAAATGAGATATAATTCAGCTATCTAATTCTTCAAAAGATTTATTTATTCATTTTAGAAGTTAAAATATGCTTTCTTTTATCTAGAATCAGGTACAAATGGAGAGCTGAAAGTAAATCAAGGAATTCAACACAGACACCAAATTTGATCACTAAAAGCTAAATAAGTGACTCTGTGGAAGCTTCTCCCCTGAAACTATTTCCACGTCCTGTAATAGAGAGGCACATTAGATTTCATTTATACTTTGCCTGCTCATGTGCATGCAAATACGTTTCTCTACTAGGTCTGTCTGGCTAGCAGCTCTGATTATAGAAGCCTACCTATTTTTTTCCCCATCCACAAGTAGAAAACAAGGTGACATTGGTTTTACTTTCACTTTCATCCTGATGTACACAGGTTATAAATATCTTTTCTTTTCTTTACAGGGATGAATGCTTGCATCAGGAAAGAATAACAATAACAGTACAGCTCTCACCTTGGAATCCCTGTCCCTGCCAGGCTCTTTGGAGAAGTGACCCAATTGCTAGGTCAACAAATGCTAAATAAGAAAAGCAAATTGGTGTCAAGAAAGTAGTTTGCCCTATGAGCTACATTCTCCGTGGTAGCATTTTAGGACTCTCCAGAAAGAAAGAAAGAAAGAAAGAAAGAAAAAAAAAAAAAAAAAAAAAAGATGTTACATCCTGAACAAAGACGGGGGGATGCAGCCTGTCCCCTAGCCCACGCAACTACTGCTATTGAAGAAGAAATTTCCACACTGTGAAACAATACAAAAAGATTAGAGAAGAGCCCAGTCAATTGGCGTTGCAGCAGGACCAACAGACAAGGGAATTATTAAAAAAAGGATTTAGCAGTGAGTAATTTTGCCTCTTTGAATACATGCATTTTTCCTTCGTGCTGTGATGGTGGGTGAAAGGACAGATCACAGACATACCAGCCTTCCCCAGAAGAAAACTTCACTGCTAGTGATGCTGCAGTGTAAAATAAATAAATAAATAAATAAATAAATAAATAATCTGCAAACAGCTTAATTGGGAAAGGAGATGAGAGGGCATTACTTTGCATCCCTTCGGAAGAGGAGCTTCAGTGCCCATTATGCCCATGAAGTGAAATTTTATCTAGCCAAATAGCTTAATGCTATCCCAAATCAAGGTGCATTGACTCGATTCTGCATTCAGCACACAGCCTCAATCACTCTTAGTCATAAGCTTTCAGACAAAGCTTTGTCCTTATTGCACCTCTCAAAACCACAGAGAACTTCTTCAGCTTAGAATAAACGAAGTGAGAAAAAGAGGAAGCTTGAGAACAAGTCCCTTCTTGTCCCAGGGAGGGGGTAGTGGCTTCACAGACAAGAGGAAGATGAATTAGTTTACAGTGAGTTTCAGTATCCCTGCTCCTCATTTTCAGGTCTGGTAGGTCCAGAAACCACACAGATGAGGATTAGCACTGATTTATCCCTCTTGACCTTCTTCAGCACTGTGAGCAGAAAGAAGAGCACACAAAGAACATTTTCCTAGTGCTCTTCTCCCTTACACAAAAAGCCTCACTGCAGGAGGCATGCACGTGGGGGCTTGAAATCAAACAGAAGAAAGCATGTCGCCTGCTGTTTGGCTCCAAATGCCTAGGACTTTCTGGCAATCTGTACTGGCGAAATCAATGTGCCCAGACGTATTTGCTGGCCCTTGGAGCAGCTGCCATGGCGTGGTCCACCCTGCCAAACTGTCTGTCCCCAGTCTGACAGCCGCTCAGTCCATCTGCAGCCTGCAGGGAGCTGGACCAGCCCCTGAGAAGAAAACCTTTCCGAGTCAAAGAGGCAAAGCCAATGCTCAGTCATACTTTTGCATCACATGGGGTCAAACGCCTGTTTTAGTGAACTATCAACATCAAAAATGAGACCCCTGCAAAAGCCCAGCAGAGGTAAATAGCAATAGCTTGGATTGACAACAGCAGACAGACCAGGGGCACTCCCTGTAACATAGGGCAGGGGCTGGGCCCATCCTTGTCCTGTCTGCAGGCCTCGGTTTCCTGAAAAGTAAGGTGTGAAGAGCAGAGGGTGAGGAACTGTATGCAGAGGGCCATCCTCCAGGCATTCTACAAGGAGCTGGTGCTGGCCTGCAAGCCCCATAGCCCAACAATCCATCTCAGAGAAGAAAAGCACTTTCATCTGGGGCAGTGCTACCCCTGATTCCTACTGGTCAGAAGGCAACCATTTGGGGGTTACCAAATCTGTGGCAGTCAGGATCACAGCAGACATTTCATGTACGTGAAGCAGATCCTGTAATGCCCAATTCTGCCAACTGTGGTTGTTGCTTCCAAGCTTGTTGCTTTGGGAGAGGTGCAAATTTCTGCTGAGAGGCAGTACATAAAGTACTGATTTCAAAACCAGCAACCTCTCCACCGCAGTGGTGCTTGGTCTAGTTGTGCATGCACTAGCAGACACAAACAAGTGCCTGCAAGAGCCAGTCTTGCTCAAGAGATGTGCACACCTGATGTGATTGCTACTGTGATGCTACATGTTTAAGGAGACAGTGCCCTACTCTCTGAGGCAGCTGGCTGCTAAGCTGACAGTCTCCAGTCTCTCCTCAGTTGTCTGCTGCAACGCTGTCGCAGCTGAACAAGGAAGAGACAGACCACCAGGCATGTACATTGCCCTAGGACAGCAAGCATCTCTCCCCAGAAATGCACGACAACCTCATCTCCATCGCCCCTTCCTGATCCCTCATAAGCATGAAAAACAATTTTCACTCACCAAAGACAGCTGGGGCTGGCATCCACAAGCAGGCTGCTTTCCAGCTTAACCTACCTTGGGTTGTGAGCGATGGAGCCCCCTCCTACACCCCATGAAATATCTTACCCTAGCTAAGACTGCCTTTTCACAGTGACAAGCACCACCAATTCTTTGCAGCCGCAAGTATGAACCCAATCCATTGCTGCTTGCAGCTCCCTGAGAAGCCTTGCAAAAGGAGGCACAAAAAAAAACCACTTCATCAAGAGCTATTATGTAGCTCCTGACCCTATGACTCAGTGATTATCCCAAAGAGAAGTGCCATTCTGTGGAAAGAAGAGACTACTGTAATGCATACAGCAATGCAGGTTGCACCAGAACTGGAACCAGCTGGGAGATGCCTGCTTCACAAGCTCACAGACCGCACGGAGGTGGGTAGGCTGCTCTGAGCTTCAGACTGAGGCCCCCTGAATTTGCTAAGATGAATGAGCTGTGAGGCTGGACTTTGGTGCCAGCGAAACTTATCTCTACATGAAATAGGAGGCAGTCGGGACTTCAGATCAAACAGTGATCCCAACTGAGAATTCCTCCTGCAGAAAGAAACCATGTCATTTCTGGGTCAGTGCTTATTGTCCTCCTTAGCCCTTTTCTTCCCCAATTTTTGTGCCCTCTTTGCTTGGATTTCTGCAGTACAGGAGACAGGCACAGCAGCCACAAAGACTGCACACTTCTTCCATTAACAGACAGACATCTAAAGCAAGGTATTCTGCTGATGCTTCCTTCCTCGTGAGAGTGTTTTTTTAACATAAAAATACTACTTACCCCTGAAAGCTGCTTTCACCTAGTAAAAACAAAACCAAACCACCAGATCTCCACCCCCTGCAATCCAGCAACAGAAAAAAAAATGCAAATATGACCATAATATGTATCTAATGAGGAACAGAAAAAAAGCAAAGAGGGAAGACGTGGATGGTAAATTGTGAACTCCCTGCAAGTCAAAAATGGAACTGTGGGGTAAACTTTAAACCAGCACTGTATTGCTTCAGCTGCTTCACCTCCTCTGCTTCAGCTAAGGGTGATGTGGGACAAACCAGGAGCAGGCAGCGCTCAGTGGGAATCAGCAGCAGTACAAGTAACATTACAAATAACAGCAGAGCTGAGGAGGACACGTCTGCTTTACTCCTCAGTCTTGTCTGACTCAGATTTCTCTCTTCCTCTGCCACAAGTCCTTTCCATTCCAGCATAGCTGTGTGCTTCCTGCCAGAGCCCAGGTCCACCCTCTGGTGGGGTACCTCACTACAGTTCCCAGAGATTTTCCTCTTCCCTTTGAAACCTTTATACAAACTTTTCCTGACATGAAACAGAATAAAGCCTTAAAGAAACATAGGCTAGCTCATCCTGTCCCACTGATAACATCCATCAGATGCTGTCTGTTCTCTCTACCAACTGCTACAGAGCACTCCAGAGTAAATTGCAAACGTGTCTTTCCAACTATCCACTTCAAGCCACAGAATGTAAACTTCATATTCTAGTATCACAGCACTGCTTATATTTTATGCTGACGTTCAGAATATCTGAGTAAAACGATGTGAAGAAACAAGCAAGAAATGTATTTTTATTCTTATGAAAAACAACATTCAATTGAACCACCTACCCTAAATGAGAACTCAAGGTTTTCTCCTCCCCAGACTTCCATTCCTGTGTCGTACGAACCAAGATAATCAAAATACTTCTTGCTCACAGAAAACAATCCTCCTGCCATGGTTGGAGACCTATAAAAGAGAACAGTAACTTTGGATTAAATTAGAAGCAAAAACTATGAATTAAAGAACCAGGGCAATGGATTATAAATACATTTTTACTTTCCATTTTCTCAGTCTTCTGAATACAAAGTAACAGTCAGCCATTAATCAGTTAGGTACTATATTGTTAGGCCATTTGAAGTTAACTTTTTAATAATAAAACTGTATCATAAATGAGCTCCAGAACGTATTAAAATAAAAATAACAATGAAATGACAGAAGATAAAAACTGTGTTATGATAATTTTTTGCATTTACAGCATCTTTAAAACTGCCCATAAATGACTAGCCTCTTACCTTCAAAAAACAGAACATAAGCAGAACTATTTTAGTCAGTTCTGAAATTCGAAGTGCAATATACATCTGTATTTTCCTTAAATGGTAAACAAACACAGATCTGTGCTTTAACAGTTACCAACAACATTCCTGATCCCAGTAATATCAAGTGGTAAAGCTCTCAGACATCAACAGAGAAGAATTAAATAAGCATAGCCTCTGGAGAGATTTTTTTCTTCCTAAGAAGACCTGCAAACCTGTATTTTTGTTTGTTTGTTTACTATGTTTGACAAAAAAATCAGGGGCCAAGATTGGAACCACACTGATGGGGCATGCTAAAAGGGCACAAGGCCCCGAGCCACAACACAGTTAAGGGATGTTCTTTCAGTAGGGTAGCGTGTGCTTGTAATAAAATTGAGTATGTTCAATTTTGCTCCTAATTGTTTACAGTCTAAGCAAATGACCCTCTTTAAAGTGCCAACCAAATAATGCAGGTTGGAAATAAATTCAGCTGACACTTAGGAAATTTACTAAATTGCTATTGATATACAAATTAACGAATGCTAGGCGTAGCGATCAGTTATTCTTAATATGTCAAAACTAATTTTACCAGCCATCTTTTTGAAGCAACACAGTCTTATACTGTCATACGTTGTTTCAAAGAATGGAAAGAGATGAGGAGAGACAGAAGGGAAAAAAATCTCCATAAACATTCAAGCTCTTCTGTCTCGCTCCGAATCTAGTCTCTCCAAACATAACTGTCAGTGATATCAGCCTCTCAGCACTGCTGCTTTCTCCAGATAACTATACCACTTGCAGAGCTCGGTCCTCAGTCTACCTTGAAGCTTTATCCCTCATCATTTTCCCCTTGGCATTCCAAAACCAAATCTTTCTTGTGGAGAAGAAAAGCATCATATTTAAGCTCACAGCTTTAAAAGTTTTGACTCTATTTTGAAACTTTTTTTGGAGTATGTGAACTAATATATGCAGAGAAGGGCTAATTTACTGCCTCACTTTTCCCATTAAAAAAAAAAAAAAAGCAAGCTTCTTTTCTCTCAGCTGGGGATAAATTCATTAATATTTGTGAAGTACTGGGTATTATTATCATGATGAGCGACCTAGAAAAGACGGGGAAGAATGAATCATTCCGTATTTGTTGTAGGCTATAAGATGACAGATAACAAATAAAAGCAAGGACTAACAAAATCGTGACGTTAAAAGTGTTGAACATCTGCTTCATTTCTCACAATGCACTGCTGAAACACAGCAACTTCAAAGCAGAGTGCAGCATGCTCTCAGCTCTCAGGATTTTGTCTACCATGTCCATCTTCCAGATGCATACTTTGCAAACTTACCCTACCTCTCCTAAAATATAGTGTGTATGTACAGTAACACCTACAGATTGCAGCTCTTGCAAACAGAATTAAAAGCCACTATAAAGACACTGACATGAACTCCTATGAGTTAGTCTCTCAGAAACTATGGTGGGTAGACTACACCATTTCAACTCAAACAAGGAACCTGCAGCGGGTTCACCTCTGAAAACAGACCAAGGCAGACCAAGAAGCTACCTCTATTGCTACAGCACAGGTAGTCTTCTGAATGACTTCTGCCCTCTTGTTGCTTCATGTTTTTGTTCTCCTTTTCACTCCTGACCACAATACATTTTTTACAAGATGGATCTCTTCATTTTGCATTGAGGATATCCTTCATTATTAAGAAGTTACAACTTTTCCTTGTGCTCATTGTCTGTGGCAGTTTGTCTGAAGAAGTGACTATTTGTGCAATAAGTATTCCATAAAAATTACACAGCAATTTCAGCTTTTAGAGCAGTATTTTTTCCAGCAGCATGGTGTTTTTTCTGGACCTATTCCAGAAAATAGGGAACCAAACAATATATGTAATGTAACTGTAAGTGGTAAGCATGCATTTATTACATATTTTGTCAGCGCCTGACATTTCCAACTGAAGTCAAAAGCACTTGCAACATTCACAGTTTAAGAACAGGATGCATAAAAATGAACCTGATCACATCGATCTTGGACTTCCTTCGTTTCTGTTCTCTTTCAGGGGTACTATGCCAGGTGAAGACCAGCCTCCAGTCAAATCCACCAATCTGTGGCTCACCAGCATTTCCCAAGTACTCAAATGTATTCCAGTCAATAACATCAATAACAGGGCAGACGACAGCCGTTTCTTCTTCCGCAATCCTAAGATGTTTTTAAAATAAGAGAAAGGTGACTTCTATTAGAAACTCTACTCAAAAACAGAACTGTAAAGAAAAGAGAACAATAGTGAATACCAACACAAAATTTTGCCCTGTTTCAACTCATGCTGCAATACAAGCAAAAAGCAGCTACAAGAATAATCACCATTTTTTTTGTTGAGGATGCATCAGGAGGATGCACCAGGATGGACTCAGCTGCAGGCATCTGGCAAGCAGCGTTCTTCCTGGACAGTGGAAGTGAGAGATATGCCAGCTGGCCTGAGATAACAGGTTCAGCATCTGGCTCAGCTGTCGTATCTAGCATCACATTGTCAACAAAAACATCTATTTTGTTTTGTACAGGTAGTTGCCTCTGAAATATTAAGAGAGAAGAGCATCTAAGTGGGATTTCTGGATTTTCTCAGAGGCAAAACTGTGTCATCTTTCAGCATGGCCATTATCATTCTCCAGGGACAAATAAGGTGTATAGGGTCTATGACCCTCAAAGCCACAGTTGTTCTTGTAAATGTGATCATCTTCAAAAGGTTACACTAAACGCTACTACAGTAATTCAAAATGTTGCCATGAGCTTAAAACAAAACAAAACAAAACAAAACAAAAAAAAAAAACATGATGTTTCCATGTGGGAATTAGATCACAGAGGACGCCTCAAGAAACCCTACCACCACAGGAAGTTAAAAGGACAAACAAGATAGTCCTGCAGATAACAACACTATCAGCAAGTGTGATCTAAAGATAGTTAAGATCCTTATCAGTACTAAGAACATATCAGAGATGAGGACATCCCTTGCAAGCCTACTTCTGCAAGGAGATAAACTTCCTCCAATGTCTCAATGCCACGCAGGGTTTTCTGGATTCCTTTCCAAAAGTATTTACCCTCACAAAAGACAGTGGGACACTTTGCCTCAATTTTTTTAACAGCCTCTCCTAATACCACAAGAGATCAACTTCAAGCATGCAAGCTGAAGCTAAGGCTTTTCTCCTAAATCACTCTTTAGCAGCCTTTTCCATGCTAGTCTTAGACACCTCTGGTTAGTTCAATGAAAAAGTAGCTTGTTTGACTTTGGGACTTGTTTAGCCCTGCATTTTCTGATTTGCATGTTCTTCTGTTTTTCTTCCTTGGGAGAAGAAAAAAAAGAACATGCTCTATGGCCATACAAGATCTGATGTATCTATCATTCAAGGGGAGTTAGCTCCCCATGGGATTATGAGGCTTTAAACCCACAGGCTGAACAAGAGGCTTTGGCTCTATTACTCTCAACTCTCTGAAATTAGAGCACCTTGTGGTGGTTAAATACAGCTGAGAACAGAAGTGGCTCCAAAAAAGTATTGTTTGAGCTGAGAAAGACTGCCTTAAACACGAAATGGTCCCTTCTTGTTGCCACTGGGGACATGCAACACAGCTGTTTTCTTCTCCAAAACCCTACACTAAAGTCCTACTGGGCAGGGTGCACAAAAGGGCTTATACTAATATTGCTGTCTCCTGTCTCACTTGCATAAAGGTTATGCACAAAGCAACGAGAAGGATACAAACACAGAGAGAAAAAAATGCCAATCAAATGGAAAAAAGTTTTGTTATTCTTGAAGAGGAGTTAAAAAAATAAATATTTGGCACATGACTGCAGTTATCAGGTAAGTGAAAAACCATCACTTTTTCTGTAAATTAAGATTTAACTAGCTGGTACAATGCACAAGCAGTTTACGAATACAGCAGTGGCTACACTGCAAAATGCTAACACTGTCACATTGCTTCCACACATTTGAGGCAATGCCATACAAACAATCACCTAGAGATGGATATCTGCATCTAGAGCAAAAAGGGCACCAATTCCAAGTCACATCCAGAGAAAACTTTTCACAGAAGGCAATTTTTTATACATTACATTGGAATTACCCAAACTCTTTCTCAAGACTGCCATCTAGTGGTTTCCTAAAAAAAGTGAAGCCTGCCCTCTTTTCATACTTGATGCTTTTATTTTTAAGCCTTTTTCTGTCTTCACACTATCTATACTGTTCATAGTTAACCCACAATTATCTGGAATATATCTGTCATAAAATTTAGAAAAAAAAAAAAAAAAAAGACACTGCTAAGAAGAAAATAGTAACTCCAGAAACAATCTCAAATGTACAATGGGGCGTTTGTTCCTCTTAGAAATCTATCTCCAGTTCGCACAGCCCGTCTCTGACATCTGCAATACCTGAGATGGGACCTTTACAGAATGCAAATCCAGTCACTGATCTTGCAGAAATTATTTATGTATTTATTTTCAAAGTGTTTTAAACTGAGATGTTTTTCTATATGCAGTACCCAGGAGGTCTGATTCAGGTACTCTGTCTGCTAATGATGTCGAATGAGGTATGCTGTCCTGAAAAAGAGGATGTCTCAGGGTCCCTATCTTTTGAGATGATCATCGTACTCACCCAGGCTGATAACCACATCACCTAAGGTAGTTTTCACAGCTGGGGGTGGATTCTCCTCCTGAAAACAAAGTTTTCACTTCTCTGAAGAAAAAGAGCAGCCTGGCTCTCAAGAAAAATAAGTAAATAAATAGTCTACCTCCTCATCTTCCAGACTTCTACTTTCTATCTCTCTGCCAGCAGAAAAATACTTGCATTGCCTGAGGGACCAGACTATGGTAACCTTTGGAAAAGGTCTGTGAAGAGTGATTTTTCCCCTGCAGAGTGCAGGAATGTGCCAAACTGACTCTTTTCCTTCTGCCTCAGGACAAAGTTGGGACAGAGCATAACTCTACCTTTCCAGAAGTGGTTCCAGCCAGCCCTCATGGCACTCACAGTGGCAGTCCAGGAAGGTCAGGATGTCCCCTTTGGCTATAGAAGCCCCCAGCAGTCGGGCTCGAACTAGCCCTTCTCTCTTGTTTGCACGGATCAGACGCACCTTGCGTAAACCAGCCACGTAGTTTTCCAAACGCTCCTTTAAATGCTCTGTAACAACAGAAAGAAAAGAATATAGTTCTTTATTCATTTATGGCACGCTACGATGCTCTTTTTCCAGAAGCATATAACTTACAGTAGTGCTTTGAAGATGCTTGGACTTAGAGCTCTGATTCTGCTATCCTGTCTATGTAAGGAAAGGGTAAGGATGGACAAAAATCAGTTACTTTTAGGAAACAGAATGCTTCAGATTTGCCTCTGCAATTCACTTCCAAATTGTTAGGTGTATCTCAAATATAGAGGCTTTACCATGTAGCAGTTTTGTTCTTAACACAACTCATGTGTGGTAGAAAATGTCAGCACTGTCCTGTGTCCCATAATTCACATAAAAATGGACAACCTCTTTACTTCTTACTATATATAAATGACACCAGCAAAACCTCGGAGCAACCAAAACACGCTCAAATTAGCAAAGGTGAAATTGTCTGACCAGGCTGCAGTTATGCATACATGCAGGCACTCACACTACAGCAAAGCAAACATGCTACCCCATTTAAAACTAAATTTTGTCCAGAACTTGAAATTTTTACTGCCATGCAAGAGACAAAACATTTCCAGTTAGATTCCCATGTTGCACAGTTTCATGGTATGTTACCAGAAGAGCAGATCTTTTCCTCCTGTGGACTGGTTGACCAATAAATAAATAAATAAATAAATAAATAAATAAAAATCAAACACAACAGATCCAACATTATTTAGAATTATTCTTCCTACCTTTGTCACTGTAATCATCCACAAGGATAACTTCTTCTAAAAGTATATCTGGAGATGTCTCAAGAACACTATGAACAGTCCGCAGAAGTGTTGACCAAGCCTCATTATAGAAAGCTATTACAACTGATGTTTTCGGCAGGCTATAGTAGTCATACTTCTTCTCTTTGCATCTGTAAGCAAGAGGACTACATTTAGTCAAAGTGATAAAGAATTGGTTAATTTTCAGAAAACTGCTCTCAAATTAATAGTCCATATGTTACTTACTAACTGTAAAAAAAGCTGTCCACAGGATCTTGAAAGAACCTTGTGTATATGGAGTAGTCATGCAAACATTTTTAGAAAGCTGGTATTCCAGCAGTCCTAATTTCTACAGCAACATTATGACCAAAATTCTGCAGCCGCCAAATATATCTAAACAGAAAAATAATAGGAGGGCTAGTGTATATGCAGTAGCTGCATTTGCACAAAATTACTACAAGTATAGGAGCAAGCAATGGTTAAAATACACCTCACAGATTACGGAAAGAAAAAAAAAAAAAGGAGAAATAAACAACTGAAGTGGGGCAAAAAAATATATAAATTACTGTACATTTTTATTTTGGAAAATAAAAAAGTGCTAGACAGTAAAAATATAACTGTGAGGAAACAGCAATATATAAAGAGAAAAAAAAGCAGTAACAGAACTAAGAAGTATGTACACTAAAGCATAATTCGGGAAGACCACAGAGCTGCCAAGATATAATAGTGAAATCCACAAAAACACATAATTTTAAAAATGCATGGTTTTGGCTCCATGGAGAGCCAGCAGGTTTGCAAACCTTTGAATTAAGCTCCAGAATGTATTTCCTATAAAAATATATATGAACTTGTCTAAATGAACATAAGGATGCCAAGAAACTTCCAGATGAGCCAAACGTATAAATTAAAGATTTCCCTCATCTGAAAGAATTTTAAAATAATGTCAGTACTTATCACCACTTTTCCCCATTTCTTCAAGCACTCTCTGTATTGGCAAGTTTGCTACCCACCAAAATAAATGGTTTTGAGACTTGAGAGGCTTCTTGTGCTTCCGGCTTACTGCCTGGAAGACACCAGGGTTTGTTGAGAGCACAGGGACACACTCCAGGTTCTGTAAATTGCTGAGGACCAGAAGGTTCTGCAGCACACAAGATGCCTCTCCCATCAAGACCAGAAATCCTCTGAATCCCATGCAACTTGGGGCTGAATGGATAAACCAAAGCAAAACCAAGGAAAAAAAAAAAAAAAAAAAAAGAAGAAGAAGCAGCAGCAAATACGGCAGTAACACACAATAGTGTCCCCCGAAACACCCAGACAATGACATAGAAACTGCCTATCTAGAACACACTGAGACTGCATTTACTGCTATGCAATGCTGCTGTGCTAGCAATAAAGAGACTTGTCATAGTTTTGTTTAAAGATTAGGCAATATTTGTTAAGATCTGTAGTATAATAAGAGACACTAAGTTTGTATCTGAGAAAATACTCCTAAAAATATTTTTTTCATGAGGGGAAAAGAAAAAAAAAGTATGTAGAGTACTTTTGTAATAAATACCTGAAAATGAGGAAGCAATGAGGAGAAATGATACTTGGGCAGAGTAGGAACACAGACGTGCTTCCCAAACATGACAAGAATGCTATGTAACACCATTCATTTTATATATGTACACACGCATCCACTCACGCGTAGACACACACACACTTACACAGTGAAGTACAAAAGTGCTCATCCCTCCGGGCAGTAATCTTTGCTAAGACGCTGCATATAGAGAACTACCTCACACCAGTGGCTGGTGACAGAAATAATTTACTTTGCCAAATGTTCGTGTATTAACACATGAAAAAGGAGTAACATTTTAATTAACTTTTTTTGTCTAAGAACATCACAGAAAACCAACCATATGAATCCAATTTTAGAAATACATATTTACTTTAGCCTATTGAAAAGCAATTATGTTCATTACTGCCAGGAAAAAATCTTGTTATATATCACAATCACTTCTAACAGGTAATTTCAGTTCATTTCTTGATGGAAACAGGACTGTTACCTACCCATTTCAGAAAATTTAAGGAAAGAGAAAATAAATAGGAGAAAACCTCCAGGAAAGCTTTCTCTGGGAAATGTCTCAAGAAGATTAATGGAATAACAAAGTTGCATTCCCTTATTTTAAAAGGGAAAGGATATCCAAAAGGTCTAAAGAAGCTTATAAACCTAATTATAGATTAAAGACTTCAATGGATTTGCTTGAAAATTACATGCTGGAGACAGGAAACATAATTTGGCAGAGAATATGGCAGTCCCCAGACTGCTCCTGATTCATCGTGCGTTTCTGCCTCCATTGAGCATTACCAAGGCTGTGGAGAACAGCCTCTTGCAGTACAGACCAGAGCCCATATTTTTTAGGTTTCTGAAGTCAAAAAAGAGGCTGACACTGGAAAAAAAAAAAAAATCATCAAGCACAGTGACCCATTATCAGCATGGCAAGGAGGAGAGCTGGCTCCCTGGGGCTGCTGTACCTGCTCTCGGCACTCAGTCCTCTGCAGCCAGCTCCCACCTAGTAGGAAAACCTCACTCACCTGACATACCAAAACACGCAGAGCACTACTAAAAGCTCAGTTTCTTAGTGCACTGCATTTATTGGGGCGGGGGGGGGGGGGGGGGGCTACACAATCAGCATGCATGTACCAGCTAACATTTTGAAAACTATTAATTTAAAAAAAATAAAAATAAAAATTGTCTTTTAGCTTCTATGCAAGTTTGCATGTTTACCTCAGGAGTTATTTCCAAGACACATCTGTTCCTAGATTATTACTGCTAAACTGCTGCCAGTCTCAAATATTGTCACTAAAATGCAGCATACTTTTCTTTATCTTTCTGTATTGAAGGAAATTTCAGTTTTGTTCAGTCTTAAAAAATAATGCCATTGTAGAGATCACAAACCAAAAGCGCTTAAACCCTAAAAAAATCATGATGCAAGAAAATCATGAAAACGAATGATTTTCTGAAATAAAAGTGTTTTTAAGTGTCATTGTGTAACAATTAAGAAGGACACATATTGACAATAAACATTAACACTTAAAAAGAAAAAACAAGCTTTAAAAAAAACCAAACACTACAGATAAGAAACCTGACTTTAAGACTAGCGGTCTCCTCAATTTCCCAGAGTCTACTTAAAACAACCATCTTCACATCTCATCTTCTGTATCACCCTTGCAAACTTCCAGATGCATTTCTATTCCCCACGTGTCACTCAAGTATCCAAGCTCCTACTTTCTAGGTGAATCACTTCACACCTACTTTGGGTTACTGAGAACAACAAAGACGTATCAGTTACAATATGTCATTAAAATGACAGGGAGGATATAAACTAGTGACAGCAGTCCAAAAATATGTTTTTGCAGATGGAGAATGTGTATTTATACTGCCTATATTGCAAGCTGCTTTCCGCTCCTAAGGCACAATTCAGTGCCACCCCTAAATGTCCAACACTGTTCTTGCCTAGGACGAGGGCCCATGGTCAGACAGCATTACCTGCACCTCACGGCAGCAATCTAAATGCCAGGTGCTGTCCTTGAGCTGGTTGTCTAGGCTCTGCGTGTCCACAAAGACAAAGCCAGAAGGCGATCCCCCTCATACTCCCTGGGATACTTATCCAGTATGGACAAACAGGCCTTTGTAGGCCCCCACCTCTCCTCTGTCAACAGGTGTTTCACAGTAGAGTAGATGCTTTGCTTTCCACGGCTGAAGTTAAGTGAAAGGAAACTACCCATGGCCCCTGCTACTGACTGATACACCACCTTGAACCTCAATATCATAACTACCAAACAGTTCAAAAAAACACCATATGGGCATAAGGAAATGAGCTGCTTGTAAATGTGACATTTCTAAGCATGGAAAATAAGCCCAACAGCTCTGTCATCTGAATTCCAACATATTCCACCACTCCTCTGATTGCCTTATTCTACTACAGGGATTTGTTTTTATTTGTTTATATTTATACAGATAAGCACTATACAAAACAAAGCTTTTGTTTATCAACTTATATTCTAATTCAACTTTAATTCTAATTGTGTTCAGCCACAAATCTTTAAATTCCTAGACAGGAAGAGAGAGAGAATAACCCTGGTACGTGCCTTCCCTTCAGCGAGCACAAACTTAAGAACACATTCACTGTCTACCAGCTTTTCTTGATCGTTCTCTACAGCATCTACTCAATCATTTACCTTCACCAAATGAACACCAAAGCAACGCATGTGAAGACGCATCACCGTACAGCAACGGTCTTGTGGGGTTTTCATTTTACTTCTTTACATTGCCTTCATAAATTCCATTCTAACTGAGGCTGCAAGGCTGACAAGTTTAATAATTTAACTCTGGAATCCACTATACTACAAAACGTTGTTAGCAAGCATTGCAATTAGGTTATCTATTAGAAACTAAGGAGACATCAGACAGGAGATGCCTAAACAAAATTAAATGGGCTGTTTTGGGGAGTTTTTGTGTCAATTAGAGTAATCACTCAATTTATTTCATTTTAAAGAGCTGTTTCTCTCAGAGATGCGTATCTACACACAGGGGGAGACAGCATGGACGTGTGTAGACTGGGCACACTGCCACGAGTTCATAAAGAATGGCTGCTGACATACTTAGGTGAAAGACTTCCATCACAGCTCTAACAGCAACGTGGCAGAAGAAAATACATTTTTAATATCCAAATTTTATGTTCTACATGCCCAGCTACTTGTATTTTAAGAAAAAAAAATGAAACTGAGTTTTTAGAGATTTAAGAATACAATCTACTCACAAATAATTTCATGTTTTGTAGAGATATACCTCTCTTTTAGAAGTAGCAGACCTTAACATCTTAATGAAAAAAGTCTGTAGTGAAAATCAATAGGTTTCAGCTATTCTCAGTAATCTACCACAATACAACTGTTTGACTGCTGCCTTTTTTTTTTTTTTTTAATATAATTTTCAATATATAGTCCAAAACCATAGGAAGCTCAAGATTCTCAAGAAGTTCAAAAGAGTACGTGCCATTGCCATATCTGATTTAATGTGATTTATGCGACTAAGGTACGTGACATGCCACATGTGCATCGTCACAGTGTCACCCAGCTAGACATTTCTTTGGGCTGGGTTTGACCCAGTAGGTCAGGGACCAGGCTTGCTGGGTTTGTGAGGGCAGGCAGTGGGCACACCAGCTCACCACACAAGTACCTTTTCTCTTCCCAGTTTGAACACAGTGGGCATCTGAATCCAATTTCAGCTTCTCCACCCCATAAACTTCAGAGGTACCAATGTGAGGGACTGCCAAGAAAAAACACCTCCTTGTCCCATTCTCCCAAAGCTGTGCCTCCCCTGAGCCTGCCTCCTGGCCAGCTGTGAGTACCCAAAGCTCAGCAACATGACACAGGTTACAATCCTGCCTTCTGAGCCAACCTGCACTGTTACCAAGGCTGTACTACCTCCTCCAGGATGAATTTGTGTTTGAAAAGCCCCTCTTCGCTCCTCCCTGTGAGACAGAAATCTATGCAAAATGCCCAGTGTTTGAGCCAAAAGCCACGCAGCCCTATTGCATCAAAACCCCAAACCAAGGTAGGTAAGTGCAACATTTTCAATGCAGTTGAAGGGTATGATAAATAGACTTATTCTTATCTCCTCCAAACACCACCCAACTTTTCATTCTTATATATTTTCTCAGCTGAGAGTACCTTGAAATAAGCATCAGTTCTGCTTAAAAATTAAAAGCCTTAAAACCTTATCTGAGCAAGGAATGCAAAGACTGCACCTGGTTTTGCACACCTTCGTGGTGCATGGCGCTCAGATATTGCAGAAAAAAGGTGTTGAAGTTTACGGAAGGTGTGCCTTGCTCTGCTTAGCGAAGCAGATTAGCAGCAAGCTCCTGATAACTGCCAGGATGGCCAAATTATCAAGGCCAAGGCATCAGCAGGGAGAGTTGGAGAGATACTGGCTGTACCTCTTGCCACCCACTCCCCTCTGCCCCGGCAGGAAGACACAGTCCGGATCCATGCTAGCAAACGTGCATCTGGAGGAATAAATCACGATAGGAAAGACTCCCTCCCCAGGACACAGCACAGTCTACGAGACTGTAATGTAGTCAAGTCTTTGAAAAGTGAGGCTAGATAGATTATGGAGCAATTTTCCAAATTATTTTGAAGTCTTATTTTACCAGTGGCAGTAAGGTCTTGAAAAAGCAAGATTTGAGCTTTCAGGTGATAAAGGGCTGGTATAAAAACACTGTGAGGCAGAAAGTTAGTAAGTCTTCTGATATAGAAGTTAATATTAGTGAAGAAGTTTGAAGAAAAATAAAAATCTCTTTAAATCAGATTAAAAATGCATTAAGAAAAAAAAGTCTATAAATCCATATCCTAATATTCATATTAAATTTAAAATTATTATAAAAAAAAAAAAAAGGATTCTCCTAGTTCTGCAATGTTTTAAGAAGGCCATAGATGTTCCTACCTACACTAGCTTTTGGATGTGCCGATGAGAAAGCATTTCTGCATGTGTCCATTGAGAAAAAATATGTTGTTGTTTTTAATTTTATTTTACAGATTTAAAGCAGTGTTGTCATTTGCTCAAATGGTTATGCACATTTGCAGTCTTCTTCCAAATCAGTGAGACACACTTCACATTTGTACCAAGCTATATGATTCACCTACATTCAAAAATTTACTTTCAAGTGAGTAATTTGATTCAGGACAAAAAAAAAAATTGCAATCTAATTTAGTATTTGAAAGTTATTGCAACCATCACTAATGGAAGGGAGAAGATGCACCTGGTCCTTAGAGACACACCTGTGTATAGTGAAAGCACTGTTTGGAAAAAAAAAAAAAAAAAAGAAAAAAGAAAAAAGAGCACTTCGTGCTTTACTGTCACTGATCTGGGAACTATGTCACATTAAAATGAAACCAACTGAAACCAAGCAGTCATCTAGAGGTCAGGGAAAGCTGAGAATCTCTGCAAAGAACCGTAAAGAAAAGTGGTAACAAAATAACACTGTGAGCTCTACTTGAAGATGTTGGAGGGTGACCATTGAACAGAAGCATAATGGCAAAGACAACCGACACATTTTTTACAAAAGATAGGAAACAATCTCAAAAATAGTAAGATATCCCAAAGCACATGTGGAAGCACTGCTGTATTCGTACTGCTACAAAATGCAAGCCTGCTTATTTAAAATAATAATAATAGTAATAATGCTGCAGGTGTATTACTCCTCCACTTAACTGCAGGAGGAAGGAATGAGAAGGCCCAGTTACACTCCGCTTTGTGGGTCTAAAGCCTATTTACGCAAGTGAAAAACCCTGCAAACTAATAAAGTAATGACTACAAGGTATCACGATTAATGTATTTGCTCATAACCAACCATCCATTCCAGAAAAGCTCAGAAAAACAAAAACAAGCTAACAAAAAAAACTAAACCACAATGTTATGAAGATACTGACAGTGTATACAGCTGCAAGTGCTTTACGCAAAACGCTTGCTCTTGAGTAGGGAAGTGTGGTCTGGTTTGGACTCTGCTCAGCTATAAAGCACGGGCATAGCTGATAAACCCAGGTGCAGGCAATGCCTGCGTTGCAAAGAGGCACACGGGCGAGTTCAAACTTCTGCAGATAAGCACAGCACTTATGGTGAAAGTGGCCTCCTTGGGAGTCACTACCGTTTTTTATCTGCCATCTGAAAATGAAGTGAGAAGCTCACGGTGAAGCCAGGGTGCTGGAGAGGAAACCCCCGGCTGCGGTGCCATTTCCTGCAGCACGGCAGCAGGTGAAACTCCTGGCAGGAGCCGCCCGCCCATCGAAAAGAGGTGCTGTCATTTTTAGAGTGGAACAAAACCAGTCTTGAAGGTTGCTCGGGGAATTCGCTAGTGAGATAATGCCAGATGAGCAGACTACGTAATTTGGTATTTACAATCCAGCAAACTAAACAAAACACGGTACCAAGAGGAACTGTAAGTGACTCGCACTCAAATCCGGGAATAGCTGGAAAAAGCAGTTTTGAAAGTCAGGAAAATCTTAGCAGAAGTCTGCTGCTCTGAACTCAAGGACAACATCCCCCAAAAGAAATAATACTACAGGCATAAATAACGATGGTGATAGAGGAACTAAGCTCTGTGTGTGCGTGCATTTAAGCCCATATATATTTAAAGACATATCTACATATATTTAAACAACCTCTCTCTCCAACCCAAAAATATTACCTAGAATTAAAGAATGAACCTCTAAAACTTTTTACAGCTGTTAATGATTAAGCGGACCAGATTCAGTGTTTGGAGGGGGGGGTTCTGTGGCGACCCAAAATCACTTGCCAGGTAAGGAAAGACAGAAAAGACTTGCAACTCCGTTTGCTTTTCAGCATGAGTGAAATGAGGCCCAAAGGGCTGATTCGGGCTTCCACCATGAAAAAGACCGCATGAAATGCCAAGTATGTGAAGAACACTGAGTCAGCACGAAAGTGCCTCTCCCTGCCTTGCTCCTCCTATAACTAAAGCCAGCCAAAAGAAGGCTGGTGTGATGTTACGGAAACCATCCCTGAATAAATGGGCAATGCACACCTGTTGTGAAAAATGTACCTCCATTATATACCTCCTCCTATTGTGAAAGATATACCTCCAACGCACACATTTCTAGCCATGAATAAGACCAAAAAGTTTCTGTGTGATGGAACGCAGTATTATCAGTTGCTGACTTCAAGATAAGGCAGTTAAAGGAAGCAGCAACCATCTAAAGGAAACTACAGAAGTTGTCAAATACTCTAGGTCTGTAAATCTAGAGAAACACCATCAGTCCTCAGAATAACACATTATGGTGGTCCGTGAGAAGAACAATGAACAAAGATCTTCTGAGCATTTACATCTCCAGGAATATTAGTAAGAGAAATATCTAATGTTGATCAAACTTTGTAACACAGTACATAACATCTGTATAGAATTCGTAGTCAAAAACTACATTATTTTGCGGGCTAAACTCAGACCGTCATCCTTCTCTTCCTGCCCAGACAACACCGGACACCTTCACACCCACCTTTTATTAGAGAATAATTATTGCTACAAGTCTGGTCTGAAGCAAGTCCAGGATGTACAATACAGCTCAAGAAAGAAAAAACTGTGTTGCTAGTTTCCGAAAAAGCAGCACTTTATATCCATAATTTTGCAGATCAGGTTTAAAGGTTTACTAGTTCAGATATTCTCAGTCTTATTAGCAAAATTATAGCTGGTATCACCCAGAGAGTAGGTCACTAATGAACATGGGAGGACGTTAAGGTTAAAAGGAGCAGTAGAGCCGCCAGGTAATGGGGATGCTGCCAATCTTTATTTCCCTTTCTTTTCATCTTTCCATTTTCCTTGGATCTAAATTTCCAGACTCGCCTCCAAACACATAAGAATATGTTGAAACAGACCAAAAGCACATAGCCCAGAATGTCTCCAAGCACAATATCTGTTAATACCTGATGAATCCTTGATTGAATTTCATAGCAGATGGACTTCCTTATACTTTATAGCAAATGAATTCTTGGAGCAAAGAGGTGGCTCAATTTGCTTCACCCATTTCATGCGCCAATCTAGCACTGCAGTTGCACATTAGTCATTTCGTTATGGGAGCCTTCCCATAAGCTGAATAGCACTGGGTCCTGCAAGATTTCTGTGGAACTTTACCAGCAGTCTTCCTTCACTACAAAACAAAACAAAACAAGCGACTGCTTCCCAGCTTTTATCCAGTTATGTATAATTAAGGAATTTCCACCTGTCTAAGGAACTCATCAAAAGGCTCCAAGAATACCAACACACTATGCCTTCTTATCCATACAAGTTGTTTTGTTTTTTCAAAGCACTCCAATAGGAGACATGTCATGCCTGACAAAAGCCAGGCCAACTCTTTCTCAATAGGCCACACCTATCTACACGCAACTAATTCTATTCCTTACTGCAGTTTCTAAATAACAAGCTTGGAAGAGGTCCAAGCTTTACCAGTACACAGTTCTCTTCCTCTCCTCCAAAGCGCCATTAAAAAGTGGTGTATCTATCACTTTCCCATCATTATGTACCAGAATAGTATCATTGATCACATCTAAAAATGTAGCTTTTGCATCATTTTTAGGGACAGATGAAGTCTACCATCACTTCTTATTTCCTGCCACCAGTCTCTCCCAGTGCTCCAATGTGCATTAAAGATCATGAAATGCTGAACTGAACTGGCTGGTCAAGCATTACCAACCTGAAAATAAAGAAAGTAAACCAGATATTTCTTAAACTTGATGTATCCATATAGCCTCTAATGTTACACTGAAGTGCAATGAATTTTTGGTCAGTACAGGCTTGCTGATACTTTTTTTAGTACTTTTTTTTTTTTTTTCCCACTTAGATCTCTTACACAGTCTTCTGTCTTAAGAAAGGTAACAACCTTATTGCAAAATTGTCTTTGGGAAAATTTGTTTACATTTCTTCTGTGAGTTGGATGCATGCTCTGTGATACTTCTGCCATAATTTAGATTTAACTGTGCAGAAAGGCACGAAGAACTTCACTGTACCAGCAGACACTAAAGCAGTACAATATAGCCCTGTCTTCAGACGATAATTATCTCTGAGATTACGTCACTGACACTTTGCAAACCTTTAGTTTGGATATATTTCGTCATTTCAACATCAAAGTATTAAAATCAAAAAGGATGCTTCATTGTAGCAAGATCTGTCTACTTACGCTACTTTCACTTCAGGAATCTCCCCCCTTTATTTACAATGTCCCCTGCTCAACAACTGTGATCTTCCATTTCCTCCAACATCCTGTCTGAGAGAAATGGCAGGAGTCCAAAGCAATTTGTTAAAATGATTTAAATTCTTCCTGTAGGAACGCGACTAAAGTGGTGCTTTCTAGCCTATGATCTAAAGGCTGCTTCTAAAGAAAAACTAAGAAAAACAAGCCTACCACCAGGCTTAAGTTTATGATAAAAATGCCTTGCATTTGTACTGTGATTTTTTAAAAGCTACCATAAGATTCATGTTTTAGATTGAGCATTTGTAACTAGAATCGGGTGAGCTACCAGCCAGGACACACTGACACAAAGAGGAGGTACGGTGGAGGCAGAGCCCTGCGCTTTGCACAGCTCCTTGCGACCACACAAGCCCGCTGCAATTAAACAAACTGGTGGAAGCCAAGGCCAGGAGGAACAGAGGAAAGGACTTGGAGGGCTAGTAGCAACCATGGCTTTGCCTTCTTTGACTAATGGCACATACCCACAACTTGTCTATGTATAGTTTAAGACCATTCATCTCCACAGCTGGCTGCCCACTCTCTGATGAACCAAACCAAAGAACGGAATACCTCTGAACCACCAAGCAAAGCATTTGTAGCAGGCCAGAACTGACCACATAGCCCAACTTGCTGAGCAGCACCGGCTTCATGACCGCACCAAACTGTTGTCTGAACTGTTGTCTGCCAACTAGGACCATCGAATAGTATCTTACCCTTATTATTACAGTGCTGATGCCACCATCTATGGTGAATTGTCCCAACAACTGACCATTAAGGAGCACGGAAAGCGCCGGTTCAGAAGAGCATTATGCATCTCGGGGGCATTTCTACATGACACAACAGCACCTGATCCTGCTAAGTCTGTATCTGAGCCCTGAGCCTACTTCGTGATCAAACAGCCAGCTTCATCCTGTGCGGCATCAGCCCCTTAAGTGCCATGCAAGGCTGAATTTTGGGAAGTATGATGTTTGCAGAGCTGGGAGGGGTTGGAAAGAAGTGTGCTGGCTGCGGTGACCTGCCCAAGGGACAGCAGCAGGAGAAGCGCTGTGCTCACGGGCTGGCACCAGGCTGCTGGGGCTAGCGGAGGCACTTGGCTTCTTCCTTCACACATGCACCTGCACCTGGAGACTTTTTATAGCTTTCAGAAGAGAGCAGAGAGAAGAGCATCAACGGCTTCAAGCCTGCTAGCGAAGGCTGCGGTTTTCAAGCAGTTTAACGGAGAGGAAAGAGCGACGAGGTGCGAGGGGCGGCTGCGAGGCCCCGCCGCTGCCCCCCGGGTACTCACAGCGGGTTCCAGCGCTCGGGCAGGCGGCGGTGCAGCGAGATGCGGTCGCTCAGGTAGATGTTGATCTGGTGCCTCCGGATGCTCTCCTCCTGGCGCCGCTTCTCGGCCGGGCTCAGCTCCAGCCGCACCGCCCGGCCCAGCTCGCCCAGCGCCCCCGGCTCCGGGCCGGGCTTGGCGTACACGGGCTTCCGCAGCGAGGCTTCGTCGGCGGGCGGCGGAGGCGAGGGGTCGCCGCGGCGGGGCGGGGGGCCGCGCCGCCAGGCGAGGAAGCCGAGGGCGGCCAGCAGCCCCAGCGCCAGCAGCGCGCCCCCGCCGCGGGACCCCCGGCCCCGCTTGCCCCGGCACACGCCGCGGCCGAGGCGGCCGGCCATGCCGAGCGGGCTTGCGGACGGGAGGAGCCGCCTCTCCCGGACACGGAGGCGGACACGGGCACGCCTCGCCCCGGGGGAGCTCGGCGAGAAGTTCTCGCCAACCTGCACCGGCCACGCAGCGCAGCCGGCGCCTGCTCTGCCCCCCTCGGCTTCGCCAGGAAACCCGCCCGGCTCCTCCGCCGCGGCTCCTCCCTCCTTCCCGCCCCGCCGCCGGCCAGCCCGCGGGGCACGGCTCGGCTCGGCCCGGCACCGAGACCCGCAGCCGGAGCTCCCGGTGGTGGAGCCCCCGCTGGCCCTGGGGGCTGTGAGGGGCAGGGAGGGAGCGGTGGGGATAGGCCCTGTGCTGCTGGAGACGCTGCGAGTGTAGGGCGGACCTTCCTTACCTGTGGTGAGGGGATGTGGTCACCCCAGAGCGTGAGGGAGCTGTGTGGTGGACATGCATGGGTGCCACCCGTGAGGGAAAGTTAGGATGGCACAGGGCTAGCATGGCCACAGCGAGCAGCTTTACCTCATGCAGATCAGCAGGTTGGCCACAAGGCATCCGGGAGGGTGACAAGGGACATTTCATGATATGGAGGGACCAGGAACAGCTTTGGGGTGGAAGGAAAGAAGCCTGTAGGAAACCAGGCTTCGTCAGCTCCGCTGGCTCTAGGACAGCACGTGATTTGACAAAAATGAACGGAAAATGGGCCAAGAAGCTGTGGGAGTTAACGACAAGCTCTTTTTTTCACTGGAGAAAGCGGTGCTCTATGCTTCTAGTCTTCTAATGTGACCTCATAGAAATCTGGAAGACAAGTGTGAAGTCCCCAACTCACTGTCCTGATAATCTGCAGCCCATTCCATGGCTTGACAGACCTATGGAAAAAAGCGAACCACGGCACTTAGTCTGAACTTTAAATTTATTTCACACTCAACATCCGTTCAGCTTTTTCATTTTACCCCTTAATGGCATTTAGCCCTCTTTTTTAAAAACTTAAGATCCTGAGGCCATGCGATCACATGAAAATTTGTGGTTTTGCTGTTGAAAACAAACGAGGCATAATACAGCTGATGCAGTTTATCTCTCAAGAGCAGCAGGGAGCTGAAACACTGTTTTTGAGATGTTATTTGCACTGTGCCTTTTACAAAGAGGTGTTTGTCCTCTGCTTTTGGAGGCCTATCAAGCTCAACCCAGCCGAGGACTCTGGTCATGCCCAGAGGGACACAGCAGAATTAGGTGTACTCAACAGGATGGCTGAGGAGTGAACGAAAACACTGCTGACGCTAAGCAAGGGGAAAAACCTGGTCACTACCAGACAGGTCATAGCATGACTCTGTAGCATGAGCTATTTCTGATTTTAGATGCTAACAAATAGTAGATGGGACAACAAACGCAAAGGCAGTCAAGTACTCTGGAGGCCTTGCTCTGGCCAGAAGGTTGCTGAATAATAATGAGTCACCCAGATGCTGGAAAACTACCATAAATCAAGGAGTTTTGGTGGATTTGATAGGGAGTATGTGTGTGTATAGATATAACTTAATAACTTCTTATCCAGCAATACAGTTGTCTATCATAGATAACTATATATACATAAAACATAGTTTTGAATTATATTTACATGTTGCAATAAAGCTTAAGTTTAATAGTAGCAATGTATATGTGTGTGTAAAGATGTTTTGCAGCCAACTTTTAAATTCCAACATGCTGGACATTAGAATATACATTGTATGCAAAGGAAGCAGTGTCTAGCTAGAGAGTTGGGTGGCATTAGTTACTGCATGTCCCATGATTTATTGCATTGCCTTGTTGCTTGCCAGTCTTCCTGAATAAAGGAAGCCCAATTGGCATCCTTTGTATTGAATTTATAGCAGGGGTTCCCTAGTTTCTGGATGGTAGAAGGGCAAACACTAAAGATGCAAGAGACATTTCTGGTGCATGCTGTGGGGTTAGGTTTGGTTGTCTGGAACAAGTAGTCTTGATTTCTCCCATTGTGGGAGGCTGCAAATTACTTAGAAGATGGTAACAAATATTAAGCATGAGGAACCAAACAAGGCTTTCTTGAAATGAATCAAAGGAGAAGGAGTTATCCTAAAAGGAATTATTGGGGAAAATTCAGAACACATAAAGAACAAAATTCAGGGCTGAGATTTAACTAAGAACAGTGGGAAAGAAAACAGGAGTATTCTGTTGCAGGGGTTAATTTTATGTATTAGAAAAATACAGAGGGTTCAAAAGAATATGATTACATCACTAAAACAAGTTTGGTGTGAAAAACTGGGAAACTGAAGACGTGAAAATACTGCAAGAGGCATCCATGCAAACAGGATGCGGTCAGACAAGTTAGTTGAAGAAGATAACCAGCATAGGAACAAAGGACTTGAAACAAAGGTAGGAGAGCATTGGCTTTCTTTCATGGAGTCACAGAATCATTTAGGTGGGAAAGGACCTCTAAGATCCTCAAGTCCAACTGTTAACCTAATCTTAGTGTTAACTTACCTTTCGCAGTGGTAGAAAAGGTGACAGACAGCAGGTAGGACACTCTGAGAAGCATGCTGCCCTGCCTGATGGTCAGCTCTCAGTAGTAATAATGCCATTAAGCCAAGTAACTTGGAAGGCTTTCCATGATCATCATTGCAGTGAGGACTGGGAGTAATGTTAATAAAAGGCAGTTCCCCGAGGGATGATGTCTAAGCACATAAATCTGAGGAAGCTCAGCAAGAGAAAGTACAATAATCACAGAATCACAGAATTTCTAGGTTGGAAGAGACCTCAAGATCATCGAGTCCAACCTCTGACCAAACACTAACAGTCCCCACTAAACCATATCCCTAAGCTCTACATCTAAATGTCTTTTAAAGACCTTCAGGGATGGGGACTCCACCACTTCCCTGGGCAGCGCGTTCCAATGTCTAACAACCCTTTCGGTAAAGAAGTTCTTCCTAAGATCCAACCTAAAATTCCCCTGGCGCAACTTAAGCCCATTCCCCCTCGTCCTGTCACCAGGCACGTGGGAGAACAGACCAACCCCCACCTCGCTACAGCCTCCTTTGAGGTACCTCAAAGGTACTAATGGTGCTAATGCAAAGAAAAAAAAATGATTGAAAATAAATCAGTTGCATTCACAAATACATCTGGACAAGATATAAAAAATGTGAAGTCAAAGACACTTTTTCTTAGCCTTTTTTAGAGTTTGTACAGTTTAATTAAAATGGGGAGACTGAAATTTCTGAGCTAAAATAACCAAGGTATAAAGACTTAGGGAAATCCTCTGCTCCGAGTGTAAGAATAAGCCGCAGGAAAAAAATAAAAATAATAAAAAAAATAGAGCAATAATAAGGTAAATGACTTTCCTACTATCCACAAAGCTTGCAACAGCATTTAATGTAAAAGTTACTTTTCAGAAATTCTATTGGCTTTTTCAAGCTTAATAACAAAGCAATTGCTTTTGAAGTTTTTTTTGTTTTGTTTTGTTTTGTTTTTAAGGTTTGGAAGAATATTTAGTGAGTTATAAATTCAGTTACTTTAGGATTTTCAGTTATAAGTAAGAAGAGTAACCAGGCAAGTAATATAAAATCTATAATTGCTTATCAGGAAGATCTAATACACCCTCAATTGTCAAAACAGAAGGTCAGTGGAATAACACATTTGAAGAGTTTATATTTAGAAAGTGTAATAGTATTTTTTCACAAAACAGGAATAAACAAAATATTGACTAAACCTTTCAAAAAGCAGACAGAGATAAAACTAAAAAACTGTAAGAGAAAACTACAGTATGTAGTTGTCCATAAGAATTCATATTATAATAAATAGAATAGCTGAAAGTAAGAGTGTATCTATTGTTCACTGGAATATTCATTTAAATTGCTGACAATATTTGGTGTATATAGAATACATGAGCATGTTGAAATAATTTGTCTACAGACAATGAAAAAGCAGTAAGATAAGATGAATTATTTTACATGTGTATTAGTAGTAGTAGTTATTCTTCCTTTATAGTGATGATGTGCAGTACAGAAAAAATAGAAGTATTAAATATTGCAAATTCTTTAAAATTTTCCTCATCCAAAGTTTTCTTTTTACAAGATTTTTTTTTATTATTTGTTTGTTCTGTACTTTTAGTCAAAATAAAGCAAAATTACAGAGTGGAAATGGGGTTTGGAGATGTAAGAGCAGATAGAGACTGCATTTTGAATAAACTCAAAGTTCAAAAGGCTTCCTAAATTCATACATTCTGGGGAAAAGAAAGTACCACGTATCGCGCTTCATAATAATACTCCCAGTTTTAGTAACAACCAACACTGAGGTGTTCTCAAAAAAAAGGGGGGGAAATTATCAGAGGAGCATGGTGTACAGATACATTGCAGACAGATGGGAATTTTGTTCAGGGAGAAGAAGATTCAGCAAAGTTATCAAATGTACATTGGCAAGAGCTCTGGACCGATGATGGATCATTGTTCACAGTCACTTTAACTGGGCACAACACAGCCTTGCCCTGCAAAGAAACTGCTCGCCCGGACTCCCACCTTGGCAGCTTATTCTCTCCTTTAACAGCTCAAGTGTGCCTGTCTTTTTTTTTTTTTTAAAACGTTATTTCATCCCATTTTTTGTCCAGTGCCAAGGATTATTATTTTTTTATTATTATTATTTATAATACGGTTGTCTTGAAAGTGTCATTATTTGGTGCACTGCATAGTGCAGGCAAAACATGGGATGGGATGGGTGCTACTTTCCCAGCTTCAGGTCTGTGCAAATCTGGGGTGGGTGCTGAGGTCCTTTGTGCTGCAGCAGGAACCCCAATTTTACAGGATAGCCTCTGTCAGGAGAGAGCCTGACTACGTAGCGAGTAGGCAGAAGCAGAGCATATTGGGAATTTAAACGGGAGGAAGAGCAGTGGGTATGGAGGCCTAAAAATAAAATAGGTTAAAAACACAGACTTGATGAGTGAGATAGAAACCATCAGCTATTTCAGGCATCTCGTACCAGACTGAAGAATGAATGCTGTGTAATTCTAATACTGACAAGCCAATAAAAAAAAGACCGATTTGGTGGATGCTGCTTGTACAAGACCTCGCCTGTACTGGTTTGCAGAACACAGTGTGTGCATATGTACATATATATGTCTACATATACATGTATACATACACACACACATACAAAATACCTTGTTCAAACGACCATGTGCAAGCCAGGATAACTTAAAGATAATAAGGATGTGCATGCCAAAGGCATAATTCAGTATATTATTTGCTATGGGTATGTGTTGTTCACGCATAAATTTCCTTTTTTAAGTAGAAAGCGTGAAGTGTAGATGCTAGAAAAGATCCTATACATATAGGAAGTCTTGGCTTATAAGCTTGAGTATCAAAAACCATTGGAACAAAACTGCAGTTCTGCACACATAATATGGTATGACAGGACATGTTATCGAAGGGACTGTTTCAGATCTATTGCATTTGAATTTTTCTTTGAAATTTGTATGAATTGATTTTTCATACATTCTTGTGGGGGCACAGTAAATTGAAATACTGGATTCCAAACAATTGTTGAAATTTTGATGAAAAATGTGTCATGTTCCGAAACATATAAGTGAAGTAATTACAAAGTTACAGCAGCTGGTTATAGAAGACGAAGTGGAGACTTGTCACCTATATGCCATGATTAAATTTCTGATCCAAGTACTCAAGGAGAAACTGAGCGGTGGAATTAACCGTAGTCAACCCATAGTGTAGGCACTTACCATTTTTTTAGTCATTTTTTCAAGGTTGTTTCTGCTTCTGTGTCTGAAGGGACCAAAGTTAACATTTATGAGTCTCATGACACTGGAGAGGTATCTTCTTTTCTCTGATGACATTTCTAATATAAGAAATGTCAACCTTTTTCAGTAAGACATAGACAAGTATCTTCACACAAAACAGATGCTTAAACTTTCAGTTTTCTTTTTCTCAGAAGTATGACTTCTTTGTGATTCACATCAGTAAAGTCTTTCAGTAGAAAATAAACCTTTTATTCCTTGAATTGCCATAAAAATAATGTCATCATATTTGCGGATTTGAGGTGCCACCGTCCCCAGACTCTCATAATGAAGATTATGACTGAGTCAGCTATCTGCAGTTTTCTGGATTTTTTTTTTTTTTTTTTTTTAACAGATTTCTTGACTACTTACATTTGTCCTTTCAGATATTTTTTTAAATGATGATAGTAATTCTGCAGTCTTCCATGTTGCGTGACCCTGAATGATACAAGAGGTTAAAATTTACTCAGGTATCATGGTGTGAGGACATGCCCATTTGTATTATACCGTAGTACTACTGTAAAAGCAACCACATTTTCTGTCATGTTATCTGGGCAATTTGTAGTTCTACCTCACTGCACACTTGCCATATTATAGTTATTTTACTAGCTCCACTGGTGCATTACATGCCCTAATGGCTTCCTGGGTTTTGTTTAGCAAATGAGGAGCTCCATCTCTTGCAGAACAATGGCTCTAAGTTTATTTCCTTTATGTTACATTGTATTGAAAGTAGCTTTAATAAAGCTTATACTGGCCCATTTATCTCCCTGCTGGTGTTTAGATATCACTCACACTGGGGACTTTTGTTGGAAAAGGTTCACAAGCATTGGCCTCACATGTCTGTCCTTGACTCATCTGTTCTGCTTCCTTGGTGTGCCTGCACTTGTCCTTGCACTTTTCTCGTCTTTTTGCCCTCTTTGCAATCCAACACCAACTTATCCAAATGAGCACACTGGTGACATGAAGGAATTTCTTGCCTAAAGCAACATGTTTTTCAGTGACTGGACAAACCAGATGTAGATGCCTTCCAAATGACCAATGCACAATGTGCACTTGAGAGCCTTGGTTTTGTTTTCTCCTATATTCTCTTCTAGCCTAAGCGTTCTCCATTCTCTTACCCTAATGACCAGTTTGAAAGACTTTGGCTGTTCACTGTAAGAATATTCGATAGCACTTTATTCATTTCAGAAGAGATCTGATTATTACCTGATGATTCCTATCAGCAACAGAAATCATTGTGATCACATCTCTATAAATGCCTAGAATGCTGACTGAAGATAGCAATGATCATCAGATAACAACAGCAGAATTTAGCATAAATAATTTCCTCTTTCATTTTGTAAACCCCAGCAAATATCTTCTGTTGCTTATGAGTTTCTTCAAAGAAGAGTTGCATCTTTTGCTGCTAGGTTTCTATTTATATTTGTGATATGTTTGGAGTTTCAAACCATTAGTAGAATTTGATAGCCTGATCATCAGCTACATAACATAAACTTGTAGGATAAACACATTCAGCAGCTTATCTCAAAAGGTAAACTGGAGAGATCCTGTCACTAATTTGACTGTATCCAAGCGTGCACTTTGATATGGTAAGTATGACCCAGTTTTCTTGAATCCTGAATAATATATTGCATTAATCACTCTTGTCATTCCATTCTTCCAAGCTCTGAAATCTTGCATGAAATTAATTATACCGTCCAGTTTTATTCATCACAGTGAGTTCCTCACAGTTCTGTAGTGTTGAGTGGTTTCATTGGCTAGACCAACAGTTTGCCTAGCCACATATCTTGCTTCTGATGATGGCCAGCATAAACATATTTGTGCTTACAGATTTTTTTGTTTGTTTGTTTTAAGAAAAGTACCCATGTTAAATGTTTACAGGTTTTACATTGTTTAATGTATGATATCTATAATGGCGGAAGCATCGCTGAATAGTTACGCTGTTTAGGAATTTGTCCTATAGTTTCTGTGAGGATAAATTTTCAAAGGTGTAAGTCATTTTTAACCTGCTGTGAGTGGTACTCTCCCACAGGATGGGTTTAAGCGGCCTTACACAGTCGGTATGTTTTGCTGGAGTCCTTCTTGAAGTGCAGCTTGTTAGGCCCTTTGCTGTGATGGTCCTGTGACCTGGACTTGCCAGTGGATCAGAGGAAGAAAGCCATGCAACGTGGAAGGCATGAATGCCTCTGACTAAAACCAGGGGCTGGCTTCATTTTAGTGACACCTGGAAGTTTCAGCTACGCTCCCCGTAATGTCTCCTTATTCTCTCTTCCCTAAACCTCCACCATTATAACAAGTTAACAAGTGCCACGTTCTGCCTTTGAAGTCACACGTTTTGATAGAGGGCAACCTGCTGGAAGTTATAGAAGCTATAGGGGCACAATACCATACTCTTAAGTGACTGGTCAGCTGTGGTTTGGGAGTTATTTCACCAGAGCTTCATTTTTTTTTTTTTTTTTTTTTCTCCTCAGTTTATCTGTTGTAAGTCAATATAAGCTGGAAAAGGTGCCAGGCTACCTAGGTGGTACAGAGGAGACTTAGAAACAAATATCGAAGTTTTATACTCAAAGACCAGCCGCTGGCCACTACTGTGGCGCAAAGAACGATTTGCTGGGTAATGACTGGGTTCTTTAGCGCGGAACTGTATTGAAGAGCCTGCGAGGGAGGGAAGGAGGAGGCAGGGAGGTGCCGGTGTCAGCCCCAGGGCCCCACAGGCGGCCGCGATGGCCGGGGCCGCCTCTTTGTGTTGGAGCCGCGCGAAGATGGCGCTGGGGCCGGCGGCAGCGCCGCCGTGAGGGGACGACGCAGGCCCTCGGCCGGCCTCCTCCCGCCGGCCTCCTCCCCTCCTCCCCGCCGCCTTCCCAGCGGCCGCCGAGGGCCGGGGGCGGCCGGGCCGGCCGGGGCTCGCCTCCGCCGCCGATGGGGGAGTGCGGGGTACCCCCCCAGGTGCAGCTCTTCCTCCGCGCCTGCGAGCAGGGCGACTGCGAGACCGCCCGGCGCCTCCTGGGGCTGCCCGGCGGCAGCGCCGAGCCGGCGGCCGCCTCCGCCTGCGGCAGCGAGGAGCCGGCGGAGCCCCGCGGAGAGGCGGCGGCCGTTGTCGCCACCCCGGTCTCGGTCGCGGTCCCGGTCCCGGCAGCCGCCGCCGTCCCCGTGGACTGCACCGACGAGGCCGGCAACACCGGGCTGCAGTTCGCCGCGGCGGGCGGCCACGAGCAGCTGGTGCGGTTCCTGCTGCGGAAGGGGGCCTCGGTGCAGAGCAGGAACCACTACGGCTGGAGCCCGCTGATGCAGGCGGCCAGGTAGGGGCGCACGCTTCACCCACACCCGGGGGACTCCGCCCGCAGCCGCCGCCGGTCCCCAGCCTCGGGTCGCGCCCGCAGGCACCGGCCTGCTCGGAGGACGGGCTCGACCCTGCGCCCCGGTCCCTGCCGGGGAGGGCGCCCGGGAGCGGCCCGAGGGGCTGGGCACCCACCTGCTGCCCTCCCCGGGGGGCAGGAGGGGCTGGTGCGGACGGGCATCGATCCCAGGCGTCCAGGTGTTGGAGCTGGCACCCCGTGTTACTGCCAGGGTGAAGCCAGCGCCCCAAAGCTCCGAGGGGTCACCCGAACCCCAAAACGCTGCATGCTCATCTTTCCTTCTGCATAGGAAGATATGTGCAAAACCCCTGACTGCTTTCTGCCCTTCTTGTCTTAACCCCACCTGTTAGAAAATTGCCTCTGATTTTTTTTTTTTTTCCTTAAGGGCTTGCTGGAGGATGTGCAGAATCATTATTTTGGGTATTAATGGCAGAGCTGGGTTGTTTTCGGTATCATATCACTCACCGCAGAGCTGCAGATGGTTCCAGTATCGCTAACGCTGGGGTTTGTGCTTATCTCGATGTATACAAATACCCGCTGGGTTTACATATTTTGCAAGGTTGGGGGGCAGTGCTCTACTTTGATAAATCAGTGCTTAATTGAGAGGAGATTTTCTTTTTTCTTTCAGAAAAGATTAAAATACATGGAAAAAAAAAAAAAGTCTGTTTGAAAGTCAACATTCTCTTTTCAATTAAAGCCCACAGAAAGTTCCCAAAGAATGAGTCACACAGCTGGTTTTCCAGTAAGAATGAGGAAGACAAGGTTCAGCAGTTCTGTTATTTTACGAAGTTTTTTTTTTTTTTTTTTTTAAAGCCCCAAAAACATTCTTAGATTTTTTTTCCTTAATGAAAAACCTTACCCTCATCCTCTAAAAACAATAAACTAAATCACCATAGTCTTCTAATTGTTTTAAAGAAACGACTTACTACTATTAACATATGATAAATATTGAAGTCTGCCTGGGGAGGAAGATTAAAATGGGAGAACGTTTCTTTATTTTTTATTTTTTTAATGGATAACTGAAAAGAAAGTATAATGACTGTACAAGCACAGGTTTCAAACTACATGCATGTTGAATTTTCTGGCTGTGTTTAGTCCTGTTGAAATTGGTGAGATAGCGTATATGTATAAGAGTAATCACATCTGCAGAGATTGCAGGATCTACTGAAGTGGCACAGTGAAGGCTACAAGGGCAGATTCCTTGCAACTTGACAGTCCCTGGAAACTTTTTTCTGCAACTTTATGTTTTCTGGAAAGAAGCTAGGGAGTTTGTGTCTCATGTGTCTCTTAGTGGTTAGTAGCATTCTTGGGGATTTCCTCAAGTACCATTTGTTCTGTTCCAGAGTGTGAAAGCAACTTACAGGAATAAAGCTTGGTTGTATTAAGCATTGCACAAACATATAGCAACTCTTCATAGCTGCAACAAGCAGCGCAAAAGTATGCATCTTGTAAATGTATTATGTTTATTAAAGTGTGGGATTGCTCCTCAACTGAGGAAGCGTAAAGGGTTTCCGTTTTCTCACTGTGAGCAAGCTGGGTGGAGGTACGGTGTATTGGTAGCGGGGGGCTGCAGGGGTGGCCTCTGTGAGCACAGCCCAGCAGCTGCCCCATGTCAGATCAGAGCCAGCTCCAGCCGGCTCCAAAGGGACCTGTTGCTGGCCAGAGCTGAGACAGTGACAAACATTGGTTGAGCTTCTGGGAGACCACATTTAAGAAAGGAGGGAAAAAAACTGCTGCACAACAGCAGCTGGGAGAGAGGAGCGAGAAGCAGCCCTGCATCCCCCCAGGTAAGTGCAGTAGGAGGGCAGGAGGTGCTGCAGGCAGGTAGCAGCAGTTTCCCTGCGGCCTGTGGAGAGGCCCCTGGTGGAGCAGGCTGTCCCCCTGCAGCCCATGGGTCCCACACGGAGCAGATCTCCACGCTGCAGCCCATGGAGGAGCCCCCGGTGGAGCAGGTGGATGTGGCCTGGAAGAGGCTGCGGCCCATGGAGAGCCCCCGCAGGAGCAGGCCCCGGGCCGGAGCTGCAGCCCGTGGAGAGGAGCCCACGCAGGAGCAGGGGCAGAGAGAGACTGTGAAGGAGGTGAAGCGTCAGGGACTGACCGCAGCCCCCATTGCCCGTTCTCCTGTGCTGCTCGGGGAGGACATAGAAGAGCGTGGATGAGGGGAAGGTGTTTTTAGTTTGAGTTTCTCAAATATATAGGTATATATTTATATAGGTAATAAATGTTATTCATTTCCCTATGCTGAGTCTATTTTGCCTGTGATGATAATTGTTGAGTGATCTCACTGTCCTTATCTCAATCCTTGAGCCCTTTTCATCATATTTTCTCCCCCTTTTCCTTTAGGAGGGGGATTGAGAGAGTGGTTGTGGTAGAGCCAAGCTGAGTAAAAACACCACACATGGCTTGCATGGTTGTCTTTTGGTTACTGACAAATTACAAGAGCCTCACACAGTCAACTTGTATCAGAGCAGTGCTACTGGTGTAACCAATGTCAGAATCCAGGCTCCCTGAGGCTCCATGACCAGAGCTCATCTGGTCCCTCTGGTGCTAAGTTCAGCTTGTATTGTGACAGTAGTGGCCACTCGCTGTATTCTTTTTTGAGCTTCATGAGCACGTCACAGTTGCCTGTCTTCATTAAGCCACCTTCTGTTCTGGAAGATTGTTGTTTTTTTCCCAAATGCAAAGCAAGGGGTGATGCAAATGCTTTTTCTATGGGTATGGTCACTGTTGCATGTGAAACAATTCAGGAAGGTACAGTCCTCCAGTAGGGTGACCACGGTCATGTTCGGTGATGTGTGCATGATCTCATATAGCATGTATCTCAGTCTTTTCCATTAGTCAACACACTGAACTGGTAACAATTTTTTCTGTGTCTGGAGTATGACCATTTTCAGAGTATGTCAGAAGCCTCTGCCATCCAAGGTGTTAATTCTCTTCTTTCCCTTCTGTTTTCTTTCTCTCAAGGTTTGGACATCTAAGCGTGGCTCACATCTTGCTGGAAAATGGTGCTGATCTCAACGCACAGAATAAGTTGGGAGCCAACGTCCTCACAATGGCCTCTAGAGGCGGCCATGTCAGCATGGTGAAATTGTTGCTGGAATCTGGAGCTTTTGTAGACAATTATGACCATTTTAGCACAAATGTGCTTAACAACAGCAGAGATGACCTCCCTGATATCACTCCACTGATGGCAGCCGCTCAACATGGACATGAGGCAGTGGTACATCTGTTACTAGACTGGGGAGCTGATTGCAATTACACTGTGAAGACTATGGGCTGGAGTCCTTTAATGCTGGCAGCTGTTAGTGGAAAGGTGAGCTTGGCACAGCAGCTCATGGAGAAGGGTGCCAATCCCGATCACCTGAATGTACTACATAAAACACCTTTTGAAATCTCTGTGGGCTTCAAACATAAAGACATGAAGGACTACCTGGAGTCTCTCACAACAATTAGACCTCAGGCAGGTATGCAGCGTTAGTTTTTTGTTTTGTTTTATTGGAGTTTTGATTGTGTATTTGGAAATTCAAGGTGTTACATTGTATGTACACCGCATTCTTTAAAATTTGTAACTAGACTGAAAATGTTGGAGTAGGTATACCTGTCCTGGGTGTGAGGCAGGAATACTCAACTACAGCAGATGTTCTGCAGTTAGCACATCAGAATTCCTGTTATGGAGTAAAAAATGTTTAAAACATCTTAAAATGTTTTAATGTTTTCAATCTGTTGTATTTTTTTTAATCTTTAAAACACATGATACAGGCACTCATTTAGGAAGAAAATTTTAAAAGGCCTACTTGATAGGGGCCTAAAGAAAAGACACTAGAGAAAAGGATAAGGATGTCAAAGAAAGGATATCACAGACTCAGACTAAACCTTTAAAAGACAGAAAGTCTTGAAAACTTGCCTTGTAGTGAGAGACTAAAGATGTTCCATCTGTCTAGTTTCATGAGGTGGTTAAGAGAAGTGATTAATAAAGCATCCACATTAAGTACAGGACGTCCAGTACTTGAGGGTCTTTTTGTACAGCAGCCAAAGAAAAAAACCTGCGAATTTAAAGTCAGAAGAATTTGAATGGGAAATAACACAGCATTCTTTGCAGTGAAGTTTAGACCTGGAATAACTTAGAAGAGGTGTAGAAACCCTGACACTTGCAGTCAAGGTAGAATGCTTTTCTAAAATTTATCACCAGGTTGTCTTTGCTATATGTCACATACAAGGTCTGTGATATGCAGAAAAACAGACTAGGTTAACCTGATGGTTTCTTCTGGGCTTAAACTCTCTGAGGGTATGAAACCTTCTCAAAGCCCTTTGATAGTAGACTGCGTAGAATGAGAAAATGAAGTATTAATGTGGATGAATAACAGTTGTCATGTGCTCTACTTTTCTGATCCTTGAAGGAGAGGGGAATACTTGATTTCAGAACTTCATAAAGTTTATAAGCAGCCTTCTCCACTCAAGCATCGATATGCCTGTAGTGTGCGTGCTCACATATGCACACACGCTGTGCTAATTTATGTACAAAATTAGATCAGAAGAACGTTATTTTGATGCAAATCTCAGGTAAAATGAATTTCAGAAATGCTGCTTTTATGGTGGTTTTAATTCTGCACTGTAACGTGTGCATTATGTGCATTGAATGAGATAAGAGAGAAACAGTCTGGGACTGTGCAGTTAATAATGAGCGTGTAGTGGTGTAGCTTTAACCAGGAGAGTTTAAGGATGTAAAAAATCCAGGTTTTTGTAGAGAGGTAATACCTTGTGCTGATGATCGAACAGTTTTAAAAGACATGAGCCAACTTTGACTACAACTTTACCAAGTCTCAATATGTCCAGTGCCACATAACCAACCAGAACGATAGAGTAGTATGTTGTGTGTTGTTACTAGTTATTTTCTTTTTGAATTACAAAGCAAGTTTGTATTCTGTTGACAGCTTTTTTGTATGCACTGTCACAGAATTTTCATTTTTACTGAAGATAAAGGTTAAGCCTATCTGTTTCCACCATTCTAATTAATGTATTTTTTTTAATGTGCTCATTGTTAGATCTCTCTAATTTCCTTCCAAATTAATTTAGCTTTTCTTGCTAGCTGGTTCTATAGAATAGTTTCATGAATGTCTTATGTTAGTTTTTTGTGCTTTTGCTTCCTTCTCCAGAAGTTTGTTTCTTTAATACAGAAATGTATTAAATCTGTTCATGAAATCAGGCAGTTTGGTCTGGACATTACGTTGGACATTTGAACATCAGTAAGTCATTTCAGAGATTGAGACCTTATTCTGTATGTGACTGACTGGGGTCTCTTCTCAAGGTGTTAGTGCTTCATGATGCTGGGATTTAAAAAGAGGGTTTGGAGGAGCAGTGAGGCAGGATAGGCATCTAGCTTTCCAGCTGTATTTTCACTATGCTTCGCTGTGTTTCCAGCTACATTTCACTATGAAATGTAAGGGTAGGACTGGCCCTAAAAGACTTTCCCAGGTGCTACCACCCATTCAGCCATGGTGGCAGAAAGCCTGCAGGGTTTGTTAGTCCACTCTTAAGCTCTCTGTCACTTGTGATACCCAAAGAGGCTTATTTAAATCTTAGCTAATTATTTTTCTGTTACACTGCAGAGTAGGCATACCCACAATCCCAGTCTCCTACTTAAAGCTTGTTAATTTTCATTTAAATTGGGTGTTATTCCTGCAGGTCAAGCTTCCCTTGTACTTTAAGACCCAGGACTGAAATATGACATTTCCTTCTGCCCCAGAGAAAGTCTGAACTCGCTCAGATGTTGACTCATAGGTTAAGTTGGAGCAAGGGCTTTCATACAGCCAATTTACCAGGCAGAACTTTCTGACTGCAGACGTTTGCTCATGATCAGCCTCTGACGGAGACCTCGGTTGCTTACAGTACGCAGAATGAGACGTCTCGGGGATTTGGTAGTGCAGAGCTTTATATCTTGCCCGTGCATTTGCATGTAAGTTCTGTGCATGCAGAGCTGGCCTGATGCTGCTTGAAAATCTTCTATAATCATCCAGCTTAAAGCGTTGAAGAAGTCTGTTTAAATTAGAGGAGTGGACTTGCATTAAAGAAGGTGAGTGTTCCTGCCAATTCTGCTGAGGGCAAGCTTCCATCAGCAGTAAGGTAGTAACTGGGGTGGAGAAGAGGTTAACAATGTTAGGCTTCTACATAAATTTCTGCATCAATATTTGGCCATGGCCTTAGCCTCTTCTAGCACTGGAATCAGTATATCCCGGGAAAAAACAAACAAACAAGCAAAAACAGATCCTTTCTCTCCTGTGGAAGGCAGTAGAAAAGGAAATTGTCTTCTGAACCATTAGCCGTGACCCTATATAGGTAAGGTGAATTGCATCTCGAATGAAAGCACCTCTCTTCTATGGACTGTTTTCAGTAACAAAATCAGAACTGCCCCTGACTGCCTGGGTGTTGCCTGTGTCTTCTGGCACCTCCTCGTGGTCTCCTGCTCCCCGAGGCAGCGTCTCTTCCAGGCTTTGCACATGCCAAGTGCAGAGTCCCATCCTTTCCTCAATTGGTCTTTTGAGATCTGCTTTCGAACAGTGAGTTCATACGTAGTTCCTTCTGTAAGACCAGTTTCTTAATCAGGAGAAAACGTAGAGTCCACAGCTGCAGTTCCCAGTCTTAAAATAAGAGTTTTTCATGTTTTGGGGGGCTTTTCAGCAATTGGTTTTGTTCAGCATTTTCAATTGACTTCCTTTGAAGTCAAGCCACAAACACGAACCTTTTCAGTTTTACCATAAAATGGCAGAATTGGACTCAAGAGACCTCTCAATGTCACTTGTTTTCCTACAAATCTGCTTGCCCCATTGGCTCTGTAGTGGCAGTAACACTTTGGAAGAGAGAGGGACATATTTTTCTGGTTTGAGTGGAAGGTAAAAATATGTCACTATTTTTTCCTCATTGTACATAGTGCCAACCATTTCAAAGTCTGGGAAGGCACGTAGAATGAAAGGTCCTTCACTCCGTCTTACAGTTGTAATAACTACAGTTTTTTTTTAAGATGATGACAATCTGTGAGCTGAAGGATCTCTATTAATTCACAATCTGTGTATTTGAATCATCACTATTATTTTTGTGACCTTCAAAAAATAGCTTGTCAATATTCAAGGGGAAGTAAAAAGGGAGTATCTTACAAAACTCCCTTTGAATCCCTTTCCAAAATAGTCCTGTATTATTTGAGTGTTTGTTATTGTACAGAGAATTACACCAGACCACGGAACCACACTGTGGTTCTTTCATTGATATTTAAGTCTCCCAGGGAGGAAACAGAAGTTTCCAAATAAAATTTCCTGATGCAGAATGGAAGTTGAAAGGCAGAGCCAGTACTGGTATGTTACAGTGCGTAGCCTTATCTCTGCACAGAGAACCATACAGGTGAGTCGTTGTTCCCAAAGGGAATAAAAATCTGTGCTGTCTTCATTCTTACTAAATGCCTGTGCAAGCATCTTTTATAGTATATTTATGTATATATATATATATATATGTATTATATATTGTATATTTTTTCTATAAAATTTTACTAGATTTTTTTTGCCTTTTAAATGACCCTTAATAGAAATATTTATGTCTTTCAGATACAGAAAAGAGGCAACCTGATGTCTTCCATGCTTTGAAACTGGGTAAGTACTGACAGGCTTTTTCCGTCATGTCTGGTTCTTCTAACTACAGAGTACGCTTGTTTGCTGACATGGGAAACTGAACTGTGTTCTGTTTTAACATGCGCCTACTTTTTTCCCTTCTTTTTCATTTTAAAAATTGATTTATTTCTGTAGTTTTTATTTTTTTCACGTTCCATTATGAAAAGTCCTTATGAGCTCCTTATTGTGCCCTTCAGGCCACAATGGTGACTTTTAGTTTGAGGTTTAATAACATGAAAGCTGGGTAAGAAGGAGTTTTAGGGGAGTCAAATTAATATTGGTCAGTGTGCTGCATGTGTTTTTCTCTAGAATACACAGCTGTGGATAGCAGCATTGTTTAAAAAAACTTTGCTAGGTTAAGTGGTTCCCAGGACAGAGTTCATAGTCAATTCTGGAGTCTCTGTAGGTTCCAGGGTTTCTGTTTAACACAGTTTGTGATGCAGTTCTGTGTTAACAAAAGCCACTTGGTGTCTTTTACTAAACTGGGACATGGAAAATGAGGTCTGTGCTTTTCTTTCCCTTTCCGAGAAATTAGATGATGAGTGGGGGTGGATGTTAGTTTCAGTGCATGCATTCAAGTGCCTACAGGTTTTATCTGGAATTCTGTCTTCCCAAGGAAAATACTGACAGCAGTGGACGGGTTGAAGGTAGTCCATGCCATAAAGCAGTTTACCATTTGAAGAGTTTTTGGTTTTTTTTTCAAGTGTGAGAATTTTTCCATTTGCATGGCACTTGACAGTCTGCTTCTTTTTTCCTCTGTTCCTGCAATGGTACATATTTAGTCCAAGATATTTTTTTCCTCTCAGCTTCTTTCATGATTTTGTCTGCCATATGTCATCAAAAAAGAAAGGGAGATGGGCAAATTTAAGCCCTCTGCTTAGGATGACCCTGATGGACCTTGACTACCTCAGAGATTTTTTAAAAATACTTGTTTCTACCTTTATTAAGATTTATATTAAAAAAACAAACAAACAAAAAAACCAACACACAACCTAGCTAAAATGTGTTCAGTGGCATATTTTGCATTGCTTTTTATAATCTAGACAAGAACTCAGTGTCTGCCAGCCTCTTTTATCTGGAAACTTGAACGTTAGGTTTACTTTTTAAAAAAGATGAGAGGAATAATGCATTACTCTTGAGGAAAGAGTAGGGAAGTTTTGCATTGGAAATTAAATATCAGAAGTAGAATTAAAAATATATACGTTCTGAATATAAGAAATTTGAGCACTATAGAGTATAGACTAATTCCCTGGGAGGTTGTGGAATTGTATCAGTCATGTTTTTTTAGAAACAGCAAACAACCGTTTTAGGAGGAATTATGGGTTGATATGACCTAGGGTGTTGTTCTACCTGCTCGGGGCAAGAAAGACCTCTCTCACCTTCAGAGTGCCTTTGTACTCATCTTTGGTTCTAGAATTGTGGTTTTCTGTGATTTCTGTCTAAGGAAATGCAACGGGGGATCTTACTCCTGCTGAATGACAAAGCAGTCATCTCAACAATGCTTCAGCATCGTTGCTTTTCCTTCTACATCATCTTCAGACAATTTTATGGAAAAGTTCCCTACCCATGTCTTCACATGAGATACACTGCAGTTTATACAGCCTTTATGGCTTAGTCTTTACTTGAGAAAATGATTCTTGTAATAGGATTGTACTGCAAGTGCGCAGTTGTGTAAAAATATGAGGGATAACAGTGCCTCCAGCTTACATCACAGCTTCCTGTAGCCAGTGAAAATGTATTGATGAAATGAAGAAACAGAGATCGATACAAATGCTTATCTTTAACATTTGAAGCTGTAGAACTGTAGTTCTGTAGTACTGACAGACCTGTAAGTCTCTTGTTATCAATACTGCTTTATTGTTTAATGTGCATAATGTTTTAAAGGACTATATATATTGAAGTGATGCATACTGTATTTCTTCTAATTCCACTAAGCGTAGACCAATGTCAGCAAATAAAAGTACATATGAATTCAGTGGCTAAGCAGTTCTGAGTTGCTGATGTAGATTTTTTTATATCACTGTTTTGCAGGCAACTTTCAGCTGGTTAAAGAGATAGTTGATGAAGACCCAAGTCAGGTCAATATTACCAATGTTGATGGTGCATCTCCGTTAATGATTGCGGCTGTAACTGGGCAGCTGCCCCTTGTCCAGCTCCTTGTTGAGAAAAATGCTGAGATTGACAAACAGGATAATGTTCATGGCTGGACAGCACTAATGCAGGCCACATACCATGGGTAAGTTGTATGCTCACTGGGTCTAACAGAAAAGAAGTTTCATTCTTCTTACATCCAGATAGAAAAGATCTTTCTGATACTCTGGAAACAGAGAGCTCTTACAAGAATTGTAGAGGCTTGTGGCCTCAATTTTCTAAAACAGTAGGATGCACTCAGCTTTTCAGAACAAACCCAAACAAGTTTGGATGTCAGAAATGAGTGGTGTATATGGAAACGTGAGTTTTGCTCTGTAAGCACTGGGAATATTTTGCTCCAGGCAGGCACTAGAAGCTTTGATGCAGATTTTGACTTCCAGCCTTTGATGGCTTTTAGTCCTTTGTAATATATTATCACCCCAGATCAGGGTTGTAAGCCTACACTAAGTTATGAAACTCAGCGTGATCACCTTTCTGTGTGCCATGTTTGGCAGTCTTAAAACCATTCTTACAGTTCCTATCTTCAGAAGTTTTCATTTAACTTTTCCAGAGTATGTCCACTGTAGAACTGACCTTTTTTTTATTTTTATTTTTTATTTTTAATCAAAAGCTATTTTATAAAGTGAAGTTCACATGTAATCTGTGTCATAAAGTTGGCAATGTCAAAATACATGACGCTCCCATATTTAGACACTCCTGTCTGTGTTAACAAGGACTGGAAATCCTTATACTCAGAAGAATCTCAGCTTACCCCTTCCTTCTCAGGAGCAGCAGTAGTGGGGGCAGCCTCTGGTTAGAAGGAAGGAGCAAGCAAGGTCTGTGTGAGCCAGGGGCAATAGGGAATTGAGTCACTCTCTGTGTCCTGAAGGTGCAGGACTGGAAAGAAGGTTGGGACACATTTTTAAGGAAAAAGTAATGGGAATTTTTCAGAGGAGATACAGTGGGTATAAAGCAGAGTTTTTGTTAGAAGAGAGAGAGAACATTCATTCTTCATTTTAGGTTGACTTTATCTGGAGTATGTTCAGATAGAAGGAATGCTCTGAAGTGATCTTCAGAGATCTATTTGAGATCTGTCAGCTTCAGAGTTAGAGCTGGTAGTCAGCTATTGCTACTTAAGCACATTGTTCTTCAGTGTGGCTTATGTGTTTCAGACTTTGTTTTTATACAAGGTTAGTCTCAGTGTCAAGAGGAATTTTATATTAAAAATATTTTCCACAGCTTTGTTGTCATTGCTTATTTTGTATTGTTTTTAATTTGCAAGGCTAGTCCTGCTTATTTATTCAGGTATATGAGAAAGGAGAGGGGTTAATGGGAATGGGATGATGAGTTCCTTTTATGCAACTTGCTTTTATGAGCTTTTATTAGGAGGTGTTTGTATTATCATTTACTGCTTATTTGCTTTTGCATTTTAGATACCTCAAGGAAATTTGTGTCTCTAATTAAGTGATTTACTGTTTGGAGTTCATAAATTATCTTTAGTCAGTTGGGGTTTTATTACATGGATTTTTTTTTATCTGTTCTGAATATGAAGCTATGTTTAAGTATTAGCGATATTGTGTGATGACTTCTGGACTGACCTTTGTATTTCCACTTGCTGTTTTGCCCTAGGCAGTAATGGCCTTTCAAAGAGAAACTGGCAACAAATACCATGATCATTTCCAAAGGGTCAGATGAAGAATCTGCTATTCAAATTAATTTTTTTTAGGCTGACTGTTTGCATGCCAATTAATTGTGATTTATAGTGAGTAAACAGTGACTGACAAAGGAGTCATAGGAGCTCCTGAATAAATTGTGGACACGTTTTAGACTTGGTTAGCTATTGCAGAGGTAAAACTATGATCATTAATTGAGGAGCAATGATATAAAAGGATGGAAATGGAGTATTGGGGTACTCTCTCTCTCTCCTTAACATAAGCAGTGCTTTTTTTTTCTCCCTTAAAGAAACAAAGAAGTTGTAAAGTATTTATTAAACCAAGGAGCTGACGTCAATCTTCGTGCGAAAAATGGGTACACAGCTTTTGACCTGATAATGCTACTGAATGATCCAGGTACGTTATTTCAGAGAGCACTGAGGAAATATTTGTAATTACAACATAACCAGATAAACATCTCTTTCAATCCAGATATTTTATTAAAGGTGCTTCGAGGTATTGACTGTGGTCTATGCTAGACTGGACCAAGAATGGATACTGCCTGAAAATGTTGTTTTTTTGTAATTAAATAATTTTTTTTGGTAATTGTTTAGATGTATGTATACACTTACAGGCTAATAGATTCTGCATGTTGCTCTTGTCTTTGTTTTTGAAAGTGCTCCAAAATGTTGTGTCATTAGAGCCAGTTCAATAGCATTTACTTGTGGTGGCTCAGGTAGTGTCATTAGCGGTGAGCTGAGGAACTGGAGCTAGAAGTTTCTACTCAGCAGCAGTTAAGGGACAGCACAAGACTAGTGAACTGGCTGGAGCTCCCACTAGGTCTGTAAAGGCTGAGATTAAATCACACTTCAGCATTCAAGTTATTAGTCATGGGAGTGCTTTAGAAAAAGACAGCATGCTTTGGGGAGACTTTGATGAAACACATTTAGATTTTATTGTAGTTTGTTTAGCCTACCTAACTTGGTACTTTATTATTTAAACTTGCCCGGTAGCTACATTGCTTTCTCTGAAGCTGAAAAATAGTAGTGCTAATGGAAAGAATGTTTATGTTCTCTGTATTTACTCACAGTGTTGTTTTTGATCACTAGCACATAGCTTTGCTTTGTTAAAAGTTGATAACTAATAGTATAAAATTTTAGAAAATAAATAATGGTGAATGTGACTTTCTTGTAACTCACTTCATGTAGGACAGAATAGTTCACCTTGTTACTTGTTCAGCAAGAGGGATATAGGTCAGTTCTGTCTGCCCTTCTGAATATCTTTCCTTATTTCTGTATAAAATACAGTTTTACAGAATATTTCTTGCTTTCCTGTCCTCATCTTATTCTTTTTTTTTTCTTCCTCTTTCTTCTTTTTTTTCTTACTTATTTTTTCCTCTATATTTTTTCTTACCATTTATTTTCAGTCCCTTCATTGTCCAGGCTGAACATCTCCTTTCTCTTTGGGATTTAATTTCAAGCTTCTTTTCTGCAGCCAACGCTTGAAGAAAGAATATTCCTTTTTCTCTGCTCTCTTCTGTGTCAGGTGAGAAAAGGGAGCATCCCAGTGCTGTTGTTAACTTTTACAAAGTATTCAAGCAGGCAGTTCATTTGGTCACACATGACTGAATCGCATGCTTATTTATACTGATAAATGTGTTTAGAGAGGCATTGGTAAGACTGCAGCCCACTGTCTGGGGAGAAAGGGTGGGAAACACAAGCTAAGAAAGAAAGTTTTGGGTATTGATCTGCTTTGTTTGAGAGGTGTTTCAGCATATCAGTCATGATTTGGCAAAGCAAAACAGACTGAAAAGTATCTTAATTTCTTTTCTTTTAGACACAGAACTTGTACGATTACTCGCATCAGCATGCATGCAAGTAGACAAAGACAAGAATAAACTCAACAACAGATCATCTTTGCCTTGTTCCAGAAGTAGGCAATCCTTAAATGTCCCAATGCTGCCAGATGACAAAGGAGGTTTAAAGGTAAATATATTCAGTCACTCCTACTGAATGAAGCAGAGAAGGTCATTCCTAAGAAACACTTTGGATCTAATAAGTAACTAGTTGTGGGGATTTTTACCCTTTGAATTCCTAGTTGTTTCCTGGTTTTATGATACGCAGCGTATGTTCAGCTTTCTTTCTATTGAAGTAACAAGACAAAGGGATGACTTCTAAAGAAGAGTCAGCATCAAAGCACATTGCAGAGCCTAGAAATAGAGGTCATAATTAAATAGTGGAATGTATTATATTCATGAGTTTGGAAATGAATTTCCATTATGATCTTAATTTTAAATCATCCAAATGTACTCCATTTTTAGTAGATTTTTCCTTTACTCATAGCTGATCTTTTTTTGTTTGAAATTGTAGTGGGTGTGTTTGGGATCTCCTAACAAAGTGAGAAGCTGCCTGTTTATGTATTTGCTCTGTGAAGGATTTCCAGCAGTAGTTTTTTATATTTTTCTTTTGTGGTATTTAGTGGACCCTAGAAGAAGAAAAGCATGATGTAGGAAGTAAACTGAAGTTCAGGTAGTGTACTTGAAAATACTGTGACTATGTGCAGGACAGCCCGGACTGAGAGGCTTCATCATAATACTGTAAGAAGAATAAAAGGGAAGGGTTTAGATTCATCATGAAGCAGAAGACTTCTATAAGAGAGGGCAGACTTCATTTCAACCATGAATGGAGGTTGGCACTGAAAATTAAGAAGGTCATAACAGAGGTTTTAATATGAAAAATGGAAGAGTGCAATTCAGGCTTACATGTTCTCTGGAGAGTCACTGGAATGCTGTATGCTTATCTAGAAATTGGCAATAATCCAGTAGGAGACAAGTGTGTGCCGTTTGGACAAGGACATTGTGTCTTACATTGTCTGGGTTCAAAAAAAAGAAGGAAAAAGGTATTAGCTTATTTTGTTGTTGTTGCTGATTTTATTTGTTTAGGTGAAAATTTGTTGATGATCTTATACCCCAGAATGTCATTGATTCTGTAATCTTGCATTTTTAGCATAAATGTTATCAGAGTCTTGGAAACGCACATGCTAATTTCCAGGCTATTTCTGACACAAATTTTAAAGACCATTTATAATTCTACTTTAGCTCAAATCGATTTAGCACTTGACAAGTGGTATTTTCATATGATTATTCGATATGATACAACTTCATTATCAGTTTAGGTGGGCCTATTTAGGAATGCACTTACCTAGCTTGGGGATTTCAGAACAGTCTTTGGTGTTATAGAAAGCAGATCAACAGCAGGTCAGGTTGCAACTCTTGCAGAGATAGGGGCCAAGGCTTGAACTGGGTCATACAAGATTCTGAGGTGAAATTAGAAAAAAACAATTTTGTTGGATTTGTCGAATAAGATTTAAATGTGAGTACTGACATTTAATATTTTGATGTGTATAATGTTGGAATATTGGTTGCAAAACATCAAAACATTACAGTGTTTGCAAGCTAAGTCTTAAGCATTTTTTCAGCAGAAATATTCTATATAATTCTTCTGTGTATACGTGCATATGTACTTATATATATATAAAGCCAATGTAATTACCTCTTCCAACATTGTTTAGTGCTTTATTAACCATTCTGTCTGACCACGAATATGTTACATATCTTATTCTCCTTATGGAGAATAAAGAGAGTAAAAATGATATTTTCAGAGTGACTGGGGAGGTCATCAAACACATCTTGCTTTAGACCAGTGTGTGAGGAGAATGCACAAGCAAGGGATTTGTCCTTGGCTTTGTAGCAGTGGTGCTTCCATGTGGACAACTCCTGAGTGCTGAGCCAGGACTGTAAAACAAATTGCCCGGAAGGTTTCGGTGAGATATTTATAGTGACTCAGACAGTACATAAATTTTCTGTCTAGGTCAGTGCGGATGGCAAAATGTGGAATCATAGAAATGGAAGAATGAGAGGAAACTCGATGAGCCCACCTGTCTTTACGTAAGGAGACAGAATGAATATGCCAAGAACATCCTTGACAAAGTTTCTGTTCTCTCTTCTCTCACTGTGATGAAAAAGGTCCATAGTCTACTTTTGCAGCTGATTCCACTGCTTGTCTGTTCCTACAGTCAGAATTTTTTCCTTGGTATAATTTAAATCTCTCTTGCTGCATATTAAGTTGATTTATTGTTTTTCAGTAATCAGTGTCCACCTTCACCTTTATAGGAGCTATATGCATACTCAGAAAAGATTCAAATTTATCTCAAATATTTTCTTGTCTAGAATAATATATATATTTTTAAATTTCCTTGTTCTCAGGCTATATTTCCTAAACTTCTTACTATTTCTGGTTTGTCTGTATCAGTCTTAAGGTGAGGTATCCAAAACAAGTCATGAGATTCTATATAGGGTCTCAGTGTTGCATACTGAGCATGTAATACAGTTCACAGTATTACATAGCAGGGTACAAAAGCTACTTGCACAGTTGCGTATCTCATGGTATGGCCAGTGAAATTTGCCATTTTTTGAAGCAGTAAGACACTGTGGACCTGTTCGTACAGGACCTATGCTTAGTTGGTAATATGTTAGAACTCTGATTTTCTTTCTTCTTCAGTACAGCTGCCTTGCTTATTATTCCTTTTTTTCTGTATTTATACACTTGGTTTCTTCTGCTTACATATGACCTTGACCCCCACTACTGAATAATGTCAATTCATCATTGTAATTTAGAGTATCTAAGGTACTCACCAAACTGTCCAGATAGATGTCTTACACAGACTGAGCAAAATGAATTCTGTTTTATCATTGCTGTTGTTAGTGAATATTTCCAAGCTCATGTTTCGCACTGCTGAATATGCCCTCCCCATTTTAGAGTAAATTGCTGGTAATTTGTTAACGTGTCTTTTGGTTATCATGCTTTGCCTCTATTAATTTTACTAGAAGCATATTTTTGTCATTTGTTCAGAGAACAATGATATGGAATGGAATCATGGAATATTGATAAAATATCATGGAATATTGATAAAAGCTTTATTAAAGTTAAGCTATGTTACAGCTTCTCCTCCTTTCTGCCACTTCACCAGTTAGTCTGTCAGAGAGAGTGATTTGGTGTGCTTTATTCCTGACAAACCTATGCCAGCTGTCTCTTACAAGCTGTGAGTACATGCAAAGTTTTTTCAGTGATGTCCTTTCAAGATAGAGAACAAATCTTATGAGGAGTGGTTGAGAGAAGTGGGATTATTTAGCCTGGAGAAAAGGAGTCTCAGGGGAGACCTTATCAGTCTCTACATCTTAAAGAAGGTTGTAGAGAGGTGGGAGTCAGTCTCTTCTCCCAAGCAACAAATGATAGGACAAGAAGAAATGACATCAAGTTGTTCCAGGGGAGCTTTAGGTTGCATATTAGGAAAAATCTCTTCACTGAAAGGGTTGTGAAGCATTGGAACAGGGAACTACCAGGGAAGTGGTTGAGTCACCATCCCTGGAGGTCTTCAAAATACATGTGGATGAGGCGCTTAGGGACATGGTTTAGTGATAGACGCAGTTACCTGGCAAGGTAACTTTGCTAGGTTAATGGTTGGACTTGATGATCTTGGAGGTCTTCTCCAACCTAAGTGATTTTGTGATTCTGTGATTCTAAGTTAAGCTGATTGGTCAGAAAATTTTCAGATTTTCTTCTTTGAGGTAAGTGTGGTAATGTATTTGCCTTTTGCTTCTCCAGCTTCTTCCATCCTCTTCACTAACCTTGAAGATAATACTGGTTCAGAGTTTGTGTTGTCTATAATTACTCCAAGTTAATTTTAATCAGTTCTTCTTGTTTTAATATGTGCGAGCTAATTTCAATAGTCTGTTAAGCAAAGGCACATCACTAAGGGTGGATTGTGCCTGACAAATCTGCTGGCCTCCTACAGTGGGATCACAGCATTGGCAGATAGGGGAACAGCAACTGATGTCATCTACCTGAACTTCTATGATGCATTTGACACTGTCCCCTACAATATAATTGTCTGTAAATTGGAGAGACATGGATTTGACAGATGGACTTCTTGGTTAAGGAACTGGCTGGATGATCGCACTCCAAGAGTTGTGGTCAACAGCTCAGTGTCCAAGTGGAGATCAGTGGTGAGTGGTGTTGCTCAGGGGTCAGTATTGAGACCAGCACTATTTAACGTCTTTGTTGGTGACATGGACAGTGGGATCAAGTGCACCCTCAGGAGGTTTGTCAATGGCACCAAGCTGTGTTGTGTGGTCAACATGCTGGAGGGAAGGGATGGCATCCAGAGGGACCTGGACAGGCTTGACAGGTGGGGCTGTGCAAACCTCATGAGGTTCAACAAGGCCAAGTGCAAGGCCCTGCCCCTGGGCTGGGGCAATCCCAAGAAGAAATACAGGCTGGGTGGAGAATGGATTGAGAGCAGGCCCTGAAGAGAAGGGCCTGGGGGTGTTGGTTGATGAGAAGCTCAACATCAGCTGGCAATGTGTGCTCTTAAAACCCAGAAAGCCAACCGTATCCTGGGCTACATCAAAAGAACCGTGGCCAACAGGTCGAGGGAGGTGATTTCCCCCCCCCCACTATGCTCTCATGAGACCCCAACTTGGAATACTGCGTTGAGCTCTGGGGGCCTAGCACAAGAGAATGTAGAAATATTAGAACAAGTCCAGATGATGGCCACAAGTATGATCATAGAGCTGGAGCACCTCTCTTACAAAGACAGGCTGAGTGATTTGGGGTTGTCCAGCCTAGAGAAGACTTCTAGGTGACCTTATAGCAGCCTTGCAGTACCTAAAGGGGACCTACAGGAAAGCTGGGGAGGGACTCTGTGTCAGGGAGTGTAGGGATAGGACAAGGGGTAATAGCATTAAACTTAAAGGGGGTCAGTTTAGATTAGATATTAGGAATAAAATCTTTACTCAGAGGGTGACGGAGGCACTGGATCAGGCTGCTCAGAGAAGCTGTGGGTGCCCCATCCCTGGAGGTGCTCAAGGCCAGGCTGGATGGGACTTTGGGCAACCTGGTCTGGTGGGAGGTGTCCCTGCCCATGGCAGGGGGGATTGGAAATGGGTGGTCTTTAAGGTCCCTTCCAACTGAAACCATTCTGTGATTCTGTGTGGTTGATGACTGTTTTCTCATCCTTAACCCCTTTTACTTAGAGGCTCACTTAGGAATTAATAAGTACTTTGTTTTCCACCATTTTCTGGAGTTGGAAACAAAGTTGTGTCCTTTGTGTAGACAAAATTTTTATTTCCTCTTTTCTTGTTGCCTGTGCTTCTTCGGCAAACTCTACCCTCAATGTCAGTAGGACAGCAATGTGAATTATCACATTCAGTTTCTTTTTTTGGATAAAATAGTTTGAAGACAGAGATTTCCATTGCTTTCCCTAATTCTTTATTTTCTAATATTGTTAAAAGTATCTAATACATTTCTCAGGTGGCAACACCTCTTTTCTGTTTTTCTGACACTATTGCGTTCTTCCATTTCTGCTAGATCATAGCCTTTTGACAGGTGCTATTTTAACCACCGATGCATTTCTATTTGCATTTTTCAATCTAGTTTAAAGCCCTTTCCAGGTTCTGCATGTGCAAGGTATATGGATAGGCCACAACCTTCTGCAACAAGATGCTCAGCCCTCCACAGCTCTGACGACCATACTCTGAATGCCAGAAGACAAGATGAGCCTCTCTACTACCTTTCCTTTTGTGCCGGAGCGTAGTAGAGTATTTTGTATGGTAGTGTAGTGTCTGCACTTACTCCGTTTTAGGTGACTCTGTCTGTGGTGAGAACCTATGTTAGCAGATCAGAAGCACTGTAAAGAGTAGCAAAGATGAGAGGAACTGGGAAGTGATCTTTTTGCCCAGTGAAGCTAGCTTGTTCCCGTAACAAGCAAGACACATTGTACAAGCAGTCTCTTTTGTAAGCTCACTGTTCTCCATGTTAATACTGGATGGATTTTTGCCCTTTCAGTTCCTTTTGGAAGGCGAATAAATGCTGAACTGTGTGCTTTTTACTGCTTTCTCGGAACTATTTGTCTCTCTTTTTCCACCAGACCTTGGTTGATGAAAGTAATGTATATCTTTATTAGTTGTGACTCCAAAGAGATGCAGAGGTCTGAAGACTCTGTCCATTAGTAATGCTCTGTGCAGATTTAAAATCTTTTTAATGATCATCTGCTAGAAGGTTTGATTTATGGGGAGTAAGTTTACAATTTATATTACATAGTTCTGCTTCATGACAGTTAGGAAGAGATATATCAGAAAGCAGCTCAGAAATGTTAAATGTCAGGGAGAGAGGGGAATATATATGGTGAGAAGGAATGGCTAAGAATAAAAAGTATACGAGGAAAGTACAGGTCTGGGTTGGATATCTTATAAAGCAGCCTTGATGAAATATTAGTTTAAAATATGTTTTTTTTTTTTTTTTTTTTTAAGTGTTCCAGAAAGCAAAGTAGCTTTACTAAGAAATAATCAGGACATACTTAGAATCTTGACTTATTAACCTCCAAGCCACATGATGTTTAATAGACTGCATGGGTTTTCTCAATATTGACTTAAAGTCTTGTGTAGTCTAGAGCAATATAACAGGAAAAAATGTAATCATCCTGATTACTTGAAGCATTTTATATCATCTGTCTACAAAAATATAGAAATCTGTAATCTATTTTCATAAATTCTGTTTTGAGCAAAGCCCAGACAATCTCCACATACAATACCTGTATGGGTGGAAGCTATAGGTGCAGTAGTCCTTAGCCTTGTGTTGTTTTCACAGCTGGTCTTTCTTGCCTGTCAGTGTATAGTCTTTCCAGTCTGACAGGGTTTAAGTTATCTGTATAGCAGCACCATATGTATTGTAAATCTTGATTCTGACAGGAATGCTATTAGAACTCTTTCAGTTTGCCACCAGTTTTCAAAATCTTAAGGAGAGGCTTTCATGTGGATCAGATAAACTTCCATGCATGCCTCTGAAAAGAAGAAAGTGTGTGTGCCAGTTCATTGATGTCAGAGAGTGTTGGACAAGTTGGAAGCTTATTTTAAGATTAAGTAATTGCCATGTATCTGCAAAAATTTCCCACTCAGATTGTCCTAATGCTTTTATCTAACTTGTCTTTCTAGATACTATAGAAAAATATTGTAAGCTATTTTCCAAATGAAACATAAGGAGAAAGGTGAATCTTACCTATACAAAAAATGGGGAAGGATTCTGTTGATGACTGCAAACCATTTTAACATTGCTTTTGTAGTTTCTCTGTAAAATTCCTTTATCACTGCAGTAAAGATTACTTAATTGTACTTTTCCTCTTTTAGTTGGAACTAATTTGCTCTTTTTCCTTCTCAATCTAGTCTTGGTGGAGCAGGATGTCCAATCGATTCCGCAAGCTGAAGCTGACTCAGACGTTGCGCCACGGGTTTTCTTCCAATCAGTTCGGGCCTTTTCCTGATGAGCCTGAATCTGCATTAAATTCCACCATAAAAGCGGTTTCACAGAATGATACAGACACCTCTGGAACCCCTGATGCTCCTACAGCTTGGGACACAAATAACAAAGGTAGTGGTAAACCCAGAGTTGTCTGATGGGAAGTGAACTCTCATGGGGATAGTAAAAATGATAGTATTTCTAATTTATTGATTTAGTATTTGTTTAGTTTAATACATCTGAAAAATAACATAATGTATCTGTGCTGAACACCTGCAACATCATTTCAGCAGGAAAATGTTAATGTAGTAATGTTACTGTTCTGTAGCAAGCACCATTAAATTTGACAGGAGAAACAGCTCAATCAAAACTCGTTAGTATTCTTGATGAACTAATTTTTATAGTGACAACCAGTTTATGTTAAAAAATAAACCTGAGACAAAAGATCAGAAAAAAAAAATAAAAAAAAAAATTGTAAAGCACATCTAGTGAAATTATGCTCTCTGTGCAAAACCCCTCCAGTTTGTGATGTGAAATAAGATGATCAGCTTAACTTTAATTTAGGTACCTAAAAGTCTCAGTGAAAGATTTGCTTGTGTGTGCTTACAGAGGGTACAGCTGTTGAATGTTTGAAAACAAAAACTATCCTTGAGACTATGAAGCAGGGGCATGCAGATAATAACACTTTATGTTTTTTTTTTCAGGTGTAAGCACTGCAAAAGGAGGGAAGAATGATGAATTATTGACAACCATGGTATGTTGCAGTGTTCTTGGCATCTTCAGTCCAGTTCAGAAGATCATGCAGCTACATACATTTTTGTTTTTGTTTTTTAACCTGCTATCGAAGTCACTATTAAAAAGAGAGCTAGCAGTTTTTGATAGTCACTAAACAGGAACTGACAAGCTGTGGTACATCTGTAGTTCTGTAGACTAGCAAGTACTACAAGTAGCGCAGTATGGCAGCTCTTGATAGATACTTTTTTTGCTTCCAGGTTTTCAAGAACTTTTAAAAAGAGCTGTCTATACATTTGTATGAACAACAGTGAATTAGTAAAGTAGATTGAACAGCTGACAAGAGGTATGCTATGAGGGAAACATGGAGCACAGTGCAATGTGAAAGTGAGAAACCATGGTGGAAACCATGAAATACTTAGTTTGGGATGTTTGCATCTGTTATTTGCTTTTTACTTTTGTTATACTGGAGTGTTAAGTTCCCACACAGTTTACTCCCTGGAGATGTCATTAAGTTTGGCTGTTGATTTTTTTATGTGCTCTTTTAAGATTGAACAAATTTTGGTATGACTGACTGACAGAACTCCAGGGACCCAGTATCATTTTTGTTGTTCTCTTATTTTTCTGGAGAATACACGTAGAGCGGGAACAAATATTTTTTCACTATTTCTAGATGTCTTATCTAGGAATTCAGAGAAGACAACATTACCAAGCATCTTGTTTGTTATTTCTTTGGAAGCTACTTGTTAGCATTCCTGCTAAAATGAATGAAGAAAGGAACAACTTCTGTCATTTAATGAACTGTATTCATTGTATCAAATGAAAGAGCTTGCTCACTGGTGCCAGTATGAATACTGGAAGTGTCTGTTATTATGTGTTGTACATCTTTGCAAATACTACTTTTATATCTCATTTTTTGCTTAAAAAATCATTTCTCTCTCCCTTTTTTTTTTTTTTTTTTTTTTTTTTTACACTTTGAAACTACATCATTAGCTCCCAGATATCTAAGAAGAGTCTCTTCTCTTTTTCCCTTTCTTTGTTTTCCTCTCTCAGTTGAGAAGTAGTGCTCCATTTACCAGGCTGCCCAGCGATAAACTGAAAGCAGTGATACCCCCTTTCTTACCACCCTCAAGTTTTGAACTTTGGAATTCTGACCGAACGCGAATCAACAAAGATGGCAAAGCTGAACAGATGAGAACTGCGTGGCCACAGAGAGTGATCAAGCACGATTTTAACAGCAGTGGGAACTCTGATGTAGTAAGTGAATGAAATATGTGAAAAAATATCATGTATTATTATGTCCAGGGCATGCTGGCTGGCGAGCCATGCTTGTTGTGTGTTTAGAAATGATTTTGAACCCATTGTCTCTAGTAATGGCTTGTCCTTTTAAGATCTCCTTTTTAAGAAGAATATATGTCTCTGTGGAAGGAACATAAATAGAATGAAAGGTCTCTATAAAATAAAACTACTTGTTTGCTGTAAACCAGAATAATGTCTAGCCATAATGAATTTGATGCAAACTGCTAAAGTGACAACTGGTTACACCCATACATTTTAGTTGCCAAAGTAGGCGCAGTCATTTTAGTGTGGCAGAAACTGCTCTGGTTTTGAAGACAGCATGGGGGAGAAGAAAAGAAGTTTATCAATTTTTAGGACCTGAAGGGAAGAGAAGAAATACTGGAGAGCTAAATTGTATATGAAAATATAATGACATAATATGCTGAAAGGGTTGGTATGTGATAAAACTAGCAATTGGTGATCACATTGTCTTGAAGACGTACAGACTCAGTACAAATAGTGTAAAAGGGGGAAAAGTCTGAATAAAATCTAATTATTATATTTTATTTTATATATATGTATTTTTTTTTTAGTGAAAACAAAATAAAAGGAAAATACCTTGTTTGCAGGAAGTGAAACAACCTTGACAACCTTTGCTTTCGTAGTTAGTAGGAAAAAAGAGAAGGTCTTGCTTCCTTGAATTAGGACTCCTAAATAGAAGGTTAAAGAAGAGTTTATTTTATTAGTCCGGAATTTTATTTCTTGTCAGTTCTAGAAATGGGACAATAAAGACATTTTAGTAGACATTTAGACATTTTTTCTGTGTTCCTATTTTAGTTGAAAGTTAGCTTAATACCAGTAGAGGAAATTTAGGTGGAGTGTGATAGAGAAGTCAAGTGATAGATCCCAGGAAAGTAAAGTTTGGTTCATCCTGGAAAGGATGTCTGTAATAAATGGTTGTAGTAAGATGATTGTAAGTGGGTCCCATGAGGAGCAGGGCAAGTAGAAGAGAACTAGCCATTGTTCCCTCTGTAGGGAAAGAAATGGTGTTGATCAGGGTGTAGGGGAAAGGAGAGAAATGTAGTAAGTCTGTCCTGTAAGACACGAGAAACAAACAAAAAAAGGATTCTGCATGAAAGAAGTTTTAGATGTGATTTTTTTTTTTTTTTTTTTTTTTTTGCCACAGATAATAATATTTCCTATACTGTTTTGAGATGCATCACACATGCACATTTTATGTTGGCCAAAGGTTAAGGAGAATTAATGCCTTTATTATATCATGTCATTCATTGAAATACATATTCAATATATTATATAACGTATTCAATATATGTAGTTATATAAATTCATATATGTTTTTATAAATGTATTTGTAAATGTAAGATAAGGTTATTTTACAGAGAAAGTTTCTGAACTTAAAATAAATAAAATAGTAGTTCAATTTTTTTTGTTGTTGTTTTGCTCAAATAAGAAAGATAAAAATTATTTCTATTTTCCAGATGTCTGTTAGCAAAGGTACAAGACCAGTTAAATTACCAGCATTTGCAAGAAGACCTGCATCTCCTTCAAATTCCAACAACTTCAACCATTCTCCCCATTCTTCTGGTGGATCCAATAACATTGCAGGAATTAACAGGCACGGAGGAGAACTGCATAACAGATCAGGTACCATGCTTCTCTTGTTTTTAATACAAAAATCACTTGCACGTGGTTCACCAAAAAGAAAAGGAAGTATTTCTCATGATTGTAGATGAAATTAAACCTCTTCTGAGGGCTTCTACAGCTGCATATTTGAAAATTCTATAAGCTGTTGGAACAGGACTGAACTTTGGATACCTATGTAAGGGAAGAAAACCTCATATCTCACACATTAACCCCTGTCTCAGAGGAAATCTTACTGATTTTACGGAGTCCACCCATGGTGGATTAGGCATATACTTATTCATTGCTACATGTATATCATGGAGCTTATATGCATTGCTTGCTTTTTGTTTAAATTAAAAATAGTTTTTTAATTAAAAAGCAAGGGGTAAGCATTGTATCTGCTGTTCGTTGTATTGTTTCTGTAAAGCAACTCCTGAAACATATCCAAAGAGTATGAAAGTCAACTATGTACATGCTTGTATAGGCAAGGCTGGCTCCTGGTTGAATTTTGTCTCCTTTGAGTGTTGCTGAACAGATCTGAACCTTACAGTTCTGTCTCTTACTTAATGCAGTCAGTTTTGAAGAGGGAGTGAATGGTAAAGAAAGGGAAACTGAGAATTAACAGACTTTTAAAAATGATGGTGTCCTTGACTCTGTGTTTGGTTTCTTTTTCTCCTTAGGTGGCAGTGCAGATAATGTTTTGTCTCAAATCGCAGCCCAGAGGAGAAAAGCAGCAGGCTTACCTGAACAGAAGCCCAGCCAACAGAATAGCCCAGTCCAGCCAACTCCTTCATCCACCCTGTCTGATTTGCAGTGTGCTCAAAATGTTGGCAATGGCCATATAGTAAAGGTACAGATAAATGCAATTTTTTCTGCTTCAAAATTGATTTATTTTAATAGGACATGCCTCAGTCATGGGCATTTCATAAATACAACTGCATGACATTGCACAGCCTAAAATGAATGAGTAAGCTGCTACAGTAGTGGAAACTTTTCAGCTTGACAGACCTTCCTTCTCATTACAAATTCTCAAAAGGTCAGACATAATAAAATATGATTTTGGTTTATTATTATTTTCAGTCTCTTTTAAAAGCAATAAATGTAATACTTGATCTTAGGGTAAATGTGTACTATTATTTTGGCTTATTATAAATTCTTCATATAACCCTGAGTCCAGCATTTTACATGTTAGTTATTCTTGAGCTTTCCTCTGAAATGGTATAGCTAGTTCCCCTCCAAAGGCACAACCTGAATGAGGAACATGAGATGAGGTGTACAGGGATCTGTCAACCCCACAGTCTGCGTGTATTCATCCACAAGGTGTTGTTTTCAAACAGTATGAGCATTAAGTTGTCATAACCAAAGCCAGGTTTTGCTCACCAATGCAGGCGATGTTATCTGTGCTGAATTTCCTGTGAATTTCCTGAAACAGCTTTGCCCTCATGACCTGCCCATTATTTTTTTTTTGTGTACTTTGAAGCTAACAGGTGTATGGTGCAAAATTTTAAAGGGTAAAGATAAAAAAAATTCACTTTTCACAAAGACAAGTTGGAGAGTAGCATCGTAACAGAAGATGTGGATTTCACTATTGTGAAATCTGTCTTTTGATTCACACGGAGAAAGTTTAAATTTCAGAGAGCAAGAGAAAGAAAGCACATGACTCAGGGTTTTAATTCTAAAGTCTATTCTGCAAATGGTAGTATACATGACCAAGAGCAAAATTTCTCAGTTTTTCTCTTGTGGAATCTCCAAACAACTCTTTATTTTGTTTTGTGTTCTTTGCATTTGTTCATGAGATTCTTCTTAGATTAGTGCCTCAAGAAACAAAAATGGCCATAATACAAAATGATTACCTTTGCTATCTTATTCTGTAATGTCTTACATCCAAGAGTAAGCAAAATATATGTTTAATAAGTTAAATTTGATAAATGAAGTTACAAAATAATTTAGTGATTTAATAAGTGAAATTTCTGGCGAACAATGGCCAGAAAAAGAAAAGTGCCAGTGTCAGAACAGTTTCCATGAACAGTCACTTATCTCTGATCTATCAGCCCTGATTCTGAAGAGACTAGATTCATTTTTCAAAGATGGGATTGGGAGCTAAAATCTACAACTCTGCTGGACACCAGAAGCTATGGAATCATATAATCTTTCCTCCCTTCTACCCACATAACTGCTCCCCAGGTTATAAATGATCTGTTTCTTTCCTGTAGACAAACCCACTTCATTATCCTTTTCACTCCTTAAAGTCTCCTCTACTTAACAGGTACCATGTGCTTTTCCTTTCAGAGGTGGTCCGACCAATATATTTCTAATTAAACTCCCAGCAGTTCCTCTCAGCTTGTTTTAGCTTGGAAATTTCGGAATGTTTGTATGCCCAAAAAATCTTACTACATTTTTTCCCCCTGATTATATTAGTTAGCCTATTAAGAGATAATACCTATGCCTATAATTTTTGAGCTGCAGATCTTAGGGCCTTGTATTACAGCAATGCTGCCAGTAAAAAGTTTAATTACTATTCTCACTCACAGTGGAAGACGTTAGACGTTAGGGGATAGAGAAGTAGAGAGTAGTGATGCCCCCAAATCATCTTCTGGGAAGGCAGTTCATCATACTGTTGAAAAATGTTTTAAATGGAAATGATGCCTCTGTGTTGGAAAGACAGCAATTCTTTCTGTGCTCTTTGCTCAGATGTCTAGATAAAGTTCAGTCTACCCACTGATTTAAAAAAAAAAAAAAAAAAAAAGAAAGGAAAAAAAAGTAATGAATATGGATCTCAGTACAGATGTCCAGAAAATCATCTCTGACATTATATACAAACAAGAGTTTTCTGTTGGCAGTATGCAAATGCATAGGGATCCACGCTGGCTGCAAGAGCTTAAGTAAGCTACTTTGTTGTTGTAATAAACAGCTTAAGTGGTGAAAATTTACCACCCATATCCATTGTGGAAATGCTTGTGCCCTCCCATTAAGATCATGCTATCTAAACTTGGAAATAACTGATTTGAAAAGTGCTGTGATGTTATGTTACTCCATTTGCAAAATCTGTCCATGAGGGGAGAGACAGTACAAGACCTAAAGAAAAGAAGCAAAAGCTGAGTAACAATTTACAGAGTGTTGTAATTTATATATATGTAGACAATGTGACAAAGAAAGAGGAACATTTTAAAGCACAAATGTAAAGTAATAGGCTACAAAGAGAAATTTGGGAATGTATCAAGGGACAAAACATGGAAATGAGCTCACAGTGCTCTGCAGAAACCTCTCAAATCCGTACCATGCTTCTAGTCTAATGCAGGGCTGAGGGCATAGTGCATTCTGGTGTAGGACGGATTAATGGAAGAATGCTACCAGCTTAAGTTAGTTTTATCTTCTTAACCTGTATCTTGTTGATTAAATAAAAATGCTCCCTTTATGCCACAGCACAGTAGCAAAACTTAGCCAGGAGTCAAAGACTCTCCTTCTTGCCTTGTTACCTACATCAGTGTTTTTCTTTCGTCTTTCTTGTAACATCCTGACTGACAAAAGTATTTTCAGTTAAACTCTGAATTCAGGAATCTAGGAGAAAATCATGTAGACTGCTCTTTAGGTCACATAGTGCAAACACTGAAATGTTTGAAGTGGTAGGTAGATCTAGGAATTTAGGATGTGAGTTACATTAGCTGTTTTTTAAAAAGACTGATATACCTACTTTTTTTTTTTTTTTTTTTTACTCCTCATTTGTAATTCATTTATTTTCCCACTTTCCATGCCTCCGCATTAATTAAATATCTGTAAAATATTAATAAATTCGGAATCATTTAGCTGATGTTAGGTAATATCAAGTATTGACTGGAAACTTTCATTCCAGTGAAGCAAGGAGTTTAAGTGCACCTAAAACTTGGTTTATGTTTGCTACTTTTTCCTGTTAATCTAGCATGAAGTGTTACTTTAAAATATCATCAGATATACTTTGAGAAGCTTTAATTGAGGCTTTGTTTATTGGATTAAATTTCTCAATGAAAAAGACCTCTGTTCTGTTGACCTGAGTCAAAATTACTTCAGCTTTTATACAGAGTAGTTGTAATGCTTATATGCAGAATTGCTTTATGAAAAATAATTTTCTTATTCCAAAATTGCAGCCTTAATACATGTGTTTGCCTTAATGCGTTTGAGGGACTGGCTCTCACCTGGGATATGTCAGTATTACTCCAATTCTTTCAATATGAAACAAGCAGATACTTCTAGTTGTGAATACATGCTCTGCAGAAATAATACGAAGCTGTGAGTCGTAAATAATATTGAAGCATCATATATAGGTAAACACCTTTTTTTCCTGACTTTTTTTATTCACAAAATGATTATATCATTAACTATAGCAAAAACTGGAGATGAACAAAAGACCTCCATCTGGGACTTCATCTACATCTAAAAGCACATCACCAACTCTCACGCCTTCCCCGTCACCTTCCCCGTCTCCTAAGGTTCACAACGTGGAGTCCTCTCTCTCTTCTTCTCACAGACAGGCCAAGAGCAATGGTTCCAGCAGTGGTACTATTACAGAAGATGGTGAGTAGGTCTCTGTAATTACAGGAGATTAATTTATCAAGAGCACATACTGTTTAAAACTGTAATTGTACTGTACTATTGTTTATCAGCATGAGAGTGAGAGTTTTCCTTCTAGAAACAATACCTCAGTGTTTTCTGATTTGGGGTTGACATTCCAGCAGTAGCTGTTTCTGTATATCTTCCAAAAGCTGTGATCTCTTCCATTTAGAGGGAGATAATTTCCATCTCAAAGTTAGCACAGAGCATGTAGGTAAGCCACTCTTATAGCACATCCTTTCTCTCCACTCTCCCTCTTTGTGGCTTAAATCCTGATTTTCCACTCTTTACTAAGGGTAGAAAATGTAAGTTCTCCAAATTTGAAGTGAAAATATATTTTTAATAAATTCAGTGAAGCACATCATTACAGAAATACGTTTTGTTTCATAACAATTCATAGGTACATGCATCTGCTTTTAAGAGCTGCATTGCTTTTTTTTTTTTTTTAATTGGAAAAAGTAGCCTTATTTTGATCTTATTTTTAATTTTAGGTTACTACATTTCCAGTGAGATTACTGCCTTTTGATTTGAAATTTAAGATATAAATTACATTTATTTTAAAAAGTACTTGTACCATATTGGAAACAGGATATCAATTGCTTCATGTTTTGTTACTTTTTCCCCGTAAACATTTCAAAAAAGTGAGAAAAATAACATGACTCAGAATCTTTTAAATAAGAGATGTGGGTACCTTTTATCTAGTTTCTGCAAGAGGCACTTTTCCTATTTTTGGTGGGTTTTGTTTGTTTTTGCAAGTGTCAGGATTGATTTTTATTTTAACTTTGTACTGGCACTGTACTTCCTGTAGTTGACACTAAAAGGAGGTGGTATTTGACCCACTTTCTGTCCTCCTATCATGGCTTAGCTGTAACATATTGTACTGACTGCTGGAGAAAATCCTTTCACATTTTAGTGCTGTTTTATAATGATGGCTTGATAACGTAAGAGTTGTCAGTTTAGAAATATATAAAGGGAAGAGAACTGGTTCTTGGATAAGAAGGGGAATTCTCCAAACTATCAGCTGTTACACTCTCCCCTTGAGAAGCAGGGCTTTATGACTACACCACCAGTGCCACGATGCAGTGAGTTTCCTCTGTAGCAGAAGTACAGGTTGTCAGAAACCTGAGAAGTTTGGGGTTCATTGTGCTTGTGAGCTTTCGTACTTAAGTGGTCCTTTAATTCAAGGGCTTCTCTTACTGTGAGTTTACTCAGGAGCAGCAAGTCAGAGGCCCAGCAGTAATCAGAAGAGTAAGTTATGCAATGCTAAATTTCTTTTTATTTCAAGAAAATTTAAATTAATTTTCTAAATCATTTTCTCTGATTATCACTGTGAAGGACCAGTAGGCAGCATGGTTCAGAAGTGCGCATGATTTCTTTTTAGGCAATCAGTTGGTGGACCATCAACAACTTTTCCCTATTCTGAGAACCAGTGATGTCGAGAATCATGAAAGAAGAAACCATGTGAGAGTAAAAGGCGGCTGTGAAAACTTGGAGAAAGGTAATCTTACCCTAATCATACAGACTAGTACTAAACAGTTGATAAATAGTAGTGTGGCAAAGCTCCCAGAGCCTTTATAAAGGTGTAGGTAAGGAGACTAGGTATGGGTGTAGTATAAGTAAAACAACGACTTAGTGAAAAAACACAAGTGAAACATGCAGTGCAGGATATAAAAAATTGGGAGGACTCTGGGGTTGTTCAAACTTAGTGTATAATACAGGAAGAGGGAAAGAAAAAAAGAAATCCTGAAAGGCCTACAGTTGAAAACATTGTCTAAGTTTGTGAAAATTATTAGAATTACAGTTCTTTATCAAAGGATCGTAGAGTTGTTTGGGTTGGAAGAGACCTTAAAGATTAGCTATTTCCAGCCCCCTAGTTCTAAGAGTTGGCCTTCTGGACTGCAAGCACTCACAGCTGGCTCATATCAAGCTTTTCATCCACCAGAACCCCCAAGTCCTTCTCTGGAGGCCTGCTCTCAATGAGTTCTCTCAGTCTGTGCTCATGTCTAGGATTGCCCCAACCCAGGTGCAGCACCTTGCACTTGGCCTTGTTGACCCTCATGAGGTTCATGTGGACCAACTTCTGAAGTTTGTCCAGGTCCCTTTGGATGGCATCCCTTCCTTCTGTTGTATCGACTGCACCACTCAGCTTGGTGTCATCTGCAGCCTTAATGAGGATGTACGCGATCCCGCTGTCTGTCAATGAGAAAGATACTAAACAGTATCAGTCCCAGGACAGACCCCTGAAGGACACCACTCATACCGGCCTCCATTTGGACATAGAACCATTGGCCACCACTCTCTGGGTGTGACCTTCAAGCCAATTCCTTCTCCACTGAATGGTCCCTGCAACTGAGGGTTTGGGCAGCTCTTCCACTCCCCTGGAGATCTATTTGGATGTAAGCATCTGCCTGGGGAGGTTGTGGCCTCTCCACTGGGGCTTCAGCCTCAGCCCAGTAGTTGCGGTGGGTGGACACCATAGTTGTTTCAGTAAAAAGGCTGCTTCCAGTTGCTCCCAGAATAGAAGAAAGTGGCTGGCCACTGTATGACACTGTTTATGACAGTAAGACTCTAGATTTTGAAGATCCTGGGAGTTTATTCCACTGTTCTTCCAGCCTAAAATTTAAGCACACCAGCATGCTGAAAAATGAGAAGGGTAGCCAACCTAAGAAGAAAAAAAAAGTTAATATATCGGAGGGCTTCTAATGTAACTTTTATTTTTTTTCTTTAAGATGGTACTTTTCATCAAGCTGTGTGAAGTTCTCTCACTGCATTTTTACAGCTGGCTATCTTTTCCCATGGACTAACCTCAGTTAGGGTGCTAAAGCTTTTAGCCTGAAACCATGTCAACCCTTACAAATCATGTTAAGCATACCAAACAAATTGGCCTTGAGGTAAAAAGCCAAACTCTAGCAAAAATAAGACTCAGCTAGAGTTATCACTTCAGTTTTCTGTGGGCTTTTCTGTGTGAACAAGGAGGCTTCCAGAATGCTGAACAGAAAAATGTGTTCATCTCCAGATACCTGATGTCTTTTGAGAAGCTTAGAGAGTGAAATTCTCTTTCATGTTTCTACTGGTGGTGAAAGAAATAGAACAGTCAAAAGTCAAAGTGAAATAAACAAAAGCAAAATTGGGAGTGGAACGATGATTATCTTTACAATAAATGTGAGTTTATATAGAGTATATTTAATATCGTTTTTTGCTGTAATGTTTTCATTCATGTTCTTCATTTTGAATTCTCTTGTTCAGTTGATCACTGGTGATATTGAGCATGAGGGGGAAAACATTAGTCAAAGTGACAAAAATAAACAGGATCCTGAATTAAGAGAGGTACTGTGTAACTAAGAGAGTTAGTGGGTTGTTCTAAAACTGCAGTTGTCTTTTGACTGCCTAATGACATTTTAAATATGTGTTAAGAATTGCTATCAGGTTCTCCAACTTCTAATTCCCTTGCACTTTGAGAGGAAACCCAATATCCAGTGCTATTAGTCTGGGAAACTAAGCTTAAGGAACTTAAATTCTGCCCAAGCTTCATCTTAGCTGGACTAAATCTATCTGTGTTTAATACTGGATGCATGAGGAGAAGAGGTTCAGATATATCCGTGTTATATCAGGGTTTTGAATGAGCTACTGGGTAGTTCCTTGCATTACATCTTGCCTTCCTGGATCATGATACAGAAATACCTCATTCAGTTCAGTGCCTGCTTGAGGAGTTTTGCTGTATAGACCGCGTAGTCTGTGTCAGCCATCTGGGACCAAGCACCTGCACTGTAGACATGAAATTGCATAAGTTGCCCTCAGAGGTACATTTATTTAAGATCCTTTTTATGAGGAAGAAAGAAGGATGAAGAAGGATATCATTTAATAATATATCTTTAGCAGTTAGTGATCTCCGTAGAGATCACTAAAATTGATCTTTTCTGACCCTTGTTTTGTTTTGTTTTTGCAGATGAGCTGACTGGCATCCTTAAAAAATTGTCACTTGAGAAATATCAACCTATTTTTGAGGAACAAGAGGTAATTAAAAAAAGTAATAATTACTGTTTTAGAAAAGTATGGCACAACACACATTGCATTAGAATTGTGATCCAAATTATCAACTTTGAAGTTGTACAACAATTTTTGGCTGAAGGACCTTGAAACATGGACCAAGTGGTATTTCTGGAGTTCTCCAGGAAACTGCAAGTATCAGTGTTTTTTACAGTGAAACTACAATTTCGTTATAGATAGATGTTTCCAATTTTTTTTCCCCTTCTGTTTTTACATCCTGATATCTCTGTCTGTATCCAATGGGTATAAAAAGTTTATAGGACACACTGTATAATTCCTGGAATCACAGCTGGAACCTTAGTTGCAGATGGAGAGCAGCAGGGCGCGAGTCACTGAGATCACTGCTTTCTCTTATCTGCTGTGAATAAGCAGGAGATTTTGGGGAAACCTAAGCATCATTGCAGATGAGACCCATGACAGTGACTTGCCTGAAGGATGGAATTAAAATACACATTACTGAAAATAAGCAAAAATAATTCATTACAGTGTTTAAGACATTATCAGATATGAGTAATACCTGTATGTTTGGTTGTTTGAAGGCAGAGGGCAGTGAATAGACATGTAATAGATTGCCACTGCTGTGGAGTTCAGGATTCGGCACCATATAACAAATTCTTCAGCGGCATCACAATGCACTGGGCTTATTACTCTTCCCTTGAGTTTTAGGGAAGGAAGCATTTTGTAGAAACGTTTATGTGTGTGAAGTTTGTATCAATATGAAGTTTCAGATGTTTGTTTTTACAACAGCTTTATGGATGTTTTGATATAGTATAAACTGATACATGAACAAACCCTGAGTTTTCCTCAGGAGACACTGGAAAAGTACACATAAGATTCTGAAAATCAAAAAATGCTTTTAAAAAGGAGAGAGAAAAACTGTTGTCTTATCCAACTAACTGTTACAGTAAGGAGAGGATTTTTTCTTTTTGAGGCTCTATTTTGCATTGACTGCACTTTTCTAAAAACAATAAAATCTAGGAATATTTAAAATATGGTATTGTATTATCATAATTAGCTGAATTATTAACAGCAGATTTAAAACCTAAGAGCACAGTGGAAAAGTGGGTACCATGTGGTGCTGGTAATTCATTGAATGTGTCTGTTCCAATAATATTTCCAGTGAGTTTATAGAACAAAAACAAAAACAAAAACAAAACAAAACAAAAAAACACCTGTCCTTCAATAATGAATCTATGCTTAGGTAAATACTATTTTTTGCTTTTTTATATGCAGGTGGATATGGAAGCCTTCCTTACTCTTACTGATGGCGATCTGAAAGAGCTGGGTATTAAAACTGATGGATCAAGGCAGCAAATTCTGGCAGCTATTTCTGAACTGAATGCAGGAAAGGTATGTTTTGAAGTACTGTGCTTAGTAAACTAATTCAAGGTTTGTTTGTATTGTTAATTCAACATGTATTTGAAAATTCAGTTGCAGATGTTAGATAGAAAAGCTAAACAAATGTTTTCCAAACAAAGCATTTAACGTATTTGGTTAGTTAAAAGTACATTGCTTTGTGGTACTCCCTATTCTTTCATTAACTCTTTCCTAGTTCAGTAACTATACAGTTCTACTACAGAGTATTGACAATCATATGAGAAGCTAACACTAACATGAACATTGGTCCTGTTACAGTTAGTGAATGTTGATTTCAGTGACACTAAAAAGAATATAATGATTTTTTTTTTTTTTTTTTTGTGACTAGACAAATAGTGTTTATCTCATTGCTTACGTTTTTACTGCCTTTTATATTCACAGTTACTGGTGGTCTAGGGATGGTGTAGAGTAAGCCATATTTGCGTCAGAGAGATTATGGACTGGAGCATCTCTTTAATTAGACCTGCTGATGCTGCTCAGCTGCTTTTTAAGTTTCAAGGTTCATTTTCTCTCTCTGATACTGGAAACTCAGATAAACAAAACACAAAGATAATTCCCCCAAGTTAAAATCAAAAGCAGCAGGTGACAAGACTAAAAACCTGGGGAGGTGGGTGATGTTCCATGCTATATAGCCATGGAGAATATCCTGAAAAGGCTTCTGCTGTCTGGCAGTTTCAGGAAAAGATGACTACAAGGCGTTCTATGTATCTGGGAGGTAAGGATTTGTTATTATTCCTAGTAGTACACTGCAACTCTCTAGGCATAGAAACACATATTTTCATATCTTTACATGAACTCATGATAAATTAATTTGTAAAACACAAAAACTTCATTTTAATTTATTTTTCTTTCACAGGGACGAGAGAGACAGATTTTACAAGAAACTATACACAACTTCCACTCTTCCTTTGAGAGTAGTGTTAGTAACACACGACCTCCTGGTCATTCCCAAAGTAAGTAGCACCTGGTATTAATTGAACAATATATGAGTAGTTCTAATTAATAATAGCTAGAGGACAGAATGTGACAAACAGGCTAGGGAACCACTTTCTGGGTTAATGATCAGTGCATGTCTGTGTCTTTTGCTGGGACTGTAGAGAAGATTTCAAGATAAAGAGAGGTATCTTGAAGATTTTATGCACACCTCATCATTATCTAAAAAGAAAACAAGATTTTCGTTATACATTTATTATTATTGAACACAGGAAATGGATGTAAGTGTAGTAAACTATAGTATATGACGAAGGGCAACAGTGGGAGGTGAGTTTCTGTATGATACATAGTTTGCCTTTGCATACTGTTCATGTAAGACAATTTTCCTTGGTGTGATCAAGTAGATTCAATATAATTGAGGTTTTCAACTTAGTATATTGGCTTAAACGGATATTTAATTATTTGTGTGTATGCATTTATTTTTTATATACAATATTTTTATGCGGTTGCCTATAGTTGCTTTGGTTGGAATACATCTATTCCAACCATCAATGTTAATTGCTAGCCTCTGTTGGAGAAGAAACTGCATTTTGAAATGTAGTATCCATAATCAAAATGTAGATCTATTATCAAAACTTGTAGAAAGGTGTTCCTGACATGCAACAAATGAATACATTTACTACAGTCACACCTAAATATAAAAGCTTTAAACCTCTGCCCTACTAGCCATGCGAGTCAAAGGCAGATAGATCTACATCTGTTACTCAAGATCAAGAAATAAGGCAACAACCTATTCCTACCAGCATTTCTGGATCTGTGTTTGGGGAGGAACAAGAAAGCCATTGAATGGCCTCCAGAAATTTGCCTTCTTAGGTACTTCTTACTCTCCTTCAGCTGCTTATTTTGCTGTTTGTATTCACTCACGAAATTGCTCCACTCGTTTAGTCGTTATGCTAAGTTACATTTGAGGTATTGTATGCTTTAGCAGGCCTAAATAGTGAGTGTGAGTTGTTCCAATCTCAATCAGCTGAATGTCACCAGGTCTGTGAAAGCAGGTGCAAACTGTAGATCTCACTGCTGTCTTGCTGAAAACCAGGCATTGCTGGGGTAGGTAGGCTACTTTCTGTGTTCTGTGTAGTCTGCTTGGTTGAACAGCCACTGTCAGGTGTCACTGTACACGTAGTGCAGCTTACTTCCCATTCTCAGAGCAGTCATCATTGTGTGGGAGCTTCTGGATGTCTCTTGATAACATTCCAGACTTGAAGAGCCTCTTCTGTAGGCACTGCTGGGTGAGCAGAAGCTGGCATTTGGGATTTGGTAACATGCTGCAGTGAACTGGAATTACTCAAGAGCTGAAGAAACATGCAGATGTAAAGTGTCTCTAAGCAACATGTTGGTGTCTTGAAGACAGCAAAAAAACAGTAATGGTGGCCCAGAGTTAGTTAGAACATCCTTTTGTATGAATTGAGGCAACACTTGGTCCTGCTGACCAGTTGACAAGATTCTGCAAGGAGGCTCATCAGAGATCTAGCTTGTGGGTTTTTGTGTGTGAGAGTTTCATGAAGTAGATTTGGCTGAGAGACAGCAACAGAAGCACTAACAAAGGAGGAGGAAGAAGAGGAAAAGAGCATGTAAATAAAAGAAGTTTCTGCACCAGGTAAGCTGCTTTTTATTGTAAAAAGTAGCAATGGGACCCATATGCAATTTCTGGAACTTGTTTTCCTGGAATATGTAATATTTCAGAACATATGAGCAGCTGTACTGAATCAGGTCCAAGATTCATACAGTTGTGTTTGGCTATTTCATCTGGTCTTATTTGACATTTGTGTGAAAGCTGCTTGCTTTCGTTTGTTTTGAACTCGCCATGTCTTTTGCTTCATCCTACTGGATCAGAAGATACAGTGGATAGCTTGTTTCCTCTTCACTGCCTCCATGCCACTCATGGTTTTACGGATATCTGACATTATTCTTCAGTCATGTGTTGTTTTTTTTTTTGTTTGTTTGTTTTTTGTTTTCAGATCGAAGACTTTTATAGGCTGTTTAAGCATTCCCTTTGCTATAGTTGTTCTATCCTCGTTTCATTTCATTTTCTACTACATCCTTTCAGATACCATAAAATATTCAAGATGTAGGCATACCATTAATTTGCACATGATACAGTCACTGTTTTTCAGCTATGTTCTCAGTTTTCAGTTCTCTTGCCCTTTCCTACTTATTTCTAGTACTAGGTTTTTTAGGCTACAACAGAAGACTGAATCGATCCTTACCGATCCTTATTGATCCTTATTGGAACTGTGTGTTACAAGCCAGATAATCTACTGATTGTGAGCTCAGAGCTTATCATTTTATATAATATGCCTTGCTTCATATTAGTTAATTTTTATCTTCATCAAGTTTTGTCTGCCATATTGTCTGGTTACTGATGTTTCATGAAGTCCTTTTCCCAGTTTTCTGTTTGTCTTTGTTTTTATTTACATGGATAACTTAAGAAAATTTGTTGCTTGAATCTATGTGCCCTTCTCCAAATCATATGTTGAATATCCCGAGTCCTCTTGCAGATCTCTGTTGTCAAATGCTACTGGTGAATCTTTCCACTATGGAAAATTATTATGTACTCCCACCTTCTGTCCTCTGCCTTCTAACCTGTTCGTTATCCACACAAGATATATTTTTACCCTGTGGCTTCTTTGTTTTCTTAAGAACCGCCCTTGGACCTTGTGCAGTGTCTTAAAAATCCATGTATCAAGTGGATCTCTCCTGTCTACAAGATCGTTTGTACCTTCAAAGAATTCCATTAGGTTGATGAGGAAAATCTTTTACACAAAGTTTCAAATGTTCACTATTTCAGTTCTTTGTCATAGTTCATACTAATCTGCCTCTTACTACTGTCATGTCTGTGGTCGATGTTTCCCTGGAAACACTCGAACCCTTAGAAAGATGAGCATCACTTTTCATCAGTTCTGTTACCTGGCAATTTAAACAAGAACTGCACTTGGTACTAAGCTGTTCAGCTGTTTAGCCATTGAGTTCCTCTAGAACTTGTGACTTAGCAATTTGTTCTTATTCGCTTTATGCTTTTGTTTGGTAACCTTTTTTACAAGTACTTCAGGTTAAGATACCTTGGAGTGAGTCCCACATAAAGAAGACTTCTGAAATTGAAACCTTCCCGTGCTTTTCCATGGTGAATATATTTAGTTTTTCTGATGTGAACTTAATTTCCTAGCTCCTATTACTCTCTAATCATCTGGCATCGTGGCATATGTAACAGGCTGCCTCGTCTGATGTGTTTGAAAAATGTGAAATTTTTATGCTTTTTGCGTCATCCACATCCACCAGATTCTCTAGAACTCTTCCTAGGAGCCTTTCTGGACACTTTGTGTCTGAACACCATTAGCAAGAAAGCCACCTGATGATTCTCCCTTTCGGAAAACTAGATGTAGCTCATAGGATAATAGTAATATCCTGCTCTTCCAACTGTGTCAGTGTCACTGTTTCATACCTATCACTGTGATTTGCTCAATATGTTGAGTGATTTTAAAAGCTCAGTACCTAAAATGAATTGGCTGCAAGTATAGCTTTACCTTTATGAAGTTTCCAGCCTTTAGGGATGTAAAGAAGATAATGAAATGAGATTTGAATGTATCCATAAGGCTCAGAAATGAGAAAGCGGGGAAAGAGAAACTAATTTCTCACTTTCTAGGAATGTAGCTTATAATTCTGGGAAGTCTGCAGAGTGACTACCATCACCAAACTCATCTACTGTCTACAAATTCCCCACCCTTCCCACATCGGCAGCTTCATTTTTCCAGTTAGCTTCAGTTCCCCAGAAAACACCCCATTCCCAGTGCCTGGGCTCAGCACCTCTACTGCTGCCCCTGGGTTAGCAGCTCATTAAACCTGCTTCAAGATGTCAGGCAGCAGAAAAACAGCTATGTGAACATTTCTAGGATGGAAAAGAGAAGAACGGTAATTACTTATATTTACACTTCTAAGAAAGCATTAGAAGGAAAAAAACAATAAGCAGAAGAAGTAAAAGCAATACCATCAGAAATAAAGGCCTGATCATGTAACTAATTTCACACAACAGGCTTGTTTAGAGAAGATACTGCAGTTTCTTGATGTTTTTTTGGCAGTTTACACTCAATTGCTAGTTTGTTGTATCCTCAGCTACCTTCTGGTTGAGCATCTCCTTCTGAGGTCATTGCTTCTGAACTTTCTATGGAATTTGCTACAAGAGCTAGTAGAAATGTTGTCAGCTCTGTGTTGGGTTTTGGCAGCTGAACTACTTCAATTATAGTACGGTTCACTGTGGAAAGAGAGATTACTTTGTATGTCAGGTTCTGTGTCACCCCCGGGGCTGGCAGTGAGATGATTCTCCTTTGCAGAAAACAATAGGCTTTGACATATATTTGTGTTCTGTCAGAAGGATATTGAGGCCACTTCCTCCTTGGCTGCTGCCAATGATACTAGGTTAGGCTGCCTGTCCAGGCTGTGAGAGCTCGGTATTTAAATCCTTGCCTGAACTGCATAAGACAAATGACTGCTCTACCTGTAAGTAATGCAGTAGTTACTGGGCCAGTAAGCTGTTAGGATCCGGTGCACTGCAGTTCTTCTCCCTGTTCTGAACAGGCAAAACAAAGCTTGCACAGATAATGTTGTCTCTTTTTTTTTTTTTAGGGGAAATTAATTGGTAACCTTCAGAAAATTCTGTTGGTACAAATTAATTGCAAGTGTGAACATCATGGAGTTTTTGACACTTTGGTAGCTTCCAAGGGGAAAAAAAATATATATCTTGGAAAATTGCCAAAGTGTTCTAGTCACCGTGTTCCTGACAACAGAAACTACTAGGAAGATACAGCTTTTTTATAACCCAGTGAACTGCGTCAAAAGAAAAAAAAAAAAAAAGGCCTCATGGAATTAGCTTGCTGCTTCATCTTTTAAATTTAGAGCTTCTCTAAATTCTCTTCATAGGAGAATTTTGATTTCTTCCAGAAAAGCAGAAATAGGATTTCTTTCCTAAAAGGATTTTTTTTCCTAAAAATTCTGCATGCTAGTTAAAACATTCATGTAAGGAAGTGTTAAATTTCAGCTCTGTGATAAAAAAATTGAAATAGTTCATGGAGTTCCCGTGTCAAAGTCTGAGACTCGTAACAGAATTTGTTACTACAAAAATGACATGAAAAAGCAAGAGATCATCCAAAGGTTTATATTCTAAAGGCCATTTTCTTCTTTTCCTAGGGCATTTTTAACCTCGTGGGGCGGGGGGGGGGGGGGGGGGGCATAGTTTGAATGTAACTGCCAGTTTGCTTAGTTTACCTTTTAATATCAAATTTATTGAAATATTTGGAAGGAAAAAAATGAGCCTCGCCACTTGCTATAGACTTCCAGCTGCCGTCCCTCACCTAAATGTAATGCTGTCCTCACAGCAGGCAGGAAGAAAAGGGAATACCCTGATATTGGGCAGTGGCACTGAACAAAGGGAGGATTTAGGAACCTGAAGAATAAGTTGAATGTTCTGTAGATACAGATTACATGAAGAATAACTATACCTATGATGAAAAAGGAATATGATGCCATTCAATCTGTGATTAATATTATTTTTTGCAGTAATTCTGATCTTCCAGTTTCTCTTTACCTAATATTTTGTTACATATTGATACATATTTACATGTACATATCTGCAGATATATGTATAGGTATTTAAAAAGATGTAACAGAATAAAGTAGAAGAGAGTGGGGAGTGATTTGTGTATTTGCTTTCCACTTCTGAATTCAGAGTCAAAAATATCAAATAGAAATTATCCAGAGGAGAGAATTAGAGAGATTTCAGAGTAAGAAGTAAAAATAAGAGCAAAACCAGTATAAACCTGCAAATGGGAAGGTGCACAGTGATAGAAGAGAGGTACTGGAAAGGTTCATGGCAGCAGATGACCTTTTCACCACTGGTTTTGACTTTTCATATGTTCTCCCTACATGAGAGGGCTTAAGATGAGTAAAGTGAATTTACAGTCAAGTTGTTGGAGTCTGGTATAACAACGAGATAAGGAAATACAAACCTGTTTGTGGTAATAGTGGAATTAGTCTGTCTTTGAGTAAAGCTGTGAGTCTTGCTGGCTGTAGGTTATCAGATTTTATTCCTACTTTCTTCTTTTACAGCACCTGGCTGCTCTATAAAACCACAAGAAGCTGTTGCTCCGAAGAGGTAGCTACTGGAAAATAAAGGATTTTGTTCTTATGGTGAAGTCTGGGATCTGACTGAGTCAATCCAAGTATACAAATGAAAATTTGAAACGTTGGTCCTAACTACACCTGCACAGAACTTTCTGAAGTAATGTCAATTATAATTCCAATGCCACAAAGCATCAAAGAAAGTAATAAAAAGATTGCTTTTGTAGTTCAACTTATGAGTTGAATTGTTCAAGGCTTCAGTGGTTTGGATTTGAGAAGAACAAAGAAAAGCAGGAAGAATGAATGGCCATATAGAATTCATGTTTTCACCCTACTTTTTAGTGCCCATAGCTGAAGAACCCATAGGAAGCCTATGTGGGCACAGTCAAGAAGTACAGAAGCACAGAATCAGGAATGAAAATCACCATGAATTATGAGAGCTTCTACATGGAGAAATACATACCTGAATATGCCTCTGTTGGCTGAAGACAGACAAGAGTCCAAGTTAAAAATACAGTGGTTTCAAGAGAAGGAGTCTAAAGGAAAAGCAATGCTGCATTCTTCAGTAACTAAAATACACTTTATCTACTCAATATTAAGAGGTTAGAACAGCAGTAAAAGTAAACACAAAATACCTATTTGTAAAAATAGCACTTTATTTAAGGAACTGCATAATCTGTCACTGATATTTAAACATAAATAGTATTAAAGTATTTTATATTGTTGATCCGTTGTTTTGAAAATAAAACCATTTAACTGATATTGTCTGGGTTTTTTGAACAATTTTTTTACTGAGCAATTAAAATGTCGGTAACCAGAAACCTCTTATACTATTTTTATCTGTCTGAAAACTCACCAATCCATTATATTGACCACTGGTTTAAATCATTTTGAGTCAGGAGGTACTTAATGCAGGAAAAACCCAGAAGATCTTAAAGCTCCAATGCAGAGGAGTGATTTCAAATAATTAATTCTCTACACATCTAAAAATCCTGCCTTTCTCCTTCTCACTGTTCTGGTTTTAGTGGAATTTGGCAAAAATAGGGATAGAAGTGGGCATAGTGACAAATAGAGGCAACAGCAGCCGTGAAAGGAGTGATGTTCCTGCTGTCTCTCAGCTTGCCTCAGGTTTGGCAGCTGATTCTGAGATGGCTTCATTGATTCAGCCACCTGAGGGATGGCTCCAAGGTGCCAACAGCAGCCAGCAGAGCAGCTGAGCTGTACCAGGTAGCAGCCACTGAAAACTGCTGGTTTGGCTTTTTCATTTCTTTTGGTTTATTTACATTAAAAATGTCACTATAACTTTCAGAAGTTAAATCTTTTTAAAAACACACATGCAAATGACTGTTGAATTACCTAGGAAGGGAGGCATTTTTCTTAAGTAGACACAGTCTATTATTATTAAGAGTTTAGAGGAATATAGGGTGAAAGGTATGATGCTGTACCTTTGTGGAGACTTTATTGAAGGAAAATATAGTAAGGAATAAAGGTGGAAGGAAAAAGAAGAGAACTGCATTGGTGAAGTATGTCTTGTGTAAAAATGTAATCTGCGTTTGAAAACAGGTGTAAGGAACAGTAATAATCTGCAAAAAGAAGTGATTTCCTTTGGTTGCATGTTCAACAAGGTCCTGGTAAGTTATGCCAGCCTTCAGTGTTGATTTTGTGGCTAGCTAAGAGGTTCTTCTTTGCAAAATGTTTTACTGCTGTTTCAGTCCAAATGCCCAAGGACTAATTGTGCAGCTGTGCCACACTGGAGCTGACCTTGAAGACAGATAGCTTAACCCTGAGGAGTAGGAGAAGAGGTTATAGAGGGGCAAGGCAGAAAAAGATGCTTACGGCCATTAAGGGCTGTTATTGCCCTGGGGCCCTTGGTGGTCATTTTACTGCCATTTCCAATGTTAACAGTACAGCCATGTGTGAAATAACAATACACTGTGCAGAGAGTTAGCTCAAGCCAGCTAACAGGGAAACCCGAAGGTGAGAGGACTTCAGCAATTCATGTTCAGAGCTTGCAGACCGTATTCTTTAAAAGGAGAAATACTCACCTGCAATAAACTGAGCTGGGGGAGTTCCTTCTTTCTTTTAAAATGTGGCTGGTGGAGGTCCCTTTTCTGAAGGGTACTGAATGGCACTTTAAAGGTCGGAAGGAGGCTGCAGTAATCTCAAGGCTATATGGCGAGGTTCATTTCTCTAGGTGAATCCATCTCACTGTGCAGAAAACAATTCAGAATCCACCAAGTGTGCAGCTAAAAGACATAAATAGGGAAGAGTTAGGATTTAGTTTCCCTGGGACTGAGGATATAAACAGCATAAATTTGGGAATGTGGGGGAAAATGCTCAAAGAATGAGCAACAAAGAGATTTAAAGAGAACACAAGCCTAACAAAGGAGATTGGAGCACAAGTAGAGGTTCTTTATGTCTACCCAACAGGTAGAAAAGCTTGCTTATGCTGTCCCATACAGAAGTCCCAGTATCTAAATAATTAGCTTTATTAATACAGGAACAAAAATGTGTGCTTTTAGAGTTTGGGGACTTTTCATATCTTGTGCTGCACTTATTTCTTAAAAGGTGGTCTGTTCCTTCTGCCTGAGTAAGATGCAAATGTAAGTGGAGAAACAAGGAGTTATGTTTGAGAGTGACACCTATATCTCTGTGTCTAAATCGTGTAGCTGTATAAACTCCATTGCAGTCAGCAGAGGTCTAGTCAGTAGAGCCACTGGGACCTCAGACACCAGTATCTGACCAGCCTAGCTAAGGAGCTTGAATCAGTTGTCCAGACATCTGCTGGCACTTGCATGCCCTAGGGTATCCAAAGCATGTGTTCAGGGTGCCAGATATGATGCAAAATGAAGGTTAATTAAAATCTGTTGGCTGCAGGCACTCACTCAAGACAAAGAGACCATTCAGAGACTAAGAGCATCATTTCACTGACCTGTCCTGATGTGTCAAAAGTGAAAAGCTGCTTCCCATTTGCTGTTCGCTCTCTGCATCCTCCTTTCTAGTTTAAATGAAAATCTTTGCTAGGAAAGTTTGGACTGCTTACTTGATAACGAATAATACCTTCTGAGATTTGTAGAAGAATTAAACATCAGAGGTAAAAGTTCTTGCTCTGATTAGCCCAGAATTATGAATTTGATAAACCTGTAGTTGATAACCCTAGGGTGTCTTACTTTGCAGCAGAGTACTGCTATTTTACAGGAAGCTCTTATAGCCTTCTTAGAGATTCATTTTCTTTATTCTACACTTCAAGCATTAATCAAGATCAAATTTTAAATAGAGATATTTCATTATTTGGAAATGATTTAAGCAGTCATCTGTAGTATTTTTCATGCTTCAGCAAATGCCTCAGAAGCCAGGTAGCTTCTCAAGGGAACAACTTTGGTTTCCAGAGTGAAGGGGGAACATAAAAGTTCTTACAGATAGATATCTTTAAAACTAAGATCATCTGAGTTTAGAATTGCTTGGCTTGTCTGACTCTGACACTAATAGCCCCAAACTTGCCACTTCTAGATTTTATTTTATTTTATTTCAAAGCCCTCCTGGCAGTACATTTAGTGGGAACAGGCTTTGTCCATTAAACCCGAAACAACTTCTGCTTTATTTAAAGCTCATTTGGAATACTTAATTTCCAGTCTTTCAGAAGTTTGTATTACTGAAACAAACTGTTAATGCAGTGTCCTCCTTAAAGTGTGCGTACAACACTCTGAATAAGTCTGTCTGGTCTCGAGAGTGCCATATTGTGTCAGCAGAGTGAATTGGGGCACAGTTCTTGAAGGTGATTAAACAGATAAAGGTGAATGTAAGAAAACAGGCCCAATCAAGACATTTTTTTATAAGCAGTCTAAAAGAATTCTGTGTTAATGCATATAGTTGATATGTGGCTCCAAGTTCTTGTTTTTAGTAGGCCTGAGCTATTTGTAACACCACTGAATCAGTGGCCTCCAATTAACTGGAGCAGAGATTTCCATTTTGCTGAGCTGCAGAACAAAATCACTTTGCAGTAAAGTGCAATGGATTTGATCACCACGGGCCTGCTTTCAGCTCTTCTCAGCAGACTCATGTATGAATTCCATACGTAAATTCTTCATGTATGTTTTTTTCCAAGTCACTATCTGCTGCCAGTTTGTCCCCAGAAAGGGAAGATGGATTAAAAGGACAACAGATTGAAAAACACCAGAGAGAGAAGCACAGGCAGTATTTTGTTTGGGATCAAGGATCTGCCTCTCCTTTAGACTGTTTTTTTGAATAGTCGGCCTTCATAGTCAGACTGGGGCTCACTTTCTTCACCATCTCAGGACTCCAAATCGCTCACTCTTTATCACAGACTTGCTCTTGTTCCTTTGCTCACAGTGGAGCAGACAGCATCGTTCTCTGTGCTAGTAAGTCAGAAGTCCATCCTGCAAACCTTCCAGCAGTCCGACCCAGAGAAGACAAAACGCAGCCCCAACTTACAGATGTTCTCAATACCTTGTATCATTTATCTCCTATCATGCATTTTAAGTGCTAACTTAGTGTGCATATCACACACACACACAAACTGTAGTCCTTCACAATGCCACAGGTTCATTTAACAGATTCACAGAATTGCTGAGGCTAGAAGGGACCTTTGGAGATCATCTTGGCCACCACCCTGCTCTAGCTGGTTGTCTGGGGTCATATTCATTCAGGTTTTGAATATATCCACACATTGAGACTCCACAACTTCTCTGGGCAATCTGTTCCAGTGTGTTTGGCCACACTCCCAATCAAAAAAAAATTTTTTTTCTTATGCTTAATCAGAATTTCTTGTGCTTCAGCTTGTGCCATTTCCTCTTGTCCTGTCACTAAGCATCACTGAGAAGAATCTGTCTTCGTCATCTTTACTCCCACCCATGAAATATTTGTACACATCAATAAGATCCCTCCTCAGCCTTCCCTTCTCCAGGCTAAACAGTCCCATCTTCCTCAGCCTCTCCTCCTATGATGCTCCAATCCATTCATTGTCTCAGTGACCCTACACTGGATTGCTCCATGATGTCCACGTCCTTGTTGTACTGGGGGTCCAGGTCTGCCTATACCACTCCACATGTGCTCTCACTGGTGCTGAACTGTGGGGAACAATCACCTCACTCCTGCAGGTGGCACTTCTCCTAACGCAGCCCAGGACACTATGGACCTTCTTTGCCACAGGGGCACATGGCTGGCTCATTTTAACTTGGTGTCCACCAGGACCCCCAGGGCCTTTTCGGCAAAGCCACTTTCCAGTCATCTGCATGCAGCTTGTACAGGTGCTTGGGGTTATTCCTCCCAACAACTTTGCACTCCCCTGTGTTGAACTTGATGGGATTTCTCTCTGCCCAGTTCTCCAGCCTGTTCAGGTCCCTCCAAATGGCATCATCTGGGTTATGAATGAAAAGACTACACAGTGTTGAACTGAGTACTGACCCCCGGGTACATCACTCTTGACTGGTCTCCAGCTGGACTTTGTGCAGCTGATCACAACCCTCCAAACCCAGTCATTTGTACAGTTTTCACTTTTCCTCACTGCCTATTTATGCAGCCCATACTTCATCAATTTGTCTTTGAAGATGTTGTGGGAGGTAGCGATGAAAGACTTACTAAAAGTTGAGGAAAATATGATCCAAGCTCTTTCTCATCCACTGAGCCAAACATTTTACCATAGAAGGCTGTCAGGTTGGTCAGACACAACTTCCCCTTTGTAAATTCATGCTGACTACTCCCGAGCACCTCCTTGTTTTAAAGTATATGGAAATGATTACTGGGATTATTTTCTCTATCATGTTCCCCATCATCAAGGTGAGGCTGGATCCTCTACTCTGACTTTCTTGAAGATAGGGATGACTTTATCCAGTCCTCAGGAACCTCACACAATTTCTATGACCTGAAGAGCACAATACCCTATTACTTCCATTATCACTCTTGACACCACACTGAGGAATACAATAAAGAAAAATAGTAACTCAAATTAATGCAGAGTTAGGAAGCAAGTTATAAGATTTAGAAACAGATAGCAAAGCCTGAAACAATTGAATGTCTCTTGTTTGTTTAGCCAGAGGTGTTTTCCTAGGTTTCATCCAAATAACAGACTGACTACTGGTGTGATTCAGCCAGTCAGCCAGCAGACTTGAGTCCAATTCTCAAGCAAGCCAATATCTCCAGGTGCTGTTTTCTACACAGCAATAATTACTTGCAGACAAGCCCTTCCTTTTCCCCCCCCCCCCCAGGAGAGATGTACCTTCTGTAATATCCTGAGACTTTAACCTTGATAATCAACCACGGATATTGACTTCTAACATTCTTACTGACACTTTGTTGTTCATAGTTGGAGGACAATGAGGACCTCAGATTAGGCAGTGCCCCCGTGACAGCTGCTTGATGTAATGTGTTTTCTGATGGTGTTGCTTAAACCTAATAATCATTTTATACTTTTGCCAACATGCTTGCTGAGAAGTTCTAACAGAAACAAAACGTTCTTTTGTACTTTCCAGTAAATAAATGATGAAGTCAAGAGCCAAATATTGACTTAATTTGTACTGATGTAACTCCATCAACTTCAGGTCACTCTGGATTTATGTGCACAGAAGAGTGACAATCTCGACTAAGATAATTTAAAAACTCATTATTTTGGATTGAATCACTTCTGTGTAGGCACAATGTATAAACAAGGGGACCGTAGGTATGTTCTGAGTCAAGTAGCCGAAGAAGTTGTGTTCCTTTAGACATCAATTTAATTTGTTGGAGCTCATCTTCCTGTTGGCATTCACACTGCCATTGTTTAGCATCTTGGAAGGTCCTGCCACTCTCTGATCTGATAAACAGCAGCTTGATAAAACAAGTATTACAATGTTAATAGTTGGCTTGTTTTACATTGCTTTTCTTTTCTGTCAGCTACCATAAAGAGCAATTTGTGTGAGCAATTTGTATGAAAGGAACAAATGAAAACTAAGAAAAAACACCAGAAAAAACAACTCTGCCTTGGCTGTATATAGCAACAAAACCAAGGAGCTGATTTAGCCTGTGGGGATTTGCAAAAGCCTTGTCATATATTAGCCATGATGTATGGGTGTATATTTTAATTTGGTAAAATGGTGCATAAACAGAGTGGCTAACACCTTCTTTCACTCCTGGAGACAATGTATAATATATGAAGGGTTGCACCACCATTTTACAAAAGCATTTCTGGCTTTCTGCTCCAACTTCTTCCTCACAGGCAGAAAAAGCCAAAGAAAAAACAAATGCAAAAGCCAGAGCTGATGTTGGAATAGAAATTCCAATGCCTTTTTTACCTGCTGTGTATAGTTTCCCACGTTGTGCTGGAGTCCTTCAAGTGTACTTCTACCCAGGTACACACACCAAAAAAACAACCTGAACCCTCTGTTTCATGCCTTTAAGAAGACTTGTGACAAATACACACCAGTGATTCCTTCGCTGGAGCAAGGAAGATTCAGGAAGGAAAAAAACAGGGGAAATACTTTTTGAATTTTAAAATGAGAAACTGCATAGAAAATTTTAAAACATGAATCAAAGCTCTACTTTTTTTTTTTTTTTTTTTTTTTAATCAAAGACAAAAAACTTATTTAGAAATTTCCCATAAAAACAATCCCAATAAGATATTTGTACTAACGATTTCCAACAGAAAGCATTTTACCAGCTTTGCTGTTTTCATGTAATGTACCTGCTTTATTCAGTCTGTCACCTTAGGTGTTTTAACATTCCCCAATGAGCTTCTGTTCCCTGTTAAGTGCTTATTATCAGATCCAAGTGCATATTGCAATCTGAATAATTCACTTGACCATTGTGTTGCTTTTTTGTTTGTAAATTAGACATGTTTATTTAAAATGCAATGAAGCCCCATATGGAGGTCACTGGATGGAAGAAGTGATTCTTTGCCTCACCAGGTCTGAATAGAAGAGTATGTTCTTGGCAATAGTTGTCTTGTGATGAATTTGGGAATTAATATGTGACTAAGTGTGTTGTTGACCAGAGAGGCACACTGCTATGGCCCATGCTTTGGATCCTGCTCCTTCCCAAGATTCACAATGAAAGCTGGGAGAAGGTGGTGGGGAACAGTCAGCATGGGTTTGCCTGGCCAACCCGATCCACGGCAGGAGGACAAGGGACAACTGGCACAGGTTGAAACAAGACTGCACAGCAGGCGATGCTTTTTCACCATGATGACAGACAGGCAGTGCAGCAGCTATCCAAAGGGGCTGTGCAGTCTCCATTCTTGCAGGATTTCAAGACTTGACTGGGTAAAGCCCAAGATGGCCTGGACTCACCACATAGCTGATAATGAGTCCTATGACTATGGACTAGAGCTGGCAGACCTCCTGTGGTCCCTTGATACCACAGATCTGTAATGAAAGACGTCTACCACGCAGTGTGCCCCCCACTCCCTTCCCCGTCCTGCTAGCTCCCCACAAGAAGAACCTGACGTTTTGTGAGGAAAAATCCCACCCCGCAGCTCTCCAGCAGCTCCAAAAAGTTCGAGTCTCCGAGTCTCCGTCGATACCCCTTATCGCGGGCACCTCAGCCTCCGCGACAGCCGCTTGAATTATTCATGGCTATTGATGGCGAGAGAAATTAACATTCCCTCCGCAAAAGCCTCGATGCGAGATAGCAGCGATCAAAGACGAAGCCAGATTACCCCCTCCCTCAACCCGGGGACCCGGCTGCCGGCCTCACGGCCGGCCGGGGCCTGGCGGTGGCGGCCGTCGGCCGCCAGGTGGAGCTGCCGACTCGGCGATGGAGGAGCCGAAGGGGCGGTCGTGGCCGCTTCAGCCGGGCCGCAGCGAGGGGGAGGGAGGCCCCCAGCGCAACCCAGCGGGGCTGGGGCTCTGCCCGGCCCTGCAATGAAGGGGAGAAGGGAGCTGGGCTGCCGGCAAGGGGCTGGGGGAGCCCAGGGAGCCGTGGAGGAGGCCCCGCAGCTGCACTTCGGGGCATGGACTTACGTTAATGCTTCATGCTGTGCCCCAGTGTTTTGGTCCGTGGCCCTCCATCTAACACCAGTGCAGTGTGCCAGCTCATATGCTGGCAGGGCCTTGGGAAGCTAGATAAACTGAGACTTTATAAAATTGATGCGAATCAAAGCTTCCTTCTTTTTTACATACAGGAAAGAAATACCCACATTGGTGCGTGAGTGGTGAACCAAATTGTGCGTGCTACCTGAAATTGGCCTTGTGCATTCCCTACTCCCATTATTCCAACATATAACTGCTGTAAAACTATAAAACAGAAAGCCCAAAGGAAGTAAAACGGTACAATTCCCACACAGCCCTCAAAACACATTAACATTGTTCTGTTTTTACAGTCAGCTGCTGGGATAAAGTTTAACTCATCAGACCCCCTTAAGGCTAGGTATATATCAGTTTAAGCCATATGAATCAAAAATTTTTATGGTTGTGAAAATCTCTGATCTGCTTAAATTCTTCCAAACTTAGGCTTGGGGTTGAGTCATCATTATTTCCTGACAAATGGTTTTGTGAAGTCACCCAAAATAATGAGATGTCACTTGCCTGGATACATTAATAATTAGAAGGATTTATTGCAGCAGGCATCATGGGAAAGTGTAACTTTCCCATTAGATGTCCTTAATTAGAAAAGAATGTGTCAGATTTCAGATCAACGTAGGGGAACTACAACTATCCATTAAAAAGAGAAGGACAAATAACACAAGTGACAGCCCTTGCAGAAGTACAAAGATTTAAATACTTAATAAATTAAGGGGATTGAAGGTGCTCATTTTCATCACTAAAGCTCTTTGACTTGTCTTCATCATCAGAAGGCTGCAGTCACCAAACTGAATTAAACAACAGAAAGAGCAAATGCTGTATATAATTCTGACAATAGACTACCTCGGTAATTAGTTATTATTCTTTTTTATGTCTTTTACCAACATCTCTTTAGGGTGGGCCAAACTGCTTTGGAAATTGTTCAGTTAGGCTAATAGGAAAATTTGATAGTGACAATGATATCTCTTGAACCACAAGAATCATAGCTACTACATTTGTTCAGCTGGTGGCAAGATGCAGGATAAAGAAATGATTTAACTCAATAAAAATTGGAGGGCTGTTAGGTAATTTTAATGTGTGGGAAGCATTACTCTAAATCCAAGTAGAATGAGATGCCCAGCTACTTGGGCATGTATTAGGGGTTAAGTACCTGGCTTTTTGGGGTTCCTTTTGGCTGAATAATTCCTCACAGACCCAGGCCACAGGTACTTGGGTGGTAGGTACACAGAAACTAGAGAGTAACTCTTACAATGCTTACATTTACTTCAAGTCATGAGTAGAATTAGGTTACACTTATATTTAGGGTTAACACTTATATTTAGGGTTAGCAGCCCTATATATTTTTTATTTATGCAATCTTAAAATCATACTATGAATGACATGAGACTAGGAGTAATTTAAAGAAAGGGTACATGTGTCCACAGTTTATTTCAGCTTACAGGGAGATGTTGCTCTAAGATAGAGAGACTAAAATTTTGCAGTATAAACCCACTACTGCCTCTGGGCCATTGGATCTACTCAGCCCATATCAGTTATGTTTGAAAGTTACTACAAACTAATGCTTTTTCTGTGGCCTGTAAGAAATCAGTCAGAAACACATCACTCAGGACAACTGCCTAGCTGACAGGTGGCCACATTACCAAGTTATCAGGTCATTTGCTGCTCTTGATAAGTGTTTCATTAGGGCTGCTTTTGGTAAAAAAATGAATTTCTTTCTTATGGGGAAAGGAAATCCTTTAACAATGAGTCTCAGCCACACAAACAGGGCCTTGTTAAATAAGCTTTTTGTTTTGAGTAATCATTTTGTGCATCATTTTGTTTGGAAAATAAATATACATTTATGATTGTTTATGGCATAATTTTGAGCGCTAGGTTTGGATTTAGAAGGGGTTAGACTCAGTTTACTAGAGGACCAGGCGGAGATAGGTGCTCAAAACTTGGGTATTTGAGTGGGATTGAAAAACATGTATGTATTTCACTCAGAAGTTAATTAAAGCATAAACTGCAGGTAGAACTTTAGAGGCATGTCATAAATGTCCTTTTGAAGTACTGGGGAGAAGCCCTTTTTATTGGTAATATAGCCTTTTCAAAAATTGAACCTTTCATCACATATTAAATCCTAAGAGGGCTAGGGAACATGGGGTGTGTTCCAAGGTAATTTCTGTGTATCCCTTTACTTCTGTAAGTCATTAGCATCCAGCATTTGTGCTTTTAATGAGCTGAAATGAGAAATCTTGTAAGCTAATTTGAACAAACTACAGTGTCTTACTCACAGCAAGATACCTCAGACATCAATCAGCTCATGAAAGTTTGTTTGTGAGGTACTTCTGTGAGAATCTTTCATCCTAAAAATGACACTTGAAAACTCTGCAACAGATCTTGACAAGATTCACATGTGAATGCCCAAGAGATACACGATGTATTGTTTTACTTTAGAAGGTGGTATAAATATTCCACTTCTAAAGCTAGGTCTAAACAAAGCTTACCTGCTCATTAAAATATAATGAAATCTGGCTATTTTGCATACTGTTTTTTAAATGAGATTTCATAAAATCTACCTTTGTTTCTAAATCTTGTCTGAAAAACCTCTAGGGATAAGTGAAGTTCAGTATGATAAAGAGAACGTTTTATTCAGCTTTAAGAGCTGGAATGCCTGCCTCAGAGAAGTGTTATGTGGGATGGCTGCATGCCACACCATCAGTGGAGTTGTCTATTCTCTTTTATTTGTAGTATTATAATTTTCAGTTTTAAATTAAAATCTGCCCGAAGCCACAGATGAGTTCTCAGCTCACTGCTCTCTGAATAGGGATACAAATCAAAATTGGCACTTCCCTCAGAAAGCCACTTTGAAGGTTAGCTGTCCACTTGGACTGAATGAAGCACCTTTGACTTCCAGAAGATTGCTGTGCTGCAGATGATTGCAGGCTTTCAGTACCCTCGAGCACTTCAGAGCAGGAGAATTCTGATGTATTATACAGTGACTGTTTCAACACTTTAAAATAGAGGACAAGTTACACTAGAGAGAGAGTCAAAGAGAAAGCTTGAAGCTAAATGATCTGGATCTGCTTTTTTTTTTTTTTTTTTTTTTTTTTCTTCATGTGTATAATTGTTTTTTTATATATAAAAAAAAAAAATTTTTCTATATTTTTTTTTTTTTTTTTTTTTTTTTCATTTTAAGAATATCTGTAGCAAGAATTCAAATTGATGAACCAACATGTCTGTTTGACTTTTAATGTGTTAAAATACAGTCCCTATTTAATTTTGTCAGTGAAGGCAATGTATTGAACAGGTTATACAAAGCAAAAGGTGCCCATGCCAAATAGATCATCTACTGATGTCTCTGAAGATTAGAAATTCAGTCATTCAGACCATTTAAGGTACCAAAACATGCAGTTAAATGTTTCAGGAGATTATGAAATACACTTCATGATCTTTGAAATCAGATCAGGAATGCTGAGTTAATCTTGCCTGTTTTGCTGGTATCTGCTGTACTATAATCATGAATAAATATAAATGTCATTTTTCATGGGTAGCCAAATATACTCATGACCAAATAAACTTCTTAGGACCAAACACCTTCCCCTTTACAGGGCTTTAAGTGTCTGCTTGTGTAATATTAACAGTGGTAAGAATGATAGTAAATAAAAGCAACAAAACAGGGCTTTAGGCAGTGTCACCTCAAACTTTGAATGTAAGAAAGAAAGTGCCTACAAGGCACCAATACAGAACAAACAAACAAGTAAACAAACAAACAGACATTTACTGGGAAATTAGCATCTTGGGGTGCCTCTCTTAAAGTGTCCGTACAGTAATGGGGAATAACAATGAGGAATTAGAGGTCTGCCTGCAGTTGAAAGGCTCAGATATTGGGATTGCAGAGATGTGGTGGGATGGCTTATGTCACTGCAGTGCTGCAATGGGATACAGGATCCTTAGAAAGTACAGGCCCGGAGGACAAGGTGATGGAGTTGCCCCTTATGTGAGAGAACAGTTGGAGTATTTGCAGTTCTGCTTAGGGCTGGATGATGAGCCAACTGAGAGTTTATGGGTGAGGATTAAAGAACAGACCAATATGGGTGACATTTAGTAGGTGTCTGCTGTAATGTGCCTGACAAGGAAGAAGTGGATGAGGCTTTTTACAAATAGAAGTAGCCTTACATTTGCAGGCCCCGGTCCTCCTGGGGAACTTCAGCCACCCCAGTATCTACTGGAGGAACAACATAATTGGGCATAAGCAATCCAGGAGGATCGTGGAGAAGATTGACGACAACTTCCTGACCCAAATGATAGAGGAGACAGTGAGGAGGGGTGCTCTGCTGGACCTCATGACTGCAAACAAGGAAGGCCTGGTTGGAGTTGTGAGGGTTGGGTGCTACAGTAACTTTGGCTACAGTGACCATGAGATGGTGGAGTTCAGGATCCTGAGAGGAGAGAGCAGGGCAAAAAGCAAGGTCACAGCCCAGGACTTCAGGAAAACAGTCTTTGGCTCTTCAGGGATCTGGTGGCAGAGTACCATGGGATAAGGCCTGGAGGGAAAAGGGGCCCAGGAAAACTGGTTGATATTCAAGGATTATGTTCTTCAAGCTCAAGGGCAGCCTGCTGCACCTAGCAGGAAGTCAGGCAAAAATTCCAAGAGTGTTGCAGGAATGAACAAGGTGCTCCTGGTAAAATTCAAACATAAAGAAAAGAGAGACACTGTCTGAGCACCCAGAGATGCTGTTAGGAAAGCCAAAGTCCACCTGGACTTGAATCCAGAAAGGGATGTCAAAGACAACACAAAGGGCTTCTGAAAGTACATAAGTAGCAAAAGGAAGACTAGGGAAAATCTGCCTGTTGCTGAATGGGTCAGGGGCCCTGGTGACACAGGACAGGGAAAAGCCTGAGGTACTGAATGCTGTCTTCACCTCAGTCTTTATGAGCAAGACCCACCTTCAGAAATTGTTCAGAAAAGGGCCCAGAGACAAGTGGGAAGGTCTGGAGCAAGGAAGACACCCTTGCTGGAAGAGAATCGCGTTAGGGTATGGTTAAATCCAACTGGACCTACTCAAGTCCATGAACTCTGATGGGATGCACCTGTGAGTGCTGAGGGAGCTGGCTGATGTCACTGTGAGGCTACTCTCAATAATTTTTGAGTTATCACGACAACTAGGAGAAATGCCTCAGAACTGAATGAAAGCAAATGTCACTCCTGTCTCCAAGAAGGCAAGAGGGAGGATGCTGGGAACTACAGGCCTGTCAGCTTCACCTCGTCACCTGGAAAGGTCATGGAGCAACTAATTCTGGAAACCATTTTCAGGCACATGCAGGACAACGAGGTAATTGTAATCACCATGGATTCACCAAAGGGAAGTCATGCTTGACCAACCTGATAACTTTCTACAATGAAATGACTGGCTTAGTAGGTGAGGGAAGTGCAGTGGCTATTGTCTACCTTGACTTCAGTAAGGCTTTTCAATACTGTCTCCTATAAGATACAGAGAAGCTTATGAAAAGAGTTTCAGTCTGTTCTCACAATGAAGAAGAGGTCTGCAAATTGGTGCCAGAAGACTCATGTAGCCGCCATATTAGTACGGGAGCACTTGGGCTATATCAGTTGACAGTATTCTGTAAAGAGGGCCTCAGGCTGTAGGCCAGATGAAGTGGTTAGGTGCAGATGGGGGTTGGTTTGGATCCTGTGAGAAGTGATTTTAAACATCTGTCTCAATCATGTAGAGTAGGGAATGTAGAACTGAGCTTCCCAAAACACAGTAGGACAAAAGAGGGGCACATGAAAAGGATTTTGCAAAGAGCCTGTCTTCCTCTGCACTGATCTGTGAAGTCAATAGCTCCGTGCTTCTCAATGTGCTGGCCAAAAGTGGTCTCCATTTAGAGGTGGTGGAAGTTGATGGAAACAGTTAAAATGTGCCCAGGCGCTTTTTATCTGCCTGACTATAAACATCCGTGGATATTAGCACAGTTTGTGTATATTTTTCCAATTACCATGGAAGTGACTATTGCTGCAGTGTAAGCATTTTCGTCCATTTGTCTTTTGAGTAAAACCAAGAAAAATAACCAATACCAGAACATTGAAAACATTGCAAAATCAGAGTGTTCATTACAGATGTCCACTTTGACCTATTGTAATGCCATGAGTAAGGTTCTCAGTATTTTAGCTGGCTTCATTTACCTGGTTTCATTATCGTTAAATCAAATGAAATTTCAGCTGTTTATTTTTCTTTTAATTTTTTTTTCTTTTCTTTTTTTTTCCATGTGCAATATGAATGTGCAATATGAATGTGGTTGGAAGGATTACAGCCTTTTGGTGTATCCAGTAAACGTGATCTGAATTGTCTTTACACATGAAACAGCCCAAATATGATTACAAATATGAACAAAGTCACCAAAGCATTTCCTATTCCATGTGACCGACAGGGCTGAATTGGCTATCACTGTGCTTGATGACTGAAGCTTCTGCTTTGCATCCTACATTTTTTCAAAGCATAATGCAGTTTCCATTGTTATGATTGTATGAGACAATTCCTAGGTTTAGAAAAAGCAGCAGCAAGTCAGGGCATTAAAATTAAAGGGGAAAAATCTACACAAACCAATTAAGCACACTCATTATTATGGCCCTTGCTACCTCGGGCCACTGGAGAACTTATAATTTAGTCAGCATTATGCAGTTTGAAGTGTTTTATGTTCTGCATGGGAGCAGGCTGCAATTCAAATATCAGTGGCCATGAAAAATATGCACATACGTTTAGTATGAAAATCTCCAAGGGCATAACAGAAGAGACGGGCACATGTCGCTGCGGTATGATGGAGAATTTCTGTGAATTAATCATTTGGACATAGTTTATCACCATTTTATATTTTGCCAGAGACGCTTCTTCGCCATTTGTTGGGAAAACTTATTATACATGCACATCTTAGGAAGATAATAAGGCCAAAGCCTTTGATGCTTAAAGGCAACAGGCTTTGTTAGATTCTGTTATGACACAGACAACTTCTCCACTGACAGAGCCATTCAGATAACAAGAGTAATTGCTTATTTTATCGAGTTTAGGGAATTGTGCTCCATTCTCCCTTCTTGCCTATTACATCAGCTATTATGACCCATCTTCTATCATAATTTAGGGGGAGTGGAGTATGTGCATTTTGAAAGCATTTCTTGAAAGAATAGAATGCTGTATTTACATGTTTCCTTCATTATCCCTAAGTGCAGATACTTTAATGTATTCCTCCCAAAGAAACAGAGTGGCATGCATGTGCATGACTACATCCATTTATGTGCCTAGGTGCTGGTGTATAGTTTACCATCTGCAGTGTCTAGGGGAATAAGAAGCGTTCATTTAATTCTTTCTTTATACCTTCTTCTGACTGGAGACAATACCACTGTAATTAGTATTAGCAAAACTACAAACAGAGCAATCACTCCTGACACTTTAAAAGAGCTTTATTGACATCCCCAAACACGTGGGGAATTTTCAGGTAGAACTTTTCCATCTGTAGGACTTCATACAATGAAAGCTCTGATAGCAGCTCCAGATTACTGAAAATGAGGATACAGACCAGGTTTCAGTTCTTCTTCTTCAAAAAAAGTTTATTTTGTTTCATACTAATCCTCACAAAACTATAAGAAAACTAGAACTGCAAAGAGAGAAATAATAATAAAAAAGATGCTTTCAAATTTCATATGCCATCCAAAGATTTTAAAATGTAGAAAACTAAAATTTCAGTGTATGATTCAATATCCTAAAATTTTACTTCGTTGTACAATTTTATTACCTAGGATACCCAATTTTTCTCACTTCTGAAGTATAAATTTTAAAATATGACCACTATAGCAGAGTCATGAAATGGTCAGAATCTGACTTCTGAAGCAATAAAAACAGTATTGATGTTAAGAGAAGGAAAAGTCTCAAGTGGAAGTTGAGAGTTACATGGAAACCAAAGTGAGTTATATTTCTTTTGCTATGTAAAAATACAATAATTTTCCAAAAGAGTAAGCAAATACAGAGGATGTTTCTGAGCAAATTCTGTCAAAGCTATTTTATGAAACAGAATTTTGTGATTTTTTTTTCCCCCAAGCACGACAGTGCATTTTCACACTGCAGAAGCACTAGCAAAGAGGCTGGTACTCACAAGCTAGAATTTAGCATTCTCTAACATTTGTTTTACTTGTTATTGTGAATGCCCTGACAGAGTATCTGATCTCACTCACCTAGCATCATTGCTATCTGCTGGGTATACTGGATGCCAGCTTCCCTTCCCTGATGCTTGTTCTGCTTTTGTCTCCATGAAAAGGTCTTGTTAGTACATCCACCTTTGTGTTTGTCATATTGAAATGTGCGGCCAGATTCTTAGTTTTGCAAGGACCTTTTCATCATCTTTTGAAGCCACTCCATGAGACTGGAAACAAATGAGAGCTTGCCAACTATGAGTATGAGTATTAACAATGAATTTTCCACAACAGACATGCATGCGTTTGTCTTGTGGCTGGTTGAGAGGACAACTATGTTCTGCATCTCTGTGGAGCAGCTGGCAAACTAGGCAGAGTGTCTGGATTAATGTGCTCTACTCTAATTAGCTCTGCAAAAAGGAAATTGGCCTAGGCAGAGGGCTATACTGTGGTAATAAAACAACATATTTATTTATTTATTTATTTATTTATTTATTTATTTATTTTCAGGACACACTCTATGTAGCACTGGTTTCTGTAGAAGGACCAGCTAATTTGGGCCGGCTTCTTTATGACTGAACTGTGCACCATTGTGCTTGCTGCTTTGTCATTTTCAACTGTGGGGTCAAGAGTGAGATAACATTTCTGTAGACTTTTTGTGCTTGCCAAAGCAAGGAGATTTAGCCACCATATACTCAAGCAGTCCCATGAAACAGAGAGAAAGGGGATGACAATTTTGTATATCCTTTCATAGACAGCCCACCTCTATTTTTCTTTATAGGAAGTCACTTTCGTTTGTTGCCTGCAGCTGTTCCTTTTTACACCTCCGTGACCATTTTGGCTGGAAGGCTGTTGGGTCAGGAATGTGTGGAGATTCACAGGTAGGCTTGTGTTGTCTCCAAAGGTCTGTCATACTCTACCCTCAAGTCTGTTGTATGTACAGTGAGCCTACAAATGGCCCCTTGCCTGGCTGTAGTGTAGCTAGGGCTTTACTTGCCCAGCAGCTTAGCGCCCAGCTGCATCTGCACACACACTCATGTGTGGTGAGTCTGACACACCAGTCACATCAGGCTCACCGTGCACAAAGGCTTTGAGCGTGCAGCAAAAATGACACAATGTGGGTTCACTGAGTTTACAGTGTGTGTCCAGTGACTCCTATGCAACCATGTAGTAAATCCAAATTGTGTTGTGCGAGTGCACAGTGGTCATTTGTGAAGGGGTTGTGGGCGTCAGGCAAGTACACAAAGGTACTGCCTCTGCTTTGGCCTGTAGTCCACGACAAATGTTGATTCCTGTTTTCCAATGGAAACTGTTTCAAGTAGAACAAAAGATCATATTTGTGGAAGCTCAGGCAAATAGCAGCTACGTGGGAGGTAAATAGATCAATACAGAGGAAGTGATGGACAGCCACTTTTCAAGAGAGATAGAAATGGACACTGATAATACATTGTGCTGAGACCAGACTGTGTTTGACCCAGTCGCTTCTTGACAACACTCTGAAATATTCTTTGGCTGTGGCACAATCTGCATTATACTGCTGGCTGCTGAGCTTAATCTCATAGGGACTCCAGAAGTCCAACTCCTGTACAGAAACAGCATCACTAGCCTTTTAGGTTTGCTAAGGACTCTTCATTGCTGCTGTATCAGGATGCCATTTTACAGCAGAGATACTTCAGGATTGTCTGAAGTCTTGGTGATGCTTTACTGTGGCTACTGTTGATTTACCTGAAGTTATTTGGAGCTCAGCCTTCTCTTGCTCCTCCACTTCTGACTCAAGTCTGCCTCCCTTCCTCCTTTCATGTTCCTTTCAATCCATACTACTGTATGTGTACTATCTTTGTGCTGGTAGTGAGAAAGGAACAGTAGTAAATGAAAATTCATCCAAGTAGCAAGTGTTGGACCTGCCAGGGCTGCTTTTCTTGGTTTTTCAAGGATGAGGGCAGGGAGAACTGAGCAGAGGTTTTGATGGAGAGCCCAGGACAGTATTTCCCGTCACAATAACTCTGCAGCACGGGGTCCTGCTTCAAGGCACTCACAGCCTGTGGTCTTTCTCTTTTGATTTTCACTTTTTAGAAGCATCAGTCAGTGGACTTTGAACAGGAGCCTCCGACCATTTATTATATATATAAATATATTGTATTGTCTCATCATTTCCAGCTTGTGTCATTATAGCCTCCCTGTTGGGCATGCAGTCTCAGTCTTTCAGGTCATTTGCTCTTTGCTGCCCTGCTTTTCAGTATTACTTTATTCTCTGCTGGTTCAGATGGGGCTTGAAACAATCTTTTATGTCTCATGTTTAAGACATTGGCATTAAATGTTGCTGTTTCTTCTCTCCAAATTAACTAACTGCTACTTTACAGATTCCCTGAAAGATGGAAAAATCCAGGTCACTTCTATAACCTGAGCATAAAGATCAGTCTAACAAAGCATAAGGCCTAATAGGGCAGAAAGCCCGTGGCCTAACTCTATTGCTTAATCGAAGTTATATATATATTAATAACAGAAACTGCAAAGTTAGTGGAAATTGAAAGTAGGGACAGACAAGATCAAAATGGAGAGCAAGGCTCTGGCAAAAGTTATTTAAACAGGTTGTTATTTTTTTTTTTTTTAATGCTTGGGACAAAGTATGAACGCAAGCTAAAATTGCAACAGCAAATAACCCCAGAGCATGGCAAGTTATACTTAGCTAGCATTAAGGTAATGTCATGTAGAAGCAGAATATTTGTGGTTAGCTAAAGTGACAAAAATACATCTGCCCTGATATTAATCCTGCATTAATCTTGTAAAGAGATGGGATTTTGAGAAATAGAGGTCTTTGGGAGGGATCTACTTGCTTCTTCTGCATAGAGCAGATTTCTCTTCTTAGGTATTAACTGAACTTGTTATTCTGATTTTGCTGTTGATAACCAGGTTAAGTAGGGAGCTAAGCTTTACTGCTTACTTATCTGCGAGTTTTATGAGTTTATTTTAAATCCTTGTAATAGCCCTTAAATTCTACTTATCATTAGTGGTCACAGTTTGGAAGTTTTACTGATGTTGTAATAAGTGGTCAGTAATTCAGGTTTTTGAAGATACAGCTGCTCCCTAAATACTTTTCCATTGCAATGTGAAAATCTGCCTAGGTGTAATGTGATTTCATAAAACATGGTCCTAACTTGGGAAAGGATGAAACGTATTCTTGCTTCGACAGGAAAAGGGTAATGGTTTTAAACTGGAAAAGGGTAGAGTTAGCTTAGATAGAAGGAAGAAATATCTTCTTAGAAGAGAAGCTGTGGATGCCCCATCCTTGGAGGTGTTCAAGGCCAGACTGGATGGGGCTTTGGGCAGCCTGGTCTGCTGGGAGGTGTCCCTGCCCATGGCAGGGGGTTGGAACTGTGTGGTCTCAACATCCCTTCCAACCCAAACCATTCTGTAATTCTGTGAGTACATAGATAGCAGTTACAAGCTTCTAAGTCTATTGCACATATTTTTAAAACACCTTGGCTTGAAAAAGAGTATTACAAGAGTTATAATGCTATTCTGCAGAGGGCAGTGGTATAGATACATATATTTAATACTTTGAGAGGAACAGTGTTAGTTTTATTCATTATAAAGTCACTTTCACTTGAAAAAAGAAGGTGATAAATCATGTAGGGAGTAGTTGTTATTCAGTATTGCTACAACATTTGTTTTTGCTGAGATATAAATAGGGAAATGTTAATATTTAAAGTACTTTGCTGTAGATACAGGCTAAATTGAATCTGCATTAAGATAGTCAGCACCTGCAATTTGCAGTGCTGTGACGTGATACACAAATTAGATTAGGACTGTATCACAGAATCACAGAATGGCCGAAGTTGGAAGGCACCTCTGAAGATCATCTCACCAACCCCTGAGCAGGACCACCTAGAGCACACTGCACAGGATGGCATCCAGGTGGGTTTTGAATATCTACGAGGAGACTCCACAGACTCTCTGGGCAACCTGTTCCAGTGCTCTGTCACCCTCACAGTAAAGAAGTGCCCCTCATATTCAGCCAGAACCCCCTGTGCTTCAGTTTGTGCCCATTAGCTCTTGTCCTGTCACTGAGCTCAACTGAAAAGAGACCGGCTCCATCCTCACGACACTCTCCCCTCAGATATTTATACGTATTGATGAGGTCTCCCCTCAGTTTTCTCTTTTCCAGGCTAAACAGGCCCAGTTCTCTCAGCCTGTCCTTGTATGACAGGTGCTCCTGTCCTCTCATCATCTTCGTAGCCCTCCTCTGGACTCACTCTAGTAGGTCCATGTCCTTCTTGTACTGGGGAGCCCTGAACTGGACACAACACTCCAGGTGTGGTCTCACCGAGGCTAAGTAGAGGGGGAGGATCACCTCCCTTGACCTGCTGGCAACATTCTTCCTAATGCACCCCAGGATACCGTCAGCCTCCTTGGCTGCAAGGGCACAGTGCTGACTTGTGGTCAGCCTGCTGTCCACCAGGACTCCCAGGTCTCTCTCTGCAGAGCTGTAAGGTGTATGCAAGTTCTAGCTCTTACTTTGTTGGTACAGGAGATCTGTAATAAACTGACGTTGAGAAGGGACTTTATATATTTCAACCAGAATAGCAACTCATATGTTTTTACTCTTTACTAAGGGGTTAATAGGATTGCATCCTGTGGTCATCTCATAACATTTATTATAATTCTTCTTTTTCCTTGGGAGTGCTTAGGTGAGAAACATTGGAAGTGAAATGGAGACAATTTGGAGAAGTCTAGAAACCCTTGAGGGTGCATTGCTGGACATCATCCTTTTGAACTAAATAACTACTGAGAAGCGTTTGCAGTCAGTGGATTTTTTTTTCCAGTGATAAAAGGGGAGGAATCGTGGTCTTCAAGGTGTTTATAGCTTTAGCCTGTATCCTTTTTCTCTTTTCGAAATTTCCACTTGGATCTTTTTTTTTTTTTTTTTTTTTTTTCCTTCCCGACAAACAAACAATGCAGTGTTTAAAATCTCCCTGCATCACAGTTTTTTTGAAGAGCTAGTCACTGCCTCAGATATTTTATTTTCTGGTATTGCTGGATTCATGGTTATTGTGTTACTGGATTACTAACACAGACTGGTGATGAATACTGGGGTGTTCATGACTTTTTCTCCCAGGAAAATACAGTGCCAAAATGTGATTTCCTTTTAGTGAAGCAAACGTTGCAGGTGTCTGTTGAATTTTCGAAAGAAAGCAAATTTGGGAATTCTTTTGCCTACAGTGTCATTTTAAAAATTGCAACATGGCTATCCAATATAGATGTTCAAATTGGATCTCAGGTATCAGTCCTGGAGGAATTAAAGTGTTGCAGAGGACAATGCTATTTGATTTGGAGTATGTGCCTTAGATTGCATCCTCTATAGTTTAACTGCAGTAATTGGTAGGGGGATATTGCATAGCCAGCTGTTTCACATGGCTTCCCCTGCAGCCTCAGCTGCAAAGGGATGAAAGAGCGCTTCGGATGGGGGGATTTTCAAGATGATTCATGCTTTAGCAGGTTGTGAACATATTTTAGACAGTTGTACAAAGGAAAAATACACAGGATTTTTTAAGGTGCTGGTGCTGTTACAACCACTTTCTGACCAACTAGAGATACTGGTATTCGCTCAAGTGGAGGCTTTCTGGTAGAAATCTAATTGATTTCCGATTAAATTGGCTGTTCAAATGTCATTAGCATTTACTTTATTAAAAGAAAGACTCCTATAGTCTCCATTCTCCTTTGATTTTCACTCACAACACTATCTAGCACAGTGAATACATACTCCAGTTTGCTTCTGTTAAATGATAAACAAAATCTGTTCAGTACAGCACTATGGCTTTACTTACTTTTAATTAGATTTCTTAAAAAATGAAGGAAAGGAGAAATTGGGTTATTCCAGGTACCTTGAGGAAACATTTTATGAACAGCAGGTATCATAGGAGATGTAGGAATACTCTGGTAAAATAAGAATATGCAGACTGTTATTCAGACTACTGTATTCCTCTGTTCGATGTGTTCTGGGGCAGCTGCCTGCTAGGCAATTGCTCCTCTGCAAGGCAAGAAAGGATGGTACCCGATTGCCTGCGTAAGCCACAGAGATGGGAAGAAGATGTTGAGTGGCTCTTCATTAGTCTTGGGGAATGGATAAAGAGCTTGTTCTCATAGAGCTATTCCCTGTTGATCAGGAGAGAAGGGGAGGAGAGATACTAAGGTTCAACAACCAGATATGTCTGCAAATTGGCTGAGTCTTCTGAAGACACCATCTATTTAGAGTGAGTGAGGAAATCATTTGTGTTCCTTGTCCTTGGTATAATCGCAAGATGACTAATGAAGGTGACGCCAGTGTTGTATTTGCAAAAGAAACACTTACTTGAAAACTGAAGGAAGTAACTTCATATTTCCAGGGCTAGTGAGCAACGATAAGATCATTTATCTTTTCCCCACTGTTGGTCAGTCTGAGCTAGATTTGTTACACATTTAACGTATGCATCAAGAAAGAAATTTGAACGTTGGGTCTTAATGCCAGCAGATATAAGAAATAATAGTAATAATAGAAAAGTAATCGGTCTTTTGATGTTATTTTGCCTTGTCTGTAGCATAATATCCCAAGGTGATAAACAATATGATGGAATATAATGTAATAATGAGATATTGTGTATCATCAACACCTTCAAGTTTTCTAGGTAAAACATACCAATATCACACAGACTATGTCTTTTTATTTTTTGGGGTTGCAGAGTTTTCAGTTGTTGGCAGATTAAATCACAGTAAATTGCAACAAAAGTATTGTTAAAGAAAAGGATACAGTAGCTCTAGAGTGGATGGTTTACTCGGAGGCCCAGATTGCACAGTGATCAAAGTTTTCTTGTTCATGGCAGATTGCTGCTTTCTTTGTGCTTTGTGGTGCTGATTTATGCTCTTTATAAAATACATTATATTGCAGGGTGAGTGACTGGGAGAAGCCTAATACCTTTTGGGTATTAACTACATGCCAGACACTGGAGGCTGTATGCAGAGCAATCCTCTTGCAGCTAGCTCATTATTGGAGTTTTCATGTGAGAGTGAAGCAGAGCACATAAGCCAGAAGTATTTCTGTTGTGTTTAGTGGATATTGGGTTATGCACTGAGAGATTCACTGCAATAAACATAGTCAATAAGAGAGAAGACAACAAAGAAATGCCTGGGAATTAAACTTTTATCATAGTTTTTGTGACTCCAGACCATGTAGAAGGCCAATGGGAGACTGACCTCTCTCTTTGTGTGCACCATCCAGATTTGATGTAAAAGCCTTAAAACCACGGTCTAGCCTACACCTGCTCTGTAGCTAAAAAGAGATGTGCTTTTCTCAGAGCTGTCAGACTAGTGCCATTCATAAGAAGTAAATTCATACAAATTAATTTTAAGAGATGGAAAAAAGTTGAGTTTGCTCACAGGTTATACATTTGGAATTCAACAATGTGAAAAATTTAAGAGCAAGTAAAAAAAAGAGAGAGAGAGAGAGAAAGAAAGAGAGCAAGCCATATTTTTTCCTTATATTTAATGAAGCACTCTGAATTTCTGGCTCTTTGTGAAAGGTGTATTACTAAGAGTCATTAATGGAACCTGGGCTTAAAATACACTCAGCTGAATTGCTGACTGAAGAGATGTCTGTGTAAAACTTAATGTTTTCCTTTTTGTGAATATTTTAGAATCTTAAAAAAAAAAAAAAAAATGAAGAAAAGGAAATCAATGTTACACTTCTTACCATTTGCTTTAAAAAGGATTTTCCACTTGCTCATTTCCAGAAGGTCATCTGTGAGATGTACAAGCTAGCCCTTCATTTAGGTCTCCTCTTACATTCATATTTAACTTTCTTTCATTCTGTGGCCTTTATTAGCTGAGCTCAAGGAGCTTGTAGCACATTTTAAACAGCAACACTGGGAGGATGTAAATGCAGAATAATGTATCAGGACTCAAATTTGCATGGTCAAATGTCAAAAAAATTAGGCCTTCCCCAGAACCATGTCAAGAGAAATAACATAAGTGGCCAGCTCAACAGCAGGCATGCCATTATCAGTTAGTTCAACCTGTCATCACTGACTGGGAGTGGAAGCAGTGGTCATTAGCTTTAACTCTACCGGGGAAGGTTGTGCTTCCGTTTATTTTATTATATATATTTTACGCCATCTGACAGTATTTCACAGAGCACCACCATGTTACGGTTTCCTCCTTGACAGGGGAGGGGGAGGTGCAGAGGAGGGAGTGGAAAAGAACACTTGCAATCATCTGTTGTCAGCTGGAGGGGGCAGGAATTGCATTGCCTATTGGATAAATACTCATTTAGAGTAATCACTTTATTTCAGCCCTGTAATGACATTAACAAGCTTGGAATACAGGGAATTACATGAGTCAGAACAAATAATTGAATATTCCACTGCTGGGGAATGCAGCGCGAGTCTGACTTAATGTCATGCCATCTCTGAAGCCAGCACTAGCATGCAATTAGATAACAGGCTTAAACAGCATAAAACTGGCACTACTAGTATGAAAAACATGCTGTTAATTGTTAAATTCTTACCTGCTTGTAACTTTCATGAAACAAAAGTATCATGCATGTCTTTTGAAAATGAAAAGAACAAGAGGAAAAGAAGTAAGTAAGTTTTTAAGAACATAAGGGTCTCCAAAAGGGAAGGATTGGAGTCCAGGATCTGCTAGGAATGATTTCAACATGAAAAATTAGGAAGTTTGAGGTTTTTGTTTAGAAAAGCATGTGATTAAAAAATGATAAGAATTATGTAATATATGATAACAAATGCTATCACGTTTCATATCCGAAAGGAAAGTTTTCTATTTGTCCTTTTGCAGAACATTTGTTCAATTTACTTTTTTGATTTCCAGATGTTGTTGCCCCACAAAGCTGTGATAAGAAAATCGAAGAGCTGAAAGACAACTCTAAGCCTTTTTTTTTTTTCTTTTCTTTTTTTGTCACTTATTGCTCTTGAGATGTGGTTAATAGTGCAAGGACCCTTTAATAGAAATATGCCAAAGTATCCAACACCATTCAGGGCTCTGGCAAACAAGAAGGGGGAGAAATCTTAAAGTGAATAATAAACACAATGCCTCGTAATCACCAAACTCTAGGTTTAATTTTTGACACATTCTTACAATATCCCAAGTCAGTGTAATTTAGCAAGTTCTGTCATTTTAAGAATCAACCCGAATTAACTCATCAAATTATATATTCTGTGGTAGTATATTGAAAGGAATCAGTTGCATATATACATATATATATTGAAAGATTTGATAGCAGTTATTACAGGCAGGATAATTCCTCAAGTATGTGCCAGTTTAGGTAAAGACTAAGACCAAAAGAATGCAAACACAGAAGCAGCATCTTCTGCATCTCATGCCTAGATAAGCTCTAAAAATCACAGTATTATCTAACAGATAATACATTAAATTTCCAACATGTGAACTAAACACTGTGCAGAACTTTTCACATGTATAAAGATGAAAGGACTATGCCATCTTGAAAATATGAACCTGTTATGGATCTTTGGCCCTTGGTTTCTGCAGCGTTGGAGCTTCCTTCATAGCTAAAACAATACTTGGTACTGCAGTTGCTATTTGTTTTTCTCAGCAGTTTTATCATCAGCCCACCATAGAACCTTCTGCTGAGACTTTGGCAAAGTATTTTGCTGCAGGAACATGACAGAACTAAAGAAGAGCTCCTTCTTCTAGAGGAGGTTTCTTGGGAAGCCCAGAGGCAGTTCAAACTGGCAAGTAGATTTCTTCTTCAAAAGAAGAGAGTGGAATCCAAGCTGATGAGGAATTGTGGGTTCTGATAAGTGAAACTTTGCATGGCTAGCCAAGTCTCAGAGATCTGAGACTTGTCATGTTGAACACTTATTTCTGTTTTCTCAACAGAAGAGAATGACCCCACCTCTTGCTTTCCCAAAGATAAGGCATGCTGGGTGATTGTACTTTAGATTATCATTGGCATTTGGAAGACGTGCCCCATGTGTTTGACAAGTTGGCTTGAAGAAAAGCTGACTGTAAAGTAGCAAGCACAAGCTTTAGATTAGAAGGTCAGGTGAATATCTGCTATAAGGGGTTATAGCTGATCTTTGGATAGAAGAGAGGTATGCTGCTCCTGTAATGGGGTAGCCTTGAAATAAGTGGAGCATTTTTTAAAAAAGGAAAAAGTGCATTTCTACTAATCAGTAACAGAATTTGGATCACATTTACATTATGATTTTTACTCAACAGACAACATAGTCTCAACCACTTCTCTTTATTTTATCAGTAAGAATACCTGCAAACCTAATCTCTCAGTTTTTATTAAGATACTGCAATTACAGAATTTATTTGAAATTGAGCTATTTAACAAAATCTGACTAAAATATTGTTAACATTTTAAAACATTGCAATTACTATCAGCAATCCAAACATTCATATTCATTTGCTATAATTTTCTACCTTTTCGGTGTATTAGTTTCAAGGGGGCAAGTTTTTCAGTGTATTAGTATTATCCACCTGTGTGCCAGAATTTTGTATTATTAAGGTGGATCAGGTGTTTTACCTTGGAACTGTTCTCGCACCCCTGAAGAGGCAACTAAAATGTTAAATTACACCAGAGTAGAAATTTGGAGATAATACATATAAACAGCACAAAAAATATTAGGAGGTACCTAATGAGGAAAGATAAATGAATACAGCACTGGTTTCTATGTCATTTCCTAAGTTTTTGTCAGGTGTCTGCATGTACCCCCTTCCCTCTAGTCAGCGCTAATCTGGTGCAGCTGCCTGGTCTTGAGTCCAACTGCTGTGAAAGAAGTGTGGGAGAGGGCTGTGAGAGGTCTTGGTGGGGTTTGTTCCCCTTTTGATTGATAGTTGTGTTTAAGTTTCCTGCTCCCCTTCCTTCATAGAGCAACCAGCCCTTGCTGCTCCCTGTTTGCCTTGGACCTTCCTGAGCCCTGAGCCAAGCACCATGGAGCCTGGTCTCTGGGCTGAGCAAAACCTTTACCCCACCTTGCAGTCTGTGCTCAGGGTTCTGAGAGCATTCCTTAAGTTCTTTACAAAGCAGGTAATTTTCATAGCAACGTGGGCTTGGGAATGACTTCAAAAGGCCAGCTAGTGCCTTTCTGTTTATCATGATAAGGTAAATATGGCTGGTCCCTCCCTCACAGACAACTGTGTAATATTTTCTTAAAAATGTTTGAGAGATTCTGCAGACCTCCAGGCAACCTTGTCCAGACTGGAACAGTTCTTAAAGGATTGCCTGAGAGCCTTCCTAACGTGTCTTCTGCTACCATTGAAGCTGGTTACTTTTTGTGTCCCTCTCAATAATATGAAAGAATATTGATCAACTTCTGTTTTACTACAAATCTTAAATTATTTTTGGAGATTCTCCTCAGTGTTTTTTCCAAGGCTGAGTAAACAGTTCCTTCTACTTGTCTTCACAGGCCATGTTGCCTAAACCTGTCACCATTGTTCTCCTTAGCGTTTTCTCTAATTTCTTTTCTTTTTCTTCCGTTTAGGTAGTCTGTTTCTGTTTTTCTACTTAATCAATCTCCCCAGGTTCTCAAAAATGAATAGTTTAAAGATCACACTGACGGTTTCCTAAATGTTGCAGGGTACAAATTCTTCACTAGGGAAGCCAGTGTCTCGCCTGTGAGGTGGCATGGCTACTGATGCTAGACCTGTTCCTGTGGTAGAGGAGGCACAGTGGCCATGCTGAATCACAGAATCATAGAGTATCCTGAGTTAGAAGGGACACACAAGGATCACTGAGTCCAACTCCTGGCTTCACACAGACTACCTAAAACTCAGATCATATATCTGAGAGCAATGTCCAAATGCTTCTGGAACTCTGGCAGCTCGCTGCTGTGACCACTGCCCTGTGGAGCCTGTCCCAGTGCCCGACCACCCTCTGGGTGCAGAACCTTTCCCTAACACCCAGCCTGACCCTCCCCTGTCCCAGCTCCATGCCGTTCCCTCGGGTCCTGTCGCTGTCCCCAGAGAGCAGAGCTCAGCCCCTGCCCCTCCACTCCCCTCGTGAGGGAGCTGCAGGCCGCCATGAGGCCTCCCCTCAGCCTGCTCTGCTCTGGGCTGAGCAAACCAAGGGACCTCAGCTGCTCTCATACATCTTGTCCTCTAGACCCTTCACAATCTTTTGTAGCCCTCTGTTGGATGTTCTCTAACAGATTTGTGCCCTTCTTATATTGGGGCACTCAAAACTGTTCACAGAACTCGATATGAGACTGCACCAGTGCAGAGCAGAGCAGGACAATCCCTTCTTTGAGCAGCTGGCAGTGCTGTGCCTGATGTACCCCAGGACTAAACCTGGCCCTTTGGCTGCCAGGGCACACTGCTGGCTCATTTTCAACTTGATATTGACCACAACCCGAGATCCCTTTCTGTGGGGCCTCTTTCCAGCTGAGATGTGGAAGTCCAGAATGTTGCTAAATTTCTTCAGTATGGCTTGATTACAGAAAGACTCATGGTCTCTTTTCTCATGATTTCTGCCAGTCTCTATAGACTTGAGTACATATAATTTATACTTCTCATGTTTTTCTGTTTGCAAGTTTGATATTTGATGAGAATTAATTTTATATTTTATTTAAGTTCTGGGAATGAGTGATGTTATCGTGAAGAGGTAGAGCATGCTTCCATTAGGATAACTGAAGAGGAGATTCCTGGAGAGGGGAATTAATATTTCCTCATTCTTTTGTTTTTACTTTTTTAGAGGACAAACCATTTACGTGTACAGTTGTTGAATGTTCTGATTTTCTTCAGCTTCTCCCTATCTTCCCTGCTGTAAGCAACCAGAGCAGCTTTGCTTTCTGCTTATCCTCTGATAATTCAGCATTCATGGACTAATAATATTGGCATTGAGGAAGTCTGGAACAAAGTCTGCTTGCTGACAAAGCATAGATAAACTTTAGCTTGGTACTTATAGACAGATGTGTATAGCAGCTGGATCTGAAAGACGATTTGGAGTGCTCAGCACTTGTTTGATGGCTGCCTTCATATATGGTTTTCATGTCTGGATGAGCAGCATTTTGTGCTGTCAGGTACTTCATGGGACAACATTTGGTGCTTAGCAGCGAGAAGGCACTGGTGCCAGAAAATATTTCAACATCAAGAATTTTTGTGTGGGTTGAATAAGACTGGTGGGGTCAAAACATCAGATTCTTGTGATCATTCTGTGACTTGTGGAATAAGTGGAAAAGGAACATTAATGCAGGACCAGAGGAGTTTTAATTTTACAGATTAAATGTATTCACTTTATTTTATGAAGTAAACACTTCATTTTATTTGGAGTGATCTGTCCATGCAGTGGCAAACATTATTGAACAAGAATCTTCTCTGGCCATTTGGCTTTTGGTTATTGTAGATTACTTCCTAAATATAAGCTTTTACTCCACAGACTTTGTAAAGTTCTAAGGTGCCTGTACCCTCACAAATTCAAATATCTAGACTGATCACAAGCTGCAATGTAGCATGGAAATAAGTATATTTTATTTCATATCAGAAGGCGTTTTGATGCAGTTACAGAGTTTTCTTCATGAATGCCAATATTTTACATTGAAAAATATTTTGCCCACTCCTCTGTTGATGCTGCCCAAGATGCAGCTGGCCTTCTGGGCTGCAAGCACTCACAGCTGGCTCATGTCAAACTTTTCATCCACCAGAACCCCAAGTCAGTCTCTTCAGGGCTGCACTCAAAGAGTTCTCCCAGTCTGTACTCTCGTCTGGGATTGCCCCCACCCAGGTGCAGCACCCTGCACTTGGCGTTGTTGACCCTCATGAGCTTCACGTGGACCGACTTCTGAAGTTTGTCCAGGTCCCTTCAGGTGGCATCCCTGCCTTCTGTTGTATTGACTGTACCACTCAGCTTGGTGTTATCTGCAAACTTGCTGAGGGTGTACTCGGTCCCACTCGATGTGTGACCGAGCCCTTACAGAAGTCCAGGTAGATGACATCGGTCCATCTTCCCTGGTTAATTGATTCAGTCACTCCATCACTGAAAGCCACCAGATTGGTCAGGCATGATTTACCCTTGGTGAACCCATGCTGGCTGTCTCAGATTACCTCCTTGTTTTGCACATGCCTTGACTTTGCTTCCAGGAGGATCTGTTCCATGATCTTGCCAGGCGCAGAGGTGAGGCTAACTGGTTTGTAGTTCCCTGGGTCCTCCTTTCTACCCCTTTTAAAAAAGGGAGTGATGTTTCCCTTTTTCCAGTCACCAGGGCCTTCACCTGACTGCCAGGAGTTTTCTGCTATGATGGAGAGAAGCTTAGCAACTCCATCAGCCAGTTCCCTCAGGACCCTGGGATACATGTCATCGGGCCCCATAGACTTGTACCTATTTAGATTTATCAGGTGGTCTCAAACCTGCTCTTCACTTACAGTGGATGGGACTTTGCTCCCCCAGCCCTTACCTAGAGGTTCAGGAGCTCAAGTGACATGGGAAGCCTGACTGCCAGTGAAGACTGAGGCAAAGAAGTAGTTGAGTGCCTCAGCCTTCTCCATGTCTGTCATTACCAATTCTCTCTCCTTGTCTGTCAGAGGGGGTACACTCTCCTTGGCCTTTCTTTTCTGGCCAGTGTACCTATAGAATGCCTTCTCATTGTTCTTTGCATCCCTTGCCATGTTCGAGTCCATCTGATTCCCCATGTCTGTATTCCTGTACAGTAAGCTGGAGGGTCAGGGAAGTGTGCAGTCTCTAACTGATCTCTGTCTGGCATCTCTGTTCTGCGGCAGCTGACTTAGCCTGTTGGGGATGAAATTTTGTGGATCAGTAGTGCTGTGAAATTATGCAGATTAGAAGAATAAAAGGATTATTATTATTAAGAGGTCAAGGACAATGATTTAAAAAATCTTATGAAATGTTACATAAGGATATTTTAGTGATCCCTGAATGAAAACAAAGCTGCCATAGGACTCATAGGAAAAGTCATGCCTACTGTGTTTAATAATGATTCACCCAACATTTGGCTTTCTTGCTGATAATCTTAAAAAATATTCCAAATGAAGTGTGGTTTCCAGCTGGGAAAGAGGAATAATACAGTCATACATTTACTGTATGTCTATGTCAGCATACATACTGAAAAAAAAAAAAAAAAGGCATATCAACTTTAAGCCAAAAAGTAGTCCAGTTACATGACACAAGCAATATGTGTATAATGAATATGGAGCTCTCTGTGCTCACAGGGACTTTGGATACATTTCTGAATAAGGGCTGGCATTTTCATGGAAATGGCAATTTTTACATCAATGTCAGACTGGCAAAGGGCTGGTGAGACAAGAAACCCTCCTGATGTGTTTGCCCAGACAGATGTTTCAGAAGAAGACGTTTCAAAGACATCTGCATCTCTGTGGCATTCTGAGGATGTGCTGGTTCATGGCTGTTCTGCTTGCTAGCTCAAAGAAGGCTGACAAGGCAGATAAGTACATTTTGCTTACCTGCTCCTCTATTTTTCCTCATTTCCTAGTTTATTTTAAACATTTTTCTGACCTTGAAAAGACTCTGGAGAAGGGATTTTAAATGTTGCAGTCCTCATTCTATCAGGTTGAGTGACCCAGCGCATATATCTGCAAATGTCTTTGATATGTCATCCTTTAAAAACCTATATAAAAATATATTTAATTTGTCTGTTCCTTAACATAGGTGCTGCTTCTTCCACTTTGCAGATTTATGCAAAAACATAAGCTGCCTTTCTTCCTCACTGCATTTCTTTAAGCAGAAATTTATAAAACATACAATACTAAAGAATCTTCTATTTCATTGTTGCCTATAGATTCTGAAGAGATAGAATTTTTGTCATTGTCATAATTTCATTAAAGATATTTTCATTCTCTTCTACAGTATAGATCTACCGAACATAAAAACTGCTAATACGTGAGTCACAGTCTGTTTTGTATAAATTAACCCTGGCATTACAAATTTAATCCTATGGTAATTTTAACTGTCTGTCCCAAGTATGTTGATGATTTGGAGTGGGATGCCCTGCAGAGTAACTCCAGCACATCTCCATGGAGTTCAGGGGAAAGCAGTTCAGACATGGTGATTTTATTTATTCCTAAAATCCAGACCATTATTAAACTTGATTAAAATTCAGCAGACTATTACTGCTGTTTAGTCCTACTGATTTCAGTGTTTGTGTAATGTTTTGTCCCCTTGGAGTTTCTCATCTGTTAACCTGGAAACCATGTTTACAGTTGTAATCCTTTGTGCTCTACAGGTCTGAGTAATCAGATTACAATACACCAACTTTGTGAGAGTTACTATCTAAATCTGAACAAATTTGAGGCAAGAATTTGGGACTGAATTTCTTGTTAATATTTTTTCCATTGACTGTGTTGTTCAAGGGTTGTGGACAAGACATAGCTATGGTGGTCACAAGGTGAATAGGCCTCAAGAAGAGTTGTGCAGCCTGAAGTGGTCGTTTGTTAAAATAGATATTTTTCCATTTGGTTCCTCTACATTCTGATGTAGCAGTGCTGTTTGGAGACATTTCTAATAGCTGTAGGATCATTGGATTGATAATGTGTGTTGGGCATATATGCAAAGGTCCCCAAAGAGTATATCACAGTGAGCATCCAACCCCCTGAATGTTTAGTGACATCTCCTCAGTTCACAAAATCAAATGTTACTATTGAGACAAGAGAGTCTTCTCTTCAGTTCCCTTCCTTTTCCAAACAGTAGAAAGTCCAGAGTTTTTCAAAGCTTGATGGAACTGGTGTAACACTACAAATAAGTCAATATTAATAAAACAGTGGGGACAAGGTCCTCATCTTTTAAGCTGTACTCACTTTGTATTGCTATGAAACAACCCCTTACCCCACACCCCCAGAAAATCCCACCCCAAAATTTCTCTTAATATTTGAGTAAATTAGTTGAAATCCTGTACACACAAAATAAACAACAACAACCAAAATGAACACTGCTACGACCACCAATAAATAAATAAATAAAATAACCTAATTAAGCATTGATAATTTTAAAGCACAGTTTTTTATTAAGGGTCCGTAGGCAACTGAAACCTTGGGTACATGGTAAGAAGACTTTAACTGAGATTTTGAAAGCACACAAAGCACATTGTTGTGTTTTTTACTGTTGAAAACATAGTCCTTCAGGGCTGCAGCCTTGTACATGGGCCTTGCAGTTGCTTTCAGTGTGGATATCGAGGCAGAGAAATACTGGCTTCCCTTGCTAGAAGTCTGTTTTTCTGCTTAGAATGTGAGACTTTTTCAGGCCATTATGCTGAAGAAATTCAGGGACTTTTACCCATGAGTAACTTTAGAATGATATCCAGTTTTTCAGAAATTAGTTTCTCATCAACTCTATTAATTATTAATTATTATACTTTACAGCCGCTGTATCCTTCCAAGTTAGCATTAAAATGATCCTTACATCGTCTTTGCAGTTTTGTTCAGCTGATTAACTCTAACTGGTTTATCACTATGCCAGCCGTTTAAATTAACAATCTGCTAAGAAAGCAGATAAAATGCTTCACATGTCCCATTACTTGAGTAGTAATAGTTACTTAATTAGGCACAGCTACTTCAGTTTCCAATCTGTTTTTAATGATCAACACAAGGCATTAATATAAAATGTTATTAACCAACAAATCTATTTAGAGAGATATTTTAACAGATAAAAACAATGCTAATGATGAGTAAAACATGCTGTTTTACTTACTAAGCATTTGCACTACAATTGCCATCATATCTAAGCAGCAGTACGATGCTACAACCCTTATAAGCATGACCTCTAGTAGCAAGACTACAGCCTGATCTATTGTCCATTGACTTTCACAGGTGATGAACTAGGAACAGTTCTGAATACTTTTCCACATCATGGGGATTTGGTGGGGAGGGAGGAGGAAGGTGAGGGTGTGGATGGCAGCACTTGCCGTAAAGTTTATCTACCATTTTATACGTGCTGTGAAATAATGACAATAATTAATCTTCAACAGTTATTTAAGTGGCTGCTGCTCTAGCAGTCTGATAGCAGAATTGGTCATAGGGAATACAGCTCAGAGAAGGGAGACATTAAAGACAGTTTGATGACATATGGAAAGTCCTGTTCTTAAGCATTAACATTTTTACACACCGGAGAACCATAGAATGGAACTTGCTGAAAAACTCTGGCAGTCCTTCTGTCTCAGGAGCACAGCATTTATACCTTAATACCCCTATCGTGTATTCTGCGGTGCATTAGCAAAATGGTAGCTGTAAGTTGGAGAAATAATGGCACGGTCTGTCTCTAAAATGTGAAAACCATGACTCATTAATAGTTTTGACATTTAAAGTGGAATTAACCTGTTTTTACTACTCTGTTGATGCTTCAAACTTAGGAAATTGAGTAAGCGTTGAGACTTTCTACATACATCCTGCTATCATTCTGAAGCTATGTGCTTCTATGAACATTAATTAATCGTACTGATTCTTCAGAATCAGCATTTTACACAGTTTTTGTAGGTGGCTAAGCCAAAATGTGGAGAATCTGCTTTGCCTGAGATTACACAACTAAGTTGGTATCCTTGAAAACACCAGAAAAAGAGTAAAGTAAGGAAGATGTATGTGGAAGCATGAAATTAAATAATAATAATAATAATACTAATGCATCAGCAACTGATAACGGGAAAAAAATTTTATGGTTTATTGAAACTAAAACATATAATGAAATTTTGTGATAAAATGAAAGAAAAAAGTTAATACTCCTTTGAAAATATAGACATTGTTGGATCAAATTTGCTTTCCAACTTATCTCCCTTGCAGAGAGTTGTAACCTTGCAGATATATTTTCATAGTATGTCCTTTTTATCAAATATCCCATAATACTTTAACTAAAAGATGATTGGTAGCATTATTATTTACAATTAAAACAAAACCTTGCTTGTCAAAATAAATGAACAAAGTACACTGTGTGATTCAGTATCCTTGACTTTTTAAATCCTGTTTATTTATTTACACACTAATTGCAAAAATTGATAATCCATATGAGGTCACCTACGTCCATGCAAATGAGTTTCTACTGTATAGTCTCAAACTGTAAATATTTATTTAGCTGTCCAAGTTATTGGAACTAATCACCGTAATTTTCCTGTAAAGGGCAGGTTTCTCTGTAAGAGCTTCCTGAAGGGGAGAAGATAGTCAGAGAAGAGTTACTTGTAACAGGGCTCTTCTTAATGTTTATATGCGATTTTATGGATATTTTGTGTAGTTAGATAATTGTACAACAATGCAGCTGCATACCAGCATCTACATATAATCATGATATATATACATCATGACACAACCAAACACGTTTGCCATGTTCAAACAGTGCACTGACAGCTCTGAACCAAGTTGCAGTCTCCTTGAGGGTGTGTGTGAAGTGTATGAAAACATATTTCAGCATATTTCTACACTGTTCACAGGCTTACATATTAGGTGCTAGACAACCACTTTTACAATGGACTGAGGTAGATAAAATCCCGAACAGCGAGGGCTGTTACCTTTTTTCATGAAGCTGCTTCAAGTACCATATATATTTGATGATTATACACAGATATTGTCTGATATTATTATTTTAATAATAGATAATGACTTAGAAAAGTCATTAAACTTTTGTCATGCATTTTTTTTTTTTTTTTTTTGTCAGTGTTTGTATCTTGGCAAGTTGGAGTTACATGGGAGGTTTTGAAAGAGCAAAGCTTCTTTAGTCCATCTGTTAATTATGCTTAACATTCGTGTTACAAATGTGCAAGGTAAGTCATACTATGCAGTTTTTATTAAAAGCTGTCTGCAAATATTAGATGCTTATTCTCTCTGAAATATTTCAGACTTAATTACGTGTAACAGTGAAGAATTAGGTGTACTTGGACTTATGTGTACACTCAAACGAATGGGTGAAGGAACTACTGTTTTTCTGTTAAAAAGAAATGTTTTATCCTCTTCCATTCAGGAGAGGCTTTCAGCCAGTTTCAGTCTCTGTTTATCACATCTCAGGTGAAGCTGCATAAATGACTCATACAATAGAACTGTTCAGTAATTGTGCGGTTTTTTTAAAAAAGAGGGAATGTGGCAATAGAAATGCAGTTGCTCTGTTCTATGAGAAAATTGAGGATTCTGCATCTACATCTTTGTGATAAAATGTAGACATTAACAATTATATCCTTCTGCGAAAGAGAACTGCAGATATTAAACAGGCTGAGAGTATAGTGCATAAGAGTTTACCTATGCTGCCTCATAATCAGTTCTGCACGCAGATATTTTAAAGTATTTTTAAGATTAAGTTCATTTTAAGTTAAAATTCGGTTTTAAAAAAAGCCCTTCACTGCATCTACACTGAAATATTGCGTCTGCATGCCAGGTCTATCTGCATTGACACACGCTGGTGTGCTTTCATTCTGTAAAGTAATGGCTGCAAATGTTAAGTGCTAAAGAGACAAGGTGTGAGCTCAGATTTGCTCAGTGTTAGGCACATAAACAATTAAACAAACACTAACATTTGTGAATGTGATGTGTTCTTTAACCTCTAAATATTGCAGGGTTATTTATGGCTAGGTTTTGATCTCAATTCTTTGCTGATAATAGCATTTCACCTGGCCACTAAAATGCATTCTGAGGAACACACATGCACCACATTTTCTGTTGTTACAACTTTAAAACATCAGGTGTAATGTTCTTGATATTTTAAGTTCCATATGCAGTGTTTCTTATTTGTATTGTTGACACATGTTGGATTCAAGCACCTGTCTTTAAAAGTTTATTTTTTAAAAAAGGTTTTATGTGGGTTTTGAATCACAAGCAGACAAAGTCTTTCAATCATTCTCAGAGAGAATTGGCTATGTATTATCTGGTCCTGAAACAGTATTCAGTCAGTGCTACCACAAGTGCTTCTTGTTCCCACAACATTATATAAAGCAACACAGTGTATTGTATTTACATCAATATAAGTTTGACACATATAGAAGAAGCCATTGCCTTCTTCCCATTTCTCCTCTGAGAGCCATAGGTTTGGGGAGTACAACAGAGAGTAGCTTCCTGCTAGCAAAACCTGCTACAGATTAGGGGAAATAAATGAGTAAATAGGCATCAATAACATGTTGAGACATTGTTCATTTACAGGAAGAGTGAAGTATCCAGTCTACAATTTTTTTTTCTGCTCATTTTGTTGCCTTTCCTGGGAAATATTTTATTTTATTTTATTTTTAAGTAGATATACCACAGGATGGTACTTGTAGGTATGAGATAGTAGACATTTTTCTTGCCATCTCATTGTTCATAATATTGTGGCTTTTTGGCTTTGGTTTATTCCTTGTTGAAGGCACTCGTCAAGACAGAGGTCTAACATTTGTGTTGATCTTGGAGTACTTCATGCCCTACTTGACCAGAGAGTTTGGCCTGGCTACCTTGCAGAGATAGCACATTCTTCAAGAATGGTCTTTGGATCATATGTTGACCTTTTTCTCCCTCAAGTCCAGATGTAGCAACTGTGGCAGCCTTTCTGAAGCTCCTAAGTTAAATTATTGGAAAGAGGAGTGTGCATATGCCACAAATCCTCCTCTCCACTATTTCATTATTTAGCAATGTCTTAGCTTTGACATAAAGGCGTTTGTTTCTCAAGTATGAAGACTAAAGCAGTTCAGACTAATTTCTAACATGTAATTCATTCCATTAATTCTGTTTGCAAATTGTTGTGAGTGCAAGTTGATTGTTTACAGATGTGCTTTCTTAAACTGGCAATTTTATAAGAATAGTCTTTGTGAGTGATATGTTGAACTGGTTGCTTCAGCTGTTCACTCTGTGCTATTCATTCTTCATGCTGAGTGAGTGACCACCTTGGCTGCCTAGGACTGAGTTTGCTTCCTGACTGAATGACTGAAATTTTCAAAATGGAATTGGAAATGAATAATATATGATAAATGCTCATGTTCACATATGGATAGCCTGGCTTGCATGCAAATATTGGGATTCAGGTTGTTCTCTGTGTTTTAGAATATCTCTTGGAATGGCCTGAGAACAGAAGCTCTCACGGTGCATTCTTTTAAGCATTCAAGCCATGTCACTCTTAAGCATAAGTACGCTCTCTCTCCATGAGACCTTTCATGGTCCTGCAGATTTTAATGGGCTCTTTTTTGTTGCCATTGGGGATCCATATGCACCATCTCTCAACCCACTTAATAAAATTGCCTTCAGTTTTGTTTCATACTGGGAGATGGTAGTGTTGCTCCATCGCTACTTGAATATGCAGGGGTGATGGCAACAGCAGGGACCAGGTGGCATCATGACCCTTCTGACTGGTGAGTTCAACGTGGTGTGTGGCTTTATCTTCTAGCAGAGCTCTTTTGCATGGCCTCGAGTGAGAAATTTGTTTACCTATATGAGTTGATAAAATTCCAATAATGAATTGAGTCTGCCTACACCTTAAAAATATGTTTATATAAACAAAGATATATTCAGATATACACATACATATAAAAACAGATATATATATATACATACATACATACATTTGTATGTGTCTATCTATATGAATGTATCATGCTGGAGAAAACTAAGAAGCAGCTATTGTCCAGCTTTAACAGATAATTTATAATCCTTTGCCCTCTCAGTAAACACATAACTGCACTCTACTTAGTCCAGTGTTTCTGCTCTGTATGTCCATCCCTGATGGTCGTCATAATGTGCTGCTGGGGTTATGGAGCTAAGCAAGGCATGTCAGGGAAGGTATATAATGTGTTCCCTGAGGGTGCTGCTGTGTGAAGATTACAGGCTACTAATTTAGAGGCCTGAGCTGACCTTCAAGATGCTGTGTCCTTAGAAATGCTTAATCCACTGCAACTTCACAATTTTCTTGTCTTGGAAATAATTTTTCTGGCTCATCCCTAAGTCTTAAATCTTCTGGGGAAGCTTGGAGAAGGTTAAAGAGTTTCTCTTCCACCTCTGTATGTGCTCATGTTAGGCTAGAAATCCAGTCTGAGAAAATGAGAGAGAAATGCATGGTGAGAAGGCCATTTCCACTGCCTCTCAGAGAAGCAGCAACTGGTAAGTGACACAGAGAAGAAAAGAGAATGGAAGGTTTCAAAACCCTGTCTCAATAGTGCAGTCTTTGCATTCAGAAGCTGGGTTTAATAATGCCTGCAGAACCCGCTTCATCTTTTATAAAGAAGACTTCACCCTCTCAGTTGAGTCCTGCATGTTCCACATTCTTTGACTTCAAGATGTTTTAACTTGAAAAAAGTAACTGAGTCTTCCCAGGACATCTGCATGCCACATGGGAATCCTGTGTCCTTACCATCTCTCTTTACTGAAGAAAACTACATCATGGTTTGTGTTATACATATTTGTGTATGCATACTGCCAAATAATGCCTTTAATTATACCGGCATAAAGAGGGATGCAACAGCTGTGTAGCATCAAAAGTTTTTACTGTCATGTGCATTCCTATCACAGCTATCTGTTGACTTATTGGACTGTTTTTCTTTAGTACAATATATCTATATTCCATATGCAAATATCACTGTGAGTGATTTGCCTGTTTTGTAAGCTAGACTGCACCTGTAACATGTGGGATTGAGTTAAAAATGACAAGCAGACAAGCACAAGGCACATTATCTTGACAAACTCAGCCTCCGAAAATTAGCCTGTGCCTGAATTATTAAAATAACAAGGAATATTTCACTCAGCTGTGGAGAAATGCTCCTAATTGTCCACTTTAGCCAACTTCTTTCAGACTTCACGATCGGTCAATTTACGGTAGCGGCTTGCAAATTCCTGAACTCCCATTAGAGAAAAGTGCAACAGCAGTCCAACACACCCTCATTTATTTTAATAACCTGCCAAGCAGACATGAAAATGTTAAAGTTGGAAGGCTATAACATGACAGGAACCTGACTTGTCACAGCCACATTATAATCTAGTTAAACTACTTTCTCTCTGCCTTTCATGTCTTTTCAGGTAAGTGGAAAACTAATTGTCAAATTACTAATTTTGTTGGCATTAATATCAATACTAAGGCTAGAGAAGCACGAACAGATAGGCCTGTGTTTTTTCTTCGTATTCTGCTTGCATGCCGGAAAGTGTTCTGAAAATATAGAAGGATAAATCAGAGCCCAGTCTTTCTATCAACACTGACCTATTTATTTTAAGAGGCATTGAAGCTCTATAAAAAGGCTAGTTAAAGTCTTTTATTATTATTATTTAATGCCTGGAAATCTTGTTTACTTCAATCTTGTTTCCTTTGTGCATAATAGTGTACCTGACGTAACAGGGCCAGTATTCACATCTGAAGTATTAATGGTGGAGTCTGATCTTGTAGGAGAATACAAGGAACTGCATTACTGAGAAAAAATCTTCAACAATGACAGGGTCACACTATCTTTCAAAATCGAGTGTAAGTAGGTCATGCCTCAGCTGCGGGCGAGGTCGAAAACATTGCTGCAGAAAGTGCTTGGGATGGTCGAGAAGCAAGTCAAGAGAGTTCAGGAAGGATCTAATTGTGGTGACCATGGAGATAGGAACCCAGCTACAGCCATGCTGCTAGACCCTTTATAAAGAAGGGGCAACTTGCCCAACATGACATGAAGGGTCCCAGGTGCTTTCTGAAGGCAGGACCGAATCTATTACTTATGTCTTCTGTGCATATTTGTTGTTATTTGTTTGTGTCAGGGAGTATGTGTGTGTGTTTTCTTGCCCATTTGATGATAACATTTCTGGGACATGGGACTTGGCTTCATCTGTGTTTGCACAGATTTCTCCTTGCCAGCATGGCTAGCTTCTTATGAGTAATATGCCCTCTGCAAAAAGGAGTGAAATACTTTATTAGCAAAAGAAGCACGGCCTTTGGTAGCAGTACATGGAAGCTGTTCCTACCAAGCAGCTAGCTTTGCCTCTATTTCATCTGGAGTGGGCCTCTCATAATGTGTCTAGGGTACAATGGCAATTAATATTAGCTGTGGTTTTGTAGGGAGCTGAGTGTTCATACTGTAGAAACATGTTACTATTTTCTGTACTATTTGGGACAGCAGTTATTTTCCATTTTCTTTTACCTGCTCTTTTTTTTTTTCTCTGCTGAAAACGAATCATGCAAAAGCCTATTCCCACAGCCTCCTACCACTTCAGTTCTGCCCCAGCTGAAACCAGAAAGTGGAGTATCGGAAGACAAAAGTCTTGATGTCACTGACAGGATTAATAAGACTGGGACTGCATTCAAGTGATTCCTAATGACTTTGTAAATATATTCTTGCAGAGAGTACTAATGTGGGCAAACCTGTAATAGCACTGAGCAGTGGTGGTTCTGTACAGGACTGAAAAATGAGACTCTGAAAGATTTTCTATGCCTTGGTCTTCATCCCCTCCTCTCTCTTCTCACCATTCTCACTGCACTTCATGCAAAATGTGTTAAGTTTGGGCTGTGACACAAATATTGCCTTTGCAATAGGATCTTATTGCAGTGAGCAGGAAGAGAAGCAGAGAGAAGAAAAGCAGGTCTGCTGGAAGGCAGGCAGGAAGGGGCAAGGTGAGTGGCACAGGTAGCTTTTCAGTTCCCTGAGGGTAATAAGGAGAGGCTGGGTTGGTTAGGAAGAAAAGGCATTTGGAGGGTTGGATGAAGGGAAATGGGAAGACTGGCTGCCAGAGGTCATGTGCAAGCTTGGGATGGTAAATGAGGCAGGTAAAGGGTATAAGAGCAGTCAAGCAGCACTGAGACTGGGCCTTACAAATAACTGATTTTTCAGTGTTGCTGGTGGAGCGGGAAAAGTTTCTGTTGTCCCTGAGAGCTGACTCACTTTGGTGCAGCTGTTTCAGGCTCCAGCCAGAGCAAAAATGGAGCTCCTTTATGAAATATCAAGCTGCCTTTTGAGAAATCCTATTAATTGTCAAAATGACTGGTCATTTGTGTTGGCTGGAATTTTTGCTAAATTATTTCCCTGCCTAATGAAAGCTTTCCGAGTAACTAGAAATGAATAGAAATGCAATGACTCTGTGTTAGTGACACTGCCTTTGTGTTCACACGTGTGTGTGACACATGCTGTCCTGTACTTGGTTCTTCCTGTCAGCAATCTACAAAGTACTTATGAATGTGCTTTTTACTTTTCCCATTGTCTGTTTTAAAAATGTCTCTATTTTGGGAGACAAGCAGACAGTCGTGCATGTTTAACTTGCCATTAGCATCTATATTTTATGTCTGAAACATTTAAAAGCTTCTGTTTTAAATGAAGATAAACACATCCCCAAACAGCTGTGCAATGCATGACACAGAATGATTGAGTAAGCATCAAAGTGCTTAATAGATAAAACAGTGCTGGATGTGGTAAAATAAACAGGACTTAATCCCTTTATAAGTTCAGTAAATAAATACAGCTTTAATTCAGATACAGTTTTGCCTTTAGGTTGCTGTTCTGTTAACACCTATCTGTCAGCGGTAATACCATGTAAATGAGCCACTCTGAGCCTTTCCCCTTGCATCTTGTTTAATCCTCTTCCATTCTTCTAATCATCCTACACACAGAGGCCAATATCTATTTTCATCTGGCAAGATAGGATCTCCTAAGGAATTAAAGACGGTTTCCACTTAGCTCCACAGTAGGCAGAGGCTGGGCTGTGATCTAGGGCTTTAGGGACTTCTCATAATGCGCTGGTGCTCGCTAGATCGAAGAATTGAGTTCTGGCTACTGGATTTTTAATCCTCCTGTGACTGATGTTGGGAGCTCCAGTTATTTAAGATCTTTGATTACTCAGAGCTTGGCCCTTTGATTGAGTGAACTTCTGAAGACAGTGTGTGACTGTGATTTCAAGTTAGCGGTTTTAAGTAACTATTGGAAAAAATAGATAGGAAAAGCCCTGTGATTAAGATGCACCGTCTCTTCCTTTAATTGACTTTCTGAAGCTATCTGATGCTTTACTCTCTACTCACAAAAGAAAAACTGTGTGGATCAGTATTTGTTCTAATGAAGAACTCAAGTGTCACAATATTTGTCTGGACTTGTTTTGAGTGACATATCTTAAAATGGTAGACACTAAAGGCTACATTTTCAAAACATATTTTTAACACTATATATATTGGAAGTTGCAGCAAATACAGCCTTAACACACAGGGCTAAGTTAAGCAGTTGATATAATTTCGGTTTACAGTACATTTTGAGGTTAAGTATATATTTGGCAGCAGCCGAACTATATGTGCATAACGGCAGATAGGGGTCATGGAAAGCTGTTGGTGCATTAGTACTTCTAGCAGTACCTGTTTGTGAAACTGACTATAACGTTGTGATGTATCTAATTATACCCTTGCAAAAAATGTCTAACAGCAGTCATTTTGAAGGAGGTGGAACCACTCTTCCAGGAAATGTTACAATAACATTCACCTTTTGGGGAAATAAATTATCATTTTTATAAAATACAATTTTAATGCAGTGACCTTGTTTCAAAATGGTTCTTGAGAAAAAGGAGTTTAGACTTCAGCTACTTATACCTTAGGTGCATGTTAAAAGCAACGATACCCTTATTGTTTAAAAGGTGAGATAAAATAGTTTCACTGGAAGCCTTGCAGGAGGCTGTTTGGTTGAGGAACTCCCTTGAAGGTCTGACATCTCTACCATGGGAAATAATAAAGTAAGGATTAAAAAAATGGCTTAGTAAAAAGAAAGGAAGAAGTTGTGGGAGGCAATTTGGCTTGTTCATTCATCTTATGAGAAAGCTGCAGAATTATTAAGATATATAGTAAGCCAGGGAGACATCCCGGATTTATTTTCATGTACTCAACAGGATTTTAATTGTGAAGGGTGTGAACGAGACTGTGTCTGACTTACTTATATCAATATCATAGAGAAGCATTTTTTTTTTCATATTTAAACAACCCTGAACTCTTATCATTTTCTAGGGGAAGAAATGGAAAAGACTGGGACATTACCTTTCTAGTGGAGGGCTTGGCTGTGAGAGGACACGGAGAGCACACAAACTTCTCTGAGTACTGTATGTCACTATTTTTTTTTCCCCAGTAGAACTCCATGAAAGCATAGAGACACTGCAAGAGCAGCTTGTCTGCGTCTATAGCATAAAATTTTGTAAGATAATGCTTGCCCTTGTCAGTGTTTTTGTTTGTTTGTTTTTGTTTGTTTGTTTTAGAACATTTGGATTATGCACCATCGCTTTGGAACAGCCTCACATAAATGGTAAACTAGGGTTTCTGAAGTAGGGTAATGGGTGGGAACTGAACCCCTTCACTAGCTGTCTGGGAGAGGTTTTCCTTCTTTCTTACTTGCCACTTAATCTTCAGGCATGTGTTCACATAGCATTGCAAGAAGCATGCCACTTTTGCTTAGAGTGAGTCAGATGTACAGTATTAACCATGTTTTAGGGCAGCTGCAGAAGTTACAGATATCACTATGCAGTGGTACATAATTTCATTCTGTTTCTAAAGCTCTGCACAGACAATAGCATCAGTATCTTTGCCTTAAAGCAAAAGAGACATTTCAGTATATACCCTTAACAGCTCGTTGCTTGAAAACGAATAAAAGACACTGCATTTGTGTACTAGCCTTGCAGAGCATCTTGTCTTGTCTATATTTATACAGGACATTTTGTATGTTTTGTCAGTGTTTCTATGTGCATGTGTGCACACTCCCTGCTTCCCAGGTATGTATACCTCTGAATGTGGCAGCCTCAGGAGATATAACAATGCTTGTCCATTTCGGCTTTAGTGAAATAAATTCCTGCTTGTCTTCTCCTGTGAGGGCTTCTGGTGCATTCGTTTCAGGTGGCTGAAGAACACAATGTCAGGTTTTCCTCCATTTCCCTCCCTTGTTGCTTTTTCTTTGTGCAGTCTCTGTTAGCTTACTATTTCGTTTGCCTGTCTCACACTTGTTTTATGTCTTTTTTTTTTTTTTTTTTTTTTTTTTTTTCCCACAATTCTCTTTCATGAGCTAATGTTTCCCGTCCTCACAGATTTCAGCTTTTGCATGGGAGAATGGAAGTGTTTGATGCTGATACGTTTTTGTTCTATGTGAACATCCTCTGTAATCTTCTTGAGCAGGCTTTAGGGAATACACAACTTTGCCTTTGCACTTGAAACTGAGCTGTGTGAATATGCTAATAAACTGTACATAGGAGTTTGGGAATCCCATTCGTATAGCGCAGACCATTCTGCTGCATTTCCGATGGGCACCTTCTTGGTCATGTGGGCATGCTTTTATGTATGCACTTGATGTGGCCAATCTGCATAACCAAATATTGAACAGTAGAACACTCTCTGTATAATAATTCATTAATTTTATTAAAGGTGTGCTGGGACTGGAATGAGGATTAATTAGAAAAAGTAAAAACCATAATTAGTAACATATTTCTCTTACATTTTTCTTTTTCTCTGGCTGCCCTAATTATTTCCCATCTTTTAAAATTCACTTTAATTTCAATTCAACTCTCACTGGGCATGCAAACTTGACAAGTTTTTTTTTTTTTTCTCCGAAGATTGATTGACAGCAGTTTCGAAACTGTCACAGTGCTAATTAAAACCTTGAGTATGTGTCTTTATGAAGCCTGAAACACTGTGCACTGCTGCAAAATCCTGGATCTTGTGTCTTGAATGAGGTTTTTAACTGCTAATATGGAATCATTATAACTTGCCTTTCCTCAGGCCTGATATCCAGGACTCTCCTTAACACTTTATTTATCACTGAATTTAAGGCTTATGTTGACAACACGAGAAAGAGAAGCCTTCCCAGGCAATGATACCTGCTCTGTCTAGCCATTATCATTTTATACTTTGCCTTTTCTGCTTGGCAGGACTGGGCAGAGTTGGCTCTTACAAAAGTGCAGCACAGGTAGACTCTCTCTCCTGTAGATACTGGGGGAATTCGTGTTAGGGGTACAGTGGTCATACGTTAACCAACTCTGGACCGACTGCTGAAACTGTTGTCAGGAATCTTCTACCCTTATACTTAAAATACTGGTAGCATAAGGCATTGACAGCTGAGTGTACTGGACTTGGGCCCTGCCTTCAAGATCGCAAACTTTCTGGAGTCCAGAGTATGCCCAGAGCCTTAGTAAAGACGTGACTGGAGGCTAACTCAAGTACCTGCCTCTAGGCCACAATAGCAAAGACAAGGTAGAGAAACTGGCCTGACTACTTCATGTTTTAAAAAAGAATCTGCTTAAATATATTGCAGGGGCATTACACTAAATAATCTGTATCATAAGACTATCTGACTATAAACAGGTGATGCCTTTGAATTTTCTGCACAACGCTTAAAAATTAGCTAATTTTCTCTTTGCTTCTTCCTGACAAACATTCTAAACATTTGTTGTATTTAAAGGATTCTTTTCACTGCTTAATGCAGAGTCAAACCAAAAATGTGAGATATTATTTACTCTCATTTGGTATAAGTATTCTTAATAGTTTGACAACTGAAAGTTTAAAATTGTCTTGAGTTAAGCTGATATTGCTACAGGTGATAATTCTTACAGAAACAAACAAACAAACAAACAACAACAGTTTGGATAAAATTTATTTCCTTCTCAGACACTCAACTTAGCTTTAGCAGTCTTCTAATTGTTAGTTGTCCAAACCACCATGCTGCTTAGGTCCTGATTTCCTTGTTCTAAATGTACAGCGAGATTATCAGTAAAACCTGCTGGAAGAAGGTGCTGGCTTTTCAGTGCGTGAGACCTTTCTGAATTTGATGTGCTGTCAAATTCAGCCACCTCATCTGTGAGCCAGAATATCGAGCATAAATCTATTAGGGTGAGTACAAATGTGTATTCTCTGAATAGTTTTTCTTTTGTCGTCATCATCTTCCTTCACTGCATTAAGGTCAGCCTGTCCAAGCAGAGGGAAGGACATCAAAACAGTGAACTGCCAAGCATTTGCAGAGCTCAGTGTGAGTTGATTGGTAAAGGCTGACTTCAAAAGATCTCAGTTGCTGTAAAGCCAGACACTAAAAAATGAGCATCTCCTGCAGTTGATGATCGGGGTCATCTGACTCCTGCTTCTACATCCTCCACCCCATGCACACTCACCCCTATGCATATAAAATATATGTGTTTCTTAAGTCCCTGCCCACATTACCCCTCTGCCACAGTCATTTTCATGGGAAACAGTTCTCTCCATCAATTTATGAACTGTTGGACTTCTTATGAATACCTCATAAACAAATCAAGGTATAAAGAAGAGAGGTGAAAATGCATTTAACAATGGAGGGCAAAAAGCATATGTCAATGCTACCTCCTTCCCTTCCCTATGCAAAATCTTTTTGGCAAAATTATTACAAGGAGCTAACACAGTTATTCTCAGTCTTGAATATAGTGGCCATTGCATACGCTTCTCATTTTAATAGGGGCACTTGCAAAGAAATTGTATATTTGTGTCTGATGATAGCAATCGCCTGCTGTGACAGTGACTGTGCCTAATTTCAGACCTAGGATATCCATAGGTCCATCCTCAATAAAAAGCTGCTCACTTGAGCCCCCTCTGTTCACAGAAGTAAAAAGATTATCAGGTTTTGTATCCTTTTTTACCTCATAGGAACCTGTATTAGTCCACTGCAGTTCACTCTGCACCTTTTCAGACAGTAAAAAAAATCAGTTGTTCAAATATAAAAATATGAAAGAACTTTCTTTTCCCTATTTTTAAATTATGGGTAGTACTTACAGTAAGAGTGCCCTGATTAAGATGTAATAAAAGTACTCATGCCTACAAATATTTATAAGGTAACATTATGACAAGCACAATAAAATATAACCAGATAAATACAGGAGGGGAAGATGTTGGAACAGCATAATGATCCTAAAAATAAATAATCTTAGTTAATGACTCTCTGAGAAAGACTATTTTTTTTTTTTTTTTTTTTTTAAAAAAAAGGAATAAACAGTGTTAAATAAGACAGAAGATGGTCATTTATTTTTTCTGAGTAGGACTTTCTTATCAGTGTGCAGACACTGGAAGCTCCCTTCTCTTCTTGATGGGTATCAGAGTGCAAAAGGTCTAGCTCTAGCTGATAAAATTCTTTAATGATCTAAAGGTAACTTTGGGAAGTAAAGGATATCAGATATTGGAGGCTAAATAAACCATAGCTCTCTGTATAGTAGCAGTGGCTTATCTTTCATACAGTTAAAAAAGTCAGCAAAGTTTGAGGCAGAATGTTTATTTCTCTTTGTAAATGTGGATTTAAACAGCATGTGGGATGGGGAGAACAGAGTAATGGGAACCTCTATACTTTTCAGATTTCATCAAAGAATTTGTTTCTGTTAGTGTTCTTGGATCATAAAGTAAATATATAATTAAAATACAAAAGTCCTGACATTGTAATTAATCATGTTTTTTTTTTTTATATATTTTTTTTTTATTTATTTTTTTATTTTTTTATTATTGCCATGGTTAAGGGTCAGCCAAGTATTGATCCTCATTTTGCTAGGCCCTGCACAAACAGAGTTGACAATCTAACTAGACATGAGGAAGACAATGTGGGACATAGCTACAGTGAGCTGGTCATAGGAAGACCCATCTTATCAGGTCCACAATGAATTTTAGAAAGATATGAATCATTCAAAAAGAGAAGTGAAAGGAAGTTGGTTATGGAGTGAAGGAAGAGCAGAAAAAGGAAGAACATGGAAAAAGCTAAGCAGGCATCAGTGTCATAGTGTTGCTTACAACATAAGAACTGCTTTATTATTAAAAGACAATCAACTACTATCAGCTACTATCATCGCTGTCCTCCAAAACAGAAAATCAGAGCCTGATAATTGACATTAAACCTGTGTTCAGAACTGTATTCAAACATACTCTTACTGAGAGCAACATACTGTCTTATGTTGCTGGCAAGCAACATATATCAATAAATCAATAACTTTCACCAATTTTTCCACCACTGTGTGGTGTTACTCAGAACAGTCAAAGCAAACCTAGGGGTGACCACAGCTTTCATCTCTCCTCCACCCTGTTCTTGTTTTCCACAGTTTTAACGTAAGCCAGTTTCTAATTTACTAGGTTGGTCCCTTGATATTGCTAACACTTCTCTGGTGCTTCAGACTAGGGTATGGTAGGCCACATCTACAGCGTTCTCTTAGGTTCTGGTGTGAGTAGGAGCTGTTTGTGGTTGCAGGGCCCTGTACTCTTCAGTCCTCATGCTCTTGTATGTCCCTCACTTCCTGGGAGCCCACTGTCTAAGCCAGCCTGTGTGACATGGGGCTCTACATAGCTTACTGCTGAATGGAGAGGAAATACTCAAGGTCCCAGTAGCTGTCAGACACCTCCCTTTGCTTGTATTATTTTTCTACTATTGTTACTGCATTAATATACTAGAACAGTTTCCTGGACAGGTGGTGAAATACCAGTCCTTGGAGAACTTCAAAATGTGATTGCACAAGGCCCTAAGCAAACTAATTTAGCTTTGATGTTAAGTATGCCTTGAGCCATATGTTTGACTGGACAGCCTCCCATGGAGATTTCATACCTAAATTACTCTGTGATGACCCATATTACTCTGTCATTGGGTCAGTAAAATCTCTCTGGGCAATAATTTAAATTTGATTATCTTGTAAGTATTTAAGGAGGCATGGAAAAGATGAGACATGAGCTGTCTCCAAGTGATAGCACAAATCTTCCAAAGTTGCTTTTTAAGCAAGTGTGAATGCTCCATTCAAGCAAAAGGGAATGAATCATTGATCAGGTAAATACATTGATGTATATACATATATATATTTGGATATATAATACATATTACATATGCATCCACGTGTGCATCCCATCTTTTTCTTAATGTGCTGTGTTCAGTCTGATTGAAACAGTAATTTCCTTGAGAATAATACTTGTTATTCTCCTTGTATTTGCAATATTTAAACAGTATGATCGGATCCAAATTCCACTGAAGTCAATGCAACAATTTGGCCAATAGCATTTTTCTTTCATTATAGGTTCTGGTGTAACATTGACAGTAACATTTTTAATGCCTGCTTCCTATTCAGTGATGCTAATTGTTTATAGAATAGGTGCACAATAAGACCTCTTATTGAGTGGCTGCTCCTGGATGGTGCTGTGTGAAATATGAGTGACAGTGGAGTTTGGTACATGCTTGATCACTTCAGGGTAACACTGCTGTACTTCCTTATCATTTATACTGTCAGATAAATTGCTTCTGGCTCTGACATGTTTAAATGCAGCAGCAACCATGTGTTCTAGTTCCAAATCATTATGCTGTGCCACTACTGCTCTCCGTCCTCTGGATTGGTTTCCTGTTAGGTTGCATTTTAATTAAAAAAATTAGCATTGACTTTCAAAGGTTGTGAGGGTGAAACCTTTCTGTAACCATTGATCTACACAGTTTTTAAAAGCCTTTACAGGTGTGGATGGGTTTGCAAAGATTTTACTGTGGAAGTGACTGAGCACTGGCACAGACTGCCCAGAGAGGTTGTGGAGTCTCCTCCTTGGTGAAGCCACCTGGACGTGGCCCTGGATAGCCTGCTGTAGGTACCTTACTTAAATAGGGGGTTGAACCAGATGGCCTCCAGAGGCCCCTGCCAACCTCAACCATTCTGTGATTCTTTGACTTCTTTGAAACTATATGGAGGTCAGGGATGATGAGGCTCAGAGAACAGTAGTTAGTTGACCACAGGTGTCCTTTTTAACATGCTTATCAGTGACTTGAATAAGACAATGGAATGCTTTCTTCAGTTTGCAGTTGGCACCAAACTGGGTGATGGTGACCAATTGTGCTGGAGGACAGGACTGCCATTCAGAAACACATGGACAGGCTGAAGGAGTGGGTCAACAGGAACAGAATCACAGAATGGTTTGGGTTGGAAGGGACTTTAAACATCATCTAGTTCCAACTCCTTGCCATAGGCAGGGATGCCACCCACCAGATCAAGTTGGCCAATGTCCCATCCAGCCTGGCCTTGAACACCTCCGGGGATGAGGTGGAATCTCGTGGAATTCAGCAGTCTTGCACCTGGGAAGTGAGAACCCTGTGCAACTACACAGGCTTGGGACAGAGTGGCAGGGGAGCAGCTCTGTGAAAGGCTTGGACATCCCAGTGGATGCTCTGGCATCCACCCAACAAGCTAGGCATAAACCAGCAGTGTGCCTTGGCAGCAAAGAAGGTCCTGGGTTATTTTAACAGGAACATAGCCAGTAGGTAGAGGAAAATGATTATTCCCATCTATGAGTTCAGCACTTATAGACTCCATCTAGAGTAATATATCTAACTTTGGGTCCCCAGAACAAGAAAGACATTGATAAACTGGAGCAAGTTCAGAAGGGCACTACCAAGATGACTGAGGGCAGGAACACTTGCCATATGAAAAGATGCTTCGGCGATGGGGCTTTTTCTGTCTGGAGAAGAGAAGGTTTCAGGAGCTTCTTACAGCAGCCTTACAGTATCTCTGTGGAGGCCATCATGAAAATGGCGGTGCATGGTGGCAGGACAAGTGGCAGTGAGCATAAGCTGAAAGAAGAGAATGTCTGTCTGGGTGAAAGAAGAAATTTTTCAGCATGAGCACAGTTAGGCAGCAGAGCAGGTTTCCCAGACAGGTTGTGCAGTCTCTGTTTTTGGACATTTTCAAGACAAGATAGGATAAAACCTCTGAGCAACCTGGTCTGATTTTATAGATAACCCTGCTATAAGGGGTCTAGAGAACTAGAGACCTCTTGAGGTCCCTTCTAACCTGATTTATCCAATGAACCTATAGAATACCTTATCTCAAATATGACAACCCCAAATATGCAAAGTCTATGTGAATAAGGGTGTATGTGATACTTTCACCTAAAGTTTCATCAGGAATAGTAATGGCGATCTGAGCTTATTTGTAGGCTGGTATCTTCAGTAGAGACTTAGCTAATTTTTTGCATTTTTTTTTTTTTTTCTATGTGTGCTCTATCTGAATGTTCTTGCTATGTGTGTCTTTTCTTCTGAGGAGAAGGGAGATTTTTTTTAATGCCTTGACAAAGTTAAATTTACTTTTCTTCCTCTTCCTGCTCGACTCAATAATCTTTCACAGTTACTGAAAGGGGCCTGTGATTCATCTGCAGGTTCTGTGGTCCAGGTGAGCTTTTTCCAGTTTGCCCCTCAGCAATGAGTCAGGCTATACATTTCTATCTCTACAGTTTCGATAAGCAAAGATTCTGAAGTGCAAACAGATGCCACTTTTGAATATTTTTTGTCGAGCCTGTCTGAAGATTCTCTAATTTTTTGGTACTTATTTGCACCAAGAGAGCTCACAAAAGTAGTTAAAATTTTACTTTTCTTTAAAAATCATATTACATACAAGTATTATGTATTTGACAGTCCTCCATAAATAATTTTGTGTATTTTGAATTTCAAAAAATATCTTGTTTGGGTACGGTCAAATTATTTTTTTGAATAACAGGCTGAATGATAAAACAGATGTGAAAGTATCTACAAAAGTGAGAGAATGACAACCACAACAAATGCTGTCTCTTGCTTCTTCTCACGATGTACATTATTTGGTCTCAGCACTGACTGGGCTGAGAGCTGAAACTTTGTCTAAGCAGGGATCTTTTGGATTGTCAGAAGGGGAAGCAAGTGATACAGGAGAGATGTAATACCTTTCTTTGGAATCTTTCCATTTTAGCTTTTTACACAAAATCAGGCAGTAGATATAGCAAAATAAGTGGCAAAATAATTCTCTGGGCTAAGCCTCAATGAACAAGGATGCTATGTGAGATACTATTTCCTATAGAAAATTAGGAATAGAAGGGAATGGCATGCTGGATTTCTTTGAAGATCTACAGAGATCCCAGGCTTCTCTTTTCTGAAAAGATCCTGGGATGTGCCAGGGTTTTATTTAAAAGCACTGGTAAGTACCATGTGTCTCTATGAAAAAAAAATTAATGATGGTAAAACAGGATGTTTCAAAGTTAGTCTAACTCTTTATTAACCAACTGGGTGACATTGTTTTCCCTTATGACAAACCAATAGAATCTTTGTGCATAATCAGGCTACAAATACACTTCTTAAAACTGGTAATTTTATTTCATGTAAGGATACAAGGCCTTAAGTTATTACACAGTATTCATTTCCGTGGCCGGTCTTCAAAACTGCTGTTTATAAAGAAAAGTCTCTGTTTGAAAGCATATTTTGAAGAGAGCACCATTTTATTCTTTCTAGTCAACTAAAAGTAAACTGTGAATTTGCTTTCTTACCATGTCCATGCTTTGGCTCTGTAATAGATTATTATATGTTTCAAGTTCTCAAGGTTTTGGATATGGGTAAGAAAATATATGTGTCACTTGTGGAGTATACAGTAGGTAGTTTACTTTGTAAAAAGCCAATAACTCAGCTTTTTTTTTTTTTTTTGTTCTCCCTCCAAAATATAGGTGACAGGTTATTTATGAAAACACATCTTAGGCAAGTAATTCAAACCTCAAATCTTTATATTCCTTTAAGTGTCATTTTTTCCCTAAAGGCTGTTATCAAAATAATCTAAATCACTTTCTTTATATTAATCAAAGAATTACAGCACTTAAATTTGTAGTTGTCACTCACGTAGTTTGTGCCTAAAGCATTTTGAAATTGTTTTGTGTGGTCTTTTCAATCACTGTGTTTTTTTTTCTCAAGACATTGTCAACATGCACAAAGAATGGGATCACAATCGTAATGAATTTCATTCCTTTGGGACTTTGAATGTAAGGTGTAATCTGATCTCCAAGGGTTTTAACAAAACTAGTCATTGTTTCAGGAATTCTAGCATTCAGCCCAGTCAACAACTGCTCAGTCATGGAACATCTTTTTCCAGCAAATTGAAAAATAGCAAAAACAAGAGTTTCCTACTCAGTTCAGCCAAACCAAATGAAATCTATAAATCTAAAAACTCTTCACAAAGGAGTTTCTAATATTCATATTGAAAGTTCAAATAAAGTTATTTGTTACTTTGGGCACTTTATGTTGTAGCAAAATTCCTAAGCCAGCGTCTCAATCTTTTTTAGATTAGATTATTCATCTTATTATCACTAGGAATTATTTGTTCATGTTGTAAAAAACCTGGAAAAGCAGAGTATTGCTGTGTTTGAGAACAGATGAACTTTTTGAAGTAAGTATTTTTGTCAAAAATAACGGAGACCGAGGAAAAAGATGAATAATGCAATAGCTGTATTTGTTATCAGAGAGTAGTGTGTAAAATAACTGTGAAAATAATATCTCCAATACAGTGAATATGAACAGCTTAGTAATTTTAAGCAGACTCATCAATTAACTGTGTATAGTTGAGGTCTAACATACTTATCGTTGACTGCGTACCTTCTTAATCAGCTCAAATTCAACAAACAGGATTAATCTAAAGACTTAGGGGATAAATAAGCACAAAATTTAGCACAACTTCTTGGATATATACTTTCTGGGGTGATACAGAGCTTTTTAACTCCGAGTAAATTTGTGAATTAAACTGTAAAGCACAAAAGAATGGCATATTAATTATTAACTAATAAGAGAATATTATTTCACGTCTTTTGTAAAAGGTCTGCTATACAGTCTCACACTTTGCTTAGTTACTACATGTAGTTATAACAGTTAACAGAGACATAATTCACAATAGAAATACTAATTAGTAATATTTAACATAATGTAGTATGTTTTGGAAGAGCAAAGTAAATATTTATAAATTATTCATTGAAGTGAGCCACCACTTGTGTAGGCACTCACATCCAGGATATTTATCTGTGATATGTAATATACTTAAGTTGCAATGAATTCATTTCAAAACTAGGCAATATAATCAGCAGTGGTAGAAGAAGCCTAGGAAGGAATTATATTTGGACAAATACAGTGAAGGGAAAAAAAAAAAAAAAAAAAAAAAAAAGGAAATAAACGTGTTTTATTGTTTGTTTTGTTTTGTTTTGTTTTGTTTTCCCATTTTATTCGAAGAATGACCAGAACTCTTGGATAATTTTCTCCACCTTTGATGTTGTTTGTTTTAATCAGTAGGAGAGAAACAAAGAATTTCATCTAGGACAGCAAAAGAATCAGAACAAATCAAGAAAGATGAATTTTCTTGAACACACTTTATAAACAGTTACAGGCAACTCTCAATACCTTGAAATCTTTATTCAGTCTAAGATTTTCCAGCTGTTTTGTTGATAAAGGAATAAAATAATAGATTAGAGCAATGAAAAATAAATAAATTTCCTAGATAATTTGAGGATCTGTTTTAATTCTGAGGATAACAAGATGTTAAAGCTTTTATATTACCCTGTTTCAGCTACTAAGTTTTGAAGCATTTGGTATATTACTGAAGAGGTGGGACAGTTATATTTCCAGACACTAAACATCACAGTTTCATAGATATAATCCAAATAATACAGTATCTTTTATTTATTTATTTTTATTATTAGCTATTTTGATTTTTATTTTATTGTATATATATTTTAAGGAGCTCATTTCAATTTCTTCGAGGTGATTTTTTCCTTATCATTATTTTAGTGATATCTCTGGCTGGTATAGCACAGAGAGGGAAAATGAGAAAGAAAGAAAATGTTCAAGTGGATGTATTCAGTGGGGAAGAGAACAGAATTTGGCAGTGTTGAATTAGCCATGTTTAGTAGGGGGTTTTCATTGTTATCCTCTTCCTACACACAACCCCCTAGTGTTCTAGTGTATTTTAAGGGAGATATCTGAAATCACACAGCGAATTGAAAGATCAATAAACTAGCTTAGTTCCTCAAGCAGTAAAAAACAATTTTGTGGTGTCTTGTTCTCTAAGCAAAATTTGTGGAATTACCCTGTAATTATGGACAAAGTATGCAGAAAACCAACTTCCATGAAGGACCAAAAATATGCAATTGTATACTTTTTTCCTCAACAATCAGTTCTGAATTCAATTTTTTAATGACATTTTCAACAAAAAATGATATCACTTAGTAGTTACCTATTCATTAAATAAAATATTTTTTCTAACATATATTTTGGTTATATTTTTATATAATATTTATGTAATATTTCGTCTCTAAGCTTTGCATGTGCAATGGCAAAGAAGAGGTTTTTGTGTCTGTGATTACAGTTATGAAAGACAGACCTTTCCTGTCACATGAGTAAAGCAAATTTGCTAGGAGGGGCAATTGCCTGTTTGTTTTATATTTTTTTCAGTAACTTGAATAAGCATCCATAACAGCAGCAATGAAAAAGAAGGCACAATCACATGAAAGCTCTGAATCTCAGATTTGAGATTCACTGAGAGAACAGTGATTAGGATTCAGTGAAAAACTGACTGCAGTGGGATTTGCATTGAGCTTTACTTTTTTCTTTCAAATCCATCCCCTCTAGAAGCAACATACAGAAAGGTTAAATGTGCCTCATTCAATATGGGCCTGCATCTTGCCTATTTGTAAATGTGAGATCATTGCTGCTAAGTGACCAGGGTGGGTTTCAAGGATTGTGGACATATTCATGACAGACATATTAAAACTCACATCACTTGTAGGATCATCTTACAGTACTCTACCTAGGAGAAACAGGTTCTAGTCCCTAGGCTACGTACATAAAAGTTTTACTCAGCAGCTTTATGAAGGAGATGCAATACCTCCTCCTAGGATTATCTTGCAGAATAGTCCCATGAGAGGTGGGGTCAGACACCTGGCCTTCCCAGGAAGAAGAAAGACTGACTTCTCACCTCTATGCCACAGAAATGCTGTTTCTACTGGGTGGAAGTTAGATATTGTGTTTACAGCATTATCATGCTCTAACTGTTACATTTTGCATGGATTCTGGGAATAAGATAATAACCAAAGTGAACCCTAGGTGTGAGACAGGCAGAGATGCACCTAGATTGAAATTTTAGCTGAAGTGTGCAGAATGTCTGCAGAGTGCTGTGTGCCATCAGGAGGTGGGTAGCTCTGCTCATGGCTGGCAGCAGAAACTTAGAGAATAGGGTTGGCATCACTGAAACCCTGAGGGACTTCTGTGTCTTCAGATTTGGCAGCAGAAAGGGAAGAGGACATGTGAATTTAATATTTAAAATTTAAAGGGTAGCATGGCACTGAGAGTATTGAAAACTAACACAAAGCTGATGTAGACAGGGAAGTTCCCCACTCCTATAGAGACTGTACTGTGTGGACTGGGTACTGTATCCTGCAGCTGCAGGGTAAGAAACCCTAATCTTATGAAGCTCAGTTTGTCTGCCCATCACACCTGCACTGCTGGTGCAAGATCTGTGAAAAAGCTGTGGTCCTGTTTGTGGAATGCAGCTGGGGACTGGAGGTTATTGAAGGGCAGCTCTGTTCCTCCTGTCTAGTAAACCTAGTGCTGTTTTTTCTCCTAAAAACCTTCTATCCATATGATTTGGTGGAAGAAAAAGTGCAATACTGGACAAGGTTCATAATTTTAGGTAAACATTTGACATATCTAAAGAAGTGGACAAGTCATAATGATCATAAAGTTTTAAGAAATCTTTGTTGCTTTTAGAACTCTACCTAAGCTCCAAAAAAGATTTTAACAGAAAGAAAGGTTCACACATAGCATTTCTTAGCATTTAGAAATAAAGTGGCCTGCTCAGATCAGTGCAGCAATGAAAAAAGAAGAAAAAAAAAGAAAAAAAAAAAAAAAAAAGAAAAGGAAGCAAGCTGAGTTTGCCTTTTTAGGGTTCTTTAAACAGAAAGACTTATTTTGATTGTAACAAAAACACCCATAAATCTATGCACATATATATTGATCTTTCTTTCCTCTTAAAAATGACTCTGTCCCAGTAAGTTGGCATATTTCATAAACAAACCAACAAATTATTGATCCATCATATACTCTAAATGTCCTGTGAAGAATATAGGTTGGTTTTAAGTTCATGTTGTACCTAAGGGAATGAGAAACTCCAAAATGAAAAATAGGTATTTAAAAAGAAGCACAAATAATAGAAGATGTATAGCTACTTTTTACTTCAGCTTAACCTTTCATTGTAATTCATTCTCTGTTCATCAAAAACATACTGTATGAGCTAATAAGTTACGTTATGTGGTAATATGGTTCTTTGTGATGGCTATTAAGTATTAAGTTAATTATATATCCCTGTAAATTATTATTATTATTATTATTATTATTATTATTATTTTCAAGTCCTGTGATGGTACAGATTTCCTTAAGCAGAATCTGCAAAAATTAAGACAGCCTAGCATCTTGCTGTTGAAAGTAACATATTCTGTTTGGACTTGAGATGGATTCCAGTCATGTCAATTTGAAAAGGAAATAATGAAGCAGATTGCAGATATGTACTCAGATGTGTACTAAGATATGTACTGCAGATATGTGCAATGCTAAGTTAATGAACAGGGCTATGAAATTTTACAGCCAGGCAGCTTTCCGGTTATTCAGCCTGCCTTCCTTACACTGTTTTGAGGAGCTGATCTGACATACAGAATCACCAGAAGCTTAGCCAGGAATGACTTCTCAGTGAGGGACAGCAGTAGGTTAAGATTGCCTTTTAGAAAGGAGAGAACATTAATGATACTAGTTAGTGGTAAATAAGCCACTGTTAGCAACTATTTATTCAGTCATTGATCCATTAACCAAAAGATATAATGCACCTCTTTTAAAGACAAAGTGTAATAGTAGGGCTGTTCTGAAGTGAGATGCGGATTCTATGGCTAGTTTTGCAAAACACCTGCCCTGAATTAGTTGAAATTCCTGTACTTAAGCAAATATCAGAGGGGAAAAAAAAGAAAAGAAAAAATAATTAAAAAAAAATGCTTGGACACCTTGGTACAAAGCTGTGGTCTGAAAAAACCTTATTCAGCAGCTGTCTAATAGTGGAGACACTTTCCAGTTTGACCAGAAAATTAGTGATGTTCCTGCTGTTCTTGTTTCATTCTTGCCCTTTTGTACTTGTTCTCACATGTGCATATAGACATGTATTCTGATGGGTCAGGAAGCAGTAACTCTGTGAGCAGGGCTTAAATTCCATATTCAATCTTTACCAGTAGGCATGTTATAAACTTACCTATACATGCTTGCAGAGTTGAGCGTGAACTAGGGCATGTTACTTGTCCCTATCTGCACAATGGCACAGCCTCTATAAGAAGGAGAGAAAGAGCATACAGTTACTCTATGTCCCCTACTCCTTTAATTTCTCATCTCTGTAAAGCAAGCAGTGCATTATTTTTAAGGCTTTTCTTCTATTTCTTCTATTCTGTGAATAAGAGGAAGGCTGAATTGATCAATCAAACCTTTGGAGAACAGTGTCGGAGTTGACTAAAGATGTTTTCAGCACTGAACTTAAAGAATCCTTAAGCAGCATAAAGGAACCTTAAGTTAACCCCAAACATCATATATAGCCAAAAAAAAAAAAAAAAGTACTGATCTATAAGCATAGTGAACTAGATGCATGAAATACAAATCACAGAGTTGATTCATGAGATTTTACCCATTAAATCATTTTCTCCCTCCACTGCAACACAGCAGTAATTCTAGTAATTCTAGCTAATTACTAAGATCATATTCTGCATAATGCACCAAAGTGTACTATAGATTAGTTATCATTTGATCACATAGAAAACAACAGAAGTTCTCAATTAGGTTTTATAGCAGTTTTCTAGTTACTGTAAATATTTAATTTTCCCAACACTAAAGAAAGTACAGTATTCAGGTATATAACCCTAAGATTATCTTTGTGGATGAATAATTCTTGATTTTTTCCGAGCTATTAAAATTTAAATATTGAATGTCAGATGAGACTGAAGTTCTTAAGTTCTCTGAAGACAGAGAAATGGGGATGATGGATTCACATCCAGTGCCTGAATACTAATTATATATTTTTCAGAGCGTGTTAAAAGGTAAGTCAGGAAGAATGTAAATTGTCTCCCTCTAATGATATACAATTGTTCTCAAATATCTGACTTCACTTTTTGATTTGGCAAACAAAACTACCGTTACCTGATCCAGTCACTTTTTGAACAAAAATGTCAAGCGCTCTTGAAGGCTCAGTAATGAAAGAGACTGGGTGTAGAGTGTTTGTGAGGAATTCTGTTGTGAGATGCTTAGTAGAGCATGCATACGGCTTCAGAAGTGTTGTATGAGGAAACAACATTTCAATCTTCAAATCCTGAGTATCTTAATTACTTAAAACCTGTGGAATTTGTGTTCACTCTAATACAACTGTAGGAATAATATTTCCTTGAGTAAACAGTCTTGCCAAGAATACAGAAGCATGATAAACATGGATTCTGTAGACTGTTCCAATTTAAAATTTCTTTTACTTGTACATTACAAAAAAAAAATATGAATTGATTTACAGAGCCTGTTTGCATGGAACTGCATTAAGTAGGTATCATTTAAAATTTAAACCTACAATACTGAATTGTATGTCTGACGTGAAAGAAAATAAATGTGTGCATACAACACGCACACATATAGACAGGGATTTATCAAAATCATGTTAAACTAAATGGTATTCCCCTAAAATATTCCTTGAGACAAACTTTTATAGGAAAAATCGTTACCTTCCTGTTTGGAGTCTCTTATCAGACACTTCTGTGTGTGTGTGTGTGTGTGTGTGTGTGTGTGGTATGTTTTTTTAATCCCTTTAAGTTACATACAGTTTAGAGTTCATTCTAGCGCTTCTCATGTGTGTGCTGCAATTGCCAGGTGAGGAGTCTTTGGCAAGAAATTTTTTGTCAAGAACAGAAAAATATATGCACAATGCCTAGGATATGAGTGCCAAAGCCACAGTTGCATTTCTGGGCAGAGATACAATGTCTACCTCTTCTCTAGGCTATACCTCGAAAATTTAACCTTGGACTGAAACTTCTGGAAAATTTAGATCTTCGTATTGACCTTAGTTTAGATTTAGATGATTCATTTCCATATGTTTTTATGACATGTCGATAACTCCCTCCCCCAAAATCACTTGTTTTATCTAAATATTGCACCACTGAAATGAAGCTCAGAAATTTGTTTACTGACTAGTTACTAGAACCATTAACGCTTTGCCAAATGTACCTCTTTACAAACTTTCTGACTGGTTTTAAGAATGACCATTACCATTCTTTGTACAATGTCTCATAGTTTTTAATGCATGGGCTATTCTAGGCCTGTAATTAAAATCCTGTCAGAGCTGATTCTCCATAATGGTACACAAAATGCAATGCACATTGTGATTGTTTGCAGCATCATTTTTTTCTGTTTGCATAGGAATCCTCAGAAGCTCACTGATGAGGAAGAACTGGTGGCCTCCTCCTTCTACCACATTTCCACATTGTTCCAGCCTCTAGAAACCCTTTTCCTCACACTGTCTTTAGACCCTTACTGATATGTCTCTTCTGTCTCTCTCCAGTTGTCTTGGCTGGTTAGCCAACCAGTCTTCCTCCTGTTATTGCTGCCCAACCAACAGGACTTTTAGGATCAGACTTTATCTTAAATCCTGTACCTCTTACCTCCCACTTCTCTTTTGTTTTAGTGGGCATTTTGTCTCCCTGAAGCATCCATTCAGAATTTGATCTCCCGGTGGTTAATCTCATTACAGATAATCCCATGTACTGAAAATCCTTCCAACAGGCTAATCTTGTGAACAGCTTCCCTCTGCTGCCTTCTCACCATTCTTTAAGGGGTGAATCATTTTTATCTGTTAAATTAATGGATCTCACCTGTGTGTATCTAGTTTTCCCCTAAGACTAACCAGATTTTAATGACATACTAGCCACGTGCTTTGCATAAATTCTTTGTTAGGCAATAGAGAACCAGGCTGATGTTTTGATCACTGCTGACATAGATGAAAGAACTGCAAGATTAAAAACTGGTTTCAAATACTGGTGACAAAAAGAGGGAAAAGCTTCTAAATAGTATTAATATATCACTACTCAATTTATTAATACCTATCTACTGGCTGTAGAATATGGAGTTTGCAATTATCATAATAATTTCAATGGAAATTAACTACATAGAAATCTAAATGTCATCTTTCAGTGAGTATGTACAAGAGTACGCATCTATACTTGCACATGTATATGTACATACAGTACAAAACATATTTATAACATAAGATTTAATGTAATGTTAAAAGTTTCCATAGAAAAATTCATAAAAGGACAATTACAATAAAACAAACAAACAAAAAAACTGTTATGTAAAAATGTGTTTACTCCTAATAATCCATTAAAAATAATTTGCTTAATATTTTCTGTATTATGTCAATGACCTGAAATGTAAGTCACACAGAATCTCAGAATCACAGAATCATCTCGGTTGGAAGATCATCTAGTCCAACCTTTAGACCTCTCCAATATCACCAAGTCCAACCTCTGACCTAACACTAACAAGTCCTCCACTAAACCATATCCCTAAGCTCTACATCTAAACATCTTTAAAGACCTCCAGGGATGGTGACTCAACCACTTCCCTGGGCAGCCTATTCCAGTGACTAACAACCCTTTCAGTAAAGAAGTTCTTCCTAGTATCCAACTTAAACACCCCTGGCGCAACTTCAGCCCAGCCACAGCCCACCCATATCCACAGCCTTTCCCTCATCCACCAAGTGCATCACTTTGTCATAGAAGGAGATCAGGTTCATCAAGCAGAACCTGCCTTTCATAAACGCATGCTGACTGGGCCTGATCGCCTGGTTGCACTGCAAGTGCCACGTGATGACACTCAAGATAATCTGCTCCATGAGCTTCCCTGGCTTCCCCCAAACTAAAAGGCCTATAGTTTCCCGGGTCAATCTTCCAGCCCTTCTTGTAGATGGGCGTCACGTTTGCTAGCTGCCAGTCAAGTGGAACCTCTCCTGATAGCCAGGACTGCTGATCAATGACGGAGAGTGGCTTGGCCAGCTCTTCCGCCAGTTCTCTCAGTACCCTGGGGTGTATCCTATCTGGCCCCATCGACTTGTGTACATCTAAGTGCTGTAGCAGGTCGCCAAACATGGATTGTGAGGGCCACAACCTGCTCCTCATCCCCTTCCACCAGCTCAGGGTACTGGGTATCTAGAGAACAACTGGTCTTGCCGCTAAAGACTGAGGCAAAGAAGGCATTAAGCACCTCAGCCTTTTCCTCATCTCTTGTCACTAAGTTTCCCCCTGCATCCAGTAAAGGATGGAAATTCTCCTTAGGCCTTCTTTTCATGTTAATGTATTTATAAAAACATTTTCTGTTGTCTTTAACAGCAGTAGCCAGATTGAGCTCCAGATGAGCTTTGGCCTTTCTAATGTTGTCCCTACACATCCTTACAATATCCTTATAATCCACCTGAGTGGCCTGCCCTCTTTTCCAAAGATCATAAGCCCTCTTGTTTTTCCTAAGCTCTAGCCACAACTCTCTGTTCAGCCAGGCTGGTCTTCTTCCCCGCCAGCTCGTCTTTGGGCACATGGGGACAGAGTGCTCCTGAGCCATCAAGATTTCCTTCTTGAGGAGTGCCCAGCCTTCGTGGACTCCCCTTCAGAACTGCCTCCCAAGGAACTCCGCCAGTTTGAAAGAAATCTTACACAGATACATACACAGCATTTTTCAATGTATACTCTGCATGTCTTGGCTTGTGTAAATAGTGAAAATATGAGATGAAAGCTCTCGGAACTGCCTGAGTCTTCTTTCCTGTCTGGGTTATCTAAACTTTATTTGGGAACGGAGAGATAGTAAAATGTCATAAAGCACGTACAATTTACCAATAAATAAGGCCAATTTTTGTAAACAGACTTTTAATTATTTTTAATTAGGTGATGTCTTAGATTCTATTGGTATATAATGGAGCTTGCCAAATTCTTAAAAAAAAAATCCTCAAAAAAATTATTCAACAAATATTGACATTATACATGAATTTACTTATTCAGTGAATAACATTCACCCAGCTATGGAATTGTTCAAATGCTGCTAAAAGCTATTTGTTGAATAATGGTACTGATGAACAACAGCATTGCTCTTTGAATAACGTATTTGGCAAAGACTAACTGACCAATTCTATTTTTATCAGGTTAATGATTTTGAAGTCTTCCAGTTGAGCAGCCACAGAAACTCTGGGTACGCAAGACCCATGCAAAACCCAGCTATTTGAGTAGTTTTTGCTAATACACTAAACCAGGGAATGGTGCATATTTTGCAGTAGTTCACATACCACAAATATCTTCTGAAAATTAAGTTGTCAGGACTGCTCACTCCACAGGAAAAAAAAAAAAAAAAAAAAAAAAAAAGATTTGATTCTTCTGCCTATTTAGTGTAATACTTGGTAGACTTTTCTTCTCTGATGTTTTTCTTGGCAACGTGGCTACATCCTTCAGGAGGTTCAGGATTTTTTCTCTGTCATTTAAGGGGTAACATGCTCCATACTTTTGCCATCAACAGCTCCAAAAAAAACAGTGGAAGCTATTAAGCAGGGGCATCTCTGGTTGTTTAGATCCATACTGACTTTACTGTCTTAAAAGAAAAAAAAAATCTTGGCTAAAGGTATTTGAAAAGAGGTGTAATGAATGTGGAAGAGTTAGGAGATGCTGCATTCACCTGATAAATTTGGAAACAATGAAAAACAGGCATCAAAGAGAGACACAATTCCTCTAGTCCACCATCCACTAGATTTAGAGGAATGGAAACTGAACTAGCAGGTTTAGTACTGGCCTTGTGGACAGGGAAGTGTGTATGGTCTGAGAAAGCTTTTCAAATGAAATGGGTGTGTTTATGTTTGTATGTATTTCTGTGTGTGTGTGAAAAATAGGATTTACATGATTTATCCCTGGAGCTCAAAGCTTTGAGCTTTATTCACTACAATACAAAATGCACGTTAGGTAAACAGCTGCATTCAGAGCAGCAGCAGGGTTAATTAATCCAAGCCAGTCCTGACTGTGATTGGCTTGTGATCAGCTATTCAGCATTGTGCTTTTTTCTGATGTGGGAAACCAGGACTCTTCACGTTCCCCTCCTTACTCAGTGAAGATGATTTGTCTTGCCCAGTCTTTACAGAGGGACAGACTACATCCTTGCATCTGAGTGACAGAGCACATTCTGTTTGAACAACAGTCAGCTTGTGGACATAGCTTCAGAAACTGGACTTAAAGTATAATATAAAATAAAAAATAAAACATCTGGGAAGTATAGTACTTAAGTACAGATCTATGCCTTACTGGGCTCTAGCTGCCTGGATTGTCTTGTTGTTGTACTCTATAATCTACTACTGTAGCCTTAAAAATTGATGCAGTTTAAAGCATAGGCATGCCAATATGAACTGTCATCAGAATCTGGGGCTATAGGCACACCTTCACAGGCTGTGTCTACATTGGCCATTAAAATTGTCCAGCCTAATAGGATAAGTCTGGTAGGGCTAAATGATCCAATATCCATACTACATATATTTTGAGAGGTTTAATTTTGACTAGTTCTAGTGTAGTCCTGTAGGCTGAATGCCTGATTTCACCTGATGGGCATTTAGGTGTGCTCTTGGGGGGCATTCTTCAGTTTAATTTAATCCAAGTAGACTTTCCAAGATACTACACAGTATATAAAAAAAACACCACCAACAACAAAAATAATCACACAGTAACTCACAGTAACTTAGGTGGATTGAGACATTTGCTTCAGAGGTGTATTCCTCAGTTGAACAAAACATTAATACAGACATACTCATTGTTCATGGAAGTAGGCTGGCTGTGTGTTAGATTTTAGATAGTCATGGAATGCAATTAAAGTCTTATTATACTTTCTCATTAAAAAGGCAGACAGAACAGCAGCTGCAGTTTACTGAATTCTACTTGTTAGATTTCTTTGAATGAGCTTGCATTGGTGAGTGGATTGAGCAGAAGGGTGAAGCGAGGTGTTTAGGATTTGATAAATATATTTATTCCACAAGTTAATTAAATATGGAATTACAAATGCGTTAGCGTTTGTCAAAGTTCCAAAGCATTGCATATACTGTTACGATTAATACATTAAAATGTATTAATATTAGCATCTCTTCTGAGCTGTGAAACAATGTTATTAGGATCAGTTGCAATGCTGATATATAAAATTTAACTCCTCAGTCCTACAAATTTTGGTTTGTCTTGTTTGTTATCTGAGAGAAAATCCCAAGCGGTATGATGAGCAAAGACCTTTAAATCTACAGATCCTCTGGAGTATAACAGTTTGACTGTAACTGCATCCATGAGTTAAAAATATTAAGGGTCAAAAGCAGGTTTAGGAACCCCTCAAGTCTGACCTAATTATCTACAGTACAATTCCACTTTTCTCCAGATACAATTCTATATCTGGAGGCCAATTAATTTTTATGCTATGGACAGTGGAACATTTTTTTGTATCTCTTCTAGTCACTTGGGACTAAAGAATACTATAATATTTCAGTATAATAACAGAACATAATTGAGATACTGTGATTTAGTAATATAATAAAGTTCTCAGCATCATAGCTAACTACTATATGAACTACACCAGAAATATACAGCCATATGCCTAACATTTTAGATAGAATTTGGGGTCTAAGTTCCTAACAACCAGGAATCTTCATCTCTAATCTGCACAAATCTATGTAACACAATGGCTGTACAGTAATGTATGAACCTGCTAGCCAGGTTCTGACCTAAATGCACTAGAAAACCATTCCTTCATAATTATTCTGCTGTGTAAGTTGATGTGAGTCACTTAAGCCTTCTGTGCCTCAGTTTCTCAGCAATGACATTCACTTCTGATTTTAGAGTACTTTGATGTACCACTATGGACTAGCAATGTAAAGGAAATTAAAAATTGCTAGTAAATCATCCTGATTATTGCCTTCTGTGTTATTAGTTAGAAGGAATCCTTCAACTAAGTGCATCCTCCTCTAATATGAAGCTATTTCCTTTCCTCTATCCCTCCTGGTTGAATTCAGGAATTCAGGAGGGCATACACAGTACTGCTAATCAGGAGCGAGAGACACCACTCCTGAGAAGTGTCTCCTGAGACCTGAGAACCAACAAAATAATACTTCAGTAAAAGTAAATAAAAAATAAATAATAATAATAATAATAAAAAAAACAAATTAATGAATCAACAAGCATAGTCATTCAAATGCAAAAGAATAGAGAGAGAAAAATGAATGTGATGACACAAAAAAAAAAAATAAAAAAAAATGTAAGCTGAAATTTCTGAATCACTGGATGTTGGACCAATGCTACCGTCAGCAAATACTTCTGAAAGCCCCATTTAAAGTTTGTTCAAGTGTGCTTTACATCAGATGCCTGCCTTGCCTTCTGTGGTGACCTAACATTCTTTATCTTTAAAGCATAACATATGCTTTATTAATGTTCAGCTCACGTAGCTTGTCCATTTGCACTTGCACCTCAGTCTGCCATCACATTTGCCAATGTATTGCACCGTGTAGGAAAGTCATTCCTCCGTGTATGTGAGCCATTCCTCTGCTGTGCTTGGTGCAGCAGAATTATATCTTCAGTGCTGTACCTGAAACCACCTATATAGGTGTCAATACCGTACAGCCGGATTTTGATGTTTCCTTTGATTTTCAACTTCTGAGTGTTCATCAGACAAGTCCTTGGTATAGAATTGTATGGTAGAAACATGCAGGTGACAGCCCTGCATCTAGAACGCTTTATTCTACCTGATCAAATCTAGTGAAAAATTAGTAAATTGGCGACAGATGAGAAAATAGTGATCAATGTTATGCTGTCAGAGATTGGGTAAAGTATTATGGAGAAGTTGTGGAGTGAATGTTGTAAGAACTTCAGGGTGCCAAACACAGAGTGTATGCAGAGCTGCCAAGGCTAGTATGGGAGTGTTGCATACTGTCTCCTCATTAATGAGAACAAGAAACACAACTGAAGACAGGCCTGTTCACATGAAAATTAAGGCACACTTTTGAAATGGTGAAACAAACTAAGCTGATGAGCAGTGTATTGTCCCTCGTAGTCTTCAAACCCCAAAGGGCAACTGTTTGGAAAATACCTTGCAGATGAATGTAAGCTTTTCGACAGCACAGAGCCTATCTGAGTAAAATGTAATACTTTGTGTTAGCCTGAGCCTTCTACTAGTTCCTTCTGGCCTTAAAATTATTCTCTGGTTCATAACGTTTTGGCTGTACTGGATGTGGGTGCCTGGGTGCTGGCAGTAAGGGGTGTAGGGCTGCTCCAGTAGCTCCAGCGAGGCCACTGTAGGGGATGGCTGGGCCCTGCAGGCAAGATGGTGCCACCACAGGGAAGCACAATTAAGGGCAAAATTCCTTACAAGCAAGGGGAAGGCAAGGAGGGGAATAACAAGAGTCAGAAACAGCTGAGGGAACACTGAGGTCAGGTGGAAGACAAAGAAGAGGAGGTGCTCCAGGACACCAGGGCACACCTCCCTGTGCCAAGCCATGTGGGCTTCCTGGCAGGGCTGTAGCCTGCGCAGAGCCCGTGCTGGAGCAGAGGTTTTTTCCTGAAGGACTGCAGCCCCTGGGAAAAGCCCACAATAGAGCAGTTAATGAATTCTCCCCAAGTCAAGTCTGTGTTGCCTGCAACAGTAATTGGTAAGCAATTGCCCTGTCTTTATTTTGACCCATGAATTTTCTCATCCTGTTTTCTCCCCCTTGCCCCTCATACAGTACTGGATGCCCGAGTGTGCAATATGAATCTAGGGTAAGCCATAATCTCTTCAGGAAAAAAAAAAAAAAAAAAAAGCTGCAAAAACAACTTGCATGGACTGCTTATTTTGGTCAGATTTCCTTTAAATGTGAGTAAAACATTTCTATACTACTTACTGACTTAAACAAACAAACAAACAAAAAACAAACAAACAAAAAAACATTCAAATTTTAGATTCAGGGAGAACTAATGTAGGTAGAGATCCTAACAGAAGATTGATAATTCTGAAACTGGCCCAAGAAAGGAAAGGTTTAAAGTTGTCGTATGAGAGGATGGATGTCAGAGCAACTATTGATGTGACTATAAACTGGTAAGAAACTAGTAAATGTGATATTGCAGGTCAGCACCTGTGTATTTTCAAATATGTGGACGAGTGTAAGTACAGTCTCTAAACAGGAATGGTTGTCTCAGAAAATGGAAGAACTTAAATGAGAAAGTTAAATGACAAAAGAGAAGTTGATCTATGATCTGGAGGCAATTACAGAAGTTGGAGCCTCTAAATATGTGTGGTTTTGGTCTCTCCACTGTCTTTTTGGAAGAGGTATTAAACCACTTTGCCATTTTGTTTTATCCAGATAGAACAAAACCATCAATGCAACTTGAGGAATATAGTTAAGAAAACCTATCTGGAACACAGCTTAATTGGTAGAGTAGTGATCTTATGAACCATCAATAAAAAAAAGGTAAAAAACATTCAGGAGAAGTTATGAATGGGTGTTTTCTTTGTTAATGTTAAGGTTAATTTTTCTTGCTTACATCCATACAGCTTTTTCTGATAAGTGGCAACAAGAGTGGTTGTGACATAATGTGTTTTGCACTCTGTCCACCTCCTGGGCATTGCAGGCAGCTGAGGAAAACCTTTCCTGGGTATGCCTGGCAGCATGTTAACCATACAAAGCTTTCCAGAGTCCGTAGGGAAATAGGTTTCTGCATGTTTTAGGGGATGGCCTTCTGCTTTGCCTGGGGCGTCATGTCCAGGGTTGCTACCTATAGAGTTGGTGAAGGGAGAGCTCCTTTCAAGTGACAGTCTAGATGTATTTGTGGACACCTGATTTTAACTGGCAGGACTGGACTGTGGATTTCTGTATTAGTTCTGAACAATAAGCAATATTAGGGATATGATATTAAAATATATAAACCTAAAATGTGTCCTGTTATGTTCCAGTCACAGACATTCATTGTACAGTTTGTCAGTTTAGGCACTGTAGTATATGTGCTGCACTTAATGGCTATTCAAAAGTTGAGTTTTCTGTGCCTAAAAGATGACAGCAATATGTTGGCCAATTGATATACATGTGCAGCAGAAGACATAAACAGATGTTGGAAACAAACAAACAAACAAACAAACAAAAAACAGGGAAAACAGAAGATGGGGTTCCAGATGCTGGGAACAATATTATGTACAAAAATGATTACTGCAGACACATGGCAATCTTGCCTGAAGAGATGCATATCTATGGCTTGCTTCTAGAGGATGTGCTCAGTCTCCAAATTTCCTGAGTGCTAAAATCCACCAAATTTTTAGTATTAACTCTGTCAGACTTCAGTGGTCTTTGAGGAAGAGAATTCTTTTTAGCAATGTAGCTCTTAGAAAAAGGATAAAACAGAAATGCTCAAACAACTCTAAGTGTCTGTCTCAAGGGAGTCAAGCTTAAACCATCATTTAATCTCTGGTATGCTGAGACTAGAGGTCTGGGAAAGAATGTTTCTGTAAAGCAAAACTGGTGAATTTGGGACTTTTGTTCATTTTCTGCGAGAACAAGATTATTCCATGCTTCCAGTGCCATTGTGAAAAATAACTCACATATTTTGAGACCAAAAATATCAAGATGATTGCAAATAGGAGGTGTAGTTGAAATAAAACCACTCTATTCCAGTATTACTAAAAGGAACAGTTTAAAAGGCAGCGTCTCGGGATTCAGGAGTGCAAATGCAGTGCTTCATGACTCATGTCTTTGTTCAAATAGATTTCCTTTTCCCTTCTCCTTCTGAATACTCTGGTTTTATGTCTAACACTTTCTTGGGTTTATGTAGGTGACCTCCAGCATAGTTGGACTCTGCAGTCAGGTGTCACTAAACTGACCTGAAACTGTGCCGGTGCTGAGTTTTTATTTTTACATTAACCAGAACTTAGCTTCCTAAGGAAAACTTCCCAAATGCAACATCCTTTTACAGCTTTAATGAACTAACAGGATAGCCTTTTCAACTCCTCTGTGTTCCACTATGAAAACATCAATAGCAGTGAACTAAAACCCTTTCATATAATGGTAGTAGTTATGTAGTTTGCCCCAGCTACAAACAAAGAGTTATAGTTGCTAAATAAACCTCCAATATTGCAGGTTGGAAAAATCTGTACTACTTGGTGACTGTAAAACCACTTTTATATGTTGTTTAATTACAAATTTGTCCTTGAAGTTGTAAAAGCGAGAAACAATAGCAGACATTGTCATATATCAAAGTGATTGGGCAACAAGTTTGTAGCCAAATATTTTCTTGAATTTTGTGTCATTACAACCACAGAGGGAGATTTATTTCTGGATATGCGACTCCCTCTGTTATGATAGTGCTTGTCCTCTTCTCTTTTTCCACAATGGCAAATAAGATGATGAAGTATAGTGCCAGCAGATGTAAGGAAATTGTGGTGGTGGTGGTGGTAGGGCGTGCACTACTGCTGAACTGCAATAGTGCTGTTGTGACAGTCTGCCACAGAAGAGGATTTTTAAAACTCTGTTCACACCGTACTCATTACAGGCACAGCAGAGTGCATAACCCTGGATTGTCCCTAACAGCAAACTGCATGTGTGGTGCAGAACTACCACAACATAGTCTGACCAGCTGCACTACCCTCTGCTCCTCAGGCTCCTTTCTGCCTAACGTGCTCTTAGTTTGAAGCTCCTCATGGCTCTGTCACCCTTTTCTAAGCAAGGGAGTTGTCACACAAACAGATCCTCCTCTCTGGGCTTTTTAAAGCACTGCAGAGTCTCTGTGGTGTGTTTGTGCTGGTGTGCCTATGGACATGTGTGTGCCAGTCAGTGTACAAACACACGTGGACATATATTTTAACAAAAATGAGTGAAGGTATTTTACTGTGGCAAAGCGCAGCCCCTGAATTGTCAGAGTTATTTCTTCTAAAATCTGTTTTTACATGCTCTCTTCTGTTTGTATAAAAGCATGATTAAGGCACATACTACGAAATCTTAATTGTAAGACTTTTTTTTATCAAACTCTTTGTAAGTGAAATACTCTTTGGTGGACTATTTCAGGGAGTGTTACTTAAGGAAAGCTTTATTTTATTTTATTCCAAAAGCTTTTTAGGCTTTTCTAGTATATTCTTTTCTTTGATCTCCTTTTGTAATAACATGATAGTCTCACATTTCAATAGAGAAACTGGAACTAAACTATGCATGAAAAAGTCCATAACAGCTCTCTTGCTGTTTATTTCAACAATCTTAATTAAAGAAAAACCTAATCCTACAACAGACTTGTGATTTGCCTTTTCTTTGAAGCACAATTAGTTTTCATTCATATCCCTTGATGTCAGTGAGGGAAAACTCTTGGTGGGTGCATCAGTGCTGATGGGGCTCAATTAATACATTTTTTTTTTTTTTTTTTTTTTTTTTTCCCCTGAAACGTATCTTACAATAAAACCCTGCACAAAACGTGTGTGCACACACATATGAAAGTAAGCTCTGCATTCACGCTGCCGGCAAAGCCATGGCTAAGTCTCACTTGGCTGCTAGCCAAGGTCTCTAAAAACCCATTAAGGCTATTAGAGAAATTATTTCTCTTCCTTTGTGAGCTGGGTAAATTTCACAGTTATCATTGCAGGAGGAAATGAATTGGGAATATATCTGTCTGGGGATGGTTGGCCCTTCAGTGGGAATTAAGCCAACTCGATGTAAAAAAGCAGCTGTGTGTCAGTGCACGTACTTGCAGGAATGAGTCAGTGGATGGCACTGTAATATAACTATTGTGCCAAAAATATCTTGGAAAATTTTAAGTGCTGTCTGGCATTTGTGAGTAAATTCATGTTTTCTTGCAATTACAGGGTTTATTGGAAATGAGCTTTTGCTTTAAAATTATATGTAAAACAATATTTCCTATGCGGTGTGCTTTCCAGATACAGGAGAACTAAGCAATTCGTTCTCAAACTGATGCAGCAGCATCAGGTATGGCATTGCATGGTGACCTTGTCAGACCACACAATAACGATATAAAAATGTACAATACAAATTCAGGAGATTTACAGAAATGGCAAGATTTGGCCAGTGTGCTCTGTTGTGATCTGTAGTTTTTAGTTTTGGATTGACCAGTTCTGGGGATGTTCTTCATCAGGGTAGGATCTAAAATGGCAGAATTTCCTCTTGATTTGTGTACTTTAGTAAGTATAACTTATGCAGTCTGCCATGTAAAAGTTCAAAAGAGAACAGTTTTTTTTTTTTTTTTTTTTTTTTTCTTGTTTTTAAAACCTAACTTTTCAAATATTATGAGCAGAAACTTTGAGTTTCTGGAACCGACATGTCAAATATATAGTAGAACAAGTACAGTGACAAAAGACAAACCTTTAACCTTGAACGCAAAAGGTTTTTATTTATCAAGTGAAACAAGCAAGCTATGTTTCCCAACTTCTTGCCAGTGTTTGTATTAGTGATTTGGGAAACGAACCATATTTCTTTCCCCACATCAAGTACTCTGTCTGGGAGGGCTTGTTTATTTATCTTTATTTTATTTTTTTTCCTCCTTTAAATTCTGGCCTACTTTCTTCCTCTGTTTATCTTCCTGGTTGCTGATGACTAGCAATGGTCTGTGCAGAACTTTTAGAGGTCTGCTTTTCTGCTTTTAGGTTCTGCAGGTAATAGAATTAGGCAGACTGGCCCAAGTTTTATCCTGTGTACCATCTAATCCTGTATGATTTTTCAGACCTGAAGTATGTTAATTTCTTACAGGGACTTTCATGTTTTCCAGGGTTCTCTCACAGATCCACCCACAACTGCAAAAAAATTCAAAGATGTTGGGGAATAACAGCTGAGGAGTGTAGCCTTAGAGTTTGCATTTAAAAGCATAAATGCACATAGGTCTTTCCAAAGAGTGCACACTTTTTTTGTAAGCTATGTTGTAAAACTTCCTACTTCATCTAGGTCTGATAGCATTGTGTTATCTCAGTATGATACATCTCTTTTTCTCCAACAGATCGGATTAAATAGCTAGAGGAAATAAAGCAATGTGCATGAAAAACTGAAAAGAATAAAAAAATAGTCATAAGTATGGTTTCTGAAATTGCTGAAGTAATCCCTGATGCGAGTTTTGCCCAGAATATCTTGTCATTTTTCTCTGCTTCTATTCTGTCAATTTTTTCCCCTTCACAATTAGAGTTCAGTTTGAATTCATTCCGAAAAACTTTGTGTAATTCATCCATCCTTTCACATAGAGTACTTGATTATTTACACAGATTTTCTGTCTGTGATTTGACAATCTGTAACAGTGCAGGTGATTTTTTCAAATTACACTTTTGAGAAGTGTACTTAAACAGTGATAATTTCAAAAGAAATATCACCGTGCCCAAATGGGATATATCCAAGAGTTTTGAAGAAGTTGTAAGCGTGAACAGGCTGAAATACTAAAACAACAACAACAACAACAAGAACAAAAACAAACAAACAAAACAAAACAAAACAAAACAAAATACAGCTTGCTTGCTTAAAAATTGCTAACTGATAGCAGTGCTGACCATATTTTTAAAAAGGCTCTAGAGGAGCTCTGTGGGACTACTCGTTGATAAACCTTCCTGGGTACTTGGAAAACTAGCTGCAGTAACATGAAAATAGAAGAAGGAACTGGAAGATAATAATGTACAGCTAATCATATAGTTCTGCAGAGCAAACTTTAGCCAGCTAATGTCTTAAAATCTTTAAACATGTCAGCAAATGGATAGAGGGGACGTTGAGCATGTCTTTGAGAAGGCTTCTGACAGGGTCATAGGTGAGAGACTACTCAGCATTGCTAACTCCCATATTTTTTTTCTTCTTAAGTCTCATATCACCTGGTTCTGTTTCTTTTAAATTCTTCGTCACAGAAGAATGAGAAGTTTTTGTAAAAAAAAAAAAAAAAAAAAAAAGCCCAGAAGCTCAAGGATTAAAGCTTATGGCCATGAATCAGTCTAGCTCAGAAATCAGACACCAAGAGACACAGAACAGTTATTATGTCTTAATATGTCATGATTTGTAAGCTATCGCGTGATTCTGAGGGTAGCGATGCATGGTTTTTTGAAGGTTGGGGATTGATAATATTTCTGCTAAAAGAAACCAAGTAGCCATGAGGCAATGTAATATCATGGATCAAAAAGTAGCCGAGAGGCAGGAGACAAAGCATGAACAAATGGTCCATTTTCGTCATGGCAAAAGGTTAATAGCCACAAGTTTCTGTACTAGGTCTGTTGTGGTGTAATGTATTTATTAGTTATCTGGAAAGACGAAGGAGAAATGAGGCAGCAAAACCACGTTACTTTAAATAAGCTCTTCATGGATTACTTGTTAATCAACTCCTGAGAAACCTTATGGAATATCACAAGAACACAGTCAAACTAGGTAACTGTGAAATAATATGTTAATTTACCATTCATTTTGAAGAAATATGGAAAAAAAATGAAAGTAATTGCACACACTGGCATTGTCTCATCCAGCAGTGTGGTGTTACAGAAGATTTATTGGGCATTAATGGGAAGTCCATCGTGGAAAAAATACTGCAGACTTGGACATGTTCGGATAAAAGTAATGAGAAAGGCTAGTGACATAAAAATACCTGAAATTATTTTACCTGAGGAGTCAGATGAGAGTTGGATTGATGAAGTATGTGATTTAGAAAAAAAAGAAAAGAAACACAAAAAAGTGATGCAACAGAGAACAAAGCTCAGGAGACCACAGATTTCCCTGTCTGCTAAGAATAAAGAAGCACCTAGCAAAAGGTGCCTATATAAACTATGGAACTCATTGACTCTGGATGAAGAGGTAAGTAAGAGTTTTGCAAGCTTCAAAGAGGGAAGGGGCATTTATATGGATAACAAGAATATCCAGAGTTATGATAGTAATGCTAAAAAAGAGTATTTGAAGGGATAAAAACCCTCATGCATCAGGACTTGAGGAAATCTATAACTAAAGGGATTAGGATGAGACCTTCAAGGGAGAGAGATTATCCTGCATCTGCGGGGGTTTCTTGTATCTTTCTCCAGAGCATCTGGTGCTGGCTACGGCTGGAGCAGCGTGTTAGACTTGGTAGATGACAAGTTTGTGCCAGAACAACAAGTCTGGTGTTCAAAGCTAAAAGAGCACTTACTGTGCATCGCCTGTGTTCATGTCATCTGCCCACTACAGTGGAACCTCGTCTTCAGTTTATTTCCATGTACCAGGTCAGTCTCGCGTTTCTGATGCTACCTTGTATGGAAGAACCAGAGAGGAAAACGTGTGCATCTTTGTTCTGTATAAGAGTACAAATTGTACAGGTGGATATTTCTAGTTAGTTATAAGTCTGGTGGCTGTGTCCAGCCCTGACACCTTAAAACACTTTAGCTTTTGTTGGCTTTCAGCACTACATTTTCTTCTCAGTGCCTTATAGGAAGACAAGTAAAATTTAAAAACCCAGTAGCAAAAGAAAATTTGCCCATGGAAATTATTATCAGCTTTGATTTATTATTATTATTATTATTATTGTTATTGTTATTATTGTTGTTGTTGTTGTTATTATTATTATTAGACTAGAAAATGTACCTGTCACAATTTTGGGGTTATGCCCATATTTATGTCATAAAATGATTTTAATTTTTATTGCCACTTCACTTGCCAATGATCCTTTTCTTTTCTAACTTCCCCCTTTTAAGAGCATTTTGCCATATTTACTGATTTTATTTTTATTTTTTTTTCTGACTCCTGTGTTTAATGTCTTTGACTTGTGTTAGGACTCCTGTATTTTATGTGCTTCATTTAGCCCATGCATCCATAAGACCTGGCCTATAATTTTGGCTGGTCTTGAAGAACCATACAAAAATCTGGAAACTCCATGTTGGAGCTAAACAATGGTGCAACCATTTAGTGCTTCACATTTCTATGCAATCTGAAAACAAGTAAGTTGTTATTGACCAGGTGTGTTCTCTGCTTCCTGGATTTTGTGAGACTGTGAAATGTTCACAACCACGACTTGCTTATGAATTAATTTTAAACATACCACCTCTAGTTGCACAAGGTAATTGCATTAATTAGGCTTTCTGTGAGTTACAGGTAACATCTCAACCCTGTGGCATAGAATCTACAGATACTGTCTCATTCTGTGAATCCTGAAGCATGTGTTCATCCAGGGCTGCAACAGATCCTTTTGTCTTATCTGCTTTAAGATTCGTGGTTCAGATATTCAGTGTTAACCATTGCTGACTTAGTCAGGTTTTATAGTCTTCGTCTGTCTTCCCAAAGCTCCAGTGGTTTCTGCCTTAAACATAAGCATGCTGTCTCCCTTTTGTTTAAGTCGGATTAACTTGCATATCAATTTTTATAAAAGTGTGCAACATTTTCAGATTCTTGGTGCAAATTAGCTTGTACATTTTACTGCCTTGTCTGTGAAGCAGTTGTGAAGTTTGGCAAATCATTTTGTAAACATGTTACAAAGGATGAAGTTCAGCTTCTATAAACTTTACAGTGGAAATTTAGTAAAATTGGAGTTTGCTTCACTGCTGAATTCATTGTAGCTCAGTGGTAACTTCAGGTATCACAATCTGGCAAAAAAATGCAGTCTTTGAGCAGCTTCACTGTATATTCAGCTTCACTATATATTCAGCCTAGTATATGACCTCTAAGCTTTAATCAAATGGTTCAACTCAGTTAACGCCGTTCCACTCGGTCAGTAGCTGGCAGTAAGCTTTTAGGGTTATAAAGGCTGATTTGCAGCGACTTGAACTATGGCTCATATAGTAAGTATTGCTTATGTTATTGACATAAATAGTCTTTGGAAATACTTGACTGCTTTTGAGAAAACCTGCTCAAACCATTTCTCTTCATGGCTCTTTCATGTGTTTGATGAAGCCAGATAACATGTCAGTAGATTGTGCTGAAAAATGGCAGAACAATTTCTCCAAAATAGAAACAACTTCAACTTTTTTACCTTTAACATGATATAAATAGAGCAACTTTTATCTTCATCTTTTTTTCCATTTGTGGGAAACACTATAGACTAGATGAAATGGCAACATCAAACTTATGCAGGCCTAACATGTTCTTTTCTCATCCTTATCTTTCTTCTTGCAATGAAATTGATAATATCTGTGATTTAGTCTATTCCTTTTTTTTTTTTTTTCATTTTACTGCTCTGCAATTTTAGAGCCTCATGAGCTTGAGGAAGTTGCAGAATAGCAATAAAAAAAATGAGTAAAAAATACCCCTCTCTATTTTATTTTGCTTTATTTTGTTTTATTATAATTTATTTTATTATTTTTTATTTTTTCATTTCATTTTATGTCAAATCGAAGGGAAAAAAAAAAGGGCAGGTAGAAGAAGTCCAGACTCTTCTCTCCTGACTGTGACATAATTTCAATTTGAACCTTAGTTGGTAGATAGTTTAATTTACCATTTGAAAAGCTGAATCTTTTTTTTTATTTTTATTTTTTTTATTTCCCTTGGCATTGTTAGAAAAAGGTTAAAGGCCTTTTTTTTTTTTTTTTTTTTTTTTTGTGTAGAGGTGCATTGACCCATCCCAACAATGGGCTTCTTTGGAGGACAGCTATTGTGCAGTAGGTACGTGCATCCCATTTCCCTCTGAATATTTGCAGTGCTACGTCATCTCCTGTAGTATGTATGGCAGGTAGTATACTTCCTGTGTAATTCTTTTAAAAACATACTCCTCTAGCAACAACATCACAATCACCTCATTGCGTAGTTTTTTGACTTCTGGCCACTGTTAAAGTTGAAGTGAAGTTGATTTTAATCCCTGCTCTGGAAGCAAAGTGAAATAGCTTTCTTCCAACAACTTTTTGTAGTTATTTTTTATACATCATGTAAATAATACCCAAACTGATACCACCAAGGACTAAGAGAAAAAAAAATATGTAAGTGCTTTGCCCAAACTAAAGGTTGGATAAGGAGTGACAGCTCTTTTTAGTTTAAATTGAGTTTCTAAATGAGAGGATGGGAATATAGAAAGTGACATATGGTTTGTGGACGATAGATGTCAAAATGCATGTCCGGCTGTAAACAGCAAAGAGCCATCATGTCACGCGATGCCTGCCTTGGTTTTTAAAGTTGGGGTTTGAAGAGGATTGCAGTACAAACCCCGTTGTCCTTGCTGGGACCATATTTTGACTCCTGGAGAGATCTCATGATAAGAGGGACTGGCTTGCTTTAATAAAGATGTGCCCCTCCATGCTGCCTCAGAGAGACCAGTTCACCTGTCGTTTATTATAGCATCTGCTTCACTAAGCACCAGCTTTGAGTATACACCAGCAGTATGGGAAAAGCTCAGCTACTTGAGAAAATGCAGGTCAGAAATCCCCCCCTGAGATGCCAATACACCAGTACTTCTCTTGGCAGACACTTGTTTTGAATATAACCAACATCTCTGTGGTTGTTGCTCTTGTGGAATCAAGGAGCTGTGGGCATCCTGAAAGAACTGGAAGTCCTTCAACCCTGCTTCATTGTGCATGCTGCTGTTACCATGCCTGGTTTTCCCATGCTGATGGGTGATGATTTTTGCCACATTCAGTAACCCTACTGCATTTGTAATCCTACAGTTCAGTCTCACCCTTGTTGCTCCTAAGTATGTGCTGGCATATCTGTGTGTCACTTCACTGTTGCTTCCCTAAATTTCTTTTACAGATTTCTTTGGACTGTGGGGGAAAAAAAAATCCTTTATTGTCATTTCCTTCTTCCTTGGGAACGTGTATTGCCCTAACTGTGGATGATTAAAATTAAAACATGTCAAAATGTGTTCTTTTTAATCAGCATCATGTGTATAGGTTGATAATGGTTTGAGTGAAGTTTTCCTGTTCTGGAATAGAGTTAATGATACAAAGCAGAAAGAACAAACACACACTCCAGTCTCCTGGTGTTGTTAACAATTGAAATACCTAATTCAGAACAAAACCAATGTTGTTTGTTATTGGATATGTAGTTCAGCCTTTGGCATATCTCTGCTGCTTGTCTTTGTCAGCTGAGAGCACTTTTTCATAGTTCCTTGCTGTAAGGAGAACCATCTTTCAGCTGGCTTCCTCCCCCCAGTCAAAGCCAACAAATTTAAAGTTCTCCAAAGCCCACATGAGAACTTGACCTTCTTGGAAAGATCCAGTCTCAGGGAAGCACTATTATAAATCCCAAACAATTTTTACCATGATGAGCATGTTTAAATCATGTCATGGGGCATGTCATGGGGCAGGGGTTGCTTTTACTACACCAGATATGAACTATTTGTGGTTTGCTCAGTGCTAGTACACGTCCACTTGTGCTGTGTAGACATGCTTTTCATCACCTTGGAAAATGTGAACCTTTATGAACCATGTCTCCTCTCCTAAATAAATATCTCTTCTGTTACTGCCTATGGCCTCTTCTGTTACATGCAGAATTGCCCTGATGTGCCCGTGAAGTGAAAAGGACCTGTGATTTTTCTCGAGGTTTGGTGCTCCAATTATAAAACTGTAAACTAAATGAGAGCCTTAATTATAATGGAAGACAGATTAGAATATTGTCATTTGCCTTTCTGGGGAGCCAAGGGGAGATTAAAAAGCCAGTGGCCTAAATTTATGTTATTTGTATTTCTGTGAGTCAAACCTCAATCATGTAAAACAGCCAGTAGGCCTGTATTAATGGGAGAGGCCAAGAGAACTGAATCTCAAAGGGCTGTTGCCCTTAGGACATGGTACATTATGATAATGTGATGAAGAATGATTACCAAATGTGAAATATATATTGTCAGACATAGGAACAAGCTATTCCAGACTGAAAATGAGGATGTGAGCAAGATAGTGAATACCAGTCAGCCACGGTTGGATTTCTAAAGGCAGCTCCATTAAAATTGGCTGCTGAGGCACTGAATTGGCCTACAGCTTCCAGAGGTTCAAGGAGATCGGTGGAGTGGTGTAAGTTTGTATTGTTTGTATTTAAGCCCAATCTTAAAGCTTGATGCAGAGATGGTAGATTATTATTTATGGCAGAGATAATAATAACATTCATAATGATGGCCACTGTTATGGTAAAGCACGTTGGTTGATAGTTGGCTGAATATGAGCCAGCAGTGTGCTCAGGTGGCCAAGAAGGCCAACAGCATCCTGGCTTGTATAAGAAACAGCGTGGCTAGCAGGTCCAGGGAAGTGATTGTCCCCCTGTACTCAGCTCTGGTGAGGCCGCACCTCGAGTACTGTGTTCAGTTTTGGGCCCCTCACTACAAGGACATGGAGGTGCTTGAGCGAGTCCAGAGAAGGGCTACGAAGCTGGTGAAGGGTCTGGAGAACAAGTCTTATGAGGAGCGGCTGAGGGAGCTGGGACTATTTAGCCTGGAGAAGAGGAGGCTCAGGGGCGACCTTATCGCTCTCTACAGGTACCTCAAAGGAGGCTGTAGCGAGGTGGCGGTTGGTCTATTCTCCCACATGCCTGGTGACAGGATGAGGGGTAATGGGCTGAAGTTGCGCCAGGGGAGGTTTAGGTTGGATATTAGGAAGAACTTCTTTACCGAAAGGTAAGGAATGGGCTGCCCAGGGAAGTGGTGGAGTCACCATCCCTGGAGGTCTTTAAAAGACATTTAGATGTAGAGCTTAGGGATATGGTTTAGGGGATGATTTGTTAGTGTTAGGTCAGAGGTTGGACTCGGTGATCTTGGAGGTCTCTTCCAACCTAGACTATTCTGCGATTCTGTGATTCTGTGAAAGGTGGTGATGACAGAAGTGCAAGACTTTACCAAATGATAATAAAAGATAATGCAAAAATGGGATGTGGATATTTATATGCTTATATGCTATTAAGATTGGTTATTTCTAATAAAATACATCAGTGCTTCCTTGCTCATCCATCTCAGTGTGTAACGATTTTGCTTTTCAATAGCTTTTCTCATGGCCCTCGTGCATGACATATTCTGAGTTATGTCTGTGACCCACAGTGTTGGGAGTAGAACATAAGCAGTCCTCTGGCAGCTTTTACCTTGCATGCTTGTGTAGTACCAGGCAGCAGCATAGTCTTTGCCCTCCTTTTCCCTGGCATTTACCTTCAGGAAAACCATACACTGTGTGCTGAAGGATTTCATCATGGTTCTTCAGTCAAAATAGTAGCCCTCTCCATGGTGTGATGCAAAGGGATTAATGCAAAGGGAAACCCTGCAGACGTGTAACTTCAGTTACAGGGCATGTATGTATGTGTAACCTTAAATACATAGTCAGCTGCATTGAGTTCAGTGACATTATTTTAATGTTTCAAGTTATGCATGAAATATTTTGCTACATGATGCCTTTATTGGGGTGTGTGTACAAAATCTGAACCAAATCTGCCTGTAAAAACTCAGGTAAAAGTATGGCTCAAACTAAACACATGTCCAGCTAAGTTAGTATGGAGGTCATGGACCAAAACCTACTTGTGATAATAAAGCAAAATTATTTTTTAATGCATTTTTTGTCTTCGGAGAGAAGACAAAAGTCTTAATTTTAATGCATTTTCTGTCTTCAGGGAGAAGAAACGTATTGGATTTGGCAGTGGATATAGCCAACTATAGACCAAAAATGTTGGCAAATTTACCAAGTGGATCTTGTTCTTTTGCCAGATAAATTCACCTTGAGACATTGTCTGGTTTTGGTGTTATATTGTCTGTATCCACACAGCTTTCAGAGCTGCTAGCTGTAGGCCTCATGTCCTATAATATGTCTTCAAACTGCTACTGCATCGCAGGGGGGATTGTTAACCTGTTTGAAAGATGGAGGGCTAGTGTTCAGATCGGCTTGCCCAAGATCAAATAGGAAATTCTGGTAGAGAAGACCATTGACCCTATGCTTCAGATTAGCATTCAAAGTACTGCTTTCTTTGCTTCTTTGCATATCTGAAAAATAAATGCCACCAGTAAATCACTAGACAGAGCTTCTTTCTGTTACAAACTAAATAGTTTTTCACTTGCCCTCATGAAAATTTTGCCTCTTGTAAAAGTTTTTGCATGTCACTGAAGGAAACCTTTAATACCTTTGGAATTTAACCATTAAAAAAAAATAGACAAAAGCATATCAGCATTTTTAAACTCTGACATAAACAGGTATTATAGAATAGCTATGCAAAATTATGTTAAAATTTTAATTCAGAGCAAACTCAGTCCAATGGATGTGCCCACAATTAGAAATGATCACTAATACTGGATTGCCAGGATCACAGGCTAGACATGTGAAATAAGTGAACAATCAAAGTAAATGGGCACTTCTCAAGAACACTATCTTTTCATAAGCAAGAACTGGAAATATATAATGCAGAGAAATGTAGATAAGTCTTAAATTTCATATTTTGTATACCGCAGGCAAAAACAACAAACAAATGAGAGTTTTAAAGACTGTATCAAGTATACACACCTTTTGCCCCCACTCATTTGTCTGTATTTCCTTTACAAGTCATAGCTACGTGACTTGAAGCTAAAAGGTTAAACAGTAAACAGTAAAACACTTTACTCTTTTCCCCTTGAGTTTTGATAATGTAATGGTCTAAAGATGAGGAAGGGGTGAATCGTTGACTAGTTCCAGTCTTCACTTGCTTCTGGTCCATTTCCAGATTCATGTTGTAGATGCAGTATTTCTCTGGATTTAAGGGGAAATAGAGCTTTTCTGTTCTAAATTGTCCCAAGTGTTACCATACAGTTGAGAGCAGCACATAGTGAATAAAGTAATCACAAAATTCTGTCCACAAACCTCTTCCTCTGCAAGGAAGAGCGGTAAAGCAACAGCTGTACTATGTGCTTTGGTCTGAAACCATCTCACTCAATTTGCCCCTAGGCCAATGTTAATTGCTGAAAAGCCAAATGGTATGAGGAGGTTTTCAGAGTACAGTGCTGCTGAAAAATAAATGCAATAAGAAAACAAGATAAATACCCGGTGCAAAGAAATTATGATTCTCTAGATTTCCTCAGCCAAGCAATATTTATCAGGTGCATTGATTTAACTAGCGGCTATTGGCAGTTACAAATGGATGATGACAGGAAACAAAAAACCACCTTCATTTGCCATAAGGGGGCTTTTCATTTTAATGTAATGCCTCTTGGAATTACCAGTGTCCCGACTACATTTCAAAGATTAATGAACATCATCCTGTCAGGTTTAATATATCACACTTCTCTAGTACACTTGGACAGGATACTGTTCTCCTAGATTCTCAGAATTTTCAACAACACTTACAAGCTTTATTTTTTTTAGACAAAAGTACTGAGAGGAACTAAATATTTAGGAGTTCAAAAGAGAGTTTCTACTCCAACCTGGGTACACAGTAAATGCTGTTAAATGAATTTATGTCTGTGGAAAGCAAAAACCTTGTAAAGTGCTGCAGGATCACACAGAAAGTCGCATATAGCTATGTCCTCTTATCCTGGAAGTACTGCTTTATCGTGTAAGTGGAAAGAAGCAAAAAACTGACTCTCAGACATCAGGAATCATTTGATGTCATTAAGTCTCACAGGTCTTATAAATGTGGGATTAAACCAGGAAATATTTTTTTTTGTTTTTTAAATTTTAAGTCTAACACAATAGATTCAAAAGCTGATATTAATAAAAAGGTTCCAGTCGGAAAGCTAGCATATCCAAAGTTATCATGATTTAAGCTTAAAATTATTTAGGTTCAATGAATTTACAAGATTGTCTCATAAAATCAGAAAGCACACAACCACAATATTCTAATGTAAACCACACTATTTATGCTGATATGATGCTATAGCATCATGTATACTTTCCTACAGAACTCTTTTTCTTGCAGGTCTTTTGTTGAAGTACCATTAACTATTACCTTTTTTTTTTTTTTTTTTCATATATGAAAGCATATTCCAAAATAATAACAAGGAAATCAAACAATATTTGTTACAGTCCACAAGACATTCTTTCACTAGGGAATGTCTTCATTTCTGAAGTGAAATGCAGAGATTTTGCCCACCTTGTTATGTCTTTCAGGGCTTGTTCATAAGTGTGGCATTGAATGAGGAAAATTTGGTTTTACCAGTGGAGTACCTCGCAGTGTACACAAAATTCAGTCTTAGAAAAATAAATTCCAGTGGATGGATAGCTATCCAGAACTATTATAATAAGTTATAAGTGTGATAAGTCTTGTTATAAGTGTGATAATTTAATTCATATGTGATATAGCTATTTCACATATATTTTTCTATAGGCATGATCCTGTAACCTATAAACAAATTATTCTATGGAAAACGGGAAATGTGCGCAACTTGGTATTAGAATTAATTTTCAAAAAGATGTGAAGATGTTGGTTCAGGAGAGATTTTCATGTCAAAGGTGCACATAGCACCTCTGATGCTCTCTCATTTTGATTTGCATCCGTATTTACCTGCTGGGCTTTTCAAACAAGCAGGCACAATTCTACCAGTGCACACAGGTGGGGGCAATGACAGAAACCAAGTACACATTTTTAAGAAAAAATAACCATTGGTAAACATTACCATTAAATGCGGTGGAATTTTTGTCACTAAGTTGTTAAATCAAGGCCAGATATCTGATCAGAAATAGCTTCTGTTCAACCACAAGTTTTTGGTCAATAAACGAATGATTCTCTGCCATTGTACTGCCTACCCTCTGCAGGATGCTGAAATACAGGATCATGATGAATCCTGATCTTAAATCTCAAATAATTCCTTTTGCTGTGATTAGCACTATATAAATGCCCAGATGAAAGAACAGTTTGCCTCTCTAGATTTTTGTGGTGATATTTTTTGGGCACAATTTCATGAGAAATAGAGACATACTTAGGCTGGTTTTGGTATCTAAAATTTTTGTGAAAAAAAAATACAAAGAGAGAAAATCTGTTTATCAGCTGGCACTCTTTTTGTGTAAAAGCTGAGGTGTTTGTTGTTGCTGTTAATAATATTACTTGTGCCATCAGTAAAAAAAAAGTCTGTTATCAGAACATCTAATGCAGCTAAACCTAAGCAGTCTGCCCTGTTTCACTTCAAAACAGTGAAACAGTTACTTTGTTACTAACAGTTCCTTAAAAGTGTTTTGAAATTGCTAAGGAAATGCTGGAGTTAAGAAAAATGCCTGGCGCAGAATTCTTACCCTGAACAAGCTGTTTTGTGAGCTGAATGAGAAACAAGCTTTGTGTCCTTTGGCCACAGCACCCTGCCTTAAATAAGCGAAATTACAAGCCATGATGAGGCTAGATGTGCAGGTGGGCAGGGTGGCAAGCACGCCGCACTACTCACCACTTTGGGGCCAAAAAACACTTAGTCCTTATTCCTCCTTGCAAGCACTGATTTTTCAGAAGGCTCCTTAAAATTTTCACTACTTTCCCATTTTCCAGTTCCAGGTTAGCAGTTGGAAATCGAATGCAGAAAGATGGATGGGAAAGAGGAGTCTGACAGTAAGAACCAATAAATTTGGTTTATTAGGACTGAGGAAAAGCCAGAAGCATCAAAATATGCTTTTATTTTTGCAGTAATTTTAGGAAAACAACAACAAAACAAACAACAACAAACAACAGCACAGCTTTTTATTACACATACTGTTACATTGACAGGTAAAGCTCAAAGGGTTTTAGTAAAAGGGGTTACATCAGACTGGCGGTCAGTCACCAGTAGGGTTCCCCAGGGCTCCCTTTTGGGGCCAGTTCCCTTTAATGTTTTCATAAATGACTTGGATGTAGGACTTGAAGGTACACTGAGTAAGCAGTTGGTTCCTTTGAGGATGGAGAGGCCTTGCGGAGAGATCTTGACAGATGAGAGGGCTGGGCAATCACCTACAATATGACGTTTAACAAAAGCATGTGCTGGATTCTGCACCTGGGAAGGGGCAAACCTGGCTGTATGTACAGAGTGGGGGATGAGAGGCTGGGGAGCAACGCTGTGGAGAGGGACCTGGGGGTTCTGGTCGATGGCAAGTTGAACATGAGCCAGCAGTGTGCCCCAGCAGCCCAAAGGACCAGGTCTTGTGGGTTGCATCAGGCACAGCACTGCCAGCTGATCAGTGGAAGAGATTGTCTTGCTCTGCTCTGCACTGGTGCAGCCTCACCTCAAGTGCTGTGTACAGTCCTGGGGACCACATAGGTGCTGAGAAGGGCATAAAACCATTAGGGAGTGTCCAAAGGAGGGCTACAAAGATGGTGAAGGATCTAGAGGGCAAGACATGTGAAGAGCAGCTGAGGTCCCTTGGTTTGCTCAGCCCAGAGCAGAGCAGGCTGAGGGGAGGCCTCATGGCGGCCTGCAGCTCCTTCATGAGGGGAGCGGAGGGGCAGGCGCTGAGCTCTGCTCTCTGGGGACAGTGACAGGACCCGAGCATGGAGCTGGGACAGGGGAGAGTCAGGCTGGGTGTTAGGGAAAGGTTCTGCACTCGAAGGGTGGTCGGGCACTGGGACAGGCTCCACAGGGACGTGGTCACAGCACTGAGCCTGCTGGAGTTCCAGAAGCGCTTGGACAGTGCTCTCAGACACATGGTCTGATTTTGGGGTTGTCCTGCGTGGAGCCAGGAGCTGGACTCAATGATCCTTGTGGGTTGCTTCCAGCTAGGGATATTTGGTAATTCTGTCATCTGGGGAAATTATTTGAGTGTTTTGGAATCTTAACAAATTGCTGTAAATAGTTCTAGAATGCTTTTTATTATTTCTGCTTCTTGTTTTGCCCTTCAAGTTGAAAATACTCATCATTTCTTCCATTCTAGAGTTGTACAGGTTATTCTCCACAACCTTGTGATCTCTGTGAAGTGGCCTTCTTCTGAGGCCATCTGATTCACTTTTCCTCTACAAGTAAAGTTCTATTAACTGTGGTTTTAGTGATGCAAGCTCTTTTCTTGAGCCTCCTTCCTATGCTGTGTACTGCTTCGCAGTTTTGTGCTACATAGCACACCAGCCTGTGCTGTAAAAGGGGGGGTTAATCTGTAAATGTCTGTCATCTCATAAAGACAAGCAAGCAAAATTGAACAGGAAGTTGCTTCTACCACTTGGTTCTTCATTTCCTCCTCTCTTTTGCTAGAAGGTATTCACTCTTTCTACCCAGAAAACTGAGGTGATCTGCTCATTTTTCTCCAGTTAATTGTTAAAAAAATCTCTTAAGTGGAGAAGTGACTGTTTCTAACTGTCTTGTGCCTTGAGCTAGTGTATTGTGAGTTCTGTGAGTTCTGAGGTCTTATGGAGACATTTACAGCTTTACTCATTATTATCTTATTATCACTTGTCATGCATTGGGACACTGGGATGTAAAAGACCTTATTTTCCAAACTGAACTGGCTTTATGATGTTCTCTAGTTTCTTATAAAAGAAACAATTCTTGAAAAACTTAGCATACAATGCCTTTTTTTTTTTTTTTTTTTTTTTTTTTTTTGGAATACCTGTAGAGCCAGTAGTGTGGACTATGGCAGACCCACTTTCAAATCTTTATCTTCATACTGCCACACTTTCAGGTGTGCATTTTTGTGTTACATGTTTGTGGGAACTATTGAATTTTGTCCATGCAATTAAAATGTGTAGAACAAGGACTTTCACTGACAGATAAATGAGAGGCACTGTGGGACAAAAAGAGGCAACACTCCTAAGTGGAAACATGAGATTGTCCAAGCAGTTATCAGGAAAATCTTTTTCAGCACAGGGACAGTCAAACATTGGAACAAGTTGCTTAGTGAGATTGGGCAGTCTCTGTCCTTGGCATTTTCAAGGCCCAATGGGATAACACCCTGAGCACCCTGAGCTGACCCTGCTTTGACCAGGTATTTGAGGTAGAGACCTCCTGAGGTCCATTCTGACATAAACAATTCATACATACATACATTCAAATATACACTTCATACAGAAGTGGGACTGTTAACAGTCCTGTAAGTTCTCATATCATTTCATCTTAAAGTTATCAATTTAAGCTTTTAACTTAGAATTTTAACACTTAGAATTTTTATAGTTTTGAAAAAAGTGCTTTTTTCTCTGAGCTCCCTTCTATACAGAGGACTATATTGAAAAACCAAGCAGAATTATCATCACAGGAAATATGTTTGGGGGGTGTTGGTCCATATGAGGCAAATTGAATGCTCCCATATTTGGCTCAGAACAGTCACCAGTATTTTTATGCAAGTTGAGACACTGCAGTAAATAACCTGTGGGTACAAGGTAAATATCTCAGTTACTTATATCTACACTGTACACATTGCTGTGTGCTTAATATGAACAGTGACTGGAGAGAATACACATGTGTATATGCAAGTTTCCTACATAGGTCTAATTAATTTGGCGTATGGGGCCGTGTCACTCCAGCGAGGTGAGGCACTTGGTCGCTCTCTGCCTGTTCAGTGAGCAGCCTCGTTTGCTCATGAAATTGACATTACAGCATTCTGCTTTCAAATGCATTATCCATCCTGAACAGAACACGAACAACATAAAAACCTAAGAAAATGATTCTTCCATGAAAGATAATGCCACATAATTGAGTCTCTGTATAGGTTGTTTGGAGACAGTTACAAAGAAATGTAAAACAGGATCCCTGCAACTGGTACAGCTTGTAAAATCTTGTTAAGCCATGTTAAAAAAAATACATTAATGCCCCCATTAAAAGCTTCAGTTTATTTATTGCATCCTATTCTTTAGCCCTAGTAGGCACAGGCTTTTTTTAATCTTCCATCCGTCCTTCCCCCTCCCCTTTCAAAGTGCACTCATTGAACTCTTGGCAATTAGTGTAATTGAAATTTATTGACAATGCGGCCGTCTGCTGAAGCTTCATTGTTCTGAATGCTTAGTGCACAGCGCTATTGAGCAATGCCATGGCAGTGTCAGACAGCTCATACCTTGCTCAATTATATCAATGGACCAGTGACTGCCAAAGGTTCCTTTGGGGGTACGAATGTTACTTAGTGATAAGAGCCTTTCGAAACAGAATCCCTGGGCCCCATCTCTAGTGGGAGATGGAAATGAAATATGTATTTCTCTGCTGTGGAAAATTAATGTAATTGGCTCCCTTAAAAAGCTTTGACAAGTTGACCTGTTTGAAATCTGAGGAGGGCTTATACTGCAGTATCATATTATCTCCACATAAAACCCCTCCTTTGGTGGCAGTGACAGTGGGATAAAATGGAATTTGGATAGTAATATTAAACTTCAGCTCCATTGAACACGTTCATATATTTTTCCATTTATAGCTGCAACATGGGGTCTTACAGAAATCCTACCTTTTTTTGTATTGCCATCTAATCTTTTTTTGGTTCTGATTTATACTGGTGCAGGAGAAAAAACAATGTGTGAGTAAGATCTTTATATTTAGCTTTTCTTCTAAAATGTATATTAATGGAAATTTAAATCATATGGCAAATGAGGAGAATTGATTCCGGCTAATTCTGAAATCAGAGTTAAATTGTCAGACAAATTAATCAATGTTTTCCTTACATGCATAAATGTTTTCACACCAAAAATAAGTTAGAGCTTGGCACAACAGTCCAAAAACAAAACTGCATCCTCAAATATGCATTTTATCTTGTGTTTGAATATAGAAGCACACAACACTTTTATCAGAATTAAATTACCATGAGAGAAACAGTAGTCATTTACGATGGACCACATTCTGCCCAGAGTTAAGCGTCATATATTTCTACTAAATTCGCTGCAACAACGTGTTTAAAAATTAGGCACAATTGAACCAGTGGCTTTTTATTTAAGATCATCTAATGATTTCAGAATTTATTTAATAGAATATTAAGAAAGAAAGGAGTTCAAATGGAAAACCTCCACATACAAGTCCAGAATTTTATTAAACTATTTTTTTTAACATCCTGTTTGCCTTCTCTTCAAAATTGGTGCAAGATCTTATGTTGCTGAGGTGGGAGAGTAATTATTACAATTAATTATTTACAATTTACATTGTAAATTTTTGTAATAGAATTGTCTTTGAGTTTCAGCACTTGGATGATGACTCTTATTCATGGCAGTTCAAAGAATTCCAGTATAGGAGTATACATATAGGAATTCTGTTTCTCATGTGTGGTTTTGTTGTTTGTCCTCTTTTGTCATCTAAAAAAATTGCAAGTATTGAGCAGAGGAATCTCTGGAAGACTGGGGAACCTGCAGTGGCATAATGCTGGGTAAGATAAGAGTAAGAAGGCAGGGAAGAAGCGTTTATACGAGCTAAAGAAGAAACTGCAGTAAAGAAGAGAAAGAGATGAAAAGGTAAAGTAGTTGTTACTGTTCTTTTTTTTTTTTAAAAAAAATAATAATAAAAAGAAAGCAAAGAAAAAAAAAGAAGAAAAAGAAAAAGAAAAAAAAAAAACAGACAAAACAAAGTGAACAAATCTTTGAATTGTGGATTCAAAGATGGAGCCTGGTGATTACTTTGTGATTTGAATCTGATTCTAACCCTGCTTCTTTTCTTACAAGTGCCTCCTAAATTGGAAGAGACCCTTTCTTGGTTTCAGTTTGGATGCACGCAAAATCTCTTGAGAATATCTTTCAAGATGTAGAGTACTGAATCAGAATTAAAACTGTAGCCAGGATTTGGCCTCAGGCCTAGAATAACCCAAATGACTCTTCCTCAGCTCATCATTGCTCAGAGTTTAGCAACATCTGAAATCACTGATACATTTCTATTGCTTAAATCTTTAGAAAGAACTCTAGCCCATAATGTATAAAAAGCTTCAACAAATGCCCTTCACTGTCCACAGTCAACTACCTCTTATTTTGGGGAAAAATCATAGCAAAAGGGTGTAAGAATTTAAGAATTAAAGTGTCAATATATGAATCAAAATTCTTTTAATAAATTACTTTAAATGAGACAATAATAATTTAAAATAATGAATGTTTTGTATTTATTTTATTGGTATTTTTAGTGTTTAGTATTTAGTATTATCACAAAATATACTTGTATTTTGTTAACTGGAATTCTACCTTGATAAGCTAACAAAATCTCTCTGAATCTTGCACTGGGTGGTTTCTTTATGTAGTTTTCACCCCTAAGTTGCTGGACTGTAAACTGGTTAGTAAAGGACTTGTCCTTTATCTCTGAACACAAGGCATAATCAAAGCTCAATCATCAGACCTATCCTCCTATAGATCTTCCAGCTGTGATCATTTTTCTTTTGTATCTCCACAAAAGAATCTTACAGAAGATAAATATATATAATGTTGGATTATTTATATTACTTTAAATAATTTCCTTTAATTGCTTTAAACTTCAGTGAATGTTGTACATGTGATGGACTTTGAGCTTTCATCCTAACTTCATGAAAGTTCTTTCAGTGCCTGTAATGAGAGTGATCGTTCTGAATTGCTACTAACTAATGTAAGCACGCAATTATTTTAAATGTTCCTCCCAGGGATTCTCTTGGTAAAGTATTTTAAATTCAGTTATAAAAAATTAATGACAATGTGAGTTTAACTTCCTCTGAATCTGGGCTGACTGCTATCATTACATAGAGAAAAATATTCAAATATCTTTATTAAAATTATAGTATTGAGGTTCACACATTTTTGGTTAATAAATTGCTCTTCTAAACTTCATAATATTGCCATACAGTGAAATATACTTGACCTTTCAGATCAATACATTACCTAATACTCTGTTTTTATTCTTAAAATATCTCCAGTACTGCTTTCCTTCCATGTATTCTGCATGCAGGCAGATACAAAGATTAGGCAACTTGCTAGTAACCTTAGAGGATAACTGTAGCCTGAAACAATATATAGTGATGCTGAAAGCATTTTAAAGTATTATTAATTTTTTAAATTCCCCTGATCCCGCAAACATAGTATATTATTTTAGGCATTTTGTGGATTAATTAAAATGTCCATGGCATTAGCAGCACAAGAAATGCATGTTTGTGTGTGTGAGAGAGAGGGCAGAAGAGAGAGATGAAACTAAATCTAAAACTCTTGTACATGAGCACATGTACATCTGGAGGAAGAAAAGGATCCCCATAGCTGTAAGCCCTGTTACATCTGTTCTAAAACCTCATAAATTTCTGCTTAGTCCAGCTGGGCAGAATCTTAAAAGAACATCAAATAGATACTCATCTTGATAAAGCAATTATGCTGTCAGTTCCCTTGATCAGCACAAGCTTGACAAAGCATGCTCCAAACTTGTAATTTTAGCCTAGAGCTCACAAAACTTGAAGAGGTGAACTACAGAAAGGAATGAATTATCTGAAGATGCAGGTTTTCATGAATTGTTCCCTAAGCACCAAATCCTGGCCTGGAGTTATTCAAAAGTTAGGTGGTACCAGCCCTAGGGTGGAGGGAGAGCATAACATTTAGGCAGTGAATGTATTGTTGCTCCCAGGTGACAGCTCCATACCATAACTGTCAGCCGTGACATCTATCTTAAGAGCGTGGCACTTTTGAAGTTCTTTTGTGTGTGTCATTCAACTATGGACACACTGGGTGAAATCCTGGCCTTGAAGACAAAACTGTCGCTGAGTGGCCAGATTTCATGCCCTCCATGTGGAGTCAGGGAGAGGCTGTTTGTGCCTTGTGTATTCCTGGAGTCACATCTCAGGCCAGGATGGATGGGGACAAGAGTTAAGCAGTTGAACAGTAAAGGTTGGAAGAAAACTTTGTACAACTCTTCCTTTGTGATTGAACCAGGTCTGGGCTGGGCAAATAAGCAGTGCTCAATGTAAGAGAAAGCAAAACTATAGGAAGCACAGTACATGAAATGTGCAACTTGAAATCATGAGATGTTCCTGTAAAACAGTGAGAACTTGGGTAGAGTAACTGGAATCTGTGTACTTACACATGACTTAGGCTAAGTTTTGTGTCTCAAAGTACCTATGGTAGTTCTCACTGCGGAGGATTTATTGTTTTGTCGGGGTCATCCTCCTGGAATTAGAAGACAAATTTCTAGCAGATTTCAAGTTAAAAAAAAAATAATCAAATTCTATTTTCTAAGACAAAATAATTGAAATATATGTTTATAACTTTTAGCCAAGACTTATTTAAACATAACAAAAATATTTATGGAGCCAATGTACTATGCTTTAGATTTGGTGACACACAATGTGCTGTTGAACCAATAAAAGATGGCAACTTGTCAGAGATACACATATAAGATCAGAACAGTACTGTGTGTTTTCCTTGAAGTTTTACTAGTTCACTGCCTGGTGCTTTTTAATTCATGCTAGTACATAAATTTGACACATTGAAGTATTGAGTATTCAGCATTAGGTTTCTGATAGAGCAAATGCAGTCCCTTGGCTGTCCAAGAGTATAAGTGGTTTGAAACATGATCAGAACGCCTGGGAGAAATCCTTCTAATAAGCACTAGAGAGGGCAGACATCTTTAAAGGATGAAAGCATATGGTAGTCATACAAGAAGGTGCTCCTTTGAGACAGAATTAACATGAGATATTGATAGTACTTTAAGATTAACATGTTGCATAGTCATTACTAGTTTCCTTTGCATTTAGTTAATGCATTTCTTCCAACGTACTTACTTTCTTCATAGGGATTGTCTTCTAATAAACACTGTGACCGAGTGACATGGGTAGCATTGCTCCAGCATATTTTCTGAAAAACAGGCTGAAAGGGCTGACATACTATGTCCTGTTATGGAATTGCAGAAATAACTTGTTGAAAGATTAAAAGTTCATTGCAAAGTAGAGTGCATTGTAAAGGCCTATTTAAAAAACCACTCAGTATAACTGGGTAGTGAGATTTATAAGAGTTTTTATCTTTTGGCCTCCCATCATTGAAGTAGATTTCGTGTTTGCTTGTGCCTTTGCAAGCTTGCTAGGACCGTTAGAGTAGTCTTTGGCTGAAGAAAATGAGAGAGATGCATAAAACACACATTTTATGATAAAATAAATATTTGGTTTCGTAAAAAGTAGGCAATGTTTGTTAAGCATTACATTTTGCCTTCTAGAGTCTAGGACATTTGCTAGTTTGTCTTCCTATGTATGTAGTCTCAAGACTGAAGCTGTGAGGCTTATTCATCCTTCAGCCCTATTAAAACCTGTATTAAGTAATACGCAGCAGCTTTGGTTGTTAAAATTTCGCGAAGACCTTATTTCACTGGGTGTGGTATGAAGTCTTTGGACTAACAGTATCTCTGTGTGATCTTAGATTTAAAAAGTGAATTCAGCTCCCATCTTTTTTTTTTTTTTTTGTCACTCTTGCATTTTAGTTGTAAGTAGCGTAGCATTAAAGTGAGTAATCAAAAAATGTTCAAAACTTGTCTCTGATAAACTCAGTTTTATACGGTTGCCTTGCAATTTACCTAATTATATTAATGGTATTTAACCTGGGAGTCCCTAATCGAACTTGCAGAAGACAGGTTATTTACAAATCAAATATCAGTAAGGTTTAGTATATCTCTGCTTCATATTCAATCCTTATTCTTCATACAGCTATTTAAGAAGTCTTTATCTGAAATGGAGTCCATAACCTCCAGTAGTGGGAGGGTTGGCATTTTATCTTTTTCATTTTTACCTGATATTAAGAATCCTTTACAGGTTTTTAGGTTTAGATCCTGGGTTCCTCTGTTCTTCCCTATTTAGGACAATCAGTCCTAAAACCCTGTTAGCATGGACTTCTGAACCCTTTTTTTCTCAATGCAAAAGAAATAGGAATTTCATTCCAGAGAGGGAGGGAATATTATGCTTAAATTTGGAAGAGCAATGTTAAAGACTGCGGGTGGGAAGAAAACCCTCCAAAAACTAGTATTCATACATTCGCTTAGAAATAAGTGAAAACAAAACAAGCCTAAGTTCATTAAATAAAAAATAATGACCAAAAAGCAAGACCAAACAAGCAAAAAATGCCCCTTCCCCGAGCCCCACCACCAGCTTGGCATGTTTCCTTTTTAAGATGTCTAGAGAAGTTGTATCATAACTGAAATTTTGACCTATCACCATTGGTGCTAAACAAATGTAGTGTGAAAAGCAAATGTAAGGGTGTGATTTTCCGAGTTCTGTCTTTTGTTTTGCTAACTCTCTTTTGGACACTGAAACACTTCTCAGTTCTGTGCTAGGAGCAATAAAGCTCTTTTGATTTGCCAGACAACAACATCATCACTTTCTCCATAGCTTCTTGCCATAGCTTGAAGAAGTCTGCAGGATGTGTTGCTTGCCTTAATAAAAGTAATAAAAACCAGTATTTTGTTGTTGTTGTTGTTGTTTGTTTGATTGATTTTTTTTTTTTTTTTTTAATTGTGTGTCTGTGTTTGCTGCTACATCTTTTACAAGAGAGACTGGCAGCGTAAGTAATAATATATATTTTCTAGTATATCTGAGACAACTAATAGTGTATTTTCATGCATCTCTGATTGAAGAAAAATGAAGGTATGCCTTGTGTTTGGAGTTCTGTCATCCAGGCACTTATTATTATTATTATTATTATTATTATTATTATTATTATTATTAATGTTTTGTAGGCTAAGTCAGAGGAAAGTGTTAACTGATTAGTCTTGGTTTTTGAATTTCACCCAGTTAAAAAGGTTTTACCTAGCCCTACTCTTACCAACTTATGTCATAATGCTGATCGCTTTGAGGTGAATAGAAATATTCCATTGTTTTTTGTGTGTTTTCTCCTCAGAATCACTAGAGAAATGTGAATTGTTTTGAAAGAGGCTGGTGTATTTAGAAATCCTAAAGAGAATATTTATAGATCTTTCTTAGCGTACAGGATTTTTACACAAATTAGTATAGAAAGTGCTGCCTCGCTGAGATGTGGATTACAGTAAAATTACTGACTTTATGTATAAGCAGTCTCACTTATGTAAGAAAGCAAATGCATATCAATGTGACTAACCTACTCTGAAATTCCTCCACATCGCTCTACAGGAACTATAAATATGAAGCAGAATGCCGTTAACCTGATTTTTTTATTTTTATTTTTTTTTAATACCAAAGGCAGAAAATGGAAAAGTGTCATGGAATCAGATTTTGTATGACTGTCAGAACTTGTCACCTACGTAATTTATGCTGTAAAAATATGAATACAGCAGGATGCTATACATGATTTATAAAGATATAAATAGTAAACAGTGCTTGAAATATATATATTTTTATCATTAGCTATTCTCTAACTCCACTGTGTAATGGTGAAAATTGAACTTGTTTCACAAATTTTAACTTTTTGTCTCCAATAAATCATTCGCATTGGAGAGGGGCATGCCGAACTGGCAGACAACAATGAGACCAGCTAGGATTCTGAAACCTAACAATCACGGAAATTTACAGTCATGTAAAAACAGCCTCAGACTATTAGTAGGTGGCATTGTTGTCATATTTTAAACCGTGGAAATCTAGAAGAAGAGGGGGCTTTGATAGATGATATTTGGTCTGTTGAAGAACTCTCTGGCTTTGCTTTTCAACTGTATGAATTTCCGTGGGAGGAAATAGGAAAAAGGGTTGTTTCAAGGATGGGTAGAGGAAGAAGACCAATGATTTTTAGGGGTGCAAAGCTTTGTTTACAACTTATGAATGTCATCAGTGAGCTGTGAGTGTGCTTTACTTTTTGGATACTAATAGAGAATGTACTGGTACATATAACACCAGATTGTGTCTCTGTAGACTGATAGATGGGATGGTATTGATCATGAGATTTTTCATATTGCAAAAAAGTGGGCATCTGACTAAGCAGAGTCCAATCACAATGGTTCCCATGTGAATCCTTTTACTGATTTCTACCCAATCTTTGTATGTCTTTTTTAGCCATTAAGACCAGATCTTGGTCTTAGATATAGACATAGTCATTTCACTAACTATTTTTTCCATATTTTTTTAAGCACACTTCAGGCTGCATGTGCTACCTCTCAAGCCAGTCTGAATTATTATTATTATTATTATTATTATTATTATTATTATTATTATTATT
>CM021766.1:93376383-93423398 GCA_011076525.1 Nettapus auritus | reverse complement strand
TTATTATTATTATTATTATTATTATTATTATTATTATTATTATTATTTCAGAATAGCTAGGGTATCAAATGATACATGTCTTGGGGAATATTTTAATGTCACCGTATTTCCATTTCTGGGTAATCATCTATCACTTTAAATACCAGTGTCAAGTAGAGACTCCAAGTCCCTCAGGCCAAAACACTCCGCTCTCCTCCACTATAAATTAAGGCATATTAGGACTTACCTTCTCTTGCAATTTGTTTTTTCATCCCTTTCTTGCTGATGGTAACCACCCAAACAAAACTTCTTCCTTGAAGTACTTAATATTTAGTGGTTCTCTAATTTGTGGAGGAGAAAAAGGAGGCTTGGTTCATACCCTTGCATGTCGAAGGCTGCCTAAGAAAACCTCCTGTTACCTGTCCCACAGCAGCTCTGAAAGCTTAGGTCACTACATAGCTGCACTCTGTGGATTGCGTGTTACTATCTAAGAAGAGCTTCTTAACAGAGGTGGGCTTATTGATGGGTACCAAGAGAGAGGTGATACTACTTAAGGGGATCACTTACCTGAGTAGAAGACATTTGCTTTAGGAGGAGGATCCCATGGTCTCTCTTTGCAGGCAACTGTCTCATTTTCGTAATCTCACGTTAAGACATCACACAAGTCATCATGAAGATAGGCAGGAGCTATTACTAGATAATCAGTGTCAGGGTCAATCAGTTTTTGCAGATTAGTGGGGGTACTTAAATTCTGTTAGGTGTGCCGACAGTGAACCTAGAGAACCTTTTTCAAAGCTGTTTGCAGAGGAGACTTTTTTACATCATCACAACAAATCCATCTCTGCAAAGTTCAAAAAGGTGAAGACACTGATTTGTGTGGCCGTGCAGAACTGCCCCATCCTTCTGAGGCAGAGTCTCTGTGCTTGCTAGCATATCATCTCTCTTCTCTTGCAGGAAGTCTGTCAGAGCTGACATATTCAATAACTTTGATTTTGGCTTCTGCTGCAGGCACCGTCAGAGGAGGGAAGTGCCAGCCTCCACACCCATAAAAACACTTAATCTGATTGCCTGACAACTCCTATTCCCTGTTTCTTTTTTTTTTATTTTTTTATGATAATATATAGTGAAGGTCACTGTGAAAAGCAAGTAGAGGTCATCCTTTCCATTAATCCATGGAAATTCCAAATCCAAGCCTTGGGAGGGGAAGAGGAGAAAGGGGAACCCATGAAAACTAAGGAATGAGTGCATTGCTGTCAGCAAAGGGGCGTAAAACCATGTAGGAACTACAAAGTTATATTAATTATGGAACTTTGATGGGCGTATGAAGAGCAGAGAAGCTTCATGCAATTAGTAATTAGTTAATTAGTCCTTAGATTTGATAAGATGTTGTAAGTTCTGTACTACTTGTTAATGAGCTGAACATTCTGAAGCAGGAGCCAGGTTTATGTTTGTATGTCAGGCAGAGTTGGTGCAGTAACTTGTACACATCTTCTGTAAAGGGAGGTCAGAGGACTTGCGAAATGTGTAATAGAGGTACATTTTTTAAAGTGGGATTTTGGCATTGAGGTCATGATTTTTTCTTGTTTGACTCACAATAGCTGAATATTTGAGACTGATAATAATAGTCTTAAATGAGAAATGTTATTGAAAACTGCAGTGATTGGTCCTAACCAGCTTGGATTCAGGAGGGCAAAGTCTCACTTAACTAATTTAATTTCCTTTATTGACAAGATTACCCACCTAGTTGACCAAGGGAAGCCAGAATATGTCATCTTGTTGGATTTCAGCAAAGTTTTCTCACAGTATACTTCTGGACAAAATGTCTAGCATACAGCTAGACAAATATATAATATGATGGGTGAACAATTGGCTGATGGGTCAGACTCAAAGGCTTATAGTAAATGGGGTTGCATCAGAACCATTTAGACAGAAGTGTTTGGACAATGTTCTCAGGCACATGGCTTGGTTTTTGGGTGGTCCTGTGTGGAGCCAGGAGTTGGACTCGATGATCCTTATGGGTCCCTTCCCGCTTGGGATATTCTATGTTTTTATGATACTAAGGCCTTAAAAGACATCTCCTCATATCTCAGGAGAAGCTGAAGCAATGCATTGATTATACAGAGGATATTCTTTAGCTAAATATGTCTTTTTGTGCAATAACATATGAGAACTGAACACAACTGGAAGGCCAGAGATGTGAGCTAAAACATCAGGTAGATTAAGCTTTGTGGCCATGATTCCTTTTATGAATGTGTGTGAAAAGATGTACATATGGCAAGGACTGCCTCTGTATTTTCAGGTGGTTATGCTCTGTCCTCTCAGCATCCTTATCTTTTGCCCTGTTCCATTACAATGGGTCTTGCACTTACTGAACTTCACACGGTTCCACTCCCTATGCAGGAAATTATTGGCCTTATTTTGTCAAGTTTTTGGATGGCTTGGCAAGCTCAACTAGTTCTTGAATGGGGTAGAAGAGTGACAGTGTTATGCAAAATATGACAACATCCTATGGATAGACAGAAAAGGGAGAAAGGGTAGAAAAAGGAAGAGGCAGAAAGCTGTCTAATTTGATTCCATGGTGATTCTAAGGCAGAAGATGCCATATCTGATTGTCACTCTCTTTGTGTTTTTATTTCAGGTGTGCAAAATTCAAATTACTGGGTAATTTAATATATAAAGTTATTTCAGTCAGCTTATGATTCTTAATAAATTAAGATAAAATGTGGAAAATAGCATTTGCCTATAGATAAATGTAGAAGGAACACTTTTGTTTCAGTATTACCAAACTAGAATGTTGACAAACAGAAATAACATTGATGAGGAGGGATTTTCTTTCGGAAAAGATACTGGCAAATATCCTTCCCTGTTTAATCCCCTTAGTTTATCTTGTACCGGTCAATGCTTAAGTGGTTAAGTTAGATCTCTATTGTCTTCAGGTCGCTAGTCAAAACTGAAGTGGTTTGCCTCTTTTATGGCTTTCACAGTACGTTTTTCCTTTTTTTTTTTTTTTTTTTTTTTCCAAGATCTGTTCTATTTTGTGTGATGAGTTTTTATTGGGTTTGTCCAGTTGGATGTTTAAAGCAGTGACATTGGTTTTAGACTTTGCTCTATTACATACTTTAGTCCGGAAGCAAAATGAACGACTCTAATGATTATGACTGAGAACTTCACAGCAGAATAGGCCAGTTAGGTTATTAGGAAGTTGGATTCATCCTCATCCACCTCTCTGATTTGTTCTTTTGATGCTGTTTAACAGAATACTGAGTCTGGAGCTCCTGGAGTGTTGGCTAGATACAACTGCTGGATGTGCTGAAAAGATCAACATTATTGTAGTATATTATTTATCCTATTAATCAAAATTATTTGTTGATGTGTAAGTTTTACATCACTGCATTTAGAATGTTCTACTTCTGAATAGTGTATGGAGTTACTTATTTCACAGTTCTAATTACATAGCAACATATTGCACATGCATGAATGAGTTTTGTTGTTGTATGAATATCCTAATATGCTTGTCTTCAGGTGCCACAGTTTTTCAGCCTGGTCATGATTGTATTGCAACCTTTTTTTATGCTGCCATTACCCAGTCTGTGACTCTTCGTGGAAGTGCTCACAGGCTTGGATCTCAGGCCTTTAGGGCTTTCATAACAGTTGTCAGGAAACAAATCAAGGCAAATAAGGAGATAATGTATTTATATAGTCTCCAGAGAGTATTAATGTCATACTTCTGTTGTCTGGACAGGTATATGTTACTTTCAAAAGCATAGCTGTGGTCAAGAGCAAGCTGTCCAGGGGGCAGGTTATTAGCAACTCTTCTGCAGATGTTTCCAGCCCAGTCATTGGAAGGTGTTGATAAAAATTTCCCTTCCTGAAAATAATGGAATTGTTTCCTAACTTCTCAAACCACAGAGGCACAAGACAGATCTTGGAGCTACCATCTAGAAGTGTAGTAATATGTCGGAGGTGCATACTTCCCCACTGGAGGCAGCAGTAGCAACCAGGACAAGGAGGTGCTGAATCAGTGTTTCTGGTCCTATATAGACCAGTTATTTTCTCCACTGATAGGGAAGCTTTGGGTGTACAGGAATACAAAATTAGCGGTAATATCTAAACTGATGGACAGGACTTTCATCCGTGAATCCCATTTGTTAGCTGCCAGTAAAAAGACTGGTCCTGTGGTCCATGATATACCTGCAGAGGGCAGGTGGCAGAGCTGAAAACTTGACACCATTTAGGCAAGTTGAAAGCTGCTGTATTTACAACGGGAGGACAGCAGGTACTATGCATACAAACGACAAGGACCATACTTTTGTACATTGCCTCTTTTAGGGCTTATACTACAGTCCAATAATGCTGTCATAAAAATCAGCCTTGTCTTCCAGCATGGAAATGAGCTTGCAAAGCCATAAAAGTGTTCAGCATTCTGGACTTCTATAACTGTCTGTGGCTAATGAGAATATTGATTCTGTGAAACACAGCTACTAAGAACTCCAATTTCCATATACATTTAGCTCACATTTTGGCCCATCATTTAAACAGTATAATAGTTTGAAAACTGTTTAATACAGATTAAGCGTAGAAGGGTTTTGGAGATCTTCTGGAGTAAGTATTTAAATTTAAACAATTTTTCCCCTAGATGTGTGAGTCTTTTAGAGTTGATTCACTTTAGTAGGTAATTATATGTCAGTCTGAATTTTTCCCTTAGGGGGTTTAAAAATGCTATACGCCTACTGAAACTGTATCAAGAACCATTGTCTTCATTGTTTGAATATTTTGTAATCTGTCTGAGCCAATCTTCAACTTAAAGGTGGTTTATTTTGTACACATAACATCAGAAGAGGTTTCTTTGGTAATATTTAAAATACATGCTATGCTTTTTTCTTCTTCTTTACCAGTACAGTGTTTTGTATGCAAAAATTATTTCAAGGGAAGATCTTTACTTTTGAAACTCACTCTTGTACCTATGCCTGAAGCCAGGAAAAGCATATAGTACTGTTTATTTCATTAGATTATGCAGCCAATTAATCAAGATTTGAATGAGTATCAAGATGTAGCCTTCATTTTGTCTGCTTATTAACTTTCATTATGTGTAAATTTAAGGTGTAATTGTTAACAGGATGGACCATGCTGTAAAGTTTTTTTTTTTTTTTTTTTTTTTTTTCTTATAACAGCATTCCTTCACAGGTCCCCTTATTAAAGCATACCCAGGGTGATATATTATGTTAAGAAGGTTTAAAACATAAGGTGACAATGACCTTCCCTTTAATTAACTATGATGGAAATAAAGGTGAGAACAATGATGATGAAGCTCTGCTGGAGACCATAAATCATCTGCTGCACTGGTTAGACAGGACACAGCTACAAAAATAACCTTGCAATTCACAGGTTAAATGGCTCTTCCACTGTGGTGCATTCACTATTTTCGATTTACATACATACAGATAGTTTTCATTGTGCAACTGTGCAAAAATGTCTTTGAATAAACAATGAGTTTTTCTCTGAACATACCTAGAATTACTTAACTATTTTGTTTGTTAAAATATTACTGTGTTCTCATTTTTAAAGAGCAAAGTGATATATGAAGCAATGGCAATTTAGGATACTTCTATTTTCCTCTAGAATCCTGGGCTGAAAAGGAAAGAAGGCAGAATAATGTTTTATTATAAAACAATTTTTGTTTCTCCTAGTGATGCTGAGCTTTCATCATACTATGTGAGATGAGATTGCCAGTTAGATTTTTTAAGATATGGAAGTTGCTTCTAATTGATTTAGATAGGTGTAAGATTTTATCTCACTTCCTTAGTATTAAGAATCCTTTTTCTAAATGTGTCACCCTATCTGGGAGTTACAGACTTATATCGCTTAGTATACCAGAGTCTGCAATATAACAGGAACACTTACATTTCATAAATACATTGACTAGGGTCAACTACAGCACAATGAAGTAAGCAAGACTTTTGTCACCTTGACTATCAGCATTGCAGAAGGACATTAAGGGCTTCCTGTTCAAATTGGTACATGCTAGATAATCGTGTCAGATCAGAATAGGTTCAGGAGCCTTCCTCTTAGATTATAAAATAGTGAAACTACTACATAATATTTTACTCTTTATGTTTTATATCTGTTGATTCCCTATGAAGATGTACTTTGAGACTTTGAAAATGGTAAATCTAAACTCAGAAAACAGAAAGACTTGCAAAAAAAGTCCTAGAAGATTTTTCAGCGGTTATTAAAGGGCACTAAGTAACAGAATTTTGGAATTTATCTGGATATTTTTGTAACTGATACGAAAGAGGCAGGTCTTGTAGAACTGAAAACGACTGAAAGAAAGGGATGTAACAGAAAGCCCAGAATGAAATGTTTGTTAATTTCTGTGTTGTAATGCCAGCAGGCTTTGCTGGAAAAAGTTTTGGGAGGTAACTTAAAATAATAATAATAATAATCATGATAGGAGTATGGAGTTTTATCTTAGGTATTTCTCAACTGCCTGAATTTAGCATATTAAGATAAATGAGCAGAGTACCTTCAGCATTTTGAAGTTCTGAAAAGAAAGAAAAGATCATGGGTGGAGAACTAGCTGTCTGGAAATTACTTCTGTTATGAATAGCAGGACTTCTTAGGGCAGTGTTTTTTTTGTAGTTAAGTAATGTTGGTATATTTTATTTGTTTAAAGAGACTATAAAAAGAGGACTATCAATTATTATTGCTTCAGCAGAAGTTAAACTTTTTTTTTTTTTTTTTTTTTTTTTTTTAATTATAAAATAATTCTGCATTGGTCCTTGCTTTCTTTGTGATTGGCAATGTGCATAGGTCTTGAGGTACAGGCAACATTACTGAGCTGGAAATCTGTTTTCTTTGTGTGCTGGGAAATGTGTAGGTAGTACATTCAGGTGTTTATTTTGCTTAGCATCATTAACCCAATGAAAAAGAGTGTACCTTCCAGCCTCATTGAGAGACATTGAAATAAAGACCAGAGGGGTTTCACGTCATCCTCTCTGTATGCTTTGCAAGGCTCTAATCATCCCTTGCAACAAATTTAAAGATTGGTTATAGCAGGTAGTGTGATTCTTAGAAAAACATGTTGATTAGTAACAGGAGTGACTGGGACATCATTAATTGCAAATACCTCAGTGATATGACGGAAGTGATTGGGCAAGATCCCTGCAAATGATCCCAAAGACACCAAGCTGGGGGGAAATGTTGATCTGCCAGAGGATAGGAAGGGAGGGGACCTGGACAGGATGGATCGATGGGCAGAGGACAATGGGATGAGGTTCAACATGGCTCAGTGTCAGGTCCTGCACTTTGGCCACAATAACCCCATGCAGTGCTCCAGGCTTGGGGTAGAGTGGCTGGAAGACTGTGCAGAAGAAGAAGATCTGGGGGTGTTGGTTGATGCTTGCCTGAACGTGAGCTGGCAGTGTGCCCAGGTGGCCAAGAGGGCGAACGGCATCCTGGCTTGTTTCAGGAATAGCGTAGCCAGCAGGACCAGGGAGGTGATCGTCCCCCTGTACTCAGCTCTGGTGAGGCCGTACCTTTAGTACTGTGTTCAGTTTTGGGCCCCTCACTACAAGAAGGACATTGAGGCCCTGGAACGTGTCCAGAGAAGGGCTGTGAAGCTGGTGAAGGGCCTTGGACTCAAGTCCTGTGAGGAGCAGCTAAGGGAGTTGGGGTTATTGTCTAGAGAAGAGGGGGCTCAGGGGGGACGTTATTGCTCTCTACAACTACCTGAAAGGAAGCTGTGGGGAGCTGGGGGTTGGTCTCTTCTCACAGATAACTAGTGATATGACAAGAGGGAATAGTTGTGCCAGGGGAGGTTTAGGTTGGAAATTAGGAGACGTTTCTTTTCAGAAAGAGTAGCCAGGCATTGGAATGGGTTGCCAGGGGTCCGTCCCTGGGGGTGTTCAAGGAAAGGTTGGACCTGGTGCTTAGAGACATGGTTCAGTGGGTGACATTGGTATTAAGGGGATGATGGTTGGACGAGATGATCTTGGAGGTCCTTTCCAACCTTAATAATTCTATGATTCAATGTTACTGTGTATTGGGTAGTCCTGTGATCCAGATGATAATGGTGATAATTCCTTCTCAGCACACCTTTAATGCTTGGTATGATGTGTACGAGAAGAATTACAGAGATGTGGGAGAAGATGCTCAGCATTTGCCTCACCTCGTGTTCTTTCACACTGCTCAAGATCAAAGACCTCTGTCTCTGATGGTATGTGGTCTCTGATGCTTCTAACCTGTCCTGACCTCCACATAGGCAGTGAAGGAGGAGAAAAATCCTTCCCAGCTCCAGGGGCAGTTGGGCCTGGAAGACAATACACATTGTTATACTTGAATTCAGCACAGAAAAACAAATATTCAGAGTATCTTCTGGACACGGAAGTAGTAGAAGGCTACTACTGTATTTAGTATATTTAATATTAACTATTACACAGTCCCTAAGCTAGTCACATTCTTTGGACAGTTAGTGTGGCTCAGTTCTCTTGGATTTCATTGAGCCCCTTGAAGCTCTGATGACTTATTATTATTATTATTATTATTTTTGGATTAATTACTCTGACATTCTTATGAGAAGAGCTGCAGTCTCAATCTGCTTTTCACAGTCTTCAGAACTTGTTTAATACTTAATAAACATCTCCACTGGAGAACTTTTTTACTATACAAATGTGAAAACACAATTTCTAAAGGATAACAGTCTGGTACTAGTGCCACATGCTAATATATTTTTACCAAAACTACTGTTTTTGAGTCAGTGGAATAAAGTGCTGATGTTAGGGCACTGACATAGTTGGCGATGGGTAAAATGGTGTAAAGGGACAGCAGAACTCTCAGGTGTTAAGAGCAGAGCCCAAAAGAGACAGAGACAGATCCTAGCTTGTCTTCCTCCTGCAAGACTGGCAACAGACTCCACAGTTTCAGGCAAGAATGCAAAATTAATTTCCTTAGTTTAATTTCCTCTGAAGTTGCTGGTCAGGAGTCAATCTCCTGTAAATAATAAAAGTAAGCCTTTGAGGGAAAATGAAAAAATACTTTGCTGCTGCTGCTATCACCTCTTTCTCTCTGGCTCTGTAAATCTTATGACTATTTTGACTCAATTTACCTCAATCTTTTTAGGAAAGAATAAATTTTTTACCATTGCTATTAATTCCTATATGGTGCTTAGGTGTGATTCCCCCCCCCCCCCCCACTACTTCATTGCCTCTCGGTTGGCGTTTCCATTAGAAGGAGTAGCTTTCTACAAGATGTTGTAATTATCTGGTTTTCCTAATCTTGTTTTCATCCTCTGACCTAACTAAGTGACAAGTTCCACTACCCGTGCTTGTACTGCACTGGTACTCCCAGAAATTCCTTTGTAATTTTTTTCTTGACTGTACATTGTCTCTACCTGGCCTCAGAGTTTTTCTCGGTATTTTATTTCTCCATGTTAATAAGTGCTCCAAGACTCACACCCACATTGGAGCCATAAGTCATTTGTAATTAATGTGGTGAAGACGAAAACTGTCTTTTCCTCAGTACTTCTTTTAAGTTTAATGGTTTTAATATGTGATATTGTTGCTATCTTCTACATTGGAAATTTGGAGGACACCTGGATACTACTGAACAAAGTATAGGTAAAGAAGAGATAAAAAAGGAACTCAGAACAGAAATGAGGGACAGAGCACGAGGTCACTTTTGTAACTATCAAGCTCTTGTAACTATCCTTGCTCATGGCAAGGAGAGGGTAAGGAAAGAGCAAGAATTACTGTAGGTTTACTCATTTAATGACTACTAAAAGCCCTGGAAAAGCTCCAATGAAGTTGCACAGGTATGCAGCTAAGAGATGTGGACTTTTAAAATCTAAAATAAAACTTGTTCTTTTCTTCTCTGTCAAAGAAGGAAAGACATTTCTCGTTGTCCACTATACTTTTGTTTATTTAGCTTCTGATTTATTTTTAATTGATTTGAATGGAATTCTCTTGTTTTACACTGGCATCCCAACATATTAAAACAGTTCAGGGCAGCCAAACCGATTGCAGTTTTATATCTTTAGCTTTTTTATTAATTTTAATGGCAGCAGTAACATTTGCATTTTTAGAAGGGTGTACAAATTTTAAACAGCCTTTTCTGTGTTTGTGTTGGACAGGCAGTTGAGACATTGTTGTAGAGATTATCTTAGTGTGTTGAATTTCCTCTGTATAGATGATCTCAGCCAGTGAGCTAAGGACTCAGTAGAAAACATTCTGGATGTTCTATTTTCATGCATTACGTATTCCATCTGCAAATCTGTAGGGGACTCTATGTTGCATACCTATTGAGACTAAATTCTTAGTACCTGAGACATGCATTCTGTATGTACACATCTTTCCTGATAACTTAACATGGAGTGGATGCAACCATTGTTAATTTTGGACTAGATTCAAGCATGTTTATTCAGGTAAAATGTCTAGGAAATGCCACTCACCTTAGTGAATTCTGTAGTGTAGACTCATGGTAAGGATTCAGAATGGCACGAAAGGTTTGTTTTCATATTGTGAACGGAGGTAAATGGCTAGACAGGTTTGGTGCTGCTTTTTGGGGGTGGTTTTTTTTTGGCTTTTGTCAAGCCAGAGGACAGAGGGCAAGAAGAGTCAGTTTCATAGTTTAAATTCTAGATAGCATTGTAAGATGACTTTTAGGAAAATTGTGATGTTTTAATGCAACTTTTCATAGGTTGTACTTAAAAAAAAAAAAAAAGAGTGTCAACATTTAAATCAATAGAAGTGCCCTTTCCTCTTGAGCTGTCTGAACTATGGTTGCATTTGGTTGTAACGCTTTGCTTTGGTTCCGCACTAGGATGAGAAGGTGGATTTATTGACAGTTAATAAAATGGAAACCTATTAACTGACTGGATCAATTTCAGATTCTGAAATCAGGAATTTTGGGGAGTGATTAACAAAACCTCCTTTCTTTACATGAAGAAGTGGGAATATGGGAAAGCCCTTCCAACATTTACACTCTAGGAAAAGGTTATCCTTACAGGAGGTCTGCTCTCAAAGTTTCATCCGGTTTCCTGACTTTGTAAGGAAAAATGTTTTTCTAGACCCTCTCTGAAGAAGAGTTTACAAAAGTCTTGGAGTTTTTTGGGGGTTGGGGGGGAGAGGTGTTCAAGTTTTGCTGAAACTATTCATACCAAGCCTTGTTATTAATTTGTATAATTGCTGAAAGTTTTGCATTACATGCTCCATTTTTTAAGTCACGGGCTTGTAGAGTGTTGGACAAATAGCTTAGAATGAGAGAAGGAAAGGGTAGAATAACAGTATGATTAGAGAGTCCAGTAAATCAAAACCTCCTACCCAAATACTCAGTAAAATTATCTGCACTAGAGTATGAATAGGTCTTATGGCACCAGTGGGATGGTAAGAAATTCTATTCAGAAACATTAATTTAAAAAAATGCAAAAATAAATTTGAAGGAAATAAAATTTGTAGTTGAGCAAATTAAAGTCAAATCAATTTGACTAGCTCTTTTTAAAAACAGATTTTGCTTGGTTTGTTGCCATTTTAATTTTTTTCCCATACTTGGTGCTAATCAGGCATGACAAATAGGCTCACCTTTGAACACACTTTGCACTAATAATGTCATAAAGTAACTCCCTTTAATTGGTACCTCAGGCCACTGTCATCAGACAAGCTCATAAAAAGAAACTAGTGACAGCTTTCACTTCTGCTGGATTTATGAAAGATTTCTCACCTATGCCAAGCCTCTTTGTGTTTGCATTACTATTCTAGGTTTGACCTTTGCTCAAAGAAGCAATACATTATGTTTTCCACAACAACTCTCACCATCACTTCAATTCAGACGTGTATTCTTGCAGTGCATGGCCATTGTGAAAACTTTGCACTTAGAAAATACAAAGGGCCATCAGTCTACAGGCTTTTAGTTCACTGTAATGTAGTAAATATGTTTTGGAGCCAGATGCATATTTTAAAATTAGCAATTTATTCCACAATTTATATGTGTTGGGTTTCTTTTCCTTCACAAATTGTATAAGCAAAGACTCTCATATGTGCTCATTATTTAAAACTGTTCACCCGATAACTTCTGTGAATAATTCTTGGTCTTGGTCTGTAGCTCATTCTCAAGGATCTCATTGTGAATATTTGATCATCGAAATTCCAGCTCAGTGACTCATCACCTAAATCATATAGTATGCTTCTGCCAGGATGGAGGAGCACAGCCCTTAATTTTCTACTTAATGGTTCAGAAAGCAGTGAGCACTTGTCCTCTGAAAGTCAAGACCCTTTATTGAATACCAAGAACTTGAGGTCTTATCTTAGTCATTGGTTTTAGCAGATATTGGAGGTAATAGCTGATAAGCGCACATCACATTCTAAATTCCTTTTTTTTTTTTTTTTTTTTTAATCCTAATTTTAAATCAGATGCTTTGATAAATGTTCCTACTCTTATGTTATTTTCTTCCTGCAACTGTTCCAGGCAACTAACAGATAAGTGTGAAATTATTCAAATTGCATTTCTGCAATTTATAGTAGTATATCAATTTATAGGATTTATAATAGCAAAAATTAATAGTAATGGAAATTATTGCTAGTGTACAGTGATACATGCTCACAATTTTGTAATTTGAAAAGAAGAGTTTATGTTTGGATTTATAGTATAATTCTGTCTATATTTATTTGGGTCTACAGTAGAATTTCTAACCTTGATTCCTATTTTTATTTGGGTCTAAAGTAGTATTTCTGACCTTGATTCATAACAAATTTCAGAGATGGTTTAGAGTTGAATTTCAGTATTCTACCACACTTGTGGTTGTGATTCCGTTGATTTTAGAAAGCCAGAAAAAAGATTTTTGTTACAATTTTGGTTCAGCTTTTTTTCTTTTTTTTCTCTCTTTAAAGAACACTAATTCTTCTCATAATAATTTGTTTTGTGATATAAATTTTGTGGTAACTACATTTTGCCTGCCTAAGTGCTACCTCTTAATGCTGAATATTGTTAAACTAGAAATAATTTAATAGGTTTAAATAAATGTTGTTTACTTGGTCTGTCCATCATGTCTTGGTACCTGATCAATTTGCTCTCTTTCAAACAACTTAATTTCAGAGGTTTTCAGTACAGCATAGTATTTAGAATAAACAAATTCAGTAATCAGTGATATATTGGATTTATGGAGATGTACGTTAAGATTTAACAGTGTCTGTGGTATACATTTCCATTTCTAAATCATTTGCTGTATACCCAGGTCTTTATAAATGACCTTGAGCAACCTGGTGGAAGGTGTCACCTGCCCATAGCAGGGGGATTAGATGATATTTAAGGTCCCTTCCAACCCAAACCATTCTATGATTCTGTGACTTTTCTATATTTCATGCTTTCAGGATTGATGGGGACAGAAGTTAGTACACTATGAGCAACGTCAGGAAGGAACTGGAATACTCAGCATCCTAGTTCTTCCTAATTTGCCTTCTTGTTATTGCAGGCAGAAAGTTATTTGAATATTTTCTAAGTTGCCCTTCCACCTGGCCTTCTCCTGACAGTCTGTATAGATCAGTTCAACTTTGCCAATACCTAAGTTGTGACTCTATTAACCTCCATAAGAAAAGACACTCACTGTCAAATGCATAAATGTACTATCCAAATGACAGGTTGGATACTGTGCTGAATGTTGTTTACAGCACTTTATTCACCATCAGTGACTTCTGTTTTATAAACTACTATGAAGCTATTGTATATTCTTATTACTGTGTGGGTAAACTGTACATCCGTCAGTCTTAGACCTAGTTTTAAAGAGAATACATGTTTATCATAAAACTATGCTGATGAATTAAAACATTTTAGACATGTTTTGCAATCACATAAAAACATTTATCTACTTTTTATAGGCAACAGGTATATTTGAATAGATATATTGGGAACATTCTGCAGCCTGCAGTGTTCAGGAAGAATTTTACTCTAATTTGAGGCATTTCTAGTTAGATTTTAATGGTGTTTAGAGAAAAGGTGACAAAGTGACTTTAAATGAATGTTGTAAAAATAGCTTGTATGTTACTAGATATTCAACGTTAATATCAGTTTCATTATTCTTTTCTTTTTCCCTGTGGGTAAAACTTTTATGTAAAGTGCTATGACTTGCATAGTTTATAGTCAATAAAAGTTTCAAGAAATACTTTTCCTTTTTGGGCTGTGTGCAAAAATTTGCAAGCCAGTCAGGTACTGATACCAGATATGGCAGTAGACACATTTGGGAAAAAAAAAACACACTCGCAATAATGCCACAAAATATTATTTCCTAATGTGCTCTGAGGTTTCAAAATTCAGCTTTCCAAATATATGAAAAGTCAGTATGGAATAGAAATATGTAGTTTTTCAGACTGAAAAATTCAAAATATGCAGTTAAATAACACTTGCCTTTAGCTAGAAGAATTCATTTGAATAAGTTTTTTTCTCAGATCCAATAATTCCCAAGCTGGTTTTTTTGGTTGGTTTGATTTATGATAGATTTAGTGAAAAGACTGGAATAGCTTAAGAAATTGTGTCTTTCTTATTCTAATCCATTTCCTTTTTTTTCAGTGTTACAAGAGACAGATATTTCTTGTTGATCAGCACTGTTTTCAAAAATGGGGGGCTGTGTTTTCCTTCTAGCAAATAGATAGGAGCTAATGTGGGGAGGATGGTGCAAAGCTTTTGCTTTAGGTTGGAGGAGAGGAAGATTAAAATGAACAAAATTAAAGTTTCATCACAGGAAGCAGTATCCATACTTATCAATATACAAGGTGTATGATGAGCAGCTTAAAGATGTCCTCAGTGTTTACTTCCATTTGCAGATTTTATTTACCTTGCAGGGCTTCGTTCTACAGAAAGACTGACTGGAAGGGGCTGCTAAACTTGAAGAAAAAAGCACTAACTTCCTGCAGAACCATCAGTCTGGAAAAGAGGTAATTTTGCCTGAATCTATCCAAATGGCTTGAAAAGGTACTTTCTACTCTGACATTCTCTTGTTCTAATTCATTCAGTTGACCTAGGAAATACGATAAAGAAACCAGTCAAGGATGCCTTGCTTTGTAAACAATGCAGTAACAAAGTGCTGTTAAGGATTCAGAATTAGAAGGTAGTGCACTTATTCTTTGTCTCAATTAACAGGCACAGTTCATGCAGTCAAATCACAGTCTTTATTAGATATATGAAGAATTAAATTCATGCTAGTTTAAAGGATTTCTTGAAATTGCTCTAGGTGAAAAGGGATGTTCTAAAGTAAATGTATTAAAATACCAATTTTTCAGATGTAATTCAGTAGAGCTTTATCATGAATGTAGAATATTTGGGATGTGAAGTTAAGTCAAGATAAAGTCTCTCTCATTTCCTTCCCTTACTGAATCCTTCTAGAATCAGTTTTTCAGTTGGGGCAGATGGCTCCTTAACTGCAGGGTTGATGCAGCTTCGGGTCACAGGGGGAAAGATTTTTTTTTGAGGAAAAAACACCAAACAGATGGTGAGCTTTTTTTTTTTTTAAAAAAAATGTTTTCAAACATCCTGATGTGTCTGCAGGAGAGCAACAACAAAAGAGCTATGGCTGGGGTCATAGTAGAAGTAATCCGCAGAAGTTGACACTACAATGGTTCATGGATTTCCATCTTTTCTTCTTTTATGGTAGTGTGCAAGTACAGGTGTGGCTTAGTAGCTGCAGCCTTAGTAGCTGCAAAAACTACCTGAAGGAGAAATTCCTTTCTTCTAAAGCTAATGCAATCTATTTTTTCAGGTGGTGTCCAGAAAAACAACATTTGCCCTTTGATGTTTTTAATTACACATGCTCACAGTAATGCTTTCAATCTCCTTAATTGTAAGAATTCCTGCCCTAAGTATCTAAGAATTGTTTGCCTGTGAAGAATGCAAATATGACAAAACATTTAAAAGCTTGTTATTATTCGGTACTACAATACACTTGCTTAAATACTGTTTACAGTGAATATGGATATTTTTTTAATATATCTGAATTCACACTGCAGTTTTTAGAAAGGTGGTCTCAGTATAGTTTCCATGTAACAGTTTAAGCATATTCTGCACCCCTCACTTGTTCATGCAAGTGACAGGATTTACACAACTAAAGCCGTTTATTCCAGTGCAGTACCATGAGAGTTTTATATCAAAACTACTATTTCATATCCATTATTTATAACTACATTTTGCCTCTTCTGTATTTGTGCAGTACCGTCAAGAAACTCAAAAGGCAGCCCCACGTGCAAAGAATTAAACACTAAAATAAAATTTCATTGTTAATAAAAATGTTTAACTTTACTTGTTTTCCCTCCTGCTAATGACAGCTGTTCTGGATTGTTTTTCAAGTTGTCCACCTTTAGTTGGTTATTTACATTAAGGGAAAGTCTTTGCCCAAAATGTAACTCTTTTATTTCTGAATATTTTTTGCAGGTTTATGAAAAATATGTCTTTAAAAACAAAAACTAAAACAAAACTCCATTTATTTAAATCTGCAACTCCAGTGATTGATAATAAAGTAACAGGTTTAAGTGGGTTTAGTGTTTTTACTTGAAGCTTGTGGAAATTACTGCCTTCATCTCTGCAAGTGTCAAAACATTAATTTGTGTCAAGAACATATGCTTTCAGTACTTAAAACAAGCTTGTTTTTGTGCTGTTGCTCTGCCTTGTTAGTTCTTACACTTTGATTGTCTAGAAAGGTTGCCCCTCTCTACTATACAAAAAAAAAAAAAAAAAAAAAAAAAAAAGCCAGGCATAATTTCACCACTGATTGAATGAATGCAATGAACAGTCATTCCTCGCTGAGAAAGGCAGAGCCTTCTGCAATTGTTCTCTTGACAAATAGTGAATGTCCTCCCTTTCCACTGTCTGACCTTGACTAATTGTAGAGAATTGGTGCAGCTGTCCCTGGCTCATTCAGGGCTGCAACACAAGGGCATGTAAGAAACTTTAAGCTGCCATCATAAAACTCCAGTTTGAGGACTTCATCACAATGCATGGTGCTCACTTTTTTGTTGCTGCTATTTAGCTTGTTGCTATTTACTTCCTCTGATAGTGTATTTTATAGTCACACTTTTTTTTTCTTCTCATTTGCTTTTGTATGTATCAGAAATATATAGATTGCAGTGGGAGTATTTCTAAAAGAGATAAAGTCACATGAAGAAATACTTATAAAACCATCAACTAAAATTATGTGAGAAGTTAAGTTTATCTGGAATGTGAGAAGAAAAGCATATTTGTCCTTTTATTTTTCCTTCTTACCGCACAATCCATTAGATATTTTTTGCAGAAAGCTTCAGTATTTGGAAAATGAAGAATATAATCAGAAAAATTAATGTAGGAATAAAATTTTCTGGTAATGTTCTAAATATTAAGTCTAACTGCATATTTTAATTTTTGTGTGTACCAAGGCAAGCTTAAAGTATTTTTCCAATACAGGTAACTTTCCTTAATACAGGTAAATGCATGTTAAAGGTAATATAATGTATAATAGGTAATGTAACCTGGAAATTGTTATTTTATTTTTCAATTAGGATGATAATTTGCCTGTAGAAAAGGGGCAATTCAAAGTGTCTACACCACTTTAAGTGGTGTATACGTCTATACCGCTTATACCTCACATACCAGTCTATACCACTTAGCTGTTAGTATTAGGGTTAAGTGGGACTTATGTTTGAGTGGTAAACGTGTCTTGTATCTGGGTAAATTCTCTTTGTATAGAAAGATAAATTGTCTCATTTCATTTAAGGTTGAACCTAGAGTTCCCTGAAGTTCAGTTTGTCATCTGCTGTGTCTTTTTCAGTACTGTTGCTCCTCAGCGACAGATACTTCTGACAGCATAAGTACCTTTCTGTAGAAGCATCGTACAAAGCGAAGGGCTTTATTTGTCTGCCCAACCTATAATGCTAAAGGCCTATAACCCTTTCTGGGCCCATGGATTGTCTTCGTGCCAACCGGATGACTGTTCAAGTCAGGGACATGAAATAAGTTAAGAAAACCAAATAAAGCCTCCACAAAAAGGAATGTACAGAAACACAAACCCAGATTAGGTGGCAAAATACTTACTGAGGGAAGACAAGTAGCAGATAAATTTTCAGAAGTGATGAGTATTTGGTGGCTTATGCTGACCTGGGCATGCCTAAGTCAGACAAGGTTGGGCTAAAAAACACTTCACCCCATGTACTGTTTTTTCTGGATCTGTTCCAAGGACTGTGACTTGTCCCAGTGAGTAGGAGGATTTACGTAATTGAAACTGTGTCCATAAGACCTTTTTCCACAAATACTCTACCATTATTACCTGTGCAGATTGTGTTCTGCTTGGCATGTTGCTTATTGCGTGGGAAGAGTGGCAATATGTGGCAGCATGCAGTCAGACATTTCAGATCTGATCGTTTTGGGTTCCTGGAATAGCAAGACATAGTTAGGCAACACTTAGAATTCTCTTAAAAAAAGTCACGCCCTTTCCCCTGATACTTAGACGTGTACTGGAAAAGCATTTAGTGACAGCATGTGACCTCTTTGAAGCCTTTCATGTGAAATTAAAATTTAGGAAGTGTGTTGGTTGGCTAAGAAGTCTGTCCTGAATGAGACATAATTGTCTCGCTGCTGTCACTTGACTGCAGTGTACAAGTCCCTCCTTGGTTTGACTTGAAGGAAGGTGATGGTCACATCTTCCTCCTTGACTGTATAACAGCTTTCTGTCAGACCTTGATCTCTCTCTGACTTCTTGTGTAATAGATATGCCGACATGGTGTTACCTGACTGCCAGTTTTATCATGTCTGAAAATGATTAGCTCTTGAAACTTGGAGCAAGACATATTGAGGGGTTCATTTGCAAACGCTGAATGTTATAGTCATATTTTACTACCTTGTATGTAGAAAACAAAGCTTGTATTTGTAAAACAGAAAAAGTAAAATGCATATAAGAAGACTTGTTATTAATGACTATCTGTCATTAAGACCTGGTATTCCCATGCTCCTGGGAGTGAACTGACTACATAGGGCCACACTGGGAAGTGGAGCCCAACTTTCTGTCCTCCAACTTATCTCCCTAGTAGGCAGACAAACAGTGTGCCCCAGATTGCAGATCTATGCAGCAGAGTCCTTCTGCAACAATGCCAGTTTAAGTCCTACTTGGATCTGCAGGTTTTTGTTTTTGCATGGCAGTGTGCTGCTGTCCTGCTTGTGCCAGCACAGATGTTGCAGGCAGTGAGCTGGCTCAGGGACACATCAGAAAACAGTCAGTGAGGCTTATGCTTATTCTTCTCATCATTTTACAGTGAGTTAAACCAGATAAGAGGCTGGAATATGCTCAAAGAGGAGGGATATTTCCAACCCAGGTCACACTGACAGTCTGGCAGTTGTGAAAGCAATGCTGGGGCATGTTTGTGTGTTGCAAGTGGATAGTAATGGTGAGGTGTTTTGAAGAAGAAATCTTTAATCTGACATTGTTGCCAAGCACTCTGTACTGTGGAAATGTGGCCCTTGGATGGTTTTAACTGTTGGTGCTTTAGATTTTCTATTGTGTGTAGATTAGAATTTGATTAGCAAGACACCACCCTCCTGCTGCCTTCTTCAAGCCTCCTGTGGATGTCGATTTCAGGCACAGAGAAACAAGCTCATTCTCTGGAGTGGGTGTGAGGGATGAAGGAGCTTGCCAGTTTTTTGTCTTTTCCACGTCAGTCTGCCCAGCAGCAAACTAAGGTATTTTGGGGCAACAAGGAAACAGAGTGATAGAATTTCAGGGTTGTGTTTAGGTTTGCCTTTGCAGATTTCTCAGCTGTGCCTGGCAGTGTAGTACAAACTGGTATCAGATTCAGGCTATCCAGCTTTGTTTCCCAACAGTCTTTGAGATGTAAACCATCAAAGGGGGTTGCTGCCATGTGACTGGGAAACAGGACTCCTTGAAATGCTTGTCTTGTTCTTTTCTATAGATCATATGGAAACTTAAGGAAATAGTGTTTCCAAGAAGCTTGCACATCTAAAATAAGTGGGACAAGAATAGAGAAGAATAGACAGGGTAGCCATGTTATTCAAGATGGGATAGGGATGGCTTTTGAACAGGTAGGATTATTGTGCAGCTAGGATCTTTGTCTAGCCTCTCTTCTGCTCCTTTTACCATGGGTATCTATTCACTAGTTCTCTTTGTTCCTTCTTTTTCTGATTTCTCCTCCCTGCCCCATCTGAGGGATGAGTGAGTCCCATTGCAACTTCTCTAAACTCCCCCTGCCTACAGGAGGGAAGAGAGAAGCACCAGAGACCTAAATCAGAGAAGCAGTGAACACTGGTCATAGGGAATGGTGGGACAGCTACCACATTTTAAAGTTTGGCACAGCACATACCAAAAAAAATAAAAATAAAAATAAAAAATAAAAAATTTCTATTGCATGACTGAGAGCACTCTGAACTAGTAACTCTCGCCTGCCTCTGGTTTTGAGAACCTGGCTTCACTCCCTGGGACTCTGGAGCAGGGCTGCAATCTTTGTGCACCAGGAAGGAGTCCACAAACTCTTTAGTTATTCTTGGAAATATTTGTGGGTAATATTCCATGTCTGAATTCTGACATCCTCAGCGGGTTGAATAACTCTTATGAATGCTGGCTGTCTGCTGTACATATGCATGTCTTGTTTGTGTTTGTGAGGAAATCCAGCCAGAATGGCTTTCAGAACACAGCACAGAAGTTTCACACTGAAGAGATTATTATTACTATTTTTTGTTTAGGAATGAACACTGGCATTAATTAGTTAGGCCCTGCATAAAATATCAAGCTTTGTGAGCTTATTGTGCTGCTTGGCATATCTAAACTCTCTTATCCTAAACATTTTAGAGTAGCTATATTTATCAAGCAGAAGTAAAAATGAGAAGGATCCCATTTTTTCTTGGCATTATACTGCATGCAGTATTTATGGTGTCCCATGCACAAAGACAGATATGCATACAAAAGTGGGGATAACATACAAAGGATTACAGAAGAGCTAGCTAAACTATTTGATTTTCATATGTACAGGCACATGACAGGACATGACTTTAGTACAATGAATCAGTGTCTTAAAATTCTGTGCACCATATTAACTAGAAATTCAAATCAAAGCTTGCCTTTGCTTTCATATAGAATAGGAAATGGCATATTTAGATTTAATGCTTCTAAGATCTCTTCAGGAAAACAAAGCATCAAACAGGGTTGGAATGCAATTTTCTGAGTAGGAAGAGAGTGCTGCTCAGCGACAGAAGACAAATCATTATGTGTCTGATTTCTGCAAATCTTGCTTCACAGGAGTTATAAAGCCAAGTGCTGAGGAAGGCATGCAAGGGTTAATATGATTTCCATTCCAGCGAGTTTTGCTTGCCATTATTTTCTTTTTCTTTTCTCCCTTTTAACTGATTCATAGCATAAAATCTTCCTGGACACCTAATTATCAAGCCAGCTCACAGTCACAGCTGTCTGCTTGGAGAACCCATTAGATGCAGCAGTTGAAGCCTCCATAATTCCCCAAACTTCCCGGTTGTGAATATTAAGAAAAGATTTTTACATGTCATAAGCAATTCGGAGGTGGTGTGAATGGCGTTGGAAATGACGAGCTCTGAATGCTTGTCCATCACTCCATTCACTGGTTACAGGTGGTCTCATTTTCCACTTTCAGATATCGGCTAGCTATGACAGCAGGCACTTAATTTGCATGTTCGACAGACAACAAACGGCCCTGTGCATGTCAAAATAGGTGGTGATGCGTGACAGTTCCTACACAATACTGTCTCCTCTTTGCTTGACCTTTGACCTCCCTGCATGTCTTCTTTCACAATCAGAAAAAAATGCACTTTTCGGCTTTGGAATAAATTTGATACCAAATTGATTATTTTCCTTTCTTCTTTTTATTCTTCTTTTTCCTCCTCCTCCACTTTTAAAGTATGCATGCATCCAGGCTTTCATCTTAACAGCTACAAAACTCTGCCAGAAGAGTCTCATAAAATTTAAAAATAGGTAAGGAGCAAGGACAGGAAGCTGCCTTGTTAAAATTCATTGTAGTTAAATTGCTTGAAAGTTCCTTGTAAATGCAAATGTAACCTTTAAAATAGACCTTAAGTTGGGTTAATATTTGTTAAAAATAAAATTAAGTTTAAAAAAAATCACAAAAGTGCTTTATGTTCATTTTTCCTCGGGCCGTATATCCATCTTTATATCTGCAAGTTGAGTAGTTTAGTACACATTTCATCATGACATTCCTCCAGTGTTTTTATGGCTGCTGCAGCTTGTATTAATGTTTAGTAAGAAGAATCAGTTTTTTTAGCATCATTAGAAGCACACTTTAAGTTTACAGGGTTTTTTTAAGTCAAAATGTAGAAGTTACCAAAGTGCAAGAATGCTCAAATGGTGGCAGCTCTGTGCAGTTTATGGGGCTGCTCAGTGTTTGGTTCCTGGGGACTGCAGCTTTTTGTGTGTGCTGCCTCCTGGTTAAATCATATCAAAGGGAAAAATAAGACAAGCTGGATTCGAGAACAGCTCAGCGTTGCAGAGTTCACCCAAGCACCTGAATTTTAATTCCAAAGGTACATGTTCCCCCTTGTCTAACCAAGAGTGACCATAATCCTCTCACAGATCTTATCTGAGCTGCAGCTCTTGTTTTAATTAAGAATTAAAGCATGACAGCAGATAATCACACCTCTGGGGTGTTAAGAGATTTGAGATGTGGTTGCATACCCAATACCCAAGGGTGTGATTATTCCATGATAACCCCACCCCTACTAAGTCGTCCTGTCGAGGGCCTCAGTGATGGGCAAAACATGGTGCTGTTGGCTTTGAACATTGAGCAGGATCAGCAATGCACAGTGGACTTATCATATGCAATAATGCACTAGCATATTTTTCTTCTTTTTATTTTTATATATTTTTTTAATTCATCTAATCTTTTTCTTTGCGCTCTTCAGGTCATTAGAAACATTGGCAAGTTGTAGTACTTTTTTCCCTCTGAAATAAAAACTCCTTAATGGAGCAGCACCTGGTGAAATTTGACTGCAGTTTTAATTTAAGACACAAGATGGTCTCTTTGATGTTTAGCTGAAGTGCTTACAGTGTTACCTGGGTGAGCTTACTGTGACTCTCTTGTTGTTCTACAACACCTCGCTGTCAGTTTGAACTGTGACTAAAGTCAGCTAACCAGATCTGCCTCCTCCAGAGCAGTGAAATATTTGAACACAGCCGATCAGTTAAGAGCTTGGACTCAAAAGCAATTTATATATGAAGTTAGTTATGATATACAGCACAACAGTTCTCTTACTGAAATCCATTCCTGTCGCTAGTGTCAATCATGCTATTGATAGGTGGACTCAGAGCCACATTTTAGGTATCTACCCCCCTAAAACCTAGAACTGAGTGTACCGTTAGCTCTTCTCTAAGCCATGCAGAGACTGACTTCCAGGGGTAGATCTTAGACTTTGAAACCAGATGACCAGGAGAGCTGCAGCAATTTATGATGAGGGGCATTTTAGAGAAGAACCAGGCTCTTGTACAGATATAATCTGAGACACCCAAAGAAGCTTGCTCTGCTAGTCACTGAAAGAACAGAAAGTCTTGAATTATGGTGGAATTGAATGTAAGCTCTTGTTTTCAGATCTGTTATACAAAATTTACTCTTCTGTGTCAGGGTATTATTAAATAATAAGGTGGTCTCCCTGTCTGCTTTATTTAGTGCTGATCATAGATTTCTGAATAGAAATTTCACATGTGCCAACATCAGCTTAACAGGCTGTACAGTAGCAGCTGAAGCACAGACTGCTGTACGCTGAGGTGGAGCTGAGGTATCTGCTCATGTGGATGTGAGCCAGTCTCTCAGTGGGGCTTACCAACAGAGGCCCAGTGCTCTACTGCCTCCTGTCCAGCTTCTGGATCTGATCTGTTTGTGTCCAGCCAGCATAGAGCACAGGCAGAGGAGGGAGGCAAGCACATGGTGTGCATCAGTCCATCCAAAGGGGATAGGTTGGAGAATTATATACTTGGAGAGAGTAAGATATATTCGGACAAATAAGAAAGTGAAGAGGGATGCAGCTAGCGCTGCTACCATGACAGATTGCATATTTTACTCTGCAGTAACCCAGCCAGAGTTGAATTAGGTGGCACATCAAGGAAAAAACAGAAAACAAAACAAAACAAACAAACAAACAACAAAACAAAACAAAACCTACAATGATTTGCACAGCCAGTGCTCCATCAGTTGTGTTTCTTACATACTTGCTTTGGCTTTCATCCTGAGGTGCTGAGAATGGGTAGGTAGTCTGCTTTCTCAGTAGAAATTCACAGCTATATTAAGTAATAATTCATAATAAGATGTCAAAGCCTGAATGAAGCCCCAAAGAATAGGAGATTTGCTTTGCCAGAAATTCCTTCTAAAGTTGTGTGAAAATCAAATCTTTACGAAATTGTAATTCTTCCTTGAGTTTTGTGACTAAAGAAAACAAGTGCATCACTCAGCTATCCACCCTTCTTTGGGTGACCATTGCTTGAACCTCTGCTTTGCATATGATTGCCAGGCTTGTCGTTTCTCAGCCTTGCTTGGCAATATGTCACTCATAAAGATCAAGGTTTTTAAAGCTTTTTAGTGTTGGAGTGGTGGTGAGTTCTGTGAGACTTTCTCAATGTCTGAAACTGTAAGGTAATTAATTTTTCAAAACCAAGAGGCCTTATCACTTTAAATGGAAACAAAGCTGGCAGACTTAGAGAAGATAAACTTACTGTTGTTAATTCAATTAGGAGAAAGTGATACATTAAAGCAATAGAAAACAAGATTAGTCTGGTTTATTTTATCCTCAGATCTCAGGACTTTGGATATAAGGCTTAAAAGTTCTTGGTAATCTTTCTGTTAAGAAAGGATGCCCTTACTGCAATACTGTACCTGTTAACACCTAGGGCACTGAAATACAGCTTTTAGTGGCATTCTGTTACTCCTGTATCTGTTTGTATGTGATTTGGTTTCATTGTGCATTTTTGATGTTCATTAGAAGAGGGAAAATTTAATAATTCTATGGTCTGTTTATTACATTTTTTAAATGTAAATTTTCTGAGTAAATAAAGAGAAAAGGAAAACAGATAACAGTTGATAGTGGATACAAGGGTGACCTAATTCCATCTACCTGTCTTTCTCCTGTCAGTTCAAGAACAAATACTAATTTAGGACTAATTGCCAAAAGTTTATTAGAACATATTTTTGACCCAAGATATCTTTCTTTTTAATTTCTTTTCAATTGTATATTGCACAGTAATTTTGAAATTAGTAGTACAGTGTACTTACATATGACCACTGACACCTGAAAGCCATGTAATATTAATCAGAAGTTACTTTCTAGAACATTAATTAATAATTGTGGAAATTAATTTCTGTCAAAAATGTTTACAAATCAGTAAATACTTTCTAAGAACAAATGCATAGAAACAACAGGTAGAAACAATCATGGAAGAAAAGGAGCATTGTTACATTGGAGTGCTTTATTATTATTATTATTATTTCTCTCAGAAATAGAAGAAAAGATGTGGTCACGCCAAATCTCACCATTTAAATTGCAGTATTAGTAACAACAGTTTCCTGTATGTCTCAGTGCAAAGTCTAGGGTTCATTTTCCTGACTCCTCTAAAACTTCATAGAGAGTGGCAACAGAATGTTAGGTGCCTTCCACACCAAAATTAAGCTTTCATTTTAAAAACAAATACTGCTCATCTTAGTTTAGACATGCCTGGAACTTAAGCTTTATAAACCTGATGGTTAAATTAGAAAATCTACCACTGGTTATTCAGGGATTGTTCAAAGCCTGCAGTGGGTCCTGCAGCTTGCCTGGTGGAGCCTTTCAATTTTCTAAGCATTATTCAGCTAATTAGATATACTTTGTGGAAGCTGTCTGTGTCTATAACTGGAGAAGAAGAATGTCCCCTCCTTTCCTCTCCCCTCTCTCTCTTCCATTATGAATTGACTAGTTTGGGACTGCACCAAAGTATATTTCCATTCATATGTTACTGGGTCCTAGCATTTCAGCGCATCTAGGCATATTTCACTGCATCTGTTTGTTCCAGCCAAGGTATGTCCTACAGAGAAGTAGATAACATTCAGGTCTGATCTTTGATACAGAGACTCAAATTCTTTGCAACTCTGAATTTAAATACAACTAATGACTAGTCTTCACAGCTTCTTGTATAGCAGAAATTAAGAACTACTTCTGTAATTTTCATAGCTGGGGAGGGATACAAGACATTAAATGAGTCACATCAAGGAGAGTTTGAATTTTTAGTGCATTTTTCAGGTTGGGTTTTCAGATAAAGGAGGGCTTTAGAAGAACCTTGTTGCATTGAAGAGCAGATGAGGTTCTGGCAGGTAGGAGTGGGTAGCCCAGACAGTTTGTTTCAGTTTCTTTTCATGTTTTGTGCTTAGTCTACGCACTCAGTAATGGCAAACAAAATGTGAAACTGCGCTGTTATAGGCATGTCCTCCACACGTATTTTCTGTCTGCTCTCTGAGGGAAGCAAAAATGAACAGAAGCTATGCTTATCAGAGCACATGGAGTGCAAAATCTGCCATTTTGAGCAGCTCTTCTGTAGATTTATGAGGAATATATGTAGTCAAGTACCACCTTGTTCTTTTATCTCACTGTCTTGTACCCTGTTCAGTAAGATAGGTATATAAATAAAAGAAACCCTGCCCTGACAATCTTTCATGTCTTTTTTATTTGCGGAGACAAATAAAATCCCATTTCTTTTTCTTTCAGCATCTTTTAGCATTTTTTCCTCTACTGAAGGCAGGAATAAGCTGAAAAAAAAAAGTTTCATGTAATTTAACGAACCTCCAGCATTTGTTTTAAAGAAAGGGAGGATACTGAAACACATTGCTTCCCCACACATGATGAACAAAGTCTGTGTAGCTTTGGAGGAAGCTTTTTTTGTGTCATCTCTGCATCGACTCATTAAGCCTCAAAAAGGAGCCGCTATCAAATACTTATTTTCCAAATAAGGTTGCAAAATTCTCATTTTTGTTTTGCAGGCAGCACTCTACTGTAGTGAATCTGGTTTTGGTTATGAAACTTTTTACCAAAGAAAACTGAAGCTATGCTAGCAGTAGGATGTATAGGTTTGGACTGATTGTACTATGGAATTACATTTAGTGTACCTGAAGACATGCATATACTCTTCAAAATGGAGGAGGACTGAAAGAAGAGATGTATCAAGATGCATTCAAAATGGATGTTCAAAAAGGATGAGAGCTATTTCCCCGTTTCCTCCTAACCCCCCCCCCAAAAAAAAAAAAAAAAAAGACATTTTAATTCTTTTTGGTGAAAGCTGGCAAAACAGAATGGATTTGCAAATTGAAAATGATTTGAACATTCTTAAGAATGTTTAAAAATAACTTCTGGAACTTCTGTTCACTTTCCATGTACAGTTGTATTGCAGTTGAATCTCATTTCAGGTTAGACTGTATGGTACCTTTTCTGAGTTAGGGAATTGGCAGTGTTTCTTCAGCACCTACCTCAATGGAGCCCAGTATCTTGAATAACTTTTCATCACACAATCTCAAAACTTTAAACATGCCCTCAAAAACTTGCCTAAAGTATATTGCTTCATCAAAAGGAAAGATTGTTTTCTTAATTTGCTCTAGTGTAGCTGAGGTCTGTTTTCATTTGTTAAAATGATAAGATCATTTTCACTTGTCTTTATTTGTAGGTATGGTATGTATAATAAAGGAAGTATAACTGTTCCTCTTTCTTCTCTTCTCAAGATGTTTGACAGAAGCCCTGGAGCATTGTGCTCAGGATATGAAATCTACTATGTAACAGGCTTGACAAACTGAATCTGGAACACAATCCAGAATTTGAGTAGAAAAACTACTGTGCACGGGTGGGACTTATCTAATGTATTTTAAGGTCCTGTGCCAAGTTTAAGTTCACTAAGCTCCTTCTGTAATCAGGAGACAGAGTGTGATTTGTTCCAGGAAGGGATCAAAGATACCTGAGATAAATCTGCCATTGTCTAGTGAAGGAGTGTAGACCACAGCCACACACTCTATGCAAAACATTCAGACACGTTAGATCATATCAGTTCTCTTGCACATATTTATTTTCAGTAGTACTTGGTACTACTGTGTAATAAAAAAGTCCTGAAAAGAGTAGGTGAAAGAGTTTCCGATCACTGAATCAAAATCGGTTAGACTCTTATGGTTGAAGTTAGGGACTCATGAGAAGGGCATGAGAGATACAATCACAAAATGACTGGAAAAGGTAATGTAACAAACAGGCTGTTACAAGTAGTGTTGTTTCAACAAATCTTCTAGGGCTTTTATGGTATCAGAAAATCTAATGATGTCTTTACTGTCATTCCTAAAGAAGATGGAGACCAAGAACTTCTCCCTCTTGGGATATGCTCCATCTTTCATGAATAGAAATAAATGCAAGTTTTGAAGTCTGCCCCTTCCAACCTGAGGTGTAGCTTTATCACTCTACTCCAGCACTGTGGCTGGCTAGACAAATTAACAATAACAACAGTAACAATAATAACTTTAACAACCTTTCATTGGGTCAATGGTTCTTATAAAAGTGCAATAAAGTCAACTCCCAAGTCAGCCAAGATCAGTGGTCCACTTCTGAACCTTCAACTAAGAAGCACCATCAGTTGTTAGGGGTTCCTATTTTTTTACTCATTGTCTTTTGAAGCAGGACATCCCTATGCATTTTGACAGTACATTTAAATTACAGCAGTTTTAGAGCTCGTCCAAACTTACTTGCAGACTGCTTTTCTGCTTTTTCTTTTTTTACTGTTTCTTGGTGGTTGATGTTTCAGCTGTCAGCATGCACATGGCATGAATATATATATATTTGAAAATTTGAAAAAAGAGACAAAAACCTACTTCTGACTTTGTGGGTGGATATTTTATTTACTTGTTTATTTATTTATTTAGTCTTAAGTGTGATGTGTGATGACAAGGAGATCATGTAAAAGTCAGTCTGGTCAGCCACATCTAAAACTCAAAACCTTACAGCCTGATGTTGCCGGAGACTGTGATAATCCTCCTGAAATAATCTTTAAATGCATATGCTGTGTAATTTAGGAGTACTTTTCTCTGAGTATAACATCACAGCATATTTTATATTTACATTCATTCTTTGAATGTTAGAAAATTATTGTATATAAACATATGCAGTGGCACTATCCACTCTTAATGCTTTTGCAAGAAGCATACAGACCTTTTGCTTTAGGGACAGACGTGAGCCTAGTTGTGCTCCATTGCTGTATTTCAAGAGGGATTTAGAGAAGGGGGGTTGGCCTAGACCACTGCCCCCTTTTCTCTGGCTAGGACTGTAAAATTTAAAATTGAAAAGGCACCATGACACTTTTTTTTTTTTTTTTTTTTTTTTTTTTTTAGATTTTTGTTGCCCCATAATATCTCTTTATAAGGGAAAAAAATCTGTTGACTCTGTAAACAGCTAGTTCTCATTAAATATATAATATGGTATGGCTAATTTCTGTACTGATTTATACCACATTAATCTAGTTAGTTTTGGTAGTGTCACAATGTATTTCAGGCAAGGTATGTCATACAGTAGTAGTCTACTCTTTAGTGAATTAGTACTCTACTCTTTAATGAATGCTAGTAACTGGTACTACTAGAGACTAAACTATTGCTAATGCTATTACCATGCTACTAGCAACTCTACTAGAGACAAGAATACTAGTGACTGTTCTCCTTACATTTGGTCACCCTTATGAAATGTTTTGGAACTTGGAACTTACAGCCACTTTCTTCAAAATCTTGCCCTTAATACCTTGCCTGATACATTTCATTATGAAATGTTACTCGATGTGTTTAGTGGGTCTTTCATTTACACTTCACAATGCTATCTAAAAAGAGTAGCTGATAAAGGAAATCCTTAGTTGTAATTTGACAATTTTTTCACTAAATTTTTAAAATACACATTTTCCTATTGTTACTAGGGTGGGGGATGGGAGCTAGGGGTTGGGAATGAGGGATGAGGGGGGGAGAGAAAAACCGAGAGGGAGAGAAAAAACGAGGTTTCCAATTTTCTTTCTCTCTCTACTCCTCCCCATTCTCCCCCCTATCCAATTTATGAACTATATGAACAAATTAATGGCAATCTTGTTGTTAACCCCTGAAGGGCAAAACCTTACATCTTACATTTTACTCTTCATTTTCAGCCCAGTCCAGAATCGTTGAAAAAAATAATGAACAGCTCAGAAAGTATTTAGCTTCTGTCCTGGTGACAAAGAGCATGAACAAGTAGAGAATTTTGCAAAAGGAAAATGTCTGTATGAAACATGCATCCTTATTTGCAAACATGATCAGTCAGAATGAAGGTTCTGTTTATTATTTTCAAAGATTATTCCTAACCACTTCCTTCCATGTTCAGGAAGAAATCCAACCATTCAGAGTACATTTTTAGTTTAGTGATTTTAGGTAATCACCCAGCCTTTTGGCTTCCTTTAGAAAGTTTCCTCTACTACTTCTTTTTAGAAGACAGTTTTCGTGATTCGAATCTCAAAATGCTGCAAAGGTATGAGTTCTGATTTTCTACTTTGAAGCCTCAGACTGTTAGAGAGCCAATTCTCCTTTTTAGCAGATAGTGCGATATAATTTTTGTATGAATTAAAAGTTCTCTGCTTACCTTGTAAAAGTTATGAATTTATTTTTTTTTCCATAATATGTCAGTCTTTGTGTGTATGACCCAGGGCAGAATTTGAGCATCTGAGATCAGATCTATACACAAACTCTCTGTGGCACCATGTCAACTCAGATTTAGGTTTTATCTACTATGTGTCCACTTCTGTACAGCATGGAGTTCTTGACATTGCCAGTAAACTCTTACTGGCACAGATGGGGCCTAAACAAAATTCCTAAATCTCTGAGGTGACCATATGGTCAACGAAGAAAAAAAGACACAAACATTTACTCTTTAACGATTTTTCTCATATCAGAAATCTGATAAGGAAAAAATTATCAAACTCATTGTTTAAGAGAGTTAAACAAAATCTGAGAAAAAAAATACTGCAAGTAGGACTTCTGGTGTGATTTATTGCAGTTCTCCTAAGCAGTAAAAGTATATCACCGACTATTAATAGTTCTTTCATGCCCGTTTCTTTCTTCTTCTGTAATTCCAAGATTAATATTAACCCTCAGAAGCCATTGTGATACCAAATGATTTTTTGTCATAGTTAGTTTTTCAAAGAGTAAGTTACTTCCAAGCAGAAAGCTAAAACCTCATAATACTGTGCAAAGTAAATATGAAACAGATCTTAGAACACAGCAAGATATTTTGTACAGCTGGCAGCTAAATCCTGTAGCACATTCAAAACAGAAACACGTCTTACTGAATCTCAGGTTTAACTTCCACATTGAGTGCCCCTTTTCTTACCAGAAATTTGCCATCTTGTCTCATTGAGGGTATGAAGGAATGAGATATCTTTAGAGCCTCCTTTCTCAAGCTCTAAAGGATTAGTCTGTGATTGGAAAATATCAGTCAGTTGCTGATATTAATGTAATAAATATAATTTATCTTATTTCCACTGAAAATATTAATTAAATATCCAGAAGCTGTAATCAGAGCTGCAGTGTTCAAGGCATTTTTAATAATTAATGTCTGTGTGAGAACACAGAATGTAATGGTGCATTCATCTCCATGATCTGTGCTTATAAAAATGTTTGCTGTAGCAATACTGAAGCTTTACAATGTTGAACTCTTGGAAAGATTGTAGAAATTTTTATTACAAAGTAAGTGAATAAAGAGAAACATGACTAAAAAAATTTGAAGGCAGCATAAATATGGCCCAGTCAGGACTCCCGCCATTTCCATGACATTGTGTTCAAAGCAGAAAAAGAGATGGTGTACTGTTAAACTACTCAAAATATCCTAAACGTTAATATTCTGTCCCTCATGCATAATATATAATAGCTTTTGTAGTTACACTTTCTTTTATATTTGTGCTGTATGCTTCTAATTTTTATCAGACCAAGCTGGGACCTTTGTGTCTTCATCAGCAAAAATCATACTGCAAATCCCTGCTTTTTTTTTGTGATGGAGAATCCTGATTTAGGTACAATATTATTTTGATAACCAGATTCCATTCTTCAGTTCCTAGGCTTCTTGTGCAAGGTTTATTCTCCTGGACCTCATTACCCAGTTAGCACTTGGTGCTTAAGACCTCAGACATCTTCCTATAACCATTTCTGGTGTCTTTAACCAATTAACCTTGTGCTTCTCTCTTTTTAATAACTCTGCCATTCTCTTCACTGGATCAGTAGTTCTCATCTTTCTCATCACGTTCCTTATCAAGCCATTTACTCACACCCTTTCTTTCTCGTGTCAGTTATTTTGCCCAGCCAATTTGATGTTTACCCTCTACCACATTCAGCTATGTTTCTGAGCTGTTTATTGACACATAACTTCTACCTTTCCAATAAAAAAATAAAAATAAAATCTGTTTAGTTCAGCTAGCCTGGTCTCAGTTTTTCTAATGGCTCCAAGTAGCTGTCATTTCCTTAAACCTCTTCAGTAGTTATGTCTTTTTGGAGATGTGCGAATTAGTTCTCTTCCAGCTACTGGATATATATATGCTTACCCAGCAAGATGATGAAGCAAATTTAGAAAGGGAGTTGATAGCTTGTTTTATTGCTGCTGTAGCGGTATGTTGGAGTTATTGCTTTGAATTGTACAACTTCTGTTCATTTGACTGTCACTTGTCTTCAGGGAAACTCTTAGTCATAGTACAGTTCTTTATGAAAATTATGTATACTGCCAAAAATCTGTTTCTGTTTTCCAAAATCACTATTTTTTTTTCATGCATTCTCAGGGAAATGATCCTTTACATATGTAAATATATATATATCTATACACACATATGTAAGTTTTTTGATGTATTTATTTCCATTCAAATAAAACATTTGCTATATGGCATAAATAAAAACATTATATATACTATCTGTATAAGCATTTTACACATCTAATATATACATGGGGGTTTATACACCTACATTTATACACAAAATGAAAAGTAGTAGTATATTTTCTCACAGTATTGTGATATTTATTATTCAGATACATTCATTAGCTGATGGAAAGTACATTACGTTTTGCACTAATTACCTTGCTTGTTGAGGTATGCTCACTTATTTGTGTCATCCAATCTGCAGCCACTGAAAAGGAAAGGGTACCATTCCCTCCATTTTTTCCTTTCTTGGCTGAATGCTCTCCATGTTTGTGCTACACGACTACTACCTCCAGCATCCACTGGATATTTGTTGTGACTTTATTTGCTAAAAAAGCAGGAAAAACAAAACAAAACAGCAACAAAAACACACACACACACATTAGAAATCTAGGTAGTGTTGTGGTGGATTAGTGGGTGAGTGAGTTCAGCCTAATGACAAAACAGCTCCATGTAGACAAGGTTATTGTAAGTTTTTATGTGACAGACATCCATTCCTTAACCAGTAATATAAATGGATTTTAAAAAGCACTTGGTTAATCTCCAAACACTTCACAGACCATGCCAGGAAGCCAGTGGAAGTGAATCTGAATACCAGAAAATAAGTACAGCTTACACCACTGAATCATCTACAGCTGAAAATGTATGTGAGCTTTTATCAAGAAAGTTTTGTAATACTATGGAGCGATGCAGTGGTATTCTTAAATGTGTAGTGTATGAAACAGTACATTACCTAACATAGCATTTAGCTCATGCTGGGATCTTTTCAGCAATACACTTGACCAGTAACCAGGGAGATGAACTGGAGGATTTTCATCTATTCTTAGAAAATATTTTTATTTTATTTATTTTTTTTATATATTTTTTTTTCAGGCAAGTGAATTATCACTTTGGGAGTGTGTACATATGTGTGTGAGAGAGAGAGAGGATGGCACAGGAGTGGTGTTCAGGTAGTTACAGTGATGTGAGAAGATGTAGTTACCAAATATTTGCAGCCTTGACTTAGGCTCCAGACACCTGGTTGGAGCCTGAGTGATTTTTATTTGTCTTGTTAGCTCCTGGAGTGAAAAAAGGACAGATAAGTCCTTTGGAGGCCAAATAGTTCTCAGCAATTAACATGTTGGCAGCTCCACTGTCTCAGGTGAAAATACCCTCTGGCTTACTTTCCATTTCTGCGTCTTGTTGTTACCTGTGTTTTAATAATAGTAAACCATGACAAAGCTGAAATCTGAAATATCAAAAGATACAGCACAATAGGGCTTTGCTCTTTGCAATATCTTTTTATCAACTGATATTTTTCTCATCTCCTGACTACACCCTTGCAGAAGCTGGTTGCCTGGTGTTGCTTCCAAGTAGTAGTTGTGGTTTTCATTACCCTTTGTTGAATCTGTCAAAACTACATAAACTTAATTTGTTTGTGCAGCTCACCTCTTAATATTCCCTTTCATAAAGACAGTTAAAGAAACATAATTTCAGTCTTTTGATCTTTTATCTTTTCTAATCCTAAATATTTTGTCTTCATATAAATTTGGCTATAAATTGGAAAGGTTTCTTTCAGTGCCTTAGTCTTGAATATGCCACTCCTTTGGTGCTGCTGTCTTTCACAGTTTTTTTTTTTTTTTTTTTTTTTTTTTTTTTTTTTTTTTTTCCTATTTGTACTTTTGTGTACTCAGTATTGGGTTCTGATAGCTCTACTTCTCAGGAGCTTTCTTTTAACATCATGTTGTTTCTTCTGTGCTTTAAACTCTGCAATACGACGCCCTGAAGGAGGGGTTGTTTTCTTGTCTGCCCAGGCTCAGTGATATGCTTTTTGCTCACAAGGTACAATATAATGTAAGAAACACATTTATTTCTCTCATCTTGTATGGGATTGGAGTGGCAGGTAGAAAATATGTAGAGTCTGTCTGATCTGCTTTGTAGGAAGCTTATTCCCTGTTTAAATTATATGGATGAGTTAACTTTGTCCTGAATGAATGGTGAAGTTAACCTAGTAGTTAACATAACTTAGTTATTTTTAAGTGGTTCAGAGAAATAATTGAAAGTGTTCTTCAGGTTCTAGCAATTGTCACTTACTTGGCTCTGCTGGGTAAGATGCACTTAGTAATTCTCTTGTTCTTAGCTGTCACATGTGCACAGCTGTTTTTACACTGATTCACCTGATTTCAGCACCCAACAAGACCTGTTGCATTCAGGTCTTATGCTAAAACTGACTTCTGTTACTTCAGACTGTGCACGTTGAATTTCCTGTGCAGGATGAAGGATATTATTGTCCCTAGAGCAAGGTTGCCCAGCCACCAAAACTGATAGACCTCCCAAAGTCCTAAGTCCTAAGCCATCTGCCTTGTTGTACCTCATTTGAAAATGTCTGCATAAAACTTCAGATATGCCAGTATTTGATTACTAGCAAAGAAAAAGAAGGTAGAAACACTTCAGATATCTCTTTGGCATTATTAATTAATTACACAATGCTTGGCTATGGCTTTCTCCTCCCTTTGGAAGTTATGTTGTTGGACTCGTTGTCCATTCGAGTTGTTTCTCCCACTCTTGAGTCTATTCCGACCGCACCTTGCCAGTCTTTGGACGCAGCCATATGTAAAGCTAGGCTCTCCAGGGAAGTAGAGCTGATTTATGATTTTTGGCTTGGCTGCACGTTAACAAAGCTGTAAGGAAGAGGTGTACACAACATACTGTTGCTGTAGCCTTGTAGTTTTTTTTCACTGCAAGGCTCAGTTTCAGGACTGTCTCTTAAATGCCAGCAGTGTCTGAGGGAACTTCTTAATTCTGTTTTAGAGCTTTTTGTTCTGTAGAAAAGCCAGTGAGGTACCTCTAGGACAAGACTTATATATATATATATGTATGTGTATATATATATATATATAAAGACTCATTGCTTATGAAAGTTTCTTATCGAAGATGTTCAGTGCAGAAGGATTTTTGTTGTAAAGATGAGACACTGCCTTTCTGCTGCCCTGCATTAATTGCAGTAGCACTGTATTCTGGTCTGATAATGCTTTTGTGCACTGTGGTATGATATTAAGGAAGGATCAGGCAATTAGGCAGCTTTCTATAAAGGCAAATTTCTGTAAAGAATATTGAAACAATGCAGGGATATATTGATGATAACTATAGTTTTAGGAGGGAAAAAGAAAAGCAACTTAAACACTCAATGTTGACAGGTACTGGTGCCTTCTTTCTAACCAGGTATTCTGAGAATGAATGCGAAGAGTTGAAGCTGTATGGTGAAACGGAGAATCTTTGACTCCCCTAGTGCCGACTTTTAAAGGGAAACATTAAATTGCTATAAATCAAAGCTGCTATAAGCATATTTTGGCTGAAGATGACTTTTTGGGAGTTATTTGCTTGGGGCTGTCAAGTATTTCCTGTTGATCTGTTTCTTTTTATATATTAAATTGCACAAATTTTACACTTCGTTCATTGTGCACAATAAAAATACTTGATTGTCATTTGCCAATAATTAACACATGCACATATTCCTTGAAAGTACAGTTTTGTGTTAACATATATTTTATGCCTTTTCATTCTTTGATATTTTGTAGAACATCAGTCTTCATTTTATTAAGCTTTAGGGATCACTTTGATTGAATTTTATTTTTTTAAAACATCTCTTTGCCATGTTTTTAAATGTTTTTATTTATGTGTTTATACTTCTAAAGTATTTTGGAAGCAACTACAGAAACATGCCTAGAAAATAATTTGAATGAGGTGCTATTCAAATAAATTTATTTAACAGTGTTCACTTAACAGGCTTGTATGTATGTATAACCTTTGTGCTTTAGTCTGGCTGCTTCCATTTCAAACCTGAAGAAAGACTTATGTACTTGAAAACCTGTCCGCTTTTTCAACTGCATCTTCAGGTGCAATATCAGATACTAAAACAGAGGCTGTGATTACTATGCCCTTTACTGCTGATGATACAAAAATGGTGACTGCTATAGGATAACTTGTTTAAAAGGAAATAAATAAAACAAATCTACTGAATGTACTTCTAGCTTATTTTAATAGTGGGGAATAATGGGAATAATGAAGTAATCATAAAACATCAGGAAGTGCTTCATAAGAGTAATAATTTAGAGTATATAGACAGGGGTTATGCAAAGCATTTAAAAAATAAAGGCAGCTTGTAATTTCCTAATTAAAGTTTATTTAGGAATTGTTCTTTATAAAATTTGAGACTGCCTTTTAAACGGTACCCATTTTACGGAGACCTGTATCCTGAACTATCTGTACTATTAACACAGTCTCTGCATGCATTGACTTCTGAATTAACATCTTTAATCAATGCAGAAAACCAAACAAAGTTGTAAGATCTCTTCTTGAAAGAACTCTCTCTGGCAAGTGTGGCTTTTCTTAACAGTGCCCGTAAAGGTGATACAGACCATCTATCTCTTGCAGCACCAAACTCTCTTCAAGAAGACAGATTCAGACGTGTGCAACAGATATCATGAGCAAGTCAGCTGTAACACAATGCAGCAGGTGAGGTGATTCAGCAGTATTCTTGAAAACAAAGTACTCAGAGCTTGTAAATCCTCAAGGCAAGTGACTTTTTCCTTACTATGCAGACAACATCCAAACCAGATCTCATTTGAAGTTTCTCAGTGGTCCAAAGAGACAAATGATAAGTAAATAAACTTTCATTCTCTCTCAAAGAAAGATGTAGATTCCACCTTGAAAATACATACAGTGGGTTACAGATGTCACAGAAAAACAGATTTTCTGCAGCTCTCAGTGTACATAAGTCTGGATTTATTTTTTTATTTTTATTATTATTTTTTTTCATTGAACTGGGCCCTTAGCTAGCAAAGAAAAGCAGTTTAAAAGTACTTTGGCAGCTTTAGTATGCTCAAAATGTACACTTATTGCCATATCATATCAAACACATTTGTAGCCTCTTTCACGCTAAACTTTTCTTAATGTGCTTTACAGAAACAGATCAACATATTAAAGGGACACTGTCAAGGTTGTTACTCCTAAAAATTGACCTACTTTGACACTGGTCCAATAGTGAAGCTTTTACCTCTAAGATTTGCTCTGTGTACTTCTTCCTGAATAATTGTTTTACACAAGTGCTAGATATAAATACAGGCTCAAATTAATTTCATATAAGGAGAGGAGTTTAAGAAAAGATCATGTAAAGGTTAGAGCTTAATTTGGGCATCTTCAGCACTGTTTTTTCTTAAGATTCAGATGAAAATGTTGTTGCCATCAGTGTGAGATTTCTGAGGGGATCCCAGTGCAAACACAATGTGTGACTCAAGGGGCTGAATGTATGCATTGTCAGGTTGATACATACAGAAATGACTAAGATCTATTGAATATCTGCATGGAGTAAGATGTCCATTCAGACAAAAAGTGTTTTCTGGCTTCTTGAGCTTACTAGTTGTCTTCCAAAAATGATTTGCTTTCATTTACTTGGAGCAGGTATTCTCTGCTTTCCCACAGATTAAGCACTATGTTAGAAATGAGGTACTAATTAAACACTTAAAGTCTTGGACCTGCCAGCAGTTTAGTTTATGGGTACTGATTCAGCAAAGCATTCATGCAGTTCATTGCTTGCCAGGCTGGGAAAAAAGCTATCACAGCCAATTGAATTTATTTCCATGACTATCCTGTTCAAATCCTAGATTTTTGCCAATGCATTATATTATTAGGGCTTATTCATTAAATAAAAATAAAAATAAAGTCCATACTCTTCAAGGACAAATGTCTGTAAAGAAAATGAAATAGAGTGATACCAAAGCAACTCTGGCTTAAATATCAGTACCGAGCTCATACTGTTTGCTGTTTCCCTCCTAAGTTGTCCTAATGACAGGTATTTTGAAGTACAGCACAGATACACTTTTAAAAACAACATGTACTGATCCGAGTGTGGACATCAGTTTTAAAAACTGAAATTCTACACATTGCTATTCTGGTCAATTGCGTTACAAAAATCCAGTTCTGGGTGCATGGCTGCACATGACTGACATCTCATCCCATCTCTATTTGTATTGGCTAGTAATATTAAGAAAAGAAATTACTCATAGCTATGTTTTCATGACAACAGACCTGATGTTTTTACAGGAAAGCTGACATTTGTAAAATCCTGTGCCAAATCCCATGCCAAGTCCCACATTTCCCAGGAGGTGCGATCTGGCAGTAGTTTTGCTGGATCCATACCAAAGAGGGAATTTTGCATCCTCCCACAAATAATTTGTAAGCCAATGCTACTGGAAAGCAAGTGAGCAGTACCTATTCATCTACATAAAATGGTTTAATATATTTAACAAATAAACATTTTATTTCATTATTCAGCCATACTGTTTGTCTGTCACACATGTATAGCTATCAGAAAAACCCACACTTTGTTTCAGAAGTCTAGTTCAAAGAACTAGAACAGCACAGCTATTTATTTTGCTACTGTATTTCTTCAGCAGTTCAATATCTAATAATGCTTCATGGTACTAATATTTGGGGATTTGGCTGTCATGAGAAATGAACTGCCAAGGAAGTACTTATTTTAACAGAGATACTATGTTGAGAAGGGTATAGACTTGCACTTCATTTTGTAATGTCAGAAAAATTTGCTGTGTTTGATTTTTTTTCCTTTGCTCTCTTCTTTGGGGAATTAATTTTTACAACAAATGGACATTACAGTTGGATTTTAGAACTGATTCTGTGCAGTTTTCATGGATGCCTCTGGCTAGCTGAAGGCTGCCATCGTATAACTGTTGCTACCAGGCAGGCTACTTGGTTGGGCTTCACTCCCGTTTTCCCCACTTCCCCTCAGGAAAATTTACCGAAGTTTGTATCCCTCCTGGCTAACCCCGTAGCTGTCTTAATAACCTGAGGCTTGTCCCCAGGCTAGCTGTCTTGGTACTTTCTCATCCTCTGTCTTGCAAACCCAAATGTAGTTAATGTGACTTCAGCAGAGGGTCAGGATTACTCCCGGCCTGCTGTCGACTCTTGTCTGAGTTTTTGAGCTGCTTTGGGTCCTAATGCAGGGTTTCAGCAAGAGACATGCACTCATCTCTACATGGTATTTCTGACAGCTCTGCTGTGTCCACATGGAGCATATTTGCTTGTTTGGCACAGGGCAATAGAAAAACGTTCATATAAAGGGTTCAGCTATAGATATGGGCCAAGTACATAACGTGAACCCAACATTGCACTTGGAATTTCTCTTAGGATGAATGGCATCATGATGCTATGTTTATAGCACAGATGCGATCAACATATTATTTAACCCTCATTAATACTTTGAAAAACCTGGTGTACAGTCTCCATAATATTGAACACTTTGTCTCTAGAATAAATTGGTAACTGAAGAAACATTATTTGCCACCCAAACACATGTACACTAAAGTTTTTTTTTAGATCTGTTTTCAATTCTTTCTTTTTATCATCCTTAACTTTTGTTACTCAGTCCAAGTGTTATAGCCATTACCATTTCTACCTGTAGTTTTTAAATTTGGACATTTGCCAAAGAAAACCTGTCTTGTTTTTATCTCATTTTAATTGTATGGTCTAACTGTGTGTTCAAAGCAGGTCTAACCCCAGAGTTATGTTGTGTCCCATTTCTGTTGTTCTTCATATTTCTTGTTCTAATGCTAATTATGTGTATTTTTTTATATATATATACGCAGCATTCATTGCACAGGTCCTTGGTCCAGAAAAAGATTAGAATGTCACTGTACATTTTTAGTGCATAGGCATACATCAACATTCCTTTCAGACTGTGGTGTATCCTGCAAAGCTATACAGTATCATATAAATAAATGATTGGTTTGCAAGGACTGTGAGAAATTGATATTACAATATTCCTGGATATTACTGCTTGCTTTAACTAGGTCTTCTCAGCTTATTCAGGTCATTTACTTTCCAATTTCATGGTGTTAATGGTCTTCACCTAAAAGGATTTCCAAAATACAGGGAGCCACATTTCATTACTTGCATGTCATTTCTTCCTGATGCTTACTGAAGTTCATCAGTTATTACTGATATTTCTCTTATATTCTGTCATTAAATTCTTATTTTAACTTTCTTTGCATTCCAAGTTGACTTGTGAACAAACACCTCTCACTTGTGAAACTTTAACACTAGATATATTTGTGTCTTTTTTTCTTGGTCAATGGAATGTCCAAGTTTCTTGGCATTTTTTTTCTTAATGTAGGACACCACTGATTTTATTATTATTATTATTAATTATTATTATTTTGTGTGTGTGTGTGTGTGTGTGTGTCTGTGATATTTAATTGTTCACTGGCTTCATTTTTAATGCCCCTCTTGCAGCCTGACTGGAACTTGTGCTCTCCAGAAGTGCTCAGAGTGCAGTGTTGTGCCTCCATTGCCAAAATATCCAGAGGGATTCCTAGGAAAAGGGAGAGCGTTCTCAGTGGTAGAAGAAAAAGAAATGGCAATATATGTGCAGCGATCCTAGCTGAAGTACGTTTACTTTTGTTCATGTATTTCTAATAGAGAAAATTTTTGTTTATGTTCCAATGGAAAGAGATGTTGTTCCAAGTGTGCCAGTGAAAGACAGATCTTTCTCTCTCAGTAAAAGAGGTCTGGTGGCCCTCTGTGACAGTGATGATATGCCATTTACTTGATTTTTAATAAAAGCATCAAGTACATATTTCATATCCACTCAAAGAGGAGAGCTGTCTTGATTTTTCTGTCCTGTATATTCACAAGGAAATACAACTGCATTGTCTGACTCTGCACTTTTGCCTAATCAGAGCAATTTTCCTGCTTGTCATGCATAACATTACTACAGCTTTAAGCAATTAATTGGATAGTTCTGTACTAAGATATCCCCAATCTGAAGACTTGTGGAGCATAATAGATGAGCTGTCTGCATCAGAACTGCAGCCTTAAAGATGACAACCTGCAACGTCCAGCAAAATTTTTCTTGAGTGGCAGTCCTTATTACTGACATACATTTGATGTATGCTAAGCACTATTCATTGCGTGTCAGTTTATAGACCTTTAATTCTGCAGACTTTTCAAATTTGTTTTGAAATTCTCTGTATGAGTTTTAGGACAAAGCCTCATAGACTGAGATCCTGCCCAGCTATGCTTGAAGACTGCAACCTCATTATAAATCTCATTTTGTATAATGTAGAATCTGGATGTCTTTGACCGTTTCCTTGTCTTATCGTGAAATGTACTATGCACTGACTGGCTGTCACTCTCCACCCTAGAAGGAGAAGAGTTTGTTTCGTGCACACCATAATGTTTATGGTAGAGGGGTGGTAATGGCTGGCACATCACTAATGATGAGAAATGATCTGAAGTGTAAGGGTTAATTTCTCCAATAGCTCAGAATTTCTCTACATGCAGCTTATAGCAAGGATTTGTTTCTAAAACTTTCTGCAGCCACTGAACAGGGAATTACTGCAGTTTGTAAATCACTAGCTCCTTGACAATAGATGACAATGAAGAACAGTCAGAAAGTAACAACAACCAACCACTCAAATTCAGTTGGTTTGTAAGCTTTTTATTCCAAAGCAGCCAAACAAAAGTGGGGCATGCTTAATCTAGGTAATAACATTGCTAATTATGGACAATTATTATTATTCATTTATTAAGTCCATGGGTATTTTTTTTGAACTCTCCCTGTACACATTACTGCCCAGGTTTTATTTACATTTGATTATAGCAAAGTTTTCTGTCATAATATCATGTCCTTATTATTTTAATAGTAACTGGTGTTATTTTTCTTAATTAAGACAGTGTTTTATTAGTATCTTTTAAATGTAGTAGTTAGAACAGTTTTAAGTAGAATGAAAATAGAAAAAACATTTAAATAGCCATAAATATATTTTGAATTCATATACTTGGACTTCTCCCTTTAATTCCCAGATCTGTGGTATGTCATACAGTTGTAGATAACTGAACTTTCTGTCCACACACTCCACATATTTGATGTGAATCACATTCAGGACAGACCACAGCAATTTAAGGAGCTACATGTACCTACAGTAGTTAACTCACTATTTTCTCCCCTTTTGCCTAGTCTGGTCCTGGTGTGTTCTGGTTCTGATATTTCAGGATAAATGGGATTGTGTTGTGGCCAAGTAGATGCTGAGAGAGAGTAGAAAAGGCTCAAGCTTGACTGCTGAAGTCCGGCCCAGGGAACTTAAAGCTTGCCAACATCCTGCTGTAGTTTCTGAGTCATGTAATGTCCTTTCCAAAACAGCCATTTAGTAACACAAAATCCTTTGAAACTTTTGATTGAGGGCAACCATTGTCACATTAAGTCAAGTTCCTCTAAGCAATTAACAAATTGACTGGTTTCAGTAGAGCCCATCCCTGGCTTTGCAGTGCTATTTTTAGGAGTTGCAATGGTTGCTGTCAGCCAAGATTCATCAGCTACAAGCAGAGGAGCAAAAATTAGAAAGGATTAAGAAAAAATGCTTTTTCTATGTTTTATGAATTAGACGAGTGATTAACCAAAAGTAAAAACTTTAAAAAAATAGTAAAAAATAAAAACAAAAAAATAATACAAGTTAAAGATAAAACCTGAGTGTGTTACTTGACTTGGAATGTTAATTCTTTTATATATATATATTAAATTGAAGCTCAGTGACAATGGGGAGGCTGTCTGAAAAGATCTGAAATGAAAGATACTATTTCTCTTCAAACTAATGGCTTTGTCTTGTTTGGCAGATTAACTGGAATTTGCTTTCTGCTATACCTTCATGGCATCTCCAAGGGTTATGATTCAGAATCTTCTCACTCCATCTTCCCCTTAGTCGGAGCTTCTTCAAGCTGCATCATACACCAAAGTGTTGACTGGTGCTTGTTAAAATTCACGGAATCATTCTCCTGGTCCTTCTCCATTGACTAGCAGGGAAAATAAAAGGAGGCAACAAGACACTGGTACCCTCAGTTAGGAGTTTTGATGTGAGCCTCTCGTCTTCAGGAGAGGACAGCAAGCCAACCATGAGGGCAGAGCAGACATTTTTTTATCCATAAGAATGAAATGTGGGTAACCAGTGTATAATAACTTCAGTGGGTACTCTATCAGTCAGAAATGCCCTTGGGCGGAGGGTTCTTGCATAACTAAGTTCATTGCTAAGTTCTTTTCTTGCAGGATCTTCTTCCTGCATGTTGGGCTACTGAAGAGAGTATGGTACCTATATGGCACTTCTTCTCTTATAAACTCTACTGCAAAACTAGTCTGATGCACCTGTTTTCTTCATCCAATTGCTGACCTGGTTTGCTAATTATATATTTATATATATACACACATATATATATACATATACATTGCTGCAGCAATGTAACCACTAAACTCCATCCAAAAAAGAAAAATACATAATTAATCTCTTCCTTACTGCACATCCTAATGGAAAAGAACAACACTTCCTTTTTATGTATATGTAATTTTTCTTCAAGTTTCAGATCTTCAGTGACTGAAAGAAATCTTTCTGCCAGTAGGACTCAGGATTAGGCCTATATTACTATCTGTTTTATTTACAAGATTTTTTCTACAAAGTTCATGGTATCAGGAAGAATTTAATTTACAGGGTCAGTGTGTATCTGTTTTGTCCAGCCCACTGGTTAGGGGAAAGCCAGTGGTGGCAGGAAATGAACAGAGACATTTACTTAGTGATCAGCTAAGCCAGGGCATGAATGGGAATAGCTAGTTGAATTTATTCCTTGTCCCGATCAGCAAGAAAGTTTAAATACAATCTAGAGAGATGCCATGTTAGTGACCAATCTTTTAAAAAGAAACATATGAGTACAGCATCTCTTACAGCATGCAAGAGATTTTGTGTGATAAATATGTATTACTAACACCCAGTACCACACAAACAATTCTAGTAAGATTCTGAACACTACCAATTCTGGTAAGAAAATAAATAACTTACCATGTAAAAATAGCTATGAGGTATTTAAAAATAAATACTGTAATAATTTTTATTGTAATAAGTATGTCAATACATTTTAAAATTCAGAAGTCATGTTTTAGAGCTGATGTACAATAGGCCCTTTATAAACACCCTAAAAATTCAGAACATAAGAAAGCAAAGATGTGTCTTTGCTATCAGCCTTTTTATTTTGAATTGTATTTTTCCTTACCAAGCATAATTGTTTAAAGCAATGGAGCAGCCTTATCAGGTCTCTTAAGCATTTAAGGTGATTGGAGGCAATTAAGAATGACTTGGGCCACGAGGAAACCACACTTGCAGAAGCCTCACATTTATCAATGGGTTGGCTGGTCAGTATGCACACTTCAGCAAAACCTGCTGGGACAGTTTTGCAATAGTAAAATTTTTGTTATGTATCACATTTCAGAATCTGTGTACACAAGTGATTGCTTGCATACTGGCTTACTTAGGTAACCACTGATCTCTAAACAAAAGTACTGTAACAGTGAAAGAAGAGAAAGAAACAGAAAGCAATGGAGAAGTAAATTAACTATATCTTGGCAGAAGATACTAATGAAATCTGTTCTATACCTTCAAAGAAGATAGCAAAAGAAGGCTTCTGTGAACTGGTTAGCTGTGATTGATCAGGTTTTCTTGTGACTATAAATATTGTCATTAACAGTTCTTGCATTCACTTAAGGGAAAACAAGTAAAATGTTCTCTTTGGTAAAGAGAGTATTATAAACCCTTGTCTCTTGATTTTGATTTGGCATGGAAATCAAGAAGAAATATACTGAGGTGCTGAAAAAAAGCGATTTTTAAAATATCACTTTCTCTAAATGAGTGGTATGTTTCAGTATTTTATATTAGAAACTGTTAGTGCCAAATCATAACCAAATTCTGACTTTCATAAGAGACTATGTATAATTCATAATGCTGCTAGTGTTTGCTCTAAATACCCAATGAAGTTACAGGTGTTTAATATGTTAATGGTATTTGTTAAGAATGGAGCGAGCAGTCATTCATCAGTACAACCAATTAAAACGTGTCAGGTTCATGAGAAGATTAACAGAAATGTTAATGTCTGTGTGAAACAGAATAGAAGAAAATTCTCCAAGCCTCCAACACAACATTTTTTCTGTGGGGGGAAAAGTGTGGACAGCTTGAATATTTAAGAGGATTTCCTGACACTCAGTTTAAGATAAAAACCCAAGAAGAGTAAAAGAAACATAGCAGTCTTTGCTAGTACAATAATGAGCCATATTTTTTTTTGCCATTTCAGTAAATATCTGTAGCTGATATGATTATTGTAAAGCCCAAGCACTGTCAGTGTTACATAACTGCCAAACTAGTGACTTTTTTTCCCCTGATGTGGAAAATGAGTTTCTGTGTGGGAGTGTATTCACCCTGGCTGGTGTCATCTGGTCCTCTACCTTCATACAATGTCATAATCTACATTTCACTCCTGTTTTGCTCTTGCAGTAAATATTTGTCATATATCATTTATTTCTGCCCCTGCTTCACAGGAAAATGAATTCCATCAATTTGTTATTTTTATTTGTGTGCATTGTTCTTGTCCAGTCCCTTTGTAGCACTTGACACTTTGCTTTTCTCCTTCCCTTCTCTGTCTCTCTTTCGTAAAGGATTGAACTGTGTTTTATCCCCTAATCCTTTCAAAATACCACATGCCTTTCTAAACGATAGCAACCTTCTGACAAGGCAAGGTGATGAGAATGCTGGAAGCCACATCAGAAGGACCTGCTAAGACTGTTGTGACAACAGGGGAGGGATGCTCCGACTTGCTCCGTTCGTGTGTGTCTGACAGAGGGGGAGAGAGGGTGGGCACCTGGCACCACTGGTCCTCTCCTGTGCTGTTGCTCAGTCAAGCCTGCATCTCTCTCTGCCCCTCTGCTCCTTCATGCCTTTCTCTTTCCCCTCCCTTCCTAACAGCTGAAGAAAGGGTAAAATAGCAGAAGGCTTTGCTAAGAAATATGCAACTCATGTTGAAATAGGCAAATTACCCTTTCCTGACTGAAAAAGAAGAGGGAGTGAGAGAAGCTAATTTGTGCTTGTGTGTGTCAGACACACTGAATTCCTGGATTGCAGTTATTTTACACCTGGATCAGCTGTTATTTTAGTCCTGAGTTAACTTTAAATAAAAAGCTGCTTTCTTTCTTTCTCTTTCTTTCTTTCTTTCTTTCTTTCTTTCTTTCTTTCTTTCTTTCTTT
>CM021766.1:93285166-93375983 GCA_011076525.1 Nettapus auritus | reverse complement strand
TTCTTTCTTTCTTTCTTTCTTTCTTTCTTTCTTTCTTTCTTTCTTTCCTCTTTCCTTTCTTCTTCTTTTTCTTTCTCTTTCTCTTTCCTTTCTCTTTCTTTTTCTTTCTTTCTTTCTTTCTTTCTTTCTTTCTTTCTTTCTTTCTTTCTTTCTCTCTTTCTCTCTTTCTCTCTTTCTCTTTCTCTCTTTCTTTCTTTCTTTCTTTCTTTCTTTCTTTCTCTTTCTTTCTATTTTCTGTTTCCTTTCTTTCTTCTTTTTTTCTCTTTCTCTTTCCTTTCTCTTTTTCTTTCTTTCTTTCTTTCTTTCTTTCTTTCTTTCTTTTTCTATTTCTTTCTTTCTTTTCTCTCTTTCTTTCTTTTTCTTTTTCTTTTTCTTTTTCTTTTTCTTTTTCTTTTTCTTTTTCTTTTTCTTTTTCTTTTTCTTTTTCTTTTCTTTTTCCTTTCTTTTTCTTTCTTTCTTTCTTTCTTTCTTTCTTTCTTTCTTTCTTTCTCTTTCTCTCTTTCTTTCTTTCTTTCTTTCTTTCTTTCTTTCTTTCTCTCTTTCTCTCTTTCTCTCTTTCTCTCTTTCTCTCTTTCTTTCTTTCTCTTTCTTTCTTTTTCTCTCTTTCCTTTCTTTCTTCTTTTTCTTTCTCTTTCCTTTCTCTTTCTCTTTCTTTCTTTCTTTCTTTCTTTCTTTCTTTCTTTCTTTCTTTCTTTCTTTCTTTCTTTCTTTCTTTTTCTTTCTTTTCTTTCTTTCTTTCTTTCTTTCTTTCTTTCTTTCTTTCTTTCTGTTCAGTAAGGTCTTAATTTACATGAAGCTGTCAAGTGTTATGACATTTAATGTTAATAATGCCACTTTCATTATTTTACTGTGTCTCTGCTGCACTCTTATAAGAACGACAGGTATGAAACATAAATTTTTCTGATGGCATTGTCACAACTAGAGACACAGAAAGAGACTTGGCTAAGATGCCTGTCACAGGTCCCACAAGAAGGGCAGATGCCTTTCTGTCTCCATCACTCCATTCTTGTGGGGCAATAATCAGACCTCTCATTCATGCATTGCAAAAGTATTCTCTAATGGCATTCTCAGAATCATAGTTTTGTGAACAGAAATAACTATAGAAAAGAGAGCTTTAACTGAAGCACTCAGGCGTTCTGATGCTATTGCTGAGAAATAGAAGGACAGTTTCAAAATAAAAGACATGATCATCATCTCAAAGATGTTGATCAACCTGCAAAGTCATAAAGGGACATTTGAATGTTATTTTATGATGACAGAACTTACATGATGAGCTGAAAGGAATATATCAAATATATGCAAACCTAAATATAGTTTTTGCTGCTTTTACCATAACCAAAAAGTTTTTTGATTCCTTACAATATTTTTCTTTGTTCTGCACTGTCAGAAGTCTGGAACTTCAGGTGCTGAAATGCATTAAGAGGTAACAGCACATTATGTTCAGTAATGTATATACAATTTGATATGAATTTAAAGTCCCAAGAGTTGCTTTGTGATGGGAAGGTTATTTTATTTGTTTCAGTTTATTCAAAAAAGAAGATAAGGCTAGATGGTCAGTCTCAAAAAACAGTAGTAAATTCAGGATCATAAATCCATGGTTTTCAATTCTTATTCCTGTGTTCACTCCAGTGCGTGTACTGCCCCATGGGAGAAATACTGTTCTCATATAATTCCTTCTCAGGTTTGAAAATCCAGGTGTCCTGGATAAGCATAAGATTTTGCATGCCCCCTTCTGAGGGAAAGTTCAAAAGACTTAGAGGTTTTGTGTAATTTGGATAAGCAACTAGTATTTCATGCTTATCCAAATAGTGCTAAACTACTTAGTCTTTGAACTTTCCTTTATAAGGGAGTACCAGAAATAAGTTAAAGGAAAGGAGTATGTAGAGGGGTTCGAGGAAAGAGAAAGTACAGAAAAACAGAAGGGTCTTCCTGTGTGTGTCTGTTTGTGTGTATGTGAATATGGAAGTCCATTTTGCAGTGGTAGGGAAAATTTATTTTGAAGGTAGCAGAAGAGAAAAAGATAATGTAAATATTACACATGTAATCCAGCATTGTGCAAGATCAAGCCTTCGGGTCCTAACTTTCAAAGGAGCTGAAATTACATTTAAGCTCATAAGTATACTTGGTAAGTTTACCAAAGAGTTTGAAAATCAGTCCATGCACAGTATAATAGATTGGGACCAGACTTTGAATTCTGCTCTGAAAGTAGAGGTGACAATTCTCACATGATAACCCAATTTTCTTTCTTGTGTTGAAAACAACGAAGTAGTTGTGGTAAAATGTGCTAGTAAAACAACTGCAATTAGGAATCTCTTGTCCTTTAGCATGTTTCTCACAAATGTATTTTGTTTGAATTGAAATATGGGCTCAATTAATCAGAACAAAATTTCTAATAAAGTGGCTATATACCATGTTTATAATGTTTAGGTGAGTGATTTTAAAACAGGATAAAACAAGAAATGATAAATCAAAGTAATAGAGTCAAAATTATTTTTAAAAGGCAAACATATTCAAGTCCCATATCAAAATCAACCATGGTTGCTTTATTGAGAACTTCATTAGTTTCCCAGTCAAACTAGAAGGTCTAATTCACTGGAATAGGCTGCCCAGGGAAGTGGTTGAGTCACCATCCCTGGAGGTCTTTAAAAGACGTTTAGATGTAGAGCTTAGGGATATGGTTTAGGGGATGATTTGTTAGTGTTAGGTCAGAGGTTGGACTCGGTGATCTTGTAGGTCTCTTCCAACCTAGACTTTTCTGTGATTCTGTAATTGAAACTGAACTGAATACTGGCTGAATGAAGTAGTAGAAGAGAAGGCTCTGGGGAGACCTTATTGCTGCCTTTCAGTACTTAAGTTTACAAAAAGGCTTACAAAAAGTATATAGAAGAACTCTTTACTTGGGCAGATAATGATAGGACAAGGTGAATGGTTTTAAACTAGAAGAGATTAGGCATTAGGAAGAAATTCTTCACTGTAAAGGTGGTGAGGCACTGGCACGTGTTACCCAGAGAAGCTGTGGAAGCCCCATCCCTGGAGGTGTTCAAGGCTAGGCTGGATGGGTCTTTGGTCAACCTGTCTGGTGGGTGGCATCCCTGCCTATGGCAGGGGGGTTGGAGTTAGATGATCTTTAAGGTCCCTTCCAACCTGAGCCATTTTGTCATTCTATGATTCTATAGGAGAGCAGGACAGTGAACAGAGAAAAGAGGCAGGGAGGGGAATAGGGCAGGAAAGAAGAGGAAGGGGAGGTTTCATTGCAGTTCCTTTTAGGTGGAGTTGGAGCCTTTGTTTCTTTGCAGATCCAACACTGAAGCAAAAAGTACTTTGTAGGAGCATGCTTTTTTCTTAACAGTATCAGGGAACTTTAAACATCCCTCTCCCTGAGCTTCCTACTGGCTCCTCATACTTACTTGTTTCCTGGTGCATCAAAGAATTATTACTGTATATTATTGCTTACACTTTTCTCTATTGCACTTCAGGGATAAATAATTTGGCTTTTGCCCTATCTCATTTTGGAAAGGAGTATGAGATTCTGTGAAGCAGAATCACAGATAGGTAAAGACTGGAAGGAACTCCTGGAATCCATCTGGTACAACTCCCCTTCTCAAGGAGGGCCACCCGGAGCAGGCTGCCTAGGATCATGACCAGGCAGCTTTTGAAGGTCTCCAAGGAGGGAGACTCCACAGCCTTTCTGGGCAATCTGTGCCACTGCTCCATCACTTCACAGTACAGAATTGCTTCCTGGTATTCAGATGGAACGTTTCAGTTTGTGCCCATTGCTTCTTGTCCTGCCACTGAACACCACTGATAAGAGCCTGTCTCCATCTTCTTTGCTATTTGCTATTTGTAGTAACAGTGCAGTAATTCGAGGTAGGTTTTTTTGTTTGTTTGTTTGTTGTTGTTTTTTGTTTGTTTGTTTGTTTTAATGTTATCTTCACACACACTTTTCACAAAAAAACAAAAGACCCTACTAATTTACTACAATGACTGGACTCCTACACTCTGCAGGTGTATTACTGAAGTCTGTACCCTTGTGAGCTGGCACCTCTCTGTGCTTCAGTATTGGCATCCCCTCTCACAAGACAGCACTTGCATGGTAAATTGCTGTGAGACAGCTGCTGTGATACAGATAACATATCAAAATGACATAGATGTAGATATTTCCAATCAACCAGGGATACTTGACTTCCATGGTTAAATTGCACATTTCTAAATAAGACAGCCACATCAAATTGCACTATCTTGCTGAAAATATATTCCTATAGGAATAGCAGCTCTTTGCAGTACTCATAGCAATAGACACTTATTTAATTGAATTTCATACTTTGGTGGGGTTTGCAGCCAACAATATTAGTAGTAGTCTATTCAGAGAAAAAAATAATATAGAGAGTGATAAAGTGTAGGAACGGTAAATTTATAGTCAGATTAGGGTATTTGAGAGTTGGCATAAATCTAGTCCACTGAGAAACACAGATTTACTTCTTGATTATTAAGACGTGTTGGAAACTTCCATACTTTTGTTTTACTTCTTTTTCATCCATTTTTCTTTCTGGATGTGTGAGGATACTCACTGGGAAATGATAAAAAAATTAAAAAAATGATTCATTGATCTCCTATCATTGCTTGTCTTCTGTGAATTTTATCAGTCTTGTGATTTTTCCCTCAGTGAAATGATAGTGAATTATAACGTGTTTTGCTGAGATGAAGCTGTTTCATATATTCTGATGGAAAAGGTAGTATCTAGCTGGATGAGAAGGATGTTCAAGATGAAAGACTATCATTACTAAAATAAAATTAAACCATAAGGATATAGATATATGCAGAATATTGAACCCACTGCTAGTATTTTCTAATACCTAACATTTTTTGCATACCTTGGAAAAGTTATTGCACACATTCTGAACAGGACATAAAGACATTGAAAAAAAAAAGGAAATTAAACGCTAAGTTATCTCCAGTATTGCACAAACAGAAACATATTTTATATCTGTTGTATTATGCCCCCCACTGTGATCTTCTGACTACTGGAACATTGTCTTAAACAACCCTTGTACACGACTTGTATACTCCATTTCATACAGATCCTTAGCTGTTCAACTGCTGTTCACATTTCAGAGTATAAGTTGTTTGGCTTTTGGAAGAAATTATATGATGCCACTTTAGTAGATTAGATATCTTTGATAGCCAGACCTGGTTCCTTTAAGTCCTGTATTTTGGTTCTAACTACAGAATGTAAGTTCACAACGGATGAAGCATAAGCAATAGAGTAAGAAAAAGGTGTGAGATTTTTTTTTGTTCTGTATATTAACCCACCATCCAACAAACTATGTCACAACATCTTCCTATTTTTACTAGTGATGGGCTCTGTAACAATATATGGTAACCTTATCTTCCATGATTATTTTTTTTCTGTCATTCTTTTGTATCCACATGAATTTTAGCAGCCACAATATTGTCTGGCAAACAGCCATACAACTTAACAAAGGTTGTTTGAAGAAGTGTCTTTTTTGTTGTTGTTGTTGCTGTTTTGAATATGCAATCTACTAATCACATTTCTTGCCCCTCATTCCTGTATTGTTAAGAAATGGTGAACAACTGTTCTCGGTTCATCATCTTCTGTCACTTTTGATTTTATAGGCCTCTATTATCTCTACTATATCCCTTTCAGTATTTTTTTTTTTTTTTTTTTTTCCCCAAGGTGAAGTGTGCTAGTTTGGATATTGTTTTTGCTCACAAAAACAACTCACCACTAAAAAAAAACTCACCACTGAGTTTGCACTTTCATAAAGTTCCTGGTATAGCCCCAAGACTTTTTATCTTAAGGTAACAATAAGTTAAGAGACCATCCCTATGTCTGTGAATAAGGAAAGTTCTTTCTGCCCCTTTTATTTACATTAATCTATCTTGAATTTTATCTGCCATTCTATCACTGAGTCTGATAAGGTTAGTCTGTAGTGCTTAGCTGTCAGCCTTCATGATCAACAATAAATTGTGTCTCCTCATCTCTTTTATGGAACATTCACATTGCATAACACAGTCCATGGCCTATATCTCTGTGGGATTTCAGTTACAACCGCTTGAAACAGTGAAAACTGCTCATTGTTTTCTGTCTTTTACTGTTACTTGGTTCTCTGTACATATATATATATTGTTCCACTGTATTTTAGACTCTTTAAAAGCCTTTGGTGAAGGACATCATAAAATGAACCTATATAACTATCTATGAATCTGTGTATTGCATTAGCTTATTCTCTTCTCCTTCACCCAAATGCTTGTTCTAATGATAAATGTTAACATTTTTAAATTTTATTTGCAAAAGATACCTGTCACAATTTGTTTCAAATATTTCAGTATTATCAAAATTAACGCTTTCTACTTTTTTGAAATGAGATGGTTTTACTTCATTGAAAGGGTTTGCTTTCATAAACATGAATTAAAGAATTCAGGATATCTGTTGCATGCAGGATCTATACATTTGAGTTTTTATTTCTGATTAGGAAATTAGGATTTTTTTTTTTATTTATTTTTTATTGCCTTGGAATAAAACTTTAAATTTCTGAGCAAGATCAGTTGGATTGGAGTTTTACGTATGTACTTAAAACCTCAGAAAGAAACAATGAAGGTAAAGTTTAGAATATATCCTACAAGCAGGATTCTTGAGTCCTCCTCCTCTTGTTCAAGCCTAGGAAGCCTAATAAGAAGCTGAATCATATCCTGCCTCTTGCAGGAAAACATCTGCAAAACATAAAGAAAAGTACATCTGGGCCCAGAGGTTGGGTTGGTTGGACCTATCCAGTAATGACAAGCTCAGGTGCAGAAGCAATTGCCAAGAGGAACTGAGCTTGCCCTCTTAATAACACCTAATTTTTTCTTGTTTGTTTGATTGTTTTTATTAACTTTTCAGTCTCCTGGCTCACAAGTACAAAGCTGGTTTGTAACTTGGCCTTACAAGTTTATGCCCTTAAGACAGCACTTCCAGTAACACAGATCTGCTATTACTTTCTAGCAAGCCTCACAGTTGGAGTTTTAATAAAGTCTAAAGCCACAAATCCAAAATTCTTTGCTTCTGCTTTATTTTAGATTTGAATCTTCCTTGAGAATAGTTTTTTATTGCTTGCTGCCGTTGGCAGATGAGCTAATATCCCTTCCAAGCAAGCAAAGCACATAATTACTTACATGAAAAGCAAACTCTTTGGGAGAATTCTCAACTAAACCCACCCCTTGGAGGGAAATAGGAAGGGAACTGGCAATTAGATAAGCTGCACTTCAGACATGAACAAACACATTTATCAGATAATTAGTAGATACTTTTTAAAGTATTCCTGGCACTGAGATCCAAAAGCAGGTAAGCTCATCTGATGAGAAAAGCCCTGTGGCTGCAACAGAATGCTAACTTGAGGGAGAAATGCCATATATTGTAACTCCTTGCATGTTTCAGATGTTCAGTGTTCTTTGTCTTGAGCCTTCAGCCAGTTATCTATTCTCCTTTCATGAGCTGGAAGGCAAGAAATGTCACATTCAGAGAAAGAGCAGCCTTGTGTGAACTATTTGCTTCTTGCTGGGGAAAAGAAAAACAAATAAACAAAAAACAAAACAAAACAACAAACAAACAAAAACAGAACACACTGCAGACCTTGAGAGAGGTATCTTGGACAGAGTAAGGCAAGGGAGCAGACACACAGATCAAAATTAACTATAAATAACTTCTAATCCACAGTACTTATTGGAAATGGGGACCAGGTATACCATGCTATCTATACACAGACCCAACAGTATTATTTTGGTAGTAGCTAGTCTGCCAGGGAAATTACTACTACTAAGATAGATGGCGCCAAACAGTTGACATTGATCTCTGGAGGCCCCTGGATTTTGGTCTGTACCTTTAGAAGCAAATCCCATAATGCTTTTGTGGGATTATTAACTGCTCCACAGTTAATAGACAGTTAATGTGCTCCTAAGGATGCAAATATTCTGACAGTTGGAGTAGATAATGATGGAGTTATTCATCATTGCCTACTATTCAGCAGTGATTAACAGATTGAAAGATACTGCTGAGACATTGTACTTTCCATGTTTGTGTATGTGTATACATGTACATATAGATGTATATATATAAAGGGTATGCATGAAAAATGTCTAGCAGGCTACTTTCATTAATTACAGCGTGATCCTTTTAATGATCAAGAATACCACAGGAATGAACAGCTAAATGACTGAATGATCTTATATTTTCATTCAATAAATAAAGCATTCCAGGCTAACCAATATTATTGTGAATAAACATATTTTCCAAAATACAAAGCACTTGTGATACTCAAAATTTAGAAAATAGTCTTTGAAGTGTTCTTTTTCCAGTGAGGTCTATATGCTAGTAGAAAGTTACTGGAAACATTTGTCAGTTATCAAAACTATAAAAGAAAATACCCTGAAAATGTTAGCAGTCTCCAATATGAATATATCTCCGTGAATATATGTATATATTTATACTCATAACATTGCATAATGCATGGAGTACATGCTTACCTGACAGTATGCTGCTATAAGTTATTTGTGACAATTGATATTAAATGACATTTTCTCATGAGTACAAGTATAGTATTAAAAAAAAAAAAAATCAAGGATATTTTTGATTTTTACTTTAATACAGAACAAACACTGTGTTCAAGAAGTAAACATTTTAAAAATAATGGCAGTACCTGTTTCCAGGCTACTCTTGTGATATGCATTCAACATACTACGCGTAGTGTACTGTGATGGAAAAGACTATACCTAGTAATAAGTTGCAAGCTTTCCTCCAAATGTGTTAGAAATATATTCCTTCATTTCATAAAATTTTAAAGTATCTTAGCATGTCTGATTTTAGTCTTTTGTTATATGATAATTGCCCATCACAGGTTGTACAAAAAGAGAGATGGTTGTAATTTTGGCACTTCTGCCAAGCACCATTTCCTCCAGAAGCCAGCTTTCAAATTTTTTTTGTTTTATACTTGTGCTCATAGGGTGAATATTAAATGAAAAATAGTAGTTCTCAAGTGTTAGAATCCATCCTATGTGTACTGCTCTAGTTTCAACAATTAGGAAATACAATAATACTACTTTGCTCACAGGGAAGCTAACTTTGTTAATGTTTTTAAGACATTCTGAGATCTACACACAGAAAGTACTTTGTAAATGCTTATATATAAAGGCACTGAATATTAGTATAGCTGTGTGATGTTACAGATAATGTAACATAGAAATGTTGTTCTCATATTGACCTAATAAATACGAATTGTCTAACTTGTTAAGGAAAAGTTAATGGTGTTGGGAGAGACGTATTATTTTCTTGGCATGCATCTGTATAACAATTTTTATACAGGACTTTACAGAAATTGTTTATTATTAGTTTTTACTTTTATTTTGGAAATAAGATCACAAGATTTTATAAAATATCTACCTCTAAATATCTATTGAGAGTGGTATTTGTTTAATGTAAAGTTAGCTATCTGAAAGCTAGACATCTAAACACACTAGTCATTTGTATTCTCTCTGTAATCAGCACAGAAAAGCATGCATCTCCTGAGGGCAGTTCTTCATTGGTATACATCAAAACTAGGTGGGATGAAACACACTCTGGAGATGTCTATCTACATCCATTAACTATAGAGGAAGCCTATTTTAGATTAGTTTTAGCTATCTAGAAGTTAAAGATCTTACGGAGCTCAAGATCTCCTCTGCTGCTCTATTAGTGAAAGATACTTCAAACCTCCCAGATATTTAATAAAAAAGAGGGAATGAGACCCTGGCCCTACTAAAACCAACGACTCCACAAAGTTCATCAAGGCCAGTACAGCTGCTTTCAGGTCCTTTTAATGTGTCTGCAAAATATCCAACTTCAATCTAGGTTTTGTTCTTCTTGAACAAAGGTTATGATCGTGTGAAGCTAATTTACAAGCACAGCAAGCTTTTGCAGCAGCAACATACTGAAAGCAAGACTGAATCTAGGAAGAGATATAATCTACGTAATGTTTGTTCTTTACAGAAGTGAGTATGTACTTGTTTATACAGTTGAAGCAAATGCCTAAAATTTCCTGCTTTTATTTAGTTACATAAAACACTGATAGTCTCCAAATTATGACAAAAGTAGAAATGGTAGACAAACAGGAATTACAGGGGCCATCTTTAAACAGAGACTGAGCACAAGTAGAAGGCATCACCTATTTTGCTGCAATAAAAAAAATGAATTTTACTATCCCATGCACAAATTAAGTTACTTTTCTCTTATCTTAAAGGTGATAAATTGAATTTTGCCTATGCTACTGAGAAACTTTGGGCAGACCCAGAAATCGATGGTCTTTGTGGTTTCTCAAAACGTCTGCCTCCTGTGAAGGGTACTGATAACTATGAGCAGGAGCAGGCTCCTTGTTTGACTTAGGCTGTCACAGAAAATAGACTTGTGACACGCAAACAGAAGGAGTTAATGAACTTTTACAGTAGTGGCTTTTCTATCTGATTACTTGAGAAATATTTATGCCTTTACACATTCAGCTAGCATTGAGCATTATTTACAGAAAAGGATATCTATAAAATGGGAAAGGTTCTTGAAATACAAAAGATAGTAATATCAGATGAAACAAAAATTGCTAAGGAGTTCAGAGTAAGTCTGTTCATGGAAGGAATTGAGCAGGTAGTAAATACTAACCTTATATATATATATACATATATATATATTTGTAACAAGAACATGTGTACCCAGTATTTTCTGAAGAAAGTAATCATCCAGTAATGCGTACTGATTTTGATAGCTCATTAGCTGTGCAATAGGTATCAAGATCTGTGCAATATGTCAACTCAGATGGGTGCAAACTTCTTTTACTTTCATGTTACTTTGACTAAAAGAAATAGATAAACATTAAAAAGCAGATAATAAACTCTTAGTTCTGGGGGATGACAAGAATCTTGGTTCCTGGTGACTCATTCTCTTTCTTCAGCCCCATGATGTCCCAGTGAAAATCTTTGGGTAATGTATATTCTAACATCTCTTATTTGATACATTGTTATTGTTATTTGGTATTATGCTTATTCAGTCAATGCTGAATAAGTAAATACATTCATTATTCAGTGCTTTAGAGTTTCCTTGAACCAGCTGCTTTGGAGAGTTTTCAAAGAGGTTGCATGTCATAGCATCAAGACAATCCTTGATGAAATTGTAGGTAGCTGCCCGTAAAGGGTATATATATATCCATGTTACAAGCAGATAGGCTTATAATAGGAAATGCGGGATGACCTTGAAGGTGATGATGCCATTTCTATCTACACTTAAGCAAGCTGATGTTCATAAGAGCTACTTGGTATGTTCTAGATTTGTACTTCTTCAGACAATGAGAATCTTACTATCTTAATCTGTAAACACCTTAAGACCAAACTTAGCACCTGGAAGAACATAAAGAGGAGGCCTATAGTTATCGTAGTTTCCACAGAAGCCTTATTTTGTAGGAAAAATGACTACAAACTCACTTTTTAAGATTTGGAACTGCTAGGAAATCTCAGTAGCATGGAGTTCATTTCAGATTTTTTGAACTGAGTCTTCCCTTTATTCTGAGACTGGACTTGTCTGTCTTTAAGCAAAACCAGTACTTCTTCTCAACTTTGGTGCTGTTATTTGCCCTCCACCCTCCTGCTAAGCTGGCTGCTCCGAGAAATTCAAGGTAGTTATAAAAGTCTCTTTTTGCTCCTTTTGTATGGACTTTGCAAGACTCTTTACTAGCCTGTGCTCCTCAGCACAGATTGCATGGGGTCAGGAAGGTCAGGATGATTTGTGAGCTCTTCCTTGTGCGACAAGTTAGTTTTAGCTGCAAATACACTCAAATACCGTATTACGCACTGATGGCTTTCTGAAGTTGTTCTGCCCCCACACCCTGAAGAAGATGGATTGTTCATGATCTGTGTATAAGATGCTGGTGCTGTAGTCTGTCTTCAGCTCCATCTCACATATCTCACCTCTGGGCAACAGCTCTGTGTAATTGATGTTCAGTGTGCCTCAAGGGGCTTAAAGATTAATGCACCACAAAGGTATCATGCAAGCTGCAGTTTTAAGGAGCTAGACTGTGATCTGCAGTATGAGATGTCATTAAGAGGTTAAAAAAGAAGTTCTACCAGAATGTATATTAGGCCAGCAGCTGTAAATAGTTGAATGGAGTCATAACTTTCTGAAACTTCTTGTTGCTTGGGTATATGATTTCACCATAAACACTGAATAAGATTATTTTTGACAGCAATATTTTGTTTATTACAGGTAGTGAAGCCGCATGCTACAATGGTTGTTATTATGAGAATTTCAGAACAATTTATGTCGTAAGAATTTAAAAACATAACTGAACACAGAAACGCTGATTTCCCTGCTTGGGTTATAACTTCTTTTGGCTTCAGTAAGTAGTTGCAAATATCCAGAGAAAAAAAAAGTTCCTCCATAGATACACTCCAAGTGTATATATGCTTCTATGTGTGCACAAATACACATTTATATATATATTTATATAAAAGTATATATACATACCCTATCACTCTCATTTTTGATTTTTTTCTCTGTGAAAGATTAGCTCTGTTAATGTTCTGTCAAGGACACTCATAATAGGCAGATGGAGTGCTATTGCAGTGATTGTATGGAAAGCTGAGTAACATTCAACTTTGAATGTGAATGGACTTTTTTCCACTAACAAGCTTAGATTTCATATCTGATTCAGGCTTAACAATAGCAGTATAAGGCAAAAGAGAGAGAGAAAAAAACCCCTTTATGTATGTTCTGTTTAAATTAAGTGTTCTGTTTTTTAAATTAGATGTGTAGAAGTTATTTCACTGAAGCTGGAAATTAGGTTCACTGAATGCATTTGGTGATTAGCATAAATATCATAGAGGGTGATACCAAAAATGTTAAAAAATGGCATGACCTCAATGAGCCATTAATATTAAAACTGCAGTTTGGCAGATATTTGAACAATAGTGAACATCACACTTCTGGCCTCTCTTGCTGGAGATGCCTTCAATGAAAAAAGTGTGTTTGGTCTCATCGAAAACCAGGCTCAATTCTAACAATTTATATATAGCAATAATGTGGTTGTATCCAATGTCATTCATTCAGCATTCTTGGGGAAGTTCAAAAGGTTGGTTTAGTAAAGGTATCTCTGGTCTTCAGCCCAAGAAATTAAAGCAAAAGGCGTATCACATGTTGGCATGAAAACCAAAGCTGATTTATTCCTAGATCCCCCAGTAGATCTGTCCTTCCTCTGCTTCTGCTGGTACTCTACAGACACAGTCCCATTGGAAGAATGTGGGTGGGCAGACAACAGTAGCAAAGGACAGGAGATGGGGCAAAGTGTGGGGACGTTGAAAAAGGAAATAGAAAATAGGAATAGAAAAAGGAAACACCTGGAGAAGACAAATTCCAGAAGCAGATTTTTGTGACATATGTAGTGCTTAGTGCATCTAGGTGTGTAGAAATGATCAAAGTAGGTAAAGGCTGATCAAAGTAGGTAAAGGCTGTATCCACATGTATCTAGATTTTTTTTTTTTTTTTTTTTAATATACTTTATTCACAGAAATATTCTGGCTTAGAATTTAGGGATATTGGTGTTATCCACGTATGTGTGGTTGTCACCCTCAAGCTGACTTGGATCCCACTTCAGTCTCCCAGTTATGTCAAACTAGCTTGCAAACCCTCCAGACATCTTGAAGTTCACAAGCCTTCAAACACCGTATGTTTGACCATCTCAAAAACAACACGCTATTTTGTGGGAACAAGGTGGGAACCATACAGCAAGTTGCTGGAAACAATAGACACTAAACCTAAAATGATAGCTCATAGTACTACCTGGAAGCTTTGCTTCCCTTGCCAAAGATTTTAAACAAACTTACGTAGCTTCAAGTGAAATGTGATATTCCAAATTATAGTATCTGCTTCCTTTATCTTTGGTCTGATTAGTAAACAACTGATTAACTACAAACTGCACTGAGGGCTGTTTATTACTTTGGGTAGAGATGGTACCCAATCTCACCTTGGGCCCGTGGGCATGATTATAGGTAAGTGGTAATTGCAATCACATAAATAAATAAACATATCAATTTCAAATTTAGCCTATGAGATATTTTGGTATGATTTTATAGGAGAGCTTTGTGAGAACTGGCAAACCTTTCACATCCACCAGCTATGAAAGAGAGGGAGAGAAATGTACAGAGTGGGAGAGAGCTGGCTTTTGACAAAAACATTGCACTGGAGAATGTGAATTTTAGCAGCTATAAGGAGTCAAGCTGGAGAAAGCAGGAGAGCAGAAAGAGCTGGAGCAGGTGAAAGGGAGCTCAACACAGGAAATGAGGCAGCTCAATGAGGAAAAACATTGCAATGCTTTCTGGGAACATCAGGGAGGAGCTAGAAAAGCTGGAGAGAATGGGAGCTTGTTGAGTTTGTTGAGGAAGTAGAGTCACTAAATGAAAACAAATTCTCTCTAAGGTGAGGAGAACTTACTATTCTTCTGTTTATTTTTACACTGGTGAGGAATATGGTGCAACTGTTGTCAATGACACTTTTGGTACTGACATGATACAGTAGTAATGGGAGCAAAAGTAGCTGTCAGACTTGAAACAAAACAAAGAACACGACAGCTTTCATTCCTATCTCTAGAGTCACCAGCAAGCAAAGCTATTCTGTTAATATTTTATTGTTATTAGTCATAAGTTCAGCAAGGGAACTATTACAGGTGAATCACTAGAACAGACTGAGCTGACAGTAAGCTAAAACATGCCTAGGGCAACAAACTTTTTTTTTTTTTTTTTTTTTTTTTAGTACTATGACTTTCTAGTTTCTGCTTGTGATGAATAATGTGTCAAAAGAATCCCTAAACTCCATTACTGATTACTATGATTACTAATGTTGCTGAACAAATGATCTGGAAAATAATCCAACTTTGAGGTGGCTATTTGGAAATCATCACTTTCCTTTTGTTAAAATATCCATGCTTACCTGATCTTTCAGATTATTTTATTCAGCTTCCTTATATTTTTCCAAAATAAGATTTATTTTTTTTCCCCAAATGAGTCTGAACTCCTACCAGAGGAGGGGTGCATTTGGAAATCTTAGCCCCGAGAAAGTGAACAACAGCCCCCTTCCTCCCCTTTTTTTTAAAAAAAAAATTCACGTTATGCTCTACCACAAGCTGTGTAAAGCTTGGAGTCTGATTCCTAACAGAAAAAGAATGATACTGACTGCTCTCTGGTTTAGGTATTGTTGAAATGTCCATATGAAGAACTTTGCTTACTTCATATTTATGGGATTGCTAATCTGATGCTCATCCTGAGGAGTAATAAAGGCCAATTATCTGAAGCTAAAGGAAATTTTTTTTTTTTCTAGGCTATGCTTGAGTTTGTTGTGCCCATATACCTACATGAGCTGTAGACTTTCAGATCTCTTAGGTTTCTACCTTCATTTTTAGATCTTCATGTTGGTTGGAAATGGAATTACGTGGGCTAACTCATATTTGGAAACCAAGAGTATTTCACTTGAGGAAGGACTTCAGATTTTTTTTTGGTATTTTATAGCTATATCACCTGACCTCATAAAAGGTACTCTCTCTCCTTACAGTTATTGACCTACCAATTTCTGTTGACACAATAAGTAGTCTTAAGCCTATTACATAAAAACCATATAAATGTTTAACATCTTTATTTTAATGTTGCAAGACATTTGGCCTGACAGGCCAAAGCTCCTCCACTCTTCTGGTGTTTCTGCACATATAGGAGGGAATTAGTACAACTTTTCATGGCCTTTAGGATCATGTATCTTGCATACTTCACTGTAATTAGTCCTCTCAGCTAAATACAGTGACTTGGACGGATGAATAGGCTGACATGAGCAGCAATGGATGACTTAAAAGTTAGAAGCACAGACTGAAGTGCTTGGTGAAGAAGTGATACATATTTTTTCCAGTTGTAGGAGCTGCTGTCTCCAGTGAGAGCCATCACCACAGATGGGCTTTTAGGAGAGGATGGTACTGAATATGTTTTTTCACTGGTGTGAATATTCTTTCTGGTAATAGAGTCCTTGTTGGGACTGAAAATGGCTTTTCTGGGTAGCATGAAGCTTGCTTTCTGCATGAGACAGCAATAGGATTATGGACAAAGCAAATTATTCTCTGGAAACTGAGGACATTTGAAGTAGAGGAATTTTCCATATGACACTTCAAATAATGAGCTATTTTCATAAAATGAGAAAAGGAAAAAAATTGTTAACTTAAAAAGGGATCAAAAATAAAAAGGGAAAAGTCTATTGAGTTCATTTTTACATCCTACGGATTTTCAAAGGAAATTACCTTTTTTTTTTTTTTTTTTTTTTTTTTTTCCCCTGGGTTAATTGTTATGAAATCTATTTTAAGTTTTATGAAAAACAAGCTCTAAATCACTCAAAAACTGTGGAAAGTGCCAATGAAAACATTTTTCAGGTGAGGTAGCTTTTATTCATTCTGGTTACCCACATGTACAGAAAAAAATTGTAATTTTAGAAATGAGTCACATTTTGTTGCCCAATGGAGTTGAAGGTTGAAGAGATACATAAATCTTCAGTGAACAAAGTCAGATAGGCACAGTGATCTTAAATCTATTCCATGGGATTCAGCAGAGAAACAGGTAAAGGCAGCTGCTTTATTTTTACTCACGTTCTTACTACGTTAGTAAGTTCACAAATGAGTCAACAATTGAGGTGGTGTTTACCATTTAAAAACATATTGCTTGTCCTTCTGTTTTAGGAAAGGTTTGGTTACATTTAAGCCTATTAATTTCTTGATTGTGCAGAATTTTTCCAGGGCATGTTGCTGTCCTCCCCACTGAACTCAGCCAACATGACACTATCTTGTTTTTCCTGTAATCAAACGTTAATGGGGACTATACAAACTGCTCCCATCTCTCTACCCCATTCTTCTTCTCCTTCCTCTGAGGCAATCAAACTGTGTAATCATTAGAGAGACTAATCAAGACAACAGGATTAAGATCCAGAAGCTCACTGTAAGCCTCCACTGAATAGTCATCGCTAAATAGTCCAAGAACAGAAGCATGAGTAAGTCAGAAGTTCTCTAGGAAAACCATAGGTCAAGTATGAAATAAGGATATAAACTTTTAGTGATTACATTAGCTTGTGTGTAGAGCTATGCCTACAATACAGATAGTATGTGCATTGCTTTATTAAAAGATACTTACTCTTTTGAAAAGGTACTGGCGTTCATACTTGGTTTTTGTTTTTGCTGTGTTTGTTAGCTGTCTCATAGTATTAATTCCTATGTTAGAATTTTTTTTGTATACGTATGTAATGATGGCCTGGTAGTTAGCTTTTATGCATGAGTGCTTAGTCAGCAGAAGACAACTCAGAACCTGAAGTGTAAGGTGTATTAGAAATATTCAAAAGCTCTGTGACATGTAGAAAATAATGTGTGTAGAGCAAAACTTGAGGTGAAAAGGAGGATCAGCTCTGAGTCCTTTGTGTGTCTGAAAGACTGTGCCAATGCAGGCATGCTAGGCTTTCATATAAATATTGTTTAAGCATGAAGAGATGAGCTCTGCAAAAGAACCAGAGAAATGAAAGGAAACAAAGGACCCACAGAGGCTGGGAGAAAATAACTTTCAGCTGTTCATTGCTGAAGATATTAAAACTAAATAGCAGTCTGTATTGCCAGAAACTTCTTATAAACCATATATATATATATATTTAATATACGAGAAGGTATGTTTATAGTTGGCTGTACTTCTGAAACTAAATAAGTGTCTAACAAAATCTTTAAAAGAAGAGAATCCAAAGATGCAGCATTGATTTTTATTCTTATTTTAATAGGCCATATTTGCATGCTTATAATCTAGATAAGCCTATGTGTGTAAAGAGAGACAGAGGAAGTGTGTTGTATGGGTCAATTTGTGTGAGAATATGAATATATGCTATGTGAATGGAAGTTGGGTTGATTGTGTGCACAGTAGTTGGTAATGGGCAGTGGTAAACGCACAGGCCAGATACTAATAAAAGTCACAAAGTTTTATTTTTGACAGTAATTAACTAGTGATTTATTTAACAAATCTGTCCCGGTAACCCAATAAATTTGCTAATTTAGTGCTAGTTTTTTTGTTGTTGTTGTTGTTGTTGTAACCATCAAATATTTTACTGGGCACATCTGTGTCATAGAGATTTTGCCAATATGCTATTATTTCACTCATTTTAATAAATTTGTTACACAAATACCAAGTGGAAAGGAGTGCCTGTGATGTTAGGAAACTATAGAGTTGGTGTAGGAACATGAATAGACATAAGAGAGTATTATAGGCTCTGCTGAGCATTCCTCAGAGGTGTTAATGACTTTAAGCCTGTCAAGAATGTCTCTAGCTTGTATAGCAAAGACAATTCAACAGTTTAATAAAAAGGTGCAACATTTCCTACAGGTGAGCTCAAATGATCAAAGGATATAATAGAGCTTTTGTTACTTCATTCAAATAATGCATTCTGGAGTTTAACCTTTGCTTTTGATGTAATGTCATCTTTGAATGCTAACAGCCTTTTCTAGGAAGGATTAAGTTGTTTGAAGTGTTTTTTGGCCTTTATTTAGGACCTGACACTGGAAACCAAAGAAAGTGTGGAGTAATGTGCTATAAATCAGAGAAAAGCTTTAAATAGTAATATCTAGAAACATAACTAAAAGTAATGAAAGGTCAGGACTGAAAGGTAGAGTTTGATCATACTAGTTTTATGTTCAATGTAGATGTCTTAGAGTTTAATCATATAAGGTACCAGTAAACTTTTTGGAGGGCAATATTTGTGAATTGATAGCATCTGGGTCATTTATGTGGGTACAGTGTATTTGCATTTCTATTCTGGAATAAAACTTGTAGCTCAGGAACTGCACAAACAACCAGGAAAGCTGGAGCTATACAATCCTGATATCTTATACAGTTGTCTGCTGTTCTTGTGGCGGAGAAATCCTGTTTTCTCCCCAAACCCTCAGTTTTCACCTCAACTTTTATATTAATATTACTGAGCCTATGACTGTGACTGCTGATGGACTATGCAAAAATGTCCTTGCATTTGGGGTGGTAAATGTGGCATGGATCACAAGGAATGGTGACTTTTGCCATTTTATTTTAATTCCACATCAAATAGCTACTAGAGTTCATAGTCACATTCAACATAATGGTAGATGCAAAAGTAGAAGCTACAGCTTTACTGGATCTGCCCAGTTTTGCTCTGTTCCAAATACACATTCTCACTTTCTCCTTCCACTCATGAACATGCAGCCCAAGAAGCAAAGCACCTTATTTCCTTATGTGGTGCTGGTATATGGCAAAGCACAGATACTGAAAGGTAAGGCAGGACCTGACTTTTAACTAAATTCAGATGTAACACCCTCTAAAGTTAAGCAACATGTACAGGAAAAATTAACAGAAGTGTCAGTAGAAAAGAGATACTGGTTGCTTTGTTTCTGAGTACTGAAGCCTGATGGGCAAGGATGATTTCATGTGGATGCTGTTATCAATTAATAGATTGACTTAGGCTGAAGTACTAATATTTCTCCATACTTTGACATAAGGTGGTTTGGGTTGTCTTTAAGGAGCGGCTGCCTTGACAAAGAAAGCAGAAAGTTATTGAGGCTTACAGAATGGTTTTAGGCAAGAGCAAAGAGTGAAAGTTGTGGGATAATTCAGAAATAGTTTTCACTTTTTGAAGCAACTGGTTGAGCTTTAGCCAGGATATTGTCTCAGATTATTGGAGCAATTCACACCTTCAAAATCTGAAATGGAACAGCACGAGAATAGGTGAGCTATCTTTTGAGAAAGCTTCCTTGATTTTTGGTTCCCATCCCCCAGCTTTTGAACACTGGAGAACTGACAGTGAGCTTAGGAAAACAACAATAAAACAACATCTTTAGATTGAGAGAAAAAAATGCATTTTGGTAAGTTTTAAAGTTCAGAGTTAGATTCACTCTCTCAAGTCTCTGACTTCAGTGAGCATCTCAGTTTTGCTACAGATACTTCCTTACTGTTGGCATTGGAATTCAGTTGAAACTAGTAAGTCCCTAGCTGTACATTAATATCTGTCCATTGCCACAGCTCTGAAGTGTTTCATAAATAAGCAGTGGAATTTATTTATGTCTTTGAAGTATTTGCACACAAATGGAACACAGGTATTAGACTTCATCACCCTTGCTGGCTTGGAAATGTGCAGGCTGCTGAGTCAGGACAACATGAAACTCTGCTGAAACTCTGCCATGGAGTGGATCATAGAAATATTTTGATTGAAGGTCACAGGTAAAATGCACTTCTGTTCAGATAACAGCACTCTTCACAAAAATGACTTTTTTTGAAGACATTTCATTTATGGTGACTTTTTCTGCCCCACAGCTTTCCTGTGAAGAAAAGCTCTCCTTGATTTGATATTCAAATGAAGGTCTTCCATAGGGCTGGATTGCATCTTCAGACCTAGCAGAAGAATGCTTCAGTGCTTTTTCAGACAGAAACAAATGTCAGGAGGACTGGAAGAGGGAAGGTAGAACACTGTGTGACTCCTCTGATTCTGGTGCAAGAAGTATGAGCCTAGTAGATGGACACTGCTCAGATACCATGCATTTCATCTCTTTCAGAAGGGACAGCAAAGACAGATGAGGTGAAGGGATTCAAAGGAATTCTATTGGGCATCCAGATGTTCAGATGTTGCTCTAAGTTTGATATCCCATTTTCTTTGAATGATAACATGAAACCTTGTACTGCAGCCATCCTTGAATTAGAAAAATGGTACGTATTTTTGTGTAATATTTTTAATAAATGACACATTAGAAAAAAATGTTCAGAGAGTAGATTTTTTTTTCCCCTCAGGGTATTAGAAAGTTTGACACAATGGACATTTCATAACTGAATATAGTCCTTATGTACCCTATCTATAAATCATTGTGTATAAATAAGTCAACAAACTGTTCAATACACCTTTAGGCAAAAATATGTTATTTTAATAATACATTCCCCCTTCCCCCTCTCCTCTTCCTCCCTAATCCCCCAAGTTCTGTGACTTTTCATTAGTTTTCCCCCATCATTTAGATTGAAATTGACCTTCCTCAGTTTAGGTACCAAATATGTCTTCAGTACACTTATGCAAATAAGAGCAGTAGGATTTTGGGAAGAGGGGAGGAGTTATACATTTAAGGAAAAATATCCCCAGATTTAGGGCATTAGTATAGGAAGGCAGATACAGAAATAGATTAGGTCATATTTGTTGCATCTCTTCCTATGGAACTGTATCAGTTTTGTAATAAATTGGAAAGATGAGGGAAAATGCTACCTCTCCTGAAGCCAGTAGATGCAGGACTTTACACTAAAAGACTTCTCCATAGCTCTTTTGTCAATGTCAAATGGATTACTTGCCAATCCAGACATAGTGAATATTGTAGAATAAGTATAATAGATAATTATACTTGTATGAAAGATCAGAACATATGTATTCCCAAATCAGTGGTCCAAGGGAGCAGAGATCCTGCTTCTGCTATTCTGAGAGAGCATCCACTATTTTGGTTTATAAGATCTTTAATATATTATGGCATTCTGTTTAGGATGCTTACATTTTTATGTCCCAAATATGTATTGCACAGAATATATATGTTGCATGCATGAAATGTAGAATGTTCATTTTTGACATCATTTCCATTTCCATAACTGTTAGAGAAAACAGCCCTCTACAGGATTAGAAATAGATTAACATTTATATTGCTGTTAGCTATGAATCTAGTTTTTGAGTAGTGGATGCCTACACGCACGTTTTAGGACCAAGAATTTAAAAGCTCATGTTTTCTTCTGATAATTACTGACAAAGCCATATAAATAATGCTCAAATGAAGCAAATTCCATTTTCAGGAATTATATTGTTTTAAATTGGGACATTATTAACCAACATATATAGTGATTCATCTCTATGAACTGTGTGTTTCTTCACCAGTGTATATTTTTTCTCTATTTTATTAAGAGTGGAAGATTTTTTTATGAGCATAGACTCCTGATCCTGTGAAACTATTTGAAGGAAAAAAATGAGCACATGTACTGAGTGAATGTGTTCTTTATTTTATGAATAAATCTGTGCTATATTTTTACTTATAGAAGCATCAGTGAATACTAAGCAGAGTTCCTTTCTTTATATCTTTACTGATAAATTACTAGAAAAGTGGCTGATGTGTCTCACCAGACAATGAAAACTCCTGACAAAGAATTGTAAAAACTTGCTTGAGGTCCACTTGCTGAGCTCACTAATTGTTCCTTTTACCACTGCTGCTGAGGGAAGTGATGGTGTTTTATACCCACATGTTTATTTCATATATATTATGGAAAAAAAATGTATTACTGTGGAAGTTGTCCTTAAACAATGCCACAGGGATATTGTGTTTAGAAATTCCTACTCAGTAGAAGAGTAAATGGTTTTACATTATGGAAATCCAGAAAGCTACGCTTCCTGTAGAAAAGCAAATTAACAGACTGGAAGGTACCAATTTGTATAAGTAATCATTTTAATTCTCCTTTTTGTTAGTTTGCAGGTGACAAGAAGAAAGCAACTTTTCCTTTTCATTGTAGAATAGAAGTAAAACTTAAATAAAATTAAATAATAAAATATGTTTGGTTACCAGACAAATCTGCATACCTCCAAATGTATAATGCAAGAGCAACACTTAAACAACAATCATGCAGTGCTTTATAGAACACCTAAGGAGGAGCAAGTTTACTGCCCTTATTTGCAACAAGAACACTGTGGTTTTGCTTTGTTTTGTTTTGTTTTACTTGTAAATGAGAAAAAAATGCAAAACCAAATTTGTCTTGGAATGGTGTTCTAAGGAATCTAATGGAATTTTCTGTTGCTGTTATCTAGCCTCATTTGCCTAATCCTAATTGACTCCATAGTCTGACCATTTCCTCCAAGTCACTCAACAGTGTGGAGAGAGATTTGTGGCCCCTTTGGCAATACTTGCAGAGATTAGCTGACCTGCATGCACTATTGCAAACAAAAAGAATGTCAAATGGCAGAGTTCTATATGTTCTGAGTTACATTGCTTGTAGGAAAGTCACTGTATTCGGGACTTCTGACTCCCTTTCAAATTTACTTGAAACTGGCCAGTGGTGTGCAGGATCACATGTTGTGTCACTGGAGTAATTCATATTTTCCATGGACTTAGCTGGATTCTTTTGAATCTGAAAAGAAAATTTGAAGAACACACTAGACTCATCTTTGTCTAGGGTCTTCAATCAGTTTTTTAAGTCCAGGCAGCAACTTAAATATTTTTCCTTTTGCAAGTAGAATTTCTTCAGTATCTTACCATGTCTTTTCCAACTCAGCATCTCATATAGGAATTTTATCTTAGTTTTACAAAATCATATCCACTGGGATTGTTTCTAGACACTGAATGGAAAACAAACAAACAAACAGTTTCTTAGTTGATTTTGTGACTGAATTTGACAATAAGCAAAATTCAGTGGTCTGCTTGAGACAAGAAAAGTACCCTGTGCATTTGGCACTGTGCACTACTCACATGGAACTATAATACTTTTTCCATTGTGATGAGTAACAGTTATGTATCTGTTTCCAAACCTTTCTTTTTCATTAGAGCCAAACTTCTGTCAGTCTGTTCTTCAGTTATGGCCTGAGGTTTTGTGTCAAAAGAAATGTGGTGAATGAAATATATGATATTTCCGGATGACTTTCTTGGACCTCTAATATTTCTTTGTGCACGAAGAAAAATGGACCAAATTATCAGAAAGTACTAGCAGCATTAAATTCTCTCTATAGCTCCTGTTTTCTTCTGTCGTTTTTGAAGATTGTGTGATTGGTCTTTGCTTTTCTGTCCTTGTTTTTTATCATTCCGCATGCAACTGCTCTGCTGGGTCTCATTAGTGTTTAACTTGAAGAAGGGAAAAGCATTGCTTTTCTTGTAATCATGTACAAAGAGTAGTATTTAGGAATGTTAATATTCAATTTTTTATGTGTTATAAAATGAACTCCAAGGAAAGGATAGCACTTTAGCACTTCTATTGTTTGTTGGCACATAATGTAACAGGTATTAGACAGACACTGTATATGCACCAGATTCTTAGGCTGCTTATAGGAATGCTTAGATTTCTCCAATGAAGGAGAAAAGCGTAATCACTTCCTTAACACACAAAAATTCAAGTCTGTGGCATTTTTGCCTGTTTGCCACTTTAACAGAAAGTTAAGAAAGGAAGGTCTAGGCTTTTCAGTCTTGTAGTTCAACAGTGCTGTTAAGATGCTCGTATGCACTGGTATTATTAAACTTGTTTCTACTGTTGGTTCTGCAGAGTCTGTGGCAGGTGAACATTTATAGTTTCAATCAGTGATTTTAATTGAATGTACTACATTGCTGTACTCCTTTCTTGTAAAAGCAGTGTTTTAGAGGATGTAATGGTGCAGTAATATCGACATTTTGCCAATTGCCAAAGGAAAAAATTGTTATGCAGAGGACTCTGATCTCTGATATGTCCTGTGCCACTTAAACTACATCACATCATAAAGTGGAAATAGTACCACTGGATTTAAAGATAGACTATGCCAGACTTTCTTCCCTGTGGTACAGCCTTGAAGTAGAGCTGACTGTTTTCATCAGAAATGCCAGTAGTAGCATTCAAACTATGAGTGAAGGACCACAGCTTATATTTCTGGTCACAAATGACCTAACCAAACAAAAAGGATGGAAATAATAACTATAGACATGTAACAACATTAAGCTGGAAAAACAGTTGTGTCTGCTTTTCTGACTCAACTTCTAATATACAGAGTGCTCTAGAATTTTAAAGGCTTTGTTCAGAGGAACAAACCTACATGGCACTCTTACTGTGAATTGTAGTTGAGGCTTCCTTCTATGAAGGGAATACCTTATCTTCTCTTGCCTGTATCATGAGTTATGATTTACTGATTGGTTCTCTGTGTAATACCATATAATGTTGTGTCTGTCTGTGTGTGTCTGTCCAGCTGGTGAAGAATAGATGCTTTTCCTAGACAAATTTAAAAATCTGAAATAACCCTAATTTTTCTGAAATGATAGCATCAACTTAAAATTTCATGTGAAAAGTAATATGTGTTTTCTAAAAGAGAAATAATTCCTCATATTTTTAGATGAACTGAGGTCCTGGCTTGGTGGCAGTTAAGCAGTTTTGCAGGCCCTGAGCTTGCCATGAGCCTGTAGAGAATTATGGTTAGGCTGGGGTCTAGGAGCCTGATGCCTGGAAAGCAGTGGGTAGAAAAACAGAGTTCTTTTCATGTGGATCATGAAGTTTATTGAAACTGACCTGTGTGCCATGTTGAACAGATTTTCCTTTTCTGGCAACACCTTCTCTCTTCCCCTCAGAAAGGCAAACAAGCCAGATAATTTTGGGTGACCTGCAGACAGGCATTTTTCCTCTTGCTTGCAAGTTCTCTGTACCCTTGAGGAGGCAGGACATCATCTTACAATCCCTCCTGTCAGAAGATGTTGAGTCAGGCAAAAGTACAGTCTCAAGGCAGGATCACTTCAGATTTGATGAGAGTTTTCCTGAGTCTAAACCTTGGAAAATGCATCTCTTTCTTTCTTTGTGACAGTAAGTTCTTACGGGACCTAAAGCATCTCAGGCCATGGTTGCTTCCACTGCTGAAACATGGGTAGAGGTAGATGTCCATCATCAGCAGAGGCTTCTCTATGTCCCACATCAGCACAGGTTATTAGGCTTCTCTACTAGAAGAGGAAGAGAAGCCTGCTTCTGTCACATAGATTCAATAACAAATCCAGGTTTTAAAATGCTGCTATTAGCAACTGTTTTGTGCCACAGGTACAGTCTTCCACCTCAACCACAAAAGCAGAGGTGCTGCTAATGTTCATAATGCAAGTCAAATACTATCATAGTAAAATATCACTGGCTTTATGTTCAGAGGCCTGTAGACCCTAAGAAGTTGGCTTGAAGTTGCTTGTCCTGTGACAGAGGGTGTACCCAGATACTGGTAGAGAATCTTCTTGAACTACTGGATCAGTTACAGTCTTGACATGCTGCAAATTTCACCAAATGCAGAGTTCTGGTGCAAGTCCATTTTGGGTCATTGGAAGATTATGTCAGGAAACCAGAATAACTGTTCTACATTGCTGTGTAATGTTCCTTACGTTGTTAAGCAGCTGTTCCTTTGCAGATAATGCTAGATGATGTTCTTAAACAAGTATCTCACTGCTTCTCCAACTGATGCTCTCAACCATCATTAATGGCAAAAGGACAGCTGATGAAGTTTGTACCCTGCATGGGACATCCTGGGCTAAAACGCAAAAGTTGAAACTCAGTTTAAGCAGTGTTTTTCAGATTTGCAGACAATTTGGGGCCTCTGTTTTACGTGCTCAGATCTAACATTTTTTTCTAACCAGTGCTAGTGTAGCTTTTGAAAAACACAGTATAAAAGCAGCTGTCTATATACCGATTTATTTGTTCTTAGGAAAATTAAAGTAGATGTATTCGTTCTGGCTGGATCATTCTAAGGGGCTTTTCATTTTAGCTTTTCTCTCACAAAGTGGGGCAATTCTGGACAATGTGAGAGGATGAGGGGAGATCAGAGAGACTATAAAGCTCTTCACCTGGTGCAGGGGATTTTTTTCTCCCATACTTGAGTTAAAACCTGTTTTCAGCTTCTGTGTGTTTTCCTAATCCTGTATGTTCCTTTCAGCTGTTTTCAGCATGCAGAACATGTTTGCAGACAAGATAATGTAGGCAGGATCACTAGCTGGTTATAACAGTTGTTCGTAGGTCTGTGCATAAGTAAGGATAAACAAAAGAGTTTATTTTCTTGACAAGATTCAGTGTGTTGTAGATCTGTGAAGTAGGCTCTGTGTTGTCTTAATCCAACTCTTACAAACAAGAGGTTTATTCAGCAAAACCCTTGCAGTGGATTAAAATCTTAACCTTTTTGTTCCTTAGCATGAAGACAAAATCACAATCAAAGGTAGCCTTTAAAGTATTTCTTAGTGATATATAAATATTTGAAAAGATGATCATGTATTTTAAACCAAAGAAATTATACTATAGTACAAAAATTTGGGCATCATATCAGAAAGCATTTGCTAAGACAACTAAAAATACCTAGTAAAAATAGTTCTTAATTTTTAAAATACATGGGAATATTAATGCAGTCTTTCTAATCGACATCTACAAAAGAATACTTTCTTAGGACTTTAAAAATGTTAAGATAAGGTACTGACAACTGTATGTAGGATTTTCTTGTATAGACAGATGACTGACCTTTGATAAAACTCATATTTTTACCCCAACTCTGGGGTAAAAGAGTCACGTCTGCTTTTATAATGTCTTTAATGAATGGGTTCTTTCCTGATGATACTTCTTCTTGTCCTCTTTTTTTTTTTTTTTTTCTTTTGAGCAGGTTTTTCACAATTCTGCATGCTAGAAATATGTTATTGTTTTACACCAAAGACTTTCTATAGGAACTTGTCACAATGAATAACTTCTGACATTTGTTTTAAGGCACATTTTGAAAAGTTACAGTCAAATTAACAAATGTGCTTCCCTCTCAGAACAGGTGAATATTTTTATCTAAATACCAATCATAGTTATACACACACAGTGAAGAGTGAAGTGCACTGAAGTAAGGTATAACAAGCAAGTATCTATTCAGATGTGAAGTTAAAAGTTTGTTATGCTAAGCCATATAGTGGACGTAAGCAAAGCTACTGTAGAAAATGCATTGCTGTACATCAAATCTGAAGATGATGGGATTTCAGGAAGCAATTGACAATTCCAGAAATTATTTAGATATTTCTAAATACTAAGGTTCAAGCAGGCCAAGACATATAAAGCCATGTTCCCAACAAAGCCAGTGGTAAAAATACCGTGTCATAAAGCCTGGCTGTTTTTCTGGCGTATCAGAAAACCTTTCTAAAGCTAACCTAGCCTTGCTTAGATTTTAACCTTGTGCATGTTGGTTATGAAAACACTGGCTTTCCTTGCACAAATCTAGACAAACAGATTTGATCCTTTTCTGATTTGTCCATTGGTTTCTTATTCTCTTGTCCAAGAAATAAAAAACCTCTTGATGTACAGTCAGCAGTATGGTATGTGATATAGTGCAGATTATGAGAGCAGCAAGCCACATCTTCAGAGGTGGCATGTGAATAATTGCTGCTGAGCTGTTGGAGATGCCAATCTGGCACACAGGACAGTGCCTGCTGAAGAGTGCAGCCGTGCTAGGAAAAATCATCATTCCCTTCCTTGCCTTTTCTATATGCTGGGTGGGAAGGCTCCAGTACCCATTAGGCTTTTTGTTCACTATCACTATCACTCATAAGCAGCTGTCAAATGTCGTGTTTTCCATCCTTTCAAGCATCAGATGTGGTACTGCTACTGAATAGCTGCTGCGCATTGATTCTGGAGCGGTGGTTGCGCTGGGTTGCTGAGTGACTATTAACGATGGCAGGTCGACACAATTCCTCCCAGTAGTACTCCTAAGGGGGTCCTCAGTAAAGAAGCAGAATGATTTTTGAAGTTTCCTTTTCTATCTCACTGCCAAGAGCTTCCAAGTATAACCCCTATTGCTCCTGCTATTAGAGCAGAGGCTGGAGCTTTGCGCTTGTGGAGCGTTCGCTGAGCTCAGCGTGGATGCTGGCATTTCAAAGCTAGCGCAGTTCAACGCGTAATTCAAGCAGAAAAGGACTTACACCCGTTGCCCTGCAGTGGGCCAGGCCAACTGCCCTGATGAATTTACAGCCTTTAGCGTTTCATAGCTACTTAGCATTAAGCATGACTCCTTCTGACCCTTGGCCCTCCCAAGCTGGAATAACAGGCCATTCAGTACCTTACCTAATTGGTAAGGCAAGCTAATAACGAGAGCAAAAGAGACACAAAGACAGATCATGCCTAAATGAACACGGGGGAGCTTAAACAGCAGGAATAAGAATAACTAAGATCTTGTGCCTATTGTTTGCATAGCATCCTATTTCTATAAATGAAGCTTCCTATCAACACTTCAATCACACTTCTGAACACACAGAAAGGGACGAATGCAGGTTCTTGTGATGCATTAGGGATGGCTGCACAACATAAACCAAGTTGCTGTATATCTTTTCAGATCAAGAAAAAAAAAATCCTGTACACTACACTTCTTTTTTTTTTCCAACTGCCCCAGTATAGAATTGCAGTTTTTTTTTTTTTTTTTTTTTTTTTTTTTTAGAAGTGGCCAATTTAGCAACACAAAGGAAATAAAAATTCATCTTTGTACATCTAAATTTATTTTATAACTGACTCTGCAGAACCAAGGTCTCTTATAAAAGCATTATTCTGGCCTTTTTTGGATTCCTTAAAAGTGCTTATCAAGATGAATGAGAACAGTGGTGTGTAATTTCAAAAATGTAATTGCTTTTCTCTCCAGCTTTCTCTAAGCATTTTCAAGGTCACCCATAAAAAGGGACAGATAAACCTATAATCCAAGTCTTCTCCTGGTATTCCATGACAATGCACATTACTCCCTGAATAAAAGTCTAGTAACTTCTTCAGTTGTTCACTTCTACGTTTCCACCCGGAACAGAGAATATGAATCTCCTACCAGTATGGTGCATAGCATGTCATAACATTAAAAATACTGAGTAAACATGAAGAAAAATACATTTCCAAGTACTTTGAAGAACAGTTTGAAATGGATGACGAAAAGATACTTCATTGTCATCCACAGCCTGTATCAACCCCATTATCTTTCTTTTTTTTTTTTTTTTTTTTTGAGACTCATTTATGATAAAAGGTCTCCTTGAGAGGGGCTGCAAAATTCCAACTTGTGTCCTTCACATGTTATCTGCAGACCTACTTAAGGATGTGGCTGCTTTCCAGTGAGCTTGTTCTCCCCCCTGCTCAGACCACATTTGAGCAGCTACTATGATTTTGCTTCTCCCAACAGGATTCTTCTCTGGAGTGTCTTAGGAAGGGAGAACTTCACTGCTGCCCTGTCCCTATAGGCACAGCGGAGAGGTCTCTCAGGACAACATCCCTCAGTGTTCTGCCAAACCAGACCCTTACGCCAGACTTTGACAATGGAAGTGGTATGAAGTAGGAAAGGGGAAATGTAGGTGATGAGGCATGCATTCTTTATTTATGTAGAAAATGTATTTCTGTAAATACAAACACTTCACGCCACTATGTTACTGGGGGTTGTGGTTCTAGATCCTGGTTCAATGCCAACAATATAAAATTGTCATTTTTAAGGAAATCTTCTTAAACCTTGTATGTGCTTCAGTATTAGTCCTAAACAGCATTATTTGCCTGAACTCAGGAGACTCTATCTTAAAACGGAAGATCAAACTTCCAAATTTTCCTTGGTATCTTCATATCACAAATTAATGCTCAATCTGTTCTGATGTTTTGGTTTAACCTTAGTAGTCTTGGAAGTGTGTGGTATACTAATCTGCCGATCGATGATTACTGCTGCATGCTCACTCAAGGAAGCAAGAACCAGACTACTTCTCCACTGGAACTGACATTGAATTGTAGGGGAGAATGTGGTACCACACTTAACTCTTCTCACTACTTAGATGCAAAGTGCGCTACTTAGATGGCACTACGGCCATTACAATTCAGTGTTGAAAGACTGGTCTGTGTGCTTCACAACACATTTGAGTCTTCTCTTTACATTGGTAGCGGAGAATTAGGGATCCTTGTTTATGTAGTTTATAAGGTGCAGGTCCAGTCTCCTGCTACATAATCTCCAAATACTTGCTCTCACTGTCTTAGATTATAGGGCACCTTTCTTCAGGTCATTTTAAGAGGCAGTGAAGGCATGAAACCTGGTAACATTCTCACCATATAATTCACTCGGGATTTGCTTCTTTTCTTGTATCAAAGAGAACCTATCAAATATGGTAATCTGATTCTAGGAAGAACCACTGGATGCTTTCAGTTGGTGCAGAGGTTTACTTGTCCTTGTCCATCTGTCCTCGACACTCTGTGTTGGTGGTAATGTGGCTTTGATGAAGCTGGCCCATCAGGAGCTCTTCTGCTAACTGTTGCACTCCTGAAACTTGAAGAGATTTTCCTCTACCTGGCAGGGAAAGGGTTAGCCACATAATTACCAAACTAATCTGGGAAAGAAGACTTGCACAGAAAGGTACGCTTATCGCAGCAGTTCCTTCATGCCCAATAGCCCTCTTCTGTGAAAGCAGGAATAATACTATGCTGCTGATTCTTTTAGCACTCACTGGACTGTTCCAGGAGGAATTTCATGAAAGTGATGTTTGGAGCATTGTAATTTTCCAAATTATTTGTCAATGTTGCTGTGTCAGTCTGATTTCTGAACAAAAATATGTAATAAATACAACTGTTTTGTAAACAGTTTCTCTGATGTTTTGTAACATCAGTTTCTCAGATAAAGCTGGGTAAGAAACCTGAAAATTTGGTTAGGAAGGCAAACTGAACAGAAATAGAGAAGTAGAATAAAAGTACATATTTTCTATTAAGATCTCTTTTGGGATTTACTTCTTTTCTTGAAAATGTTTTGAAAGAGTCAGATTTTTGTAGCCAGAATTTATTCTCAATGCCAGAGATGCTCTATACCAGTTATCAACTAGTTATCAATTTGATTATCATGTGAAGGGCCTATGAGGAGGAAGAGTGTTGCTGTCATTGAACACTGTGTCTCTTGTACCTATGAGGTGAAAGAAGATGTAGTACCCTACATCATCACTTCAGGTACACTTGGGTACATTTCTTGATAGTGCAAAGTTTGTTGTGCTGTAACCAGTTCTTTTACTGGAGACCTGTCTCATATTTATTCTGGATTTGCAAGTGAGATACTGTTTTCATTGTGCTTCTGTCCTACTTAGCAAGGCATATACACTTGTACATAAAAATGTATTTATAATGAAATCAATGTAATTTCCTTTGGGGTGGGAAGGGAAATAGATAACAAGCCAGCAAAAAGTTAGGCAGTGTTAAGTGAAAAGACACTCTGCTTTTAGTGTGCTCTCATGTAAATATGCATGAAACCCAGAGATCTTTTAACTCATCATTATTTTGTTGCAGTGAGTTAAATGTGCTTTATCTCTCCTATTGTATGTAAGTAGACATTCAGTGTAGGACTACAGGGCACATACATTTTCTGTTTAGCTGTCTGTATGTCCATAACTAATATAACATTAAAAGTCTACTTTCTGTTACATTCACTCATCAATTCAAGAAGAAAAAGGAAATATATTATCTCATTAATTAATAATAAATACATTATTATTAATAATTAAAAATAAAAATATTTCATTAAGATGACAATATTTCAGGATTGCTTCTGACTTTTTTTTTTTTTCATCTTGAGGAGCAACTGTAGGCACAGTTCTCTTTCTTACAGGAATCTAGGAAGCGTTAAATATTTTGCAGTTTGGGGTCATGCTTCTGTTATTGTGATCAACAAAGATACTCCAGTGGAACTCTTGACAAAAACTGCATGTGAGGACAGACTACTGATCAGGGTTCTTCTGAAGAATACCTGTTCCTAATTTAGTTTCCCACTCTGATCTACCAGAAATCTGATTCATTAATCTTCTGGACATACTGGCAAATCCCATCTATTTTAATAACCACAGGAGAATAGAAATAGTTGAGGGTCCTGTGATTATGATTGATCTTTGTTAGGTAATCTATTGAAGACACTCTATTAGATTATGTTGATCGACTGTATTTGAGTTTGTGATGTTCAATTAATTTTTTAAGGGTTCCAAAGTCTGGATTGCTGTCGATTAGCATTGTTATAAATGAATATAAATATGTTCCACAAACTGTAGCAAATTGAACTTGGAGATTTTTGTTGGTGAAATTATTCCTGAATCAATTATTCATAAGTAGTTCAAATGATGATCAACTTTAATGCGATGCCTACTCAACAGAAGTAGGTTAGCTATTCAGAAACTCTTTGACGGTTCAGTTTGCTTTATTTCCTGGTAGTTCTAAATTGATTACTGGCCTGGTAGCTCTGATTTTTCCATTATATTGTATTGTTTTTGCTTATGTGCCTTATATTTCATTTGCTGGCATAGATTTCAGTTATGGATTTTCTTGAGTTTGGCAAGTGAAGCCCATAATATTCTCTTCATTGTGGCTGTAGCCAAAGGGATCCTTACAAATTGAAACTGTCAATAATTTTTAGTTTTATTTTCAACTTCCTTGGAAAGGTATTGCTCCTTCTAAACAGAAAATGTTTAGGGATCCTTAGAAAACAAAACCTTCATGGCTTGCCTGAAAAGAAGGTGTGAGGCCATTGCCTGGAAGTCAGCTACCCTTCACGAAACTCTCTGGCAAGGAGTCTCAATCTCCATTTGGAAATTTGTAAAATGATTACTATTTCAGAGAGCAGCATTAGATTTTTTGTTGTCCTTCGTGTGTCTCACAGCAAGCAACATAATGACAAAATAGTTCCAGTGCATCTCTGGGGGCAGATGACAGAAAAATCAATAGCATTGCAAGAAAAGAGGAAGGCGTCATTGTGGATATCATGTACTATGTGCCTGGTCATGTAAGAGTGAGAACCTCATCTGTTTTGTCTAAACTCCTCTTAGTAGAAGAGGTGATTTTTTTATGAACAGTGGGGTTTGCCGGGGGTGTCTTCAAGGTTGAACAGGAATTGAACTGTTTGCATTTCGTGTATTTTAGAACGTTGAACTCTATTTCCAATGCATGAAACTTCTTTCCTGTACAGGCCTTGAGAAAGCTAAAATTTACAACTCTGTTCAATCAGCTCAGCTGAAAAGAAGCTTTTGTCAGATGTTGCCCATGTTAGCCAGCAGTACGTTATCTGTAAAGAAAGAAAGGACAAGAAGGCAATAATATTCTAACTTTTGGATATTTGTCTACCTCCAAAATCAGATGACACAGTGCATCTTCACAAGCCAAATTAATCAATTTAATTATGAGTATCTCGAGGGGTTCCATTCTATTAGAAAAAGCCTGCTTACGTCATGCTTTTCCAAAATAACCTTATCAGTGCATTTACTCAAGCAGATGAATCTTGAGCTGTCCTCTGGGCTTCAAAAAAATATGTAATAACTTGCTGTAATAATATTAACAGAGAAGCAGAGAAAGGTTTGGTTACTAACACTACACAATCCACCTCAAACCTTGTTTTTCTTAAATATTTTTTTTCAAATCAGAAGCGTAATTTAAGGATAAGACATTGTTAGGTGTTCTGCCTTGCTTGGGGCTTTGCTGCAGAGTGACAGGTCTTTCTTGCTCCATAGAGTGAGTGCTCTAATTACACCTACTGTAAGTCAAAGCTACACTACTACAGCATCAATGCAAATGTCAGCTGTCTTTTCACTTTAAACTGTCTAATCTCTAATAACACCATCTCATTTTCAGGAAGACTTTTTAGGAAATTTCTTTATATTTAGATACCCTTTTTTTGTCTCCTTCATCTTTATGTCACTAATTGTGTTCTGTATCATATTTCTTTTCAGAGGTCTGAGTGTAGTGCTTTGAAAGTTTATATGTTAATTGCCAAGGTCAAAAGAAAGAGAAAACATGCTCTGATTGTTTAGTGACACGTAGTGTGATTTGAAACAGAAGTTTAATGGAGTGTTCTTTGTCTGTTAATAAAAAAGTACTAATTCAAGGATATTGAACGACTGTACTTTAATTTAAACCCCGTACCATGCAACAAGTTTAAAAATACCATATTAATAACCATTTCTCCCCATTTTCCTCACTATTGAAAGCTTGGTGAAAGCCTCACAAGTAATTTGGCCTGATCATGCAAACCTTAGTTCAGAAAAGTCATCTATAATACGTCTCTTGCATATGCTTGTAAAGCCGGCCCGTTTGATATCTTTTTTCCTGCTGTTAAAAGCCACTGTCTAAAGCACATGAATAGATAAGATACTCTTGCCATTTCTGCAACTCTGTCAAAGATGACAACTATCTTGGATAAATATGAGTATTCAGAATTGGTTTGTTATCATTTCTAAGAACCTGATCCTGCCTCCACTGAAATCAATAGTGGTTTACAGTACCTCAAATGTAAGCAAGATCTGTGTTGATACATAGGATTTCCTTGCATTGCATATTTAAACAAACTTTAAAACACTGCAAAAACTCAGTGTATTTTGCAGAACATTTTTGACCATCACTAATTTTCCCACATTTGATACCTGCAAAACAGAACTAATCCATTTTTTTTTTTTTCTGACTCATTTGTATCTACTTTCCAGAAAAGTAATATATTAAACTTATTTTAATCAGTAGGTAATCAGTACATAGATACCACACTTAAGGTGTGACCTTACATATATTGGAGATGAACAATTAAGTGCTGCACTTTAACTGTTTTAAACATTGTTTCTTTTTAATAGACCTCTCTACAATCTGTCTACTCAACAGGGATAATATGGTTCAGTTTGAATAAATTTCATTCAAACACCCTTCTTAAAATGCTTCCTGTTGTTCAGAGTGATAATTGTACATGCAAACCTTTTTGTGTGTGAGTTAGAGGACTATATCTGTTTCATTATACAACCAGAGCATCCAACATCAGTTTGCAAAAAAATATATATATATATTTTTTCTACTAGCTAAAGATATTTTTTTCCTAACCGTGTGTTTATCCTCATTAGAGCTATGGGACAATGCCATTCCACTCTTTACTGTAATTTCCGGCCCATGGAAATACTACGGAAGCAAAAGATTAATTGGACTATATTTAAAGCATAAGAGGAGTCAGCATATTTCAGCTTCCACAAATACTTCATGGCAGAGAAGATGAGGCTAATGTGCTCAAGAACAGATTAAATACCAAATGTGTGAGAGGAGAGGAAGCAAAAGTATGCCTCAGTCATTGAAGAATTCTTTGTGATTCATTCACTCACAAAATATTTTAGATTTGCAATGTACATTTCATCAGGAAAGAGTTACATTGACATTGAGAAAAAATACACCACCCTACTCACAGATCAGTTAATAATAGCTTGGTTTATAAACTATTGTGTGAAAGTAGTATTACAGTGGTTGTGACATAGCTATAATATACTTCTATTTTCCAGGATTTAAAAAAATGCAAATAATTCTCTTCTGTGTTTCTCTCTACCTGCCACCACAAATTTTGTGTGAAATGTCTGCTTACATGCTAATGGAGTCCTTGGACCTATTTATTTCATATTCATTCTACTGAAAAGTGATGTTCTTTAGACAATTCGTTATACTGGGAGAAAAGGCTACTTCTCCGTATTTTCTTCCCTTTGTTGTCTTTGCAAGTAATAAATAGAATAAATAGTGTAAACCCTGCTAATAAGCTGAAGGCATGTCACTCTCAACAAGAACTGTTGGTTTTCTTGGTGGTGGTGGTGCGGGGGGGCAGGGGGGGCTGTTTTTCAGCTTGTAATGTATTTTCTTATTTCTGAAGAATTTTCTTTTACTAAATGGTTAGTAAATATAAAATACATTTTTCCCCCTTCATTTGGCTCTTTAAAACAATAGTGATTTCTTGCCAAGTGGGAACCACTTTATCTTTTTAGCTTGAAGAAAGTCTCCTCAGGGACAGTTTGTCATGCATCCATTGTAAGATGTTCCTCTTACATGTCATAGAAGCTGCATTCATTTGTTCAGAAAAGTAAAAGGATGTTTCTGAACCAATCTGCAATTTCTCTAGAAAAAACATCAATTTCAATACAAAATGATGACTGCCACCTAAGAATAATGCTGGCAGCAGCTCAGAATTCATAGTAGCAAAGTTCTTTTTAGCAAAATGAAACTGGGATGAAATTGAGTACTTTTTGTTTAGAAAACAATCATTTATTTACTCAGTTCCTCATGTTTTTGCAGTTTTTTTGTGAAAGAACTCCACTGGTTGGTAATTCGTTTGTCATTGGTCTTGCATAACTCTTAATCGACCACAGGAAGCCTAATGTTTAGAGTTGGTCAGGCTGCTCAGTATCTTCAATTCTATGAGTCATGGATAGTAGGTTACATTTGACCTTCCTCTAATTTTATTTATTGATGAATAATTAATGACTGTTTTTTAATTGCAGATTTAAAATCATAAATAGTAGTACCGAAGTTGAAGTGCAGAGCACATTAGTGGTAACAGGTTTTTAACAATCCAGCCCACAATTCAATTAAACCATTAAGATGTATTGAGAGTTTAGCAGGTTGTTGGCAGTGTTGATTTTTTTTTTTTTTTTTTTTTTTTTTTAAAGAGAAAACTGCTTTACATAATCTGTATTATCACATACGTTTGTGAGCAATATTTAGTCCACAACTTCATAACAGCAGATAAAGGTGATTTATAAATGCTGGTATTCCTTTGGCAGTAACTCTTAAGGTGCTAATATATGTTACAGGTATGAAATGTTTATCTGAGAAAACAGCATGCAGCCCGCCAGAGGCTTTATATGTAAGTGAAAACAGTGAGAGCCAGTGGAGTTTGGAAAAGTGTGCCTTTACATTTCAAGTGGGCAAGCAGTTCAGAAAAAAAAAGCAGCTGGTGGAGAGATTTAGGACCACATCAGCTAACCTGAGGCAGCTGGACTGTGCCATTCTCTGGCAGTTTAATTGTACTGTTATGTAATTTTTAAACAGTCACATCGTTATGCAAATGTTTTTTCTTTTTTTTTTTTTTTAAATGCACACCCTTAGGTACCTTAGCTAATCATCAGGGCTTGTCCACTGCTGCAGTCATTACCCTTAGTTTATCTGTCTTATAATGATTAAACATAATGTAAGAAATGTAGGGATTTAGGCCAAAAAATTGCAGCAGGAGTTCCTCCAAGGGCACACTTTCTCTGTCTCTTGCTCTGTATTGGGCACATTTCTCACAATTAAAATTCAGGTGCAGATTCTTTAATCGGGAACAAAGAAACAAAAATTACACTTGTGTTGGGCTGACTGCATGCAAGAGCTGGTGGATTCACCCTGAGGTCGGAGGCTGTTGCCACCACCACGTGCTGCCTCCAAGGTTTGCCTTGGGGTGATCACTGTAGGTTGGTTTTGGGATGGGGCAAGCTGAAATGAGCAGTTGATTCCCGACTTGATGATACACAGATGGGTTGGCTCCTGCTGTTCCTGTGAGACAAAAGGCACTCTGTGGCTCGGTGCTGGTCCAGATGTAATTGTAGCGCAAGCAAGTGTGATGATGGTATGAGAAACATATGAACATGAAAATTCAGACATATTTGTAGGAAAGCACAGAGAAGAGAGCTAAATGAAAACAGGATGCCATCATCCTAAACAGTCTCTCACACACAAACAAAATCAGGATTTTGAGGGAGAAGGGCCAGCATACTGGTCTCCAAATCCCTTGTGATATTTTTTCAACAACTATCTGAAAATGTGTGTGTGTTGGAGAGGGACAATATTCACTTAAGGCACAGCTGCTGAATTGATTTTGAGAGTTTGGCTGCAGATTGCTGTACCCAAACAGTTCTTTGGAAGGACTTTTGCATCAGATCCTTCTTCACAATGAGACTGTACGAGCATGGAAATAATGCGCTCCTGCCTTGTGCTGACCAAGTGGCTCTTGCAGCCCCTCTTGCTGTCCAGGCATGGCTCTCAAATGGCCCTATGGGGCCACCAGTACTGCAACAGACTTTTTGCTCACAGCTGGGCAGCAAGAGTAGATGCTGGAGCAGCTCGTCCCTTAATTCGACTCTTCACTCCTAGAAGCTCAAGTCTCATCCTACACACAAACATAAAGAGCAATCAGTAGCCTGCAATGGGAATACTGTTGCAATGTTTTTTTCCCCCCACGCTTTTTAAATTGAACTAGATGTCCACAGAAAGCAGAAAGAGCAAATCACAAAGAATATGTTTCTGTAATATGGTCAGGTTATATTTCTTTCTCTCTCTCTGTTTTTCTTTCTCTAATTCATTTTATTAATCCTATTTCCCTGCATGTGTGCTTTTGTATACATATATACATGTTTTTGTGTAAATTTTATAATTAAGTTTTATTGCTAGTATAGAGGTTTTGTTAACAGAGCTTGACGTGGACGTTTTTTATATTTATGGGAGATACGTTTTTATAAGAAAAGTATTTTTAACAGTCTGATAATTAAGCAATAAGGGACATGTTGATAAGGAATATACCATAGTCCACAGTTATATAAATGATACGAGTGAAAGCTTCATTTAGAAGAGGAGGCTATATTTAACAAAGACAAATAACAACTGTCTGATATTTATGTTTATCTTTCCCACGGGTGATATTGTGGTTGCATGCAGGATAGTTGGTGCTCAGCAGAGAAGAAAATGCCACAACAACCCAAGGACATAAAGAGAAATTTTCAAGTAAATGTTATAATCTCAGTGAGTAGCTGGAAGTTGTCAGATGAGGAGAACAAAACCAGCCTAAATTGCGCGCAGAAGCAGTGGGCTTGGAAAAAAGCAAAGCAGAGCCTTGAAATAAACAGCGGAGAGCAAGAAGTCGGCAGGTGGCAGCATTGCCAAAGCCTCGCAGCTTGGCCGGGTGAGTTCCCACTGGAAGTTTTACATACGGAAAGTTCTTTGACCTTTCATAAATTCCTTGCGCCCTCGTTGAGTGGCACTAGGTGCAAATAGTCCGCCTCAGCTTCAGTGTTTGTCTCTGACTGGGTCTGGTAATTAGAGATTTCCAGTTCTCCAAGCTGCTTGACTCATTTGTTCCACTCACTGTTTTTTGCTACGTGACACAACCTAAATTCTCCAGCTTCTATTTGCATTGGCCGGTTCTCAGGCTCACGCAGAGAAGAACCAGGCTGCAGCCCATTGTGGCTGCAAGGATGGGCTTCTGTGAGGGAGCGCGGGTGGAGGGGAAGAAGCTCGTGCTTGCTTATGGCCTGCGATCACCAGAGTTAGTGCTCAGGTAAAGTCAGTGATTCTGTGGGGAATTTCACAGCCAGGCTTTTGGAGGGGTACCTAAAACAAGCTGAGTGTTTTGGTTGTGCTGATAAACACTGATAAACACGAGCAAAAATGCAGGTGTTTGTTAGTGGTAGCTTTATGCCTATATTGTTGCAATAAGTGAATGGTCCTGAACTAGGTGTTATTACCAGCTTATTAGTTCTGACAGGAAATATAGCAGCTTTGAAAAAGCTGTGTTTTTTTCCTTTTCTTTCTCCACCGTGTTGTGCCCCCTTTCCCCCAAATACACACTCCAAAGAACGGTAACAGCTTTTCAAGTTTTATCAGACTCAGGAGTCAAAGATCAAGTCCAAGAAGATGAACACCCCCCTCCTGCCCCCAGATTTCAACTAGTCAGTTCATAGCATAGTTAGTTTATCTTCAACTAGAAACCAATTAGACTTTCACCCCTGACATGCTAGTGCATTTTTTTTTTTGATTGTTTTTAATCTAGCTGCTACTGCAGACATGGAATTATTCGGTCTTGATTAAACATTTTCAATCTGTCTCACCAAGCCAATCATGTGGGCACATACATTTTCAGACACATTTCTCACAGTAAATTAGTAACAATTGCTTATATGGTTAATAGTTCAGAAAATGAAGTTCTCCTTTCAGAGGTGTATTGTACTGCCATAATGTGCACCCCAAATTGACACCACATAGTTGTGTATGCAGGTTCTACTTAAAGTGATGGTAGACTGAAGCACCAGGATTCATTAAATTGAGCAGTGTTTCTCATTAAATGTGTAGATTGACAGTCAGAACTGACTGTCATTTTTTTTTCAGCTTTTCTTTCATACCATCAATGCTTTATTTAGAGTGAAACTTTACCACCCGGTGGCTGAAAGGTAGCTGGTTTGTGGGGAAAAAAAAACAAGTAGAAAAATATTTTGCATTATTATTTTTCTGGAAAAGGGAAAAGACAACTGGAAGCTTTTTAGATATAAGTTCTTGATCTTTTTATTCCCTTATTTTTTTTCTGTGTTTAATTCATACCCTGAACAATGTATGTTACCTGGTTTGCAATGTGCAGTATATACATGTACATTTGTTTTCTAAAGGGAACCCAGTTAGTCCTCATCTATTTTCTAATATAAACTCCTCTGCAGAGGTGTTAGCAAGTATATTTCATTTTAACTGTGCCCTATAAATCCTTCATGGAAAATTCCAATTAATATGGCTATGCAGCAAGCTGGGCCAAAAAATTAACTGATCTGTTCTTGCTCAGCAAAATGACTTGATGAATACAGGAATGGAACAGACTCAATACGAAAATACTGTTTCTCTTCAAGGAACTGGAGTCGCCAGGTGCCACTGTTTTGCATCTTAACATAAAAATCTATAAGACTGCACCTTCTGGTATTAACAGATAACACCAGAATGCTCTACCCCATGGCAATTTGCTGAGATGCAAGATATCAGTGCCCTGAGTCTCTCAAAAGATTTTTTTTTCCATAAACGTGGGACCTCAATCACTGAAGAGAATAACTTGAGGAAGACTTTCTTGCCGTGAATCAGCCTTCAGGGGGAATACTGACTTTAGGAGGAGAAATTATTCATGGGGGACATTCATGAGATGAAGAACTCAGAAGGGACATCCTTCGGAAATAGAGGGAAGTCTTCAGAGAGCACAGTCCCTTTGTTAAGGACATAAAAAAAATGAACTCTGTCAAATGCTGAGTGAGCACATAACCTTGTGGGGAAAAGTCTTCAGGAGAGGGGGAATCGAGGATATGCTCCCTCTCCTTCCTATATATATATATATATATATATATATATATATATGTATGCATGTATGCTATAACCTGATAACGTCCTGGCTAAATCCAAGAGACATACCTACAGTGTTTGGCTTTTGCTACCTTTCCCTACTTCTGACTCAGGACATATTTTGCAGAATCACAGAATGACTGAGATTGGCAGTGATCTCTGGAGGCCATCTGGTCCAACCCCATGCTCAAGCAGGACCACCTAGAGATGCTTGACCATGACCAGGTCCAAATGACTTGAACATTTCTAAGAAGGCGAGACTCTAAAACCTCTCTGGGCAACCTGTGGCCATGCTCTGTCATCCTTACAGGCAGAATTTCTGTGTTCCAGTTTGTGCCCATTACCTCTTGTACCTGTCACTGTGCACCACTGAAAAGAGTGTGGCTCTGTCTTCTTCACACCCTCCCTTCAGATATTTATATACATTGTTAAGGTTACCCTGAGCCTTCTCTTCGCCAGGCTGAACAGTCCCAGCTCTCTCAGCCTTTCTTCATAAGGGAGATGCTCCAGGCCCTTAATCATCTTAGTGCCTCTTTGCTGGACCCCGTCCAGTGGCTCCATTTCTCTTGTACAGAGGAGCCCATAACTGGACACACCGCTTCAATTGCAGCTTCACCAGAAGTATCACCTTCTTTGACCTGCTGGTAGCAGTCCTAGGTCAGCATCACCAAATAATCTGCTCGCCATACTGACACAGTGTACACTAAACAGTGTAACTGAGCTACTGTTCTTGTTTCAGGTGAAGCATTAGGAGCTGGTGCTTCTTCTACTCTTGTGCAGCTAATGGCTTTGATCAATATTTCTCACCAAGCAGTAGAAAAGCAGCAAATGTAGCTTTCTTACGAGAGGGGTGCTCAGAGCTCATGCAGATGGCAGAAGTGGGAATCTTGGAGAGATGGATACAGCAGACATGGGAAAGAGAGAGTGAGAACTGCTTCCATGTGCCATTTCCATACAGCATAACTGTGGGTAGGACTCCTGGTTTGCTTTCTAACAGGATATCATAGTTTTCAAGCTTTTTACGTAATGCTCGTTTCTTGTTTTCTAAATACTATGACAAAGTGTGACATTGCTACACTGGACAAAATGTCCTCAGCCTGTGTTCCCCCTAGCTAAAGTGATACGTAGTGAAGTGAATAAAGTGACTACACCATGTTTTGGTGAAAAAAATGAGTTGAAATTATGGTAATATCCATTTTCCTGACCATTGTTCATAACACTTTTTTTTGTTTGTTTGTTTGTTTATTTTGTAAAGGAGAATGTTTGCAAAGTAGTCTTTCAACTTCATAAAAAGGAAAAAAAAAAACGACTTTTTTTTTTTTTTTAAAAAAACTTTCACATAGAAAAGCCAAGTTAAAAGGGAATAACTCAGGAATACAAAAAGCTAATTTCCGTGAGAAAACAGCCTTATTCTAAAAGACATTTTGCTCTGTATCTCCATTCAGAACTGTCAGATTTCATAAGCACTCATAAGTTAGGGTTAACTGTGTTCTAAAAAGTCAAACAAATGTTTAAAACTGTTTCATTCATATTGGTCATGCTTTTTCCTGCCAAGTTTTACATCTGCACAAAACAATATAAACGATATTTACATGTTTGTAACTTTAAGTCAACAAAAATAATAGCATATTAAAATATTATGCTCTATGAACATAATGTGAGGAATTGAGAAAACAGTTATAGAACATCTAAAAATGCAGACACCGGGGACTCATTGTTTTGGATATATGTTGCTATTAGGAAAAATGGTACCGAAAAGATGACTCAGCACTAAAACACTTTGAAATGAAGTAACACCTTTCAGGAGCAGATTTTAGTTTGATGATTTAGATGCTTAGGTTTATTGTATATTGACCAGGGCTGTTTTAATTGTCTTGGCTGAGCTTTCATAACAAGTGACTGAGCTGGATCAAAAAGTGGCTCAGTCTGAATGGGTTCAGCCTCACAGCGTTCACGTCCCATAGATGTGCAGCATAACCACCAAGTCTCCGTGCGGCTGTCCAGAAAGGACTGATTCTCCATTTTGTTGTTGAAGCTGGACCATAGAGCAGTCATGAATGTAAAATCCTTGGGTTTGGAGAAAGTGGAAACAAGAGGATGTATGACTTCATATCAGGGATCAGAGAGCTGTATTGGCAGAAGGGAATTGCTGGGATCCTTGCGTTGGGTACCCAGGACTCACCTACCTTCTGCCCAGGACTGTGAATGTTGTGTTTCTCATAATTTCTTACTGGCTAGTTCAAGTTCTTCCTTGTTCAGTTTCTGGTATTTGTGAATTCCTTTCAAAGTATTTAATATTTTGCTATATATACAGGATATAGGATATGTAAGTGACCCTTTTAATTTGGGGTGGTTCAATTTTGATTTACTTTGCCGTAGGTTTTTGCAAAAATAAATTTAAAATTGCTGTGGAGCTCTGTTTCTCTCCCCGTTGGAAGATAACTTAAAAAGTAAATACGTACTGGAAACTTGGAAAGCCCTGATATTTTTAAGAAGGAAACAATTTCTTAGTTCATTCTAGATGTAGCATATGGAAACAAATCTGAGAAAGACTATGAATAACTGAATTATCACCACATTTCTATATTGAGTGAAAAATTCAGAAATATCTTTCTAAAGTGCTTTCAAATATGTTGATGGCAATTTGTTATAGCTTTTTAGGGTCCTAATTAATTAGAGCTAGTTACAGAGTAGTTATCATGTCTTCATGTCTGGAAATGACATCTGAAAGATAGATTTACAAGTAAGTTACCACACAGTTTTGTTCAGCTATGTAAATGTTTTTATATCTTCCAGCAGTTACCCTACACTGGTTACTGTTTTGAAAATCAGCATGTGCCATTAGCGTATTACAGAAGATAAGGTACTCCAGGCATTTCTAACAATAAGAAACACTATTTTATGGACTCTTAGTATACAACTGTGCAAAACCTGATAATTTATTATTTAGTTTTGGAGATTCTGTTCTGAGTCAGGTTACTGAAAAACAAACTTTAAAAAAATATAATTGTTATTTTACTATTTATTTATCCTGCCTCCTTTTTAAAAGCTGGTTCACTGCATGCTTTGTATTTACGTGTCTTTATATTAGTGAAAGAATGATACTGGAGATTCATTGTAAGAAGTGAACAGTTATTCAATATTTAATTAATGTTTTACTATCAGTTCTCTGAGCAATTTTGCTTTAAGGCAGAGAATGCAGTAATGAGATGTACTTGGAGAAGGTGATGGGAAAAAAAGGTGATGGTCAGTGGAGCTGACCAGGGTCAAAATCTAAATTCTCTCTACCAGAAGTGCAAATGCTATGGCCAAAGAGTCATTACACCTACAGAAATTCTGGCAAAAACTATGTTTACCTCTACAACACAGAAACGTGTAGAGCTCGGAGGTCTTTGTCCTTCTGTCTATATCTGAATGTGTGGCACTATTTTTTTCTGGGCTGTCTCAGTGGCCAGTACTTCACTAAATCAGTGCCCGTCCTCCTATACTGGAGCTAGTGCTATCTATGAAGGAACTGGTTTCATGTCTTGTAGGCAAAGCCTCCTGCAGAGAAGTAGATTGTATTGTGCCACATGATGGTTTATTTCAGAACTAAGTAAAAGTAGTTTGTCTTCAAAACTAGCATAGCTGTTTTATTTTATTCTGAAAACTTACATCTTCAGGCACAGAGGCCTAGTGAAATGTGTTTGGTGATCTGTGCTATTATCATGCTTTCCTTAAGGGTTGTTTGGCTAGGAAGCATGCACAAAGAAACCAATTTACAGCCTGTCAGTACTGCCATATTTGTAAAGCATCCTGGAAGCCTGACTTGCTTCCTAGGCCGTAGCACATCAGCAGCTTGCCTCAGGATCTGGCTCCTTAAAGATTATGGTGGTGACTAGAACTTTTAAGTAAATGATCTCACACTTACATTTCTGGATGCAAGCTCCAGTTTTGTGATAAATCAAAGCAGTTCATGCTCTGCTTCCTGGAGGTCACAGTAAAGCTAAAGTAGATTTGCTTCATTTATGGTTACTGAGATACATATTTTCTGAATTTCTGTATTTTCCTCTTTCCCTCCAGTGTACCAGCACAATCAATGGGTGCATTACTCACAGACAGCACTTGCATGCAGGTATGCCAAGAGGGATCCCAGCTTGCAGTAAGTCACATTTTTATAAATACTCTACTCTTTTAAGTTGCCTCTTTTTATATTTGAGAATATGAAATCAATTCTGTCATTTCCACAAGCACATAGAGATTCTCTTGAGCTTTGGAAGGAAAACAGGACAGAAAGGAAGTGCATGGCAGGAGTGGTATTTCATTCCCTGTTTTCCTTTCATGACTCCTCTGTCCTATCCATTGCCCAGAGAAAAGAAAGTCTAACCACATGCTTCAGAACAGAAAAACACTGTTCGAGAGGGCAGGATTATGCCTCAGTTTGCATTTTAATTAGAACTGGGGCAAAAAGACTCAGACCAAAAAAAATCCAAATCTTTCTTTTAATGGGGCAAGAATATGTTTCCTCAACAGATACAGGCTATGTGTGAAGTGCATAAATACCTATTTCTTATTACCGAAGAATTTATACAAGGTACCTGAATGATTCTCTCTGAGGCATTTTTTTTTTCTTTCGGAGTTGAAATACTGTATGGCTTCTCTGAGGGAAAATTAATCTGCAGTTTTCTATAGAGTACCATGGGATAAAGTAAACAGTGCTTTAATATCTCTTCTAAAGGACATACTATAAAAATAAAAGTGACACATTTTTTACTTGTTTTGAGTGCACAATTTTTCACACCACAAGTAACTATGTAATTTATTGGAAATTACACATTTACTTTATTCATTAGTACTTGTAAAAAATAATTGAATTACTTCTAGCCTATTCTAGTTTTATGGAAAATGAAGAATGACTTGATTCAAACATTATTAACTAAATTAAGTAATTCTTTATGAGGCATTTACTTCTAGACTGCCAGGACTTTCAGCTGCAAATAAGCCCCTTAGACCGGGGTAGAGATTAGTTTAGTGAAAGCACACAGCTTCCCATTCTCACTTTATAACATTCATCTCATTAGATCATGCAAGATCTATAACTCCCAGTAACAGACAGAGATCAAGAAGTAAAGGAAGAACACAGACTTATGGAAAGAGATAGAGGAGAGAGATTTCCTTTATCTGAAAGAAATATATCAGGCAAAAGATAGGAAACAGTAATGTGAAAGAACATGCTTGTCAATCAAAGAGAAACATAGTCTACTAGTTTGGCAACAGTTCGCTCTGCTGCTATTCTTTTACTTCTTCAATAATTATGGATGTGTTGTAACACAAAGGTTACTGGGAAGTACAGCAGCTTACCACCTTCGGTACAAGTAATAACTATGACCACACAGTTATCACAGTCAGGGTGCAAAAAAATCAGACAACAGTAGGGAAATAGCAGAAATAGCAGGGGAGAGAGCAGTTCTGCAGGTACTGTAAATCATGTGAACCAGAGGAAATTCACCCTGTGACACTCTAGGTCTGACTGGAGCAGTTGCAAGGCAGTAGCCATGTTCTCTGACTCCTTTTGGAAGCTCCAGAAGAAGAGAAAATGGCAAAGCAGGTCTTTAGTTGCAAACAAGGTAAAGAGGATGAAGTAGGAAATATATGCTGGTTACAGTAACTTCGTTCCTAGAAAAAAATATGCACCAAATAAAGAATTGATAACAGAGAAGAACAAACACCCAACAGGAAATGGTGAGAAACAATACCCAAACAAATACATGATAAGTGAAAAGACTTGCAGAAAGCAGAGAAGAAATCGACAGTGTCCTTTGGTAAGACACTTTGAACTACGGTTTTACAAGAAAGCTTGACAAATATGGTTTAGATTAAATTAGTAGCACAACAACAACAACAACAACAACAAAAGAAAGAAACCAGGCCCTGTTTCTAGATATTAGTGGTTGATTGTCAAAGTGGAAGACTACAGTGGATGAGACTTCATGGAGATGTGTCCTGGTTTGAGTTTGTCACTTGAGAATTGGGCCAAGGACTTGAGAGGATGTTTAAGGAATTTGTATATAAGCTTAGGCTTGAAGTGTGTTTTTGGCATGATTATAATTAATATATTCTAACAAATGGAAAAGATAAAGATACTGAATCATCAGAACACTGTGCTTAGATAAGGATAAAAAATTGCACAAAAACAAGCTGGCTAGTCAGGAGAAGTGTATGTAAGGGGGTTTAATGGACCTCGTCCTGAGTCAACAATGTCAGTGGTATTGCAAAAAGACAGCTACCACTGTGGGGTGTCAAGAATACAGCCTGAAAGACCTGTGACCTAATGCTTCTACCCTTTTCAGTATTGGAATGGTCCCAGTTGGAATACCACATTCAGTTTGTTAACTCTATGCTTTTAGAATTTTAGTAAGAGGTAGATCAAATTAGTAGAGAAATGAGAAAGATCAGAAATATAGAAAATATTACCTATAAGTAAAGGTTGGTTGAAGCTGTGTTTAGCTTAGAGAAAGAGGGGCATGATAGCTTTTTTTTTTTTTTTTTTTTTTTTTTTTTCACCAAAAGACATATACATATATACATTATGCTTTAAAACAAACAAGTAAATGCTTCTCTTAAAGTAACAAGTGTACTGTTCTGCCATGGAGGTTGTGGGATCTTCATCATGTGAGTTTTCAAATGACTTGTAACAAGTGTCTGTCATGAATGATGAAAGCAGAGGTGGCCCTGGGCAGGTGGAATGATAAGATGACCATGTAAATGACCTCCTTTCCTGTATCCTATTACTTTTTGGAACAGATGGCCAAGTAAATCTGTGGCTAACAAATCAGCAGATTTTTCTTTATCATGACAATAAATCATGACTGCTGAAATTAGAATACTAGTCATAGACAGAGAAGAACCCTCCCCCTCTCAGACTAATTATATTTGGGGGGGGGGAAGGAGGGGAATGTTTATACCACACCAGTGCAAAGAAACTAAATAATAATTCTGAACCCCACCCTTACTGTCGTATGCCAATACTGCACTGTGATGTTTAAGTCTAATATATTAATACATTATCCATTTTTTATTATCAGTGTTCATCTCTTTGCTGTTTCAAAATAAGATCTGCTTTTCAAAGTCAGCCACAATGTACTGAAAAAAAAAATTAAAAAAAAAAGAGAAAGAGAAAAATAGAGATGACTGTTACTGGTAGTCAAGCCTGATATATAGCAGTCTGAAAAACACAAAAGCAGTAATGTTCCAGTGTTCTGTTCCTCCCTACATAGTGTCAGTTGTTACAGTAACATTCACAGCTTTAAGGTATGATAGGTTGACCCCACAATCTTCAAACATTTGGAATTCAACATCACCACAGCAAGATTTATTTTCTTGGGCTGACACAAAGCTTGTATTTCTGTAAAAGGAGGTATCCCATGGTCCAGACCATGGTCAGATATTATGTGTAATAGGAAAACCTAACATGGTGATTATTATTATTATTATTTCTGTCTAGATGCAACAAATGCCATCCACAGTACATGACATACTGTGCCTTTTTCATGTTGTGGCCAGGCATGCAAGTAAGCAAATCAATCAGCTCACGCATGCCCTTTCTTACAGATTTTTCAAGGGCATTACATAATGATTGTCTGTAACATTTTAATGACATCATAAAATTTCTTGTTCAACACAAAGAAACACTTTATAATAGGCTCATCAAAGGAAGTGGAATTTTAAATTAAAATAATTAGGCTTGCTATTTGGTATAAATATTGCTTTGACAGTATTATACATATTTTGGTTGCCAAATATTTTATTAAATGATAACTATCATAGAATTTCCAAATATCATCAAGCTTTCATCTTTGTTAATATTGTGGTAATTCAAAAAGATCATGTCCCCGTGTTAGGAGTTTGTGTTAATGCTGTAAGTTTTTATAAATTAGAACTGTATTGTTACCCGAAGCCCCCACAATTTCTTGTCTCAAGCATTCACATTTCACTGATAATACTTGTTTCATAAATCTTGGCATTGGTGTTAAATTATTCATATGGTGTTATATGAAAACACATGACAATTTTTTAAAAATGTATTCGTCAAGCATCTTGCAATCAACTAAGACGCCACTATGCTGGTTATTTTTCTGAATCTTGCCATCTGAATACTCTGAATAAATTTTATTTTATTCAATAAGTTTCCCTCTTGTTTCCAGGCATTTCTTTTATGATTTCTACGGCTTCACTTATATTGTATTACCCTTCTATTTTATTTATTTTTTTTCTTGTCTTGATTTCCCTTTCTATCTGCCATGTGCTCTATTTTACTATTCTTGCAATCTATCATTTTAGCTTTGAAAAACATATTCCCTATTATCTGATCTTCCCTGGATGTACTTAACTTTGTGACATTCTTCTTCTGTGAGTGACCTTTGTAATATAAACTTTCATTGCTGCTTCCTGAAAGTGTATTCTGACAGTATGGGCAGGCACACCTTTAATTCTTAAATACAGAAACTGCACTTTTTGACATTCACATATCCATCTTCAATGCTTACGTTTCAGCAATATGACAATTACATAGTGTTACTAAGTTGCATTATATATTTTTGTTTTCCTTTTCCTTTTCTTTTTTTTTTTTTTTTTTTTTTTTCTGAATTGTTATGCATTATTCCTTTGCTGTTTATCCAGAATGTGATGAAATACACAGTGGGTATTCTTCTGGAAAAATAATTCAATGAAGCAAACAAAAATCAAATACAATAGTTAGAGGAATCATTGTTAATATGTGTTTAAATGGCAAATATATTTTGGTTGCTTCCAGCACAGATCTCTCCAGAGTGTATTCTCAGCATTATTCTCAAAAATCAGAAATCATTAAAAATGACATGGTTTAGGTTCATTTTGTAAAACACTCAGTGCATCCTGAATATGGAGAGGAATAACTAAGAGAACCCAAACAATATTAGCTATTTCCTCACCACTATTTCAGAATAGTAGTGAAACTTCAGAGAACTTGACCAGAATGCTAAGAGTGATCACAAGATCACCCAGTAATGATCACAAGCCAATGTTACTCCTTATCCTAATAAACCACTCTAAGACCGCATAAAGTAGGTGCTTGTTTTATTTTTTGTTTATACTTGTGAGTAAGGCTTTCTGGATGATCTTAACTCTGATTTCTACTCCTGAATGTGCTTAGTTTATTTATTAATTTATTTTTTGAAGATTGAATCCAATTCTGGAATTTATATTCTTTTGGAATTTTTGCAATTGTAAAACACAACCTTTTATTTTAGGAACTATTTGTTTGGAGGACATTTTTTAAATTTTTTTTTTTTTCAGTTTTTTTTTTTTTTTTTTTTAATTTACATTGGAAAGTCATTAAAAGTAAATAGTAATTTAGGCCTGGGAGTCTTCAATAACCCTTGAAATTAAGAGGGATCTCTTTATTAAATTCACTGACATTTGAATTAGGACATATGTGGTTAAAAAATAAATAAATAAATATAGTCTAAAGATATTTCTAAGTAAATTTTACTTTATTTTATGATATATATGTACTTATATATTTATATATTTATTTGTTTATTTCTGAAAGAACAGAAACTTCAGGCTTGATTTCCAGATTATATATAGGTGTGACGAATTGGTCTGAAAATCACCAGTGAATACCCTTGCTTCAGAGTTTGCTGTGTATCTGTTAAGTATGAAGTTAACATAAATGAGGCATAGGTTTATCTATTTTATTAAACAAGGTGAGTGGGGTAACAAATGAAAAATGTAAACAGAAATAACTGAAGTAAATTTATTATTCTGAGCTGAGCCTCATGTGAAAATCCTAATGAACATTTCAATAGTTTTTCTTAAAAAGTAGTGAAAATTACAAGAATCTAAAACTAAATCTATTTAAAGGTTAGGTTTCAGGAACTGCTTTCAGTGTTCAATTTATCATGTGATCAAGGTCTTGGATGTTAAAAAGTACTCAGAACTGAGCCAATGAGTGTTAAGCTTCTTGAGTATTACTCTAGATTGACATAAAAACTCCTAATATATTCAAAATACCAAGTCAGATTAGAAATAATGGCAATGCATATATGTATTTTTCCCCTGTCCTCATTTAATGCATTTAATGGAGTTGCAGTTTCCTCGTGGTCTTTAGCTGGCCCAAAGGTAATTTGTTATTCCTAGAAATTCTTCCAACAGGTTCTAAATGAAGAGCTGAAGCTCTGTACAGATTTATTCTCTTTGTTTTAGTCATACTGTTATTTATTTGTGACATTATTATCAAGTTTAAATTTGTTGCACTTTTTAATTCAAATGTCATTCAACAGTACTATTTACCTCCAGTATCCACTAAATGTTGTAGAAAATGTTACCTTTTTCATAAAAGTGTGGTATTGATTAAATAATGACTTTTAATAACCTCATCCCTGAGAAAACACTTTAAAAGTCTTTAGTAAGAAGATTGTGAAATTTTCAAGAAATGCAATAAGCAAGTGAAAAGCCCATTTTAACTAAAATCAGAACAAACAAAAAAACACAAACAAACAACCCCAAAACATTCACTTCCATGAAAAGACTTTTTAGGGATTTTTTTTGAGTCAAAAACTTCCAAAAAATTTTTTTTGAGTCAAAAATATAATTCTGTTACATTGAAATGATATTAATTGAAATTTAAAATTAAATGAATGCATTTTATTTTTCTTGACCACCCATTTTTGCAATCTAGACATTAAAAAGAAAGCAAAAAACTGATGAATAAGTGAAAAATGTCATGGCTCTTAAACTGGGGCTGGCTGGCTGGTTTAAGAAAATGTGTTATAGAAGAACTTTGAAAATCTCACCCTAAATTTTTCAGGTCAAACATTATGACTCAACTTTGTTTGTTGGAAATTTTTCTTAATAGCTTTTCAACGTGCCTGAGATAATTCGAAATGCAAATTTTAACACATAGCTTTTATAACTGAATTACCCTTAAAAAAATTTGCAAAAGTATGCCAAATTGAAAAACAAAAACAACAACAAAAAACTTATGTCCCAAGTTGTTACTAGTTTTTGAATCTAAACAAATTCTTAATAGAAAAGAATAGAATATAGAAAATTCTTAAGAGAAAAGAACAATTCCTTTGATTTCAGAAACAACTTAGGAAAAATGTTATAGCTGTATAGCAAAGGAAGTTTATTTGGGTAAACATATTAGCTCTTTCTGGATTTAGAATTTACAACTGTATTAAAAATATCTTATAATCATTACAAAATGTCTTAAATTTCATAACTTAACCATTTTGCATGTCTGTGGCAAAACATGACTTTACAGCTTCTCCAGAAGCTCACAGATCCTGTTCTTGGCATCCAAGAAAAACAGGGAAAAGCAAGAATAAACACCAATACAGCAGAACTTTCATTTCATATCCTCAGATGATAAGAGCATAAAATTATTTTATTAGGTCAAGCTAAAAGACCATGTAACTCAGTATTGCATCTTCACCAATGGCTAGTACAGGGCATCTAAGTTCTCTTTTTAAACTTTGACCTTCTGTTTATAGATTACATATGAAGCCTCATGTTTGTTCTTGCTTTGAAACAAAACAAAACATTTTCTTGTTTTTGGTTATACTCTTATTATTTTTATGCTTTTAGGAAGTTACTCCTAAAATTCTTTTGATATGTCTGTGATTTTATATTTAATTTTTCACAATTTATTATCTTTTAAAATTTCCTTAGTTGGATATGACTAAGGAGGATAACTCCTTTTTTTTTTTTTTTTTTCCTTCCAGATTTGCCATTGTCTCCTTTTCCTTTTCTGCTCAACAATATGGTTTCCTCTGGAGCTATGAGAAATATTTTTTTGATGGCAGGGGTGATTTTTATTTGTCATGGAAGTCTAATACATTCTCTTTGAAAACTTTTTGTACCACTTGTAGCAATTTTATGGTTTTTTTTTTTTTTTTTTTTTTTTTTTTTGCTATTTCTTTTAATTTTATCTAGCTGCCTTGATTTTGGAAAGCTGAAATTTTAGTGCTGGTCTTAGCAGCAGCAAGACAGAAAGCCTGAGGTAAATGTGCCTCAGACACTGTGACATTCTGCTAAGTTAGTATTATCACTTTTCAGAAAATATTTCTACAGAAATCCTCACTTTTAGCTTTAACCAGAAAACTTGGAAGCACTGTGGCTTGCAGAACACATACATTCTTTTTGTGTGATACGCTAATAAGAAGACAACCTCATTTCACATTAGTCTCAATTTGTTTGTTCTCAGAATAAGGCCTAATCAGCCAGTAAAAATGTTCAAAATATTAGAATCTTTACTTATTTGCTGAAATCCTTTACTTTGAGATTAGTTTACTTAGACCGCAGAATACTGACAAAAAAATTCTATCATCGACATTGATAACAGATTCCTTGGAATGGAAAGAAGTGGTTGGGTCCTGGCTCTTATCCTTTACTCCAAAAGGTTCTCCATAAGCCATATAAAAAAGATTTGTGAGACTCATCCAGAATTCCCTGAAGAACTGTGCCCATCTCAGTTACAATGCAAGCTGAAAAACAGAGATTCCACTACAATAAAAATTGCTTTAGGCAACCACATATTAATATGGGATGTAACAAAATCTTGCAAGACAGATGAAGAAGTGTGAGGCCTTCCCTTCAGGCCTTCCAGTATGCAGTAGACAGCATTTTAGGTTAAGTCTTGAAATTGTCCTGCTTCTCTGTGCAGCCCTTGAGAAAACCACAGTTTTGTGTCAAAATACGAGAAACAAGATAAATGTACCCAACTTTGAGTTAAGAGTTCAGAGTTTCCATGAGTTCAACTTTCAAATTACTTTCTCTTGCTTGAAACATTAATGCAGAAAAAAAATATATATAAAAACTAGCAAATTAATTATGATCAATATAAAACATGACTGAGAACCCCTATTTATTGACAGCTTAATTTCAGAATGTTTAAAGGGAAACTGCAGGGCTGGAGCTGCTATGGCTCCTGATATGTTCCCTTTCAACTTCTCAGTCAGTACAATTTTGTTCTGCTTCACTGCATTGACGACTAGCTGTTGTGGAAAATTTAATAGTGAAGTCTTATGCAAATAGTGTGCTCTACAAGTAAAACAAATAAAAACGAGGAAATGTACACATTGTACCTTTGAAAGGTTGCAAGCAGTGGCACAGAAGACTTGGGTTACAATAACATCTGAAATGAGCCTGGGAGTGGGAATGTAGCAAGGCTTGTTTCAAAGGGGAGCCAGTTCACTAAACACTAGAGTGATTTAATGCACCATCAATTATTTCCTGCTTGTCACTTAAACAGGCTCCACATATGCATGGCAGGTCCATGAGTGCAAAGAGGAGGTAGAAAGCATGATTTATTGGCTGGGGCAAACACCTGCGAATTAAGCAGCTCAGAAATTAGCCACAAGTAGCATATTAGTGCAGCTAATCAGGCACGGTTCAGTATTTCAGGTTCTTGATTTGCCCATAAATAAGGCTGTATGTGGCTGCCCTGGGGCGTTGTGGTGATTAACAGCCCTGACCTACAGTAAAGAGTGCAATCTAAACAATTTAGTTGGGTCTGCAGGTGTACACTGTAGGCTTGTTGCTTATAGGGCTGGTACATCCAGTATGTAGAAAGCTCCTGATATCTGGATGTCTTGTTCATACATTTTTTCACACAATTTAATGATCAATTTGCTTTTCATTCATTTGCCAGAGCCTGGTAATATTAACGAGTTTTAAACTAGGAGGCACTGATGCACAGCTGCAAAACCCAGTTGTCTTCTTTGTCTTGCTTGGATGCCAGAAAAATGAGAACATCATTCTTTGCAGTGCACTTTCATATCTCACACCACACTCGTTGACTTTCATCACAGTGAAAATGACAAGTTGCTACTTGATCTGTGGTTGGCTAAGCCTACCTGTTTATAGCTAATGTGAAAAAGTTGTGTGGAGAAGCCTATAAACAGCAAGCAGCAATCTGCTGTTCTGATTTTGCCAAACACTGAAGCAAAGACAAAAATTTTTGATCACTGTGTTCTGACACCTTAAGCATGGTGTCAGAAGGGGGAGGTTTGAAGCTCTTTTGAAACACTATGTGTGAGCTCATGTAAACCTCAGTAGTAGTAGCCATATCGACTTTAATGCTGTTAGAAAAATGACACCTGTGGGAAAGAAAAGGAGGAAAGACCTCCTTCAGATAATCAAGATTATGGGAAAAGCATACTGGTCAGCCAGAGTACTTGCTGTAGCCTTCTAATTCTTCACCTCCAAAAGAACATATGAGGACATGGACAAGGATGAAAATGAATGACAGGTGGGAAAGATGTGAGGTAGTATTGCCTGTGAGCGGACAGCAGCCATGTCAGATCACCAGGTACAGCTTTTGTTTTCATGACCCTATTCAGATTTAGCATAGGCAGATGAGAGGTTGCTTCTGCTGTTTGGCTACCCCCATATGATTATGATTGCTTCAGAGTCATTCCATTTCCCTGGAACACCGAGTGAGGGTGGCTGGCATCCATACCATTCACAGCCAACAGTGATTGGAATGATCTGCATTGGAACTTCTGGGGGATCTCTTGTGTGGTATCTGTTTCAAAGGCCTTTGCATCTACGCCATTAGGACTCTCTAGTGTACCATTACTCATGGCACACTTGCTCCAACTATCTGTTTTCTTTAATGATCTTACTAGCTCTAACCTGAATGGAAGCCTTTTGGGGATTTTTACCTTGGGGTTGCACTGTTTGTAAACCTCAGTGTGAAACAACCTGATGAGAGCATGAAGCACCCTTAAGAGAGCATGTCACCATCTTCTCATTATACCACCTGGGTATATCTAGAAGCACTAGCTTCTAGCCCCACATCTGGGACAGCTAGAAGGACTTGTTGAGGCACTTTCTTCTTCTAGAGTGTTCTTCCTTGCTGGGATTAGGATACTTAGAAAATTTGTATTAGGGTCTTTAAGAATGAGTATTGATTTATATTGGAACCAAGATGATCACAGGGATGGCTTTTGTGACTCCATATTTCTGCTTTAATAGCATGATACTGATGGTATTAACTATGTGTAGAGGGGGTTGTAAGAATATGGTTTTGGACATAAAATTGGCAGACTGGTCTGTGCAAAGGAGCAAACTGTCTAGCCCCTGTACCTGCCTACTTAAATTGTTCACCAGGCCTGGGTTCTGCCTAAAGACCTCTTTGTTCCATCCCAGCATATCTGGCAGGTCTGAAGTGAGGCATGTCAAAAAAGGGGAAAAAAGAAAAAAAGCTCAAAATGAAACAGTGTAAAACAAACAGCATGGGCACATCGTTTGCATTTTCATTTTTTCATTTTTTCCTTTTTTTTTTCCCTTGCTTAGATGAAGCAGAAATAAAATGGGACAAAATGTTTTTGCTGGTTGACATGAAAGACTGCTTTTCTTGGAAAAACTTTGAATATGTGCTTTTTCCTAGTACGTTCTATTTAATGTTATCATTGTCATACCGATATATTTTAAACTCCTCATGTATTTAAATAGAAGTAGAGAATTAAAAACATAAAAGAAGATAGAAATAATAGATGTTGTTGAGATGTTCACTATATTGCTATACACTGCAATGATATATGGAAAAGTTTCAAGGTGTGTGTGATAGGAAACACTTGAGGGTGTTGGTAAGTATAGTAAACAGAATAAAAAATGATCAAAATATAATGCATAATTTAGAATAGAAAAGTTGCAGTGCAGGACACTATCAGATCTATAAAGATTGTTCATATGCATTAAAGGATTTTAGACTATCTCTTTGGAAAAGTTAAAGTAACATTTGAAGTTGTATCTATGATTTTGAAGAGTGTATAGTATCATCAGATCACCAAAGTGCAGGAGCTCTTGTTATAAAACAGCCTTTGTCTTTTGGTACAGAGGATGTTAAATTTCAAGTACAGCAAACTCAAAAGAGCTACATAAAACCAAGCACAGGTTAAAAAAGGCAGATTTATTGTGAGAACTCTGAAATGATATCTAGATGATCCCCTGAGCAGCCCTTGAGATGTCAAAGATGATAATACAGTAACAACATTTGGGAAGTATTTCTGGTTTTACACTTAGCCTTTTGGCAGGAATTTATTAAGACAGAATAAGCCTGTGACTTTTCAATTCCAAGTACAATTTGTTTCTCTAATATATCTGCAGGAGTAATGTGTGATGGAATTTTTCCTTTGCTGGGCCAGTAGTTGTGGGTGATGGTGTGCTATAATAGGTTCTCACAGGCCATATCTCAACAAGATAAAACACAACACATGTACATCTGTGGCCCAGTGTCAATGCCTTAAACGTACATCAGAAATGCATTAAATCTTCTGATTGCTATTTTGTTTGTACAGCTTGTTGGTTCAGTTTCCTCTGTAATGTACCCTGCTGATTACCTTGAATTACTGGCATATCCTTGGTAGAACAAGCACACCTTGTTCAGAAACGCAGCATTACAGATGTGGCTTGAATCCTTTCCTTTATTAGTAGAAAAAGAAAAAAAAAGTTCTTCAAGTTATTTCCAATATGCTTCCTGAAAGCACATATCCCAGAATCAAGTGTGTCCATCAGTGCTTTTGATCAAAAGTAAAGGCACATGATAACTCATCAGGAATTTATCCGCACAGCTGTGGGAAATGGTGCATCAGAAGAGGCATTTTTAGCTTTGGATATTTTTTTTTTTTTGGGGGGGGGGGGGGAGGGTGCAGATTCTTATCTAGTTTAAATAGTTTAAAGCTGCACATCTCCTGTCAGCTTCATTACTCATATGCATGATTTTTCAAAAAAAGTGAATTTTTTAGAAGTAAACAGAAACTAAACATCAATGGAATTCATAGTGCTTGATAAAAATGAAGTGTATATGTATATATATGTATATATGTTTGTAGTAGATTTACGTGGCAAAGTTTTGGTAGCAGGGGGCCATAGGGGTAGCTTCTGTGAGAAGGATCTAGAAGCTGCCCCACATTTGGTAAGGGCCCCACTGCTGTCCAGAGCCAATGAGTGATGTTGTTTTGCGCCTCTGTGAGAGCATATTTAAGACAGGGAAAAAAAAAATAATCACTGGGCCACACAGCAGCTGGCAGAGTGAGAGGAGTGAGGAACAGCCTTGCAGGTGCCAAGGTCAGTGAAGAAGGAGGGGGAGAGGTGCTCCAGGTAGAGCAGAAGTCCCCTGCGGCCGGTGGTGAGGACCATGGTGAAGCAGGCTGTCCCCCTGCAGCCCATGGAGTACAATGGAAGAGCAGGGTTCCACACTGCAGCCTGTGGAGGAGACCATAGTGGAGCAGGTGGACCTGCCCTGATGGAGGCTGTGGCCTGTGGAAGACCCCTGCCGGCGCAGATTCCAGGCTGGACCTGTAGGCCATGGAGAGGAGACCACACAGGAGCAGGTGACCTGGCAGGAGCTGCTGCCTGTGGGGGACCCAGGTTGGAGCAGTTTGCTCCTGAGGGATGGACCCATATCTGGACCAGTTCTTGAAGAGCTGCTGCCTGTGGGAAGCCCACACCGGATCAGTTCAGCAAAGATTGCATCCCGTGGGAGGGACCCCACAGCACAGGGGATGAGAGTGTCTGAGAAGGAGCGGTGAAGAAGAAGTGCTATAGACTGACCATAACCCCCATTCCTCTGTTCCCCTGCACCACTCGGGGAGGAGGTGGAAGAGGGTGGATGGGGGGGAAGGTGCTTTTGGTTTCTTTCCTTTATTTCTCACTTCTCTAGCTTGTTAGCAATAAATAGGTAAATCTTGCTACCTCCCTATTCTGAATCTGTTTTGCCCATCATGACAATTACTGCGTGATCTCCTTGTCCTTATCTCAACCCTTGAGCCCCTTTCATCGTATTTTCTCCCCACTCCTCTCTGAAGAGGGGGAGTGAGAAAGCAGTTGTGGTGGAGCTCAGCCGCCCACCCGAGTAAAACCACCACAATGTTATATATACTATACTAAACTATACTATTATTTGACACCAGCCATTTCCAGTCTCTAATGTTTCCACATACTATATCTGAGCTAAAATAGTCTGCTGAAAATGTAGTAAGGCTACAGAGATACATGAATACACCTGTAGGGTTTCAATTTGTGTCTAACCATCTTGGAATGTGTACAGAGCAAAACAGTGTCCACTTTTTCTTTCTTCCATTTGGTCATCAACATTAATTGAGAGCTGTGTCTATGTGCTTATGTGTACACTGTGGTGCTGATAACCATGCCATGTACTGCACACCTGTCTGTGGACCATCCAGATTAGAGAGCTTGGTCAAGTGACTCCTTTCTCATTCACATCCCTGGGTTTCCTGGTTTCCTTCCAAAGAGGATCACAGGAGAGTTGCTCAGGGTACAGCAGAAGTGTCTGCCTGGGAACAGGGACTGCAGGATTAGTATGAGAGTCAGACCACTGAACTACAGAGGACTTGATATAGAGATTTTTGGTAAATTCCGTGTAGTCTATATGTAACAAATATGCAAATGTTGTTAAAGTAAATCTCAGATTAGAGGAATAGAAAATCACACAAGATAAATGTTGTATAGACAAGTCAAAATGTGATCCTTGGTTACTCCCAATACAAATTAGACTGCATAAACTTTTCACTGCATACAGATGAGTAATCAAATTAATCCTAGAAATGAAAACATGCAATGAAAATTATGTTTGTTCTGTATTTTAGTTAATAATAAGACTGTTTTTATAGATGAAGATTACAGAAATGACATTTTAATTGTAAAAACTCTCTGTTAACTATAATTAGCAACAGTTCCTATTTCTGAAGGAATTTAAACATTTTATTGATCTACTATGTCCAGTGATTGACAAAGATGATTTTTAAATTGACATCAGTAGAAGCAGGAGGCTATGGATATAGCTGAATAAAAGAATACTTATGTATTTTATTAATAATAATACAAAATGAATTTATATATGACCACTTGGACAAATACATCTGATATGACTTAAAATGGAAATAGATGCTTATGTCTCTGTAGTAAATGGATTCTGAAATGAGTGGAAATAAAAAATGGCACCATACTGCAGATGCCTGGAGACAACTGTCTCTTAGCAAATGAACAGGGGTTAGGGAAAAGCATGTGTGTCTCATGCTATGTCAGTGTGACTTCCCTTGCAGGAAGCCCTGCAAGCTCCTCTTTGAATGTAAATCTTGGTTCAATATATTGTAATTTTATAGTAAGACTTGATATGAAACAATTTAAAGTGTTTTCCTTTTTAAATTGTATTTATTTATTTATTTATTTATTTTTAAAGTGAAGTATAAAAAGTGAAAGCAGTGTATTTCGGAATTTGCAACAAATCTTTGCCATAGACCAATTTATTTCTAACAGGTGTAGTGAACCACCCTGTAAATCTAAATTCTGTAATAGCATGTGTATTTACTTGTTTTGTAGCTGCAGACATCACTAGTGAAATACTGAAGGTAATATTGGAGATAAATAACAGTGTTTAAATGTGACCACAAGGTATAATAGATAAATGAATATTGCTAGATTAAAACTGCTGATTAAATATATAGTACCACTGCTGTATTATGAAATAGGTACATTAGTTTAAAAAAGAGACTACTCGCATAGATGACTGAATATGAGTGAAAAATGAAAACTATGGAGATTATAACAGAAGTAATTGTCTTGTTTAAGAATCTAGGCTACTAGAAAATTTGCCAAATTCTTCTAGTCTTTAACTCTGTAATCTGTTCACTGTGCATCTGTTGGCTCATTACATTTTCCCATTTGTGTTAATGCCATTTTACCAGTTCTGCTTCCAAAATATACTACATACTCTTAAAAAGACTGTTTTAAATTGCTTCTCACTACTGTCCATTTTTAACATTAATTCAGTCTATCCCATTTGACTTTAGTTTATATATGTGTTTGTGCATTTAGTAAGTTCAAACATATGTGTATGCACACCTGATCTAGATAATTAGCATACAAAAGAGAACATCAGCAGCTAGTCTAGAGATGACTATTTCAACAGTAATGGTTCGTATTTAAAAGTATGCTGTGATTATTTATTTTACATGCTAAGATGGATTGAGGCCACAGTGCATTTTGTTATTAAAACTTTAATTTGTTTTTGGCTTCAAAAGTAGACTCTCAGTCTTTTTCATACAAACATATTATGTGATTTCAGTAGAATAAATTCACTTTCACAATCCATTCAACACCTGATTAGTTCATATTACTGAGGCAACAGAGATATGATTAACTTATTCTTGTCTTACAGTTCATAAACTGTGCTGCAGATAACAATGTGAGCCAATGCTGATACTTTATTCAATAGGTTGGCTTTAGGAACTTCAGCAGAGACTTGTTTTTCATTAAATATGGTGGTAATCTAATTTATTTGGAGAAATTAGTATATTTCTTGAAACTGTCATCATACATCAAATAAAATGGAGTTTGACAGCAGTTTTTTTTTTAGCATTCCTAGCAGAAATGAAAAACAGTTATGGGAAGCTTTTTGTGCTGGCATCATTTGTAGATAATGTTGAAGCTTTTCTATATATTTTGATGTGTCTGAGGTATAAGATTCAGTGCACTGTTTTGGGTAGTCTTCACCAGTACATCATTACTGTGAAAAAATATGAGGAAAGTATTTTTAATCCAAAAGATGCTTTGTAAATGTATCCTTCCCCCCAAATTACAAGGCGCTCATATTGAAATATGCAGTAACAAAATACAGTACTATGCTTTAATATTTTTAGTCAGACTGTGATAGTAATAGTTTTTTCTTAGTTAAACTTTAAGTAGAATGAATGCTTTGGACGGTCTCTCATGGGCAATTTTCTTGAAATGACTGAGGACAGCATAAAGAACAATGGGTAGGATTACTGTTACAGAAGGGAAAGAGGAAAAGCAGTAGAAAAATTACCTATAGTAAGAAGTCAAGAAATGTTGATGTGGTACCAGTATTAAAAAGCAAAGAGGAAAAATGACAAGGGATAACTCTGATCAGTAATGGTGCAGATTCTAAAGTGATGTGGTGCTCATCTTATTTGTGCAAAATCTACTTTGACCTGACACAGTGATTCAGTTTGCATTAAGTTTTGATGTTTCAAAATTATTTTCCCGAAGCAATTGCTGGAGAAGTAACACAGTTGTGAAGAAAAACAACAACAACAACAGTAAAACTTTCAAGACAATCTGATGTATCTTAACAGGCTGGCCTGGAATGTGTGAGACACAGGTTCAGATTTTCACTCTACCTACTTGAGGGCAGCTTTCACTGCAAATCACCCCAAACTGGAGGGGTGTTTAAGGAAAGGTTGGATATGTTACTTATGGATGTGATTTAGTGTGTGATAGTGGCAGTAGGGGGATTGCTGGACCAGATGATCTTGGAGGTCTTTTCCACCTTAATGAATCTATGATTCTATGATTATATGATTTGTGTACAGGCAATTCAGAGAGCCATCCAAGTGTGCTTATTCCCCAGAATAGGCTTGAGGGTTTTCACCATAAATTTGTTCCTTGGGCTTTTCTTTTTTAACATGAGTACACCTGAAGTGATTTTGTTTTGAAGACTTCTTTCTTGCAGTTCCATCATATCCAGCCCTTGGCTTGTCTGCGCCATCCACAGCTACCTCACTTGTTTGTTGAGGAATCTCTTCTCCATCATTTCTAGTTTAAAGCTCTCCTCACAGGGTGTCCAGCTGGTTAGCAAGCATACTTTAGCCCCACTTAGGTGGATCCTGTCTATACCAAGCAGTTGTTGACCTTTGAAGGGTGTCCCACGGTCATAGCATCCGTTCACTTCTAATCAGGCTAGTCCTTGCACTGGCAGGATTGAGGAGAACACAGCTTGGGCCTCCATGCTCTTGACCCCCAGAGCCATGTAGTCACACTTGACTTTCCATGTCATCCTTAACATTATGATTGGTGCCTACATGGAAGAACAGCAAGGGTACTTGTCAGAGGGCCAAGTGATCTTTCATAGCCTCTCCACAGCATAGTGAATGCAAGACCCCACAAGCAGCACATCTCCCTAGAAGGCAGCTCTGGTCAACAGATGGGGCTTTTTGTCCCCCAGCAGTTGGGAGTCTGCTGCCACTATCATTCACCACTTCCTCCTAGTGGTCCTGAGTAGCTCAGGCTCAGCTGCCAAAGATGTTCCATTTAATAACACTCCCAGCTGTCCTTGGCTCTCACTATTCAGGGGAGAGTCACTCTGTAACTCTGACATGAATTTCTGTTAAAAATATTCTGAACAGTTCTAAGATCTATTTTCTGTAGGGCATAGTCATTTGGTCACTAATTCCCTCCCTGTCTCCATTCTATTTCTGTATTTCTGTTTACAGATATCACCTACAAATAAAACAAAAAGTTTTTCACAGAATGGTTTGCTGAGCTAGCTGCTGTTTTACACCATTCACATTTTCATAAGTGTAATGTCATTTCTAGTACCCAGAAGGTCTTTGGAGAAGAATTTGGTTGGGAAATTAGAAGGACTCCTATGTGAGATAAATTCAACCTGAAAACAGGTGAGCAGAAAGCTGGAGAACATGGTCAGTGGTTAAAAATCAGAAAATCAGTGGTTAAAATCAGAAAATTGGTAGCTTTCACCTAACATGATCATAATTACAATCACCATTATTTGTAGAACATCTCGTCTAATGCATTACTGAAAGAACGCTGCCTGGTATGAAAAAACAAACAAACAAACAAACCTGAAACTAGTCAAACTAGTCTTGTTTTCTACTAAGCTGAAGGCATACTGTGAAACAATCTCATCAATAAGAATCTTCTTGTAATATTTTTGATACATGATAGCGTTCCACACATAGGATTTCAAAGAGACAATCACCTTTTGTCTTTATCTGAAGTATGATCAGAAGTAAAGCAAAACTGAATGAACACAGAGTAGACTGAATGAATTTTCACCTATGGAAATATGGATATTTCACTTTCCTTTGGACATTCCACCTGTCCTCTGCATTTGCAGTGATCCGTGAAGTGGGTTAGTAGGAACCTGTATTGTTAAAGATAATGAAGAATAATATAAGGCAATTTATGTAATTTCTGTGAATCCACTTTAGGCAAAGAATATAGCAAGCAGCGGTTTTTCATAATTCAAATGCCTACTATATAATGAAAATAAACTGCAGTATAGGAATGAGTAATAAAGCAAATGCACTGAATAGGGTGCAGTAAAAATACAATTATTATGTACTACATAAAAGTGGATAATAAGTTAAAATTGATTCTGAGGTTATGAATAAACAAAGGCAGGTGTATATGTTGTATAGCAACTAGAAACTCTAGGTACCTAGGTATTTTTGTAAATTTAAGGAAAGTCAGTCTCAATGAAGTGAATGCCAGAGTTTTTAATTGATAAGATAAAAACATGCAGACAGTAAAAAATATTATTAAGACGTGGCAAGAGTTTATCCTAAACCATAATAACACTGGTTGTTCAAAGTGTTGTATTATTCACTGCAAATAATAACTGTTGTCAAATGTTGCCCATTTTGGCATGTAAGCAATTCACATACTGCATCTGATGTATAAAACCTATTAATTATTCAGAATTATTTTACCTTAAAAGATTTCAGGTTTATTTCTGAACAAAACAAAACAAGCTGTAGATGTCTTATGTATAGTACTGTGTTCTGTCGGTTACCAAAGCATTGTATTATTTTCATTTAAAGAGAAGAACAGAGCTAATTGAATGATAAACTGGAAATATTGCTCTTCTGGTAAAGAATTTGTTGATAAACACCGTTTGTACTAAAGAATCATAGAATCATACCATAGAATGACTTGGGTTGGAAGGGTCCTTAAAGACCTTAAAGATCTAATTCCAACCCCTCTGCCATAGGCAGGGATGCCACCCACTAGATCAGGTTGGCCAAGGCCCCATCTAGGCTGGCATTGACCACCTCCAGGGATGGGGCATCCACAACTTATCTTGGCAACCTGTTCCAGTGCTTCACTACCCTTACAGTGAAGAATTTCCTCCTAATGTCTAGGCTAATTCTATCCTCTTTTAGTTTAAGTCCATCTCCCCTTGTCCTATCATTATCTACATGAGTAAAGAGTCCTCCTCCATCTTTTTTATAAGAACCCTTTAAGTATTGAAAGGCAGCAGTGACATCTCCCTGGAGCTTTCTCTTCTTCAGGCAGAACAGCCCCAGCTTTCTCAGCCTTTCTTCATAGGAGAGGTGCTCCAGCCCTTTGATCATCTTTGTAGCCCTCCTCTGGACTCTAACAGGTACACATCTTTCTTGTGCTGTGGGCCACAAACCTGGACACATTACTCCAGGTGGGACCTTCTAAGGGCAGAGTAGAGGGGTACAATCACCTCTCTTGACTTGCTGGTCACACCTCTTTTGATACAGTCCAGGATGCAGTTGGCCTTCTGGGCTGCAGGAGTGCACTTCTTGCTCACGTTGAGCCTTTCATCCACCAGAACCCCCAAGTCCTCCTCAGGGCTGCTCTCAATGAGTTCTTCTCCTAGTCTGTACTCCTGTCTGGGATTGCCCCAACACCGGTGCAGCACCTTGTGCTTGGACTTGTTGAACCTCATGCAGTTCACGCAGGCCCACTTTTCCACCCTGTCCAGGTCCCTCTGAATGGCATCTCTTCCTTCTGTTGACACCATCTTCAGCTTTGTGTCATTGGCAAACTTTTTGAGGGTGCACTCAATCCCATTGTCTACATCATTGATGAAGATACTGAAGAGCACCAGTCCCAAGACAGTCCCCTGAGGGACACTGCTCATCACCAGCCTCCACATGGACATAGAACCATTGATCCCTACTCTCTGGGTGTGTCCATTGAGCCAATTCTTTGTTCACAGGGTGGTCCACCGTTCAAATCTTTCCAATTTAGAGATCAGGCTGTCATGTGGGATCATGTCATAAGCCTTACAGAAGTTCAAGTAGATGATACCACTTTTTTGACTGATGTAGTCACTCCACCAAGAAGGCCACCAGATTGGTCAGGCATTATTTATCCTTGGTGAAGCCATGCTGGCTGTTCTGGGTCACCTCCTTGTCCTGCATATGCCTTAACATTGTCTCAAGGAGGATTTGTTCCATGATCTTGCCAGTCAAAGAGGTGAGATTCACCAGTCTGTAGTTCCCTAGGTCTTCCTTTCTAGTCTTTTTAAAAACTGGAGTCATGTTTCCCTTTTTCCAGTCACCGGGGACTTTCCTGACTGCCATGATTTTTCAAATTTGATGGAGAGGGGTTTGGTGACTACATCAGCCAGTTCCCTCAGGACCCTGGGATGCAAGTCATCAGGGCCAATAGACTTCTAGTTGCTAAGTTGTGTCAGGAGGTCCCAAACTTGCTCTTTGCTTACAGTGGGAGGGACTCTGCTCTCCCAGCCCCCACCTAGAGGTTCGTGGACTCAAGAGATGTGGGAAGCCTGACCACTAGTGAAAACCGAGGTAAAGAAGTTGTTAAGTACTTCTGCCTTCTCCATGTCTGCCATTACCGATTCCCCGTCTTCATTTGACACAGGTTATGCACTCTCCTTAGTCTTTCTTTTGTGGCCAATGTACCTGTAGAACCCCTTCTTGTTATTCTTTGCATCCCCCACTAAGTTTCGTTCTGACATAGTTTGGCTTTCCTGATTCCATCCCTGAACATTTGGACAACATTTCTGTACACTTCTCAGGCACATGGTCCTGTTTCTACCATGTGTGCATTTCCTTCTTGCTTGAACAGCAGGTCCTTGTTCAACCATGCTGATTTCTTACCCTCAGAGTTGCCAGCTCTGACCAGATCCTCTGTCCCTAAGGATTGTGTCCCATGGGATCTGATCCACTAATTCTTTGAACAGATGGAAGTTGTCTCTTCTGAAGTTCAGGGTCCTGACTATGCTCTTAGCCAGGCCCATATCCCTTGAGATCACAAAATCAATCAAGGCATGGTTGCTGCAACCCAGGCTTTCTCCAGTCTTAACCTCTTCTATGAGCTCTTCTGCATCGCTGAGGACCAGGTCCAGTAACACTTCTGGTTGGTTTGTCTGGATGAGGAATTTGTCCTCAGTGGACTCCAGGAGTCTCCTGGATTGCTTACTGCATGCCATGTGGCTTTCCCAGCAAACATCCAGGTGGCTGAAATCCCCCAGGAAGATGAGAGCCTGTGAATGTGATACTTCCTGTAGTTGGAGCAAGAAGGCCTCATCAACAGGCTCCTCTTAATCAGGCGACCTGTAGCAGACTCCAACCATAAGGTGTTCTTTCTTTGTCCAGTCCTTAATTTGTATCTGCAGTCTTTCAACCTGCTCTTGGCTGTTTCTTAGAGGGAACTCTTCACAACCTATCAATTCCTTAACATAGAGGGCAACACTCCCACCCTTCCTTCCCTGCATGTCCCTCCTGTAAAGCTTGTATCCCTCTATTCCAGTGTTCGAGCTCTGTGATTCAGGAAAGTATCAGGCCTCTAAAATTCAGAGCTAGTGGTCATGTAGAAGTGCAAACAGCAAGTTTTAGTCATGTTAATGATGAAAAGATCATTGCCTACATGTTTCTTGACTTGAATGGACCATCTATGCTCCCAATATATTGTTTTGAAGTGCAAATAAAGCTTTAGTTTTATTTTTGTTAAAAGAAGGTTTTGAATCTCAAAACTGAACCAATGTGGGATATATTTTTTACATTGCTGACACCTTTGGATGTAGTTTTCCCCAATTCTTACGGAAGTGCAAGAGAAAGAATAAACCTCTCATTCCCCTGCTCCTGTCTGAGGTCCAAGGAGAGTTGTGATCTCTCTTCTCTTCATACAGGAACAGCTTCATCCACTGTGGGCCAATGATAGCTATAATAGCAGAAGGAAATGATTGGACAGGCCTAAATCTCTATTTTCTTTTTAGTCAATGGAGCAGAACTAGAATACTAGAAAAAGAAACAGTATTTTATAAGCTTTACTCATTTCAGTATGTGGCCATGAGATGGTAATGTCTCTTGGACACAGATATATTTCTGTGTGATGATTTTGTGATTCCTGGTTTAAGGAGTTGTTTTGTGGAGACTATTGCAAAACTGGACAGAACATGACAATAATGAGCTTCAGCAGTTACTGTGTTCAGTGTTGTACCATGGGGACCTCTGAGAGGTAATCTTTACATTATAGAGCATCTTGTACAGCTCCCATGCAGCACGCTTCCTTTCCTATTCTGCTTGAATATGCTTAAATGCAACAAATAAGATAGATGATTAGAACGCACTATTTAGCACAATCTCTATAAGGAATATTTAGTTTTACCTGTAATACCAGTCAGTTACTTGCTGAAGCAATGAAAAAAGCTTCCTCTTCTGTAGAACTTCGTATTTATATGTCAAGGAAAAGTCAGCTGAAGTGAAAGTGAGTGTAAATATAATGTTAATAACTTAATTCTACTGCCTTCCATTATTATTCTTTAAATTGATTTATGAGACTCTTTTTGCAAATCTCAAAGTACTCTATGAATTACAAACTGTGGCTCTTAGCTGACGTCCTATATCCATACCCTACATTGCCACACAAGAAAACATCAATTACAGCTGAAAGTGAACATGACATTTAATGGTAATGAAACATTGTAGTGATAATGTAAAAATACCAAAGAAATTCAGAGTTAAGTTGCATTTAAGAGAAAACCAAAAAGATGGGAGTACCAGCCTCCCCAAAGACTTCATTTTTGATCTCTAACGATGCCTGGCAGTGAGCAAAACCTTATGATTATAGAGTACTAGCTCTGGAAATCCAAGTTATATTTAAAAGTTTTTCAAAGTCATTAAATTCCTTCTGTCTCCTTGTTCTTCCTGACTGATAATCTCCTCTCCATAACTAGAGGGAGATCTGTATTGAATCTGATTGTGAGAGGCTTTTTTCTGCAGGACAGAAGTATTTTTACAATTATGAAAACCATAAATGAAGGACATAACTCAGGCCAGTAAAGCAACAGAGGTGGACATTGACATTTGTCTGTTTCTCATTTATAAAGTTTTAGACAGACTTGATCTCAAAAAGCTTGTGGTTTCTGTGTCAGTAAATTAGAAGAAAAAGCAAGTAATACCAGGATTGTATGGTTGGTTTGCTTCTAAAATAGGTGCTCCTACAGTGAGTATGGATAGGTATATCAAAAACATATGTGATAATCCCTCTGGCCCTCCCTCATCCCGACTTTCCCCCTTCCCAAGATGGACACAGAATTGTGGTGGAAGCACTGCATTTGGACCATTTGCAGGATCTCTGTGGGAACTTCTGCTGCAGTTCTGTATGCTATCCAAATAAAGCAATTTAGTTTAAGAGCATCTGTTTTTCCCTGTTGCAAGATACTGCTAATCAGCCATTTGACATTGTTCTGCCTCTGTAATGCCAGGGGCTCCTGAATAAAAACATTAGTTCTGCCATTCTGGATCAGATGAAAGAGTCCATCTTCTCCCAGTTTCCTTTCTTCATTGATGACTAGCAGCAGATGCCTAGGGAAGCATACAGTGATAATTCCCTCTGTGTACCCTTCTGACTGCCAGCAATATGTGGACTTGGTGAGTCAGAGTCAGTATCTTTCTGATTTTTCTTCCATAAACATACCTGGGAGTCACTGTTTTTCCTTTTTGTGTTCATTATGTGAAAAAATACTGCCTGCCATTTCATGATTTTGATTCACCCAGAGCCACTTTTGGTTTTATATCACTTTCTCATAAATCTATTTATAGATCTTTCTTATCTTCTAGGTGGTAGAATTTATTCTCTCTTTAACTCTTCTTTGTGTAGACACTGTGCCACACATCTTTGTACCTTTTCTGGTGCTGTTTTACCCATTATGGGACCAGAACTACACCTCTAGTCAGAGGATAATGAAATTTTAATATGTTCTATTTGATTCTCTATTTTCCTCTTAATAGCTGTTAACATTTAATGGCTAACTAGAAATTTCCTTGAATAACTTAGTAACATCAGCATATTTTGAACACTGCAGATGCTAGTACAAGTTCCTACAAGACTCTGTTGCTGACCTACCTCTACAGAGTCACTATTTATCCTACCTCTTTGTTTCATGTTATACAAATAGGTGTTAGTCTTTTCTCTTGGAATTCTAATTTATTTTGTAGCCTATCACAAGGGATGTGGCAGATAACTTTTTAAAAATCCAAATATATTATGTCAAAGAGATCGTTCTCATTAATATTCTCCTTCAGTCCTATGGAGATCATAAATAAACTGTAAGCACAGACCTTCTTCGTGAATTCCAGTTTATTTCTTCCTTGCTGGATTATACGTGTTTTTGTGTCTGTTTTTGTTCTTTTACAGTTTTTACAGTTTTACTACTCTACTTCATGATCTGAAGTTCCCCAGATCCTCCCGTCCAACTAGGTCATTAAAAAAAAAAAAAAAAAAAGTATATTGTGTTTACAAACAGTTATACCGTTTAGAAATTGGTATTATGGATCACAACTATTGACAAAACTAACATAAGCTAAGAACAGATGTGTAAATCAATGTTTGGAATGGCTGGTACTGACTTCCTGGCAATTTAATTTCTTGCCGTTCTATTAAGTGCATCGAATGCCATTTATTTATAGAAAATCTATTTATTTATTTTTTTCTAAAATGTAACATTTTAATTACAAAAAGTGATTCATTAAACTAACACCCTCTGTGGAAAGTTTTGTCAATAAAAGTGTAGAGAGAATATTTTTTTTTTATTTTTTTTTTATAGAAGACCTTATAGAAATTACATGTCTTTGTATTATAGGGAGGTGTTCTTTAAAAATTCAAGAGGCCTCTGTAATATTTTTTTCTTTATGGGTTATTGGGTAGTTTTGGCTCTTGGGTAGTGTCAGGTGAACATGATGTAAAGGTACTTAATTTCCTTGAAATATTTAATTTTTTTAAAGGTCTGTTTATGTTTAAAAAGGGCAGATGCTTTGTTAAAAATTATAGAATTTTCTGACAGCGGGAAAAGCATAGGACATGGTTGGCACTATGTCAAATGAAGTAGTAAGCCAGACACCGTGTGGATGTGAGGAAGAAGAAATGCATGGCTTAACCTTTGCCCAAGGCTCCCAAAAGTAGTACCATTTCAGCTTATGGAACATCTAGAAATATGTGAGCACATTGTGCTGATGCTTCCCATCTGGCCTCTTTCTTGACCCAGTTAGAGATAATGGGGTCATCTGGTCAGTATATGTCATGCTGCTAGAGTGGACTTGCAAAGTAGCTGCAATAATTTTATGGTGAATATGCAATGGCTGTCTAAATGTTGGCTTCTGTTAATGAAGCTTGCAGTTAAAAAAGAAGTTTGCATATTGAGAAATGTGAAAGTTGTTCCAGCAGAGGCTCAAAGGCTTCCCCAGACCACATAGTCAAGCCTAAGGCAAGACGACTGAAGAATTGAAAAGGTTTGTTATAATCTTATTAAGCCAGTCTTGCAGCCCAGCTAAAGATACTTTAAACTCCTTTTACATTCCTGAAAGAAGACAAAGTAAGTAAGTATATCCATGAAAAAGAAGCCATGCTAGCTTAAGAATGAATAACAGAAGCCTGTGGATCAAGAATCCTCCCAGCTTTACTCAGTTCTTCCACTTTCAGTTTGGAACAATGAGAGTCTTTGTTGGGATGAAGCATATTAATAGTATGTGACAAGTTATAAACACGTTGTGGTTGAATGGATTTTTTTTACAATGGATTCTTATAATGTTTCTATATTGGGATTATATGCATGGATTTTAAATAACCTTAATACATTTTTGGAATTATATCTCTGAAAGTTGACATGATAGGCAATAATGCATATTTAAGATGATACAATGTAAAGTCATTTGGCAAGGTAGAAAGGAAAGTGTGAATAATAATAATAATATAAAATTTAAAAGTGACTCATTTTATTATGAAAGAGATTTGAGAAGTTCAAAAATGTCAAATTCACTCAATTTTCACTACTTTTTGTAGTTTGAATTTAAGTAAGGAAGAATAACTGATAGTATCCTGATTTAATATTCTGTGTTTTCACAATATAATGTCAGTGAGAAAAGGATAGTATTGTCATACTTCCTTGACAGTTAACGCACAGTTATAGCTTTCTGTAGGAACAATAAAGTTTCTTTCACAATACCCTATTAGTTTCCCTTTGTAGGTAATATATGAATGTTGAAAAGAATAGTATGTATCTTTTATTAATTCCTGATAGTTAACATTGGATATTTCTAGTATTTAAATATTTATTTAAATAATTTGAAAAAGCTTAGATTATCAGAACTCCTCTGGAATCTTGGAGAATGAGTGCACTAATCAATGTTAAAATTACTTTGTTTCCAAGGAAAAAATGTGTACCAGCATTTTGAATTTTATGACAACCAGAAAACATAAGACTTGGCATATCAATACCAAATAAAATAATAATAATAATAATAATAAAAACACTAAATGAAAACAACTGTTTTTGAATGATTGTCAGTGATTTTTTTGTAAATATGAAAAAAAAATAAAAAATTCTTTTAAATCTTAAATAGTTAAATTTTAAGCTGTCATATGAATGAAAAAAATAATTCATAATTAATAAGATTGTGACTAGCATTCCATCAGAAACCTGGGTTTGCACTTTCTCAAAACATGTCTCTGGCTGAATACTGACTGTATCAAATATATATTAAAATACACATTACTTGAGTATACCCATGGTGCCATGTGATCTGGAGTTCTGTGAATAAGAGACCTGTTCTCACCATTATATTTGAGTCAACCAATCTCTGTGTCATCTATAAACTTCATCAGTTTTATGTTCTTATGAATTGCTGAATATATTGAATGGTAGCATTCACTATTAATTCCACCAATTTCTTTCTCAATATGTTTGGTTATGAGATCTGTGAAATGGTCACTTTTCAATTCAGGAAACATCCATTATTTTGATTTTATGTACTGTAGTTATTTAAACAGTCAAGTATCCAACAAAAAGAGAAATATGTGACTTGATCACCTTATATTTTATGGCCATTTTCAACTGTCCAGTTATGTTTAATTAACACCAAATAAGCAGAGTATTTTGAATGTATTTGGAAAATGTTTGATTTTATTTATGGTAAGTTTTTTTCTAACTAGATGAGATAGGAATGTTACAGAAGCATCACTTACAAGACCTACACTTTAAATAAGACCTATTAAAACATTTATTTTTAGCTGCTAGATAGAAAATCTATCATGGGAAATTTTAAGATATATGAAGACTACCTGAATGCTTTATGGCTTTCAGTTTTTGAACTTTTGAGTTTAGGAAGAAAATATCCATATCCACTTCAGTACTGATGAATGTGATAATTGTCTACTTTTTTTAAAAAATAATTTGTTGCTATGATAGTTTTTTAACTTACTTTGGGGAAAGTGAAAGGGTAGAGGGATGGTGGTGTGATTTACTAATCTTGCTCTTAACCTGTTCAAGATTTTATCCCTGTCTGGTGGTATTTAACATTTTAGTTAGTAATTTGTGGTCCCCATGGATAGTAGGGCGATTTAAACATTTCAGTATGAGATTCAAATTGACTACTATTGTAATAGCTACTAAGAACTAGCCTAGACAGACAAGCTTAAGCATAAGCATATGTGTTTCTCTCTCCAGAGTCTAGGGACCTCATCTACTCTGGCATCATAAAAGAGAATTATAAGTTTTGTTTTTTCTTCTGGAGAAATAGATTACACTTTTTGAAATATAGCAGAAGAGCGTAACTTCATGGTTAAAACCTTTAAACAGTTTAGGTGTGGCCTAGATTCTTCAGCCTAAAGTTGTTTAGTTCAAGACATTCTGCTCCTAGAGGGTACCAGATCACACCAGACTACAATCCTTGCCTTGGGCTGAAACTGTTTCTCGGTATGTCAAAACCTTCAGTGCTCACAGGTTTAAAGAGTGAGAAAATACATAAGAGCAAATTTTGCATCTTGGCATATATGTGGGATATTCTGCAGCACTGCCTTCTAGTTCTAGTCCTTGCTTCCAAGATTGTTTGTTCAGTCTACCCAGTGACCATATAGTATATAAACATTTCAGTAATAAAGTTTTGTAGTAAGAGGAGTTTTCAGACAAGTATAGGCTGAGAATGGTAAAAATAAGTTTAATTTAATGTATATGATCTGACTTGTGAATTAATGTGACTTTGATTAGAAAAGAAGATTTTTATTTTTTTTTAATTTGAGAGTTTAAGAGCTATCTCATAAAGGCATTAACAGTTCTTACATTGAAAATTACAAGATTAATTGGGGGAGGAATAAATTGGTTTTGTGCCTTGTTTTTAAAAATATGCCATGTTGTAAAAATTGTATATAAAAATGTATCTGGAATAGAGTATTAATTTATTCATGTATAAACATGATTTTGAATTTATCTGATCAATTTAAAAAAATTGCAAAAGTTCAGTCTAAGTATAGTAAGCATCCTTGCTCTATATCAGAACAAGTTCATACACTATTCATACCATATTCTGCATTTTCTGTCAGACACTATGCATTAATATCGTTTTGTTTTACAATGAGTTTAGATTGGTTTAAAACTCACCTTAGATTTTCCTAGACAGCTAGACAGGTCATACTCAGAAAAACTTTGCAAACTCTATTGTATGGAAGTACAGTAGTTTTTCTGAAGGATGGTAAAGCAAGTTCTTTGGCTTCTTTTTGTAACCTAGTGTTCAACTGGCTTGTTGAGTTTTATTTAAAAATCTGGTGATGTTTCCACAATGTTTTTGTTTTAGCTTGGAAAATTAAGAGATTTGGGTTATAAGTTGCTTATCATTTTTTTCATTTACTACAGTAAGCACAGTCCACACAGCAATTAGTTAAACAATTTTGGATCCTTTTGCCTCTTACAAAACATATTTGTTCCTTTTTCATTTTCTTTCTTCCTTCCTTCCTTCCTTTCTTTCTTTCTTTCTTTCTTTCTTTCTTTCTTTCTTTCTTTCTTTCTTTCTTTCTTTCTTTCTTTCTTTCTTTCTTTCTTTCTTTCTTTCTTTCTTTCTCTTTTCCTGAAGACTCTTACTTCTTCTGGATCATAGTTACGACCTACGGGGGCATGTGGTTCCTCTGACATGAAGTTTATTTTTCTAAACCCACAGCTTGATATTCTAGCACTTAATTTCAGAATGCAGCTTAAATCACAGAAGCCATAATATGTCAAATGATCCCACACTTGCAGGGGGAAAACAGTAAGTAATGGAAAAGCTATGATTGCTTTTCTGTCCCTCCAAATGACAGTTATCACCTCAGTGACCTGCTCCGGGCAGACCCATCTAAACATGACACACTAAGGGATAACGTCATCTAACAGGGTAGTTACAAAAATCAATACAAAACCCATTTCAAAGATACTCTGTGTAAGAATCCTGGTGTAATGTTCATTTATTGAATAGGCCTGGGGAAAAAAAAAAAAAAAAAACACACAAAAAAACTTTTCTGATATATATGCTTTACCTTCCAAGCAAAGGAATTCTGTAGGTAAGCAATAATTGTATTTTTCAATCTATTATTCAGTCTTGCCAAAGCTCAGCATAGAATCTAATATGTGGATGACTGCTATAACTCAATTATGAAGCTTAAGCAGAGCTTTAATGCATCTGCAATGCAAAAGGAACATAACAAGACTGTACTTCTTATATTTGAGGGGTAGCTGTGTTTGTGCAGTGATGAACAAAAACAGGGAGGGAGACTGCAATATTACATTTTTCACTAAAGGTTTAGGAATGTTCTGTAGTTATCTTCATTCATGAATATAGAAGATATGGTTACATCGTTGAAACAACTGCTGGCTCACAACAGACTGAAAGTAGGCTTCTATTGTTTGCTTTCTCAAATGACAATAACACTGAAGCCTGGAGCAATTTTATCTAGTCATAACCCATATTCAGGGGATGCATTCTGATTGGTTAAAATGTCATTTAAGAAAAACTAGTGTTAATTTCCTTTATATTTATCAAACTCTTCTCCTCTCAGGAAGTAAATAATAAATACAGTATATCTCTTCAATTTTGATTTGATTTCTCTTCAATTTTGATTTGATTTCTTACAAAAAGATGCAGTGTAGCTTGGTAGTTTTAAAAATGATCATAAGGTTGGCATTGCCAACCACTTAGAACCACTTAGAAAAGTGTTTTGAAAATTCAGAACTACTGGGAAAGAGGGGTTTCACTTCTAGAGTAGGAAGAGAACAAGTCATTCATCTTCACACCTAAAGTGAGCAGAATAAGGTCATGTCCACACCAGGGGACGGGTGTCTCTGGTCCCAGAATTGAATGGGAATATTCAGAAATTTTAGCTGCAGTGCTTCCTGATCTGCTTCCTGAAGCACTGATCTGCTAAAGACATAATTCTTTATATTCTTCCCCAAACTGAGCAGTTTTGTATTAGCCAACTCTTTTTGTTGGGTTGTCTCTACTTTCCTTTCCTTGTTGTAGAACAGCTGTCATTTCACATAAAAAAAATGAAACTAGGTAATTAAAATAAAATTTACTGAAGCAGAAATTTCCTGTGAAACATGGACAGTATTCTCTTCCTGAGTAAACCGCACCTTAATTACATTCTGTGTTTCTTCCAAATACATGAACTTCTTGGATAATTTGTGTGCCTTGGACCTTTATATTCAATGCAGCCTGAAAAGGCCTGAAAAAAAGTATCTATCGGAAAACAGTATCCCATCCAAAGTAATCCAGATATGGATTGGCACAGATCTGAGCCAATCTGTGGATATGTCATACACATGCCATGCAGAAAAATCCCATTTTGATTCTCTAGCACACTTCATTATTTGTCAAGAAGGGTTTTTTTGAAGCTATTTTTAAAGGTATCAGTAGCTCTTCAGCATGTATTTAAATTATGTCAGGGAAAGATAGAAGCTTGATGCATTTGTCAGGGTAGAGCTAAGACTGAGACAGGCAAATATGCATCTCATCAACACGTGCTAATGAAGGGCAGGAGACCTGTTGAAAAATTCCATTGAAAACATGATTAATATCTGACTTAAAAAAAAAAAAAAAAAAAAAAAGTGATAAGGGAGAAAATCCATTACCGATGACCACTGATGTATGAAGCCCAGCTGCCTATGTTGCTGTGTTGTTCAATTACAGATATTGGTATGTATTTTTTCTGCTGTAGAAGCAGTGCTTGCTTACTTTCCAGTTTCTGGTCCTAAGAAGCTATGGTATATTACTGCCAGGAAAATAAGCCTGCCCTGAGATTTGCATCACCCAAATCCTTTCTAACTAGAGCTCCAGTTCTTTCTCTAGAAGTTAACTAGTTATGTTCTGTTACTGGGAGACAAAGTTTACTGATTCAGCCTAATGGCATATATTCAGCTTGTGGCATATATGCCACAATGACTGTGTAGACAACACCTTTGTATCTTCATCATAGTCTTAAATTGTTGCTTTGATATTTGGTTGGGTTTCCAAATAATTCAAAAGAGCTTATAGTTTAAGACTTACACTAGTGACTATTAAAGATCAGCTACTGTAGATGATCCAAAATACTCCACTGAAATTAAAATCTCTGTGTCTGTGCCCTGTGGGAGCCTGTGGCCAGGGGCTGGGAGTGGTGGTGGGGTCCCTACGCATGGGGGTAGGGCTAGACCTCATGAGCCACAGCCTGTTCCAAAATGACAGCCAGATAGCAGGGCAGGGTGGGGGGCAGCTGGGGCAGCACAGAGTCCAGATCTTCCATGGTGATGAGGCAGGTCCAAGGTCAAGCCAGGAAGTCAGTCCATGTGTCAGGGTTTGAGTCAGTGGCACCTGTGCCCAGACAGAGGTGGGGCTGTGATGGAGTTCCAAAGCACACCTAGAGCATAGCTAAAGCTGGGATTTATGGTCACAGGGGAGGAGCTGAAATAGTGTTGGTTCTCTGCTCTGGGCAGAGGTGGGACAGTCAGAGCTCTGACACTGTACATGGAAGGTGAGATCTTTCCAGGTTACTCAACATTTGCTCCCTAGGGGTGGATATCATTTGAAAGATCATAGAATGGGACATTTATTGGACAGCTGTTTTCTTTGTGGTAGTCAGATACCTGTACTAGAACAGGGAGGGCACATGGGCACATCTAGTTTCAAAGATGCCTTTAATTAGTGCATAATACTTCTCTTCAAGCAGTTCAAACTAGCATTTCAGTTTCATGAGGTCTTCATATTAATAAACCTCTTATGAATAAAGGACTACAGCAGTGTGCTTGTTGAAATGTCTTAAACCAAAAACATCCAGCTGGGAATGATGTTTGGAGCAGTTACAGGCTGTACCAAATGTGAGTTTGAGAGGGAAGTCATTATTGCAAATGTGCAGTTAATGAAAAATCAGTCACAGTCTCTTGTAGCTGGTATCTCAAAACCTCTAAAAAGAACTGAGGTCTACAGCTGTGAAACAGCCCAGCAAATAAAAGAACTAGAGGCTGCATGACCACAGAGGGCAAATAAGAAACTTTGGCAGCTGTTCTTCTGTTGTGTCAGTGTGTCATCTGAGAATAAGTGGCTTTAGAGGAATGAGCAGGGACAGTATCAGATGTTGCTTAAGCCAAGGAGTGCTCTAAATTCCTCTGCAGCCATTCTGTGCTTCTGTGAAAGAGAAGCTTCCTGACATGCCAAAAACTGTCTTGAGCAACCTGCGTATCGTGGACCTCTCCCACTATGGCTGTAAACATGTCCTAATTGAAATCTGAAGATACACACTGATTACTGGAGTTACAGGATGCATAACAGCCTGTGTAGGTGTCTATATTCAACCTTTGGGATAACTTACCATAAGTCAAGTAGTCTTATAGTCTAATTTTGAGGTGGATGTTGTCTATTTGAAGTGACTCTTCAGGTTTGAGGAAGAACTGCTTTGGTTTCACCTGTGAATTGCCTTATGAAATGTAAGCACTCTTGGAGCACACACTCTTGGCTTCATTTGTTTCCACAAAGCTCTGCAAAAACATTTGGGAGAAAAATATCATGGACTCTAAAAAGCACTGGTGTTTTCAGAGAAGAAATGTCACCAGCACATAACCAAAGGTGTTCCAGTTAGGAGAGTCTCCATTTCTCCAGGAATGCTTGTCAGTTGATAAAACTGCCAACTTAGTGCAGAGTGTAAGAGCTAAAAGGGAACAATTGCAATTACATGACTGAAGCACTGGAACTTCAGTATGCTACTAACATGGGAAGCTGCATGCCCAAGAGATCAAATTGAAAAAATAACAAAACTCTCTTTCTCATTTAATAGACAGCTGTGCTGATCCTTGCATCCTTGGATGTTATTCTATAGCTTGATCTCAGTATTGAATTATTGTCTTATTTTGGCATTATATTTTTGCCTTTGATCAGAGAGTGAGGGGTATGCTGGAGCATGTTTGCTGGAGGAGTTTTTTCTTTTTTTTTTTGTTTTTTTGTTTTTGTTTTTTTTTTTGTTTTTGTTTTAATTTTTTTCAATAAGCCCTTTGATTTCTATATGTGATTACTGTAGTATTTGCATTATAAACTACTTTGTGAAAAAGAGAGAACATAGGAAATCTGACAAGTGAGAAGTTATTTCTTGGTTAAACTGAGCCATACTAAGTTCTTCCTCTTAAGCAGAGTTCTCTCTTCTCAAGTCCTCTATCTTCCTGCGTTGTTTCTTTCTTTACTCTCAGTTTGTGTCTCCATTTTCACATGCACATGCACACATTCACTCTGACCCTCAAGAAAATACGGCTTTTAAAGACCTAGTGAATGTCTTTACATTTGTTGTGTCAAACCATACCGTACCTCAGTCATACTCAAAAGTGCTGCAGAAACACCACATTTGTGGGTAATACTCTCTTCAAAACAAGAACAACATTGTTTTCACAGGCTTGGTCAGCTCTGCATGAGGCCAGTGTAATTTCCCAGGATGTATGTCAAGACGTGGCAGAACATGCCCTGTTAAACAAATGGGAGAAGTAAATGCGGCACATGTGAAAAGTCCAGGCTGCCCTTAACTAGAAGTAGGCAATCATCCAGTAGAACTAAAACCCATTGCATGGAAACATGGGTAGTTTGGTGGTGGTTTCCAGTTCAGCATCTCTGGTGGAACATCCTGACATCTTTCAAATATTACCGTATGTCTTATTTGTAAACTGCAATTAGGGACTCATTTACATTACAGTTGTTTATTTGTACTTTTGCCCTTTTTAGTTGAAAAGGAGGTGCTATTCTACAAATAAGGTATATAACCTCATTAGATTAACCACAATTTTTTTTTTTTTTTTCTCTGTAGTTTTAGCTGATGTTTAGATACCAGCTTGGATGTTTGCATTTTTAAAAGTTAAAACTGGGGCCAGATAAACCATGATGTGGTTCGGCAGGAAGGGTGAGAGAGGTCTGTGTAGTCAAATGACAGGTCAGTGTCATGTGAGATGAAGCATGCAAACTGTATTAGGCCATGGTAATTGGGGGGAAGAGATTCAACTCCCTTTGTTTTCTTTTCTCATCTAGTTAATCTATGCTTGAAAAATGTCAGACAGATTTTTATTTTATTTTATTTTATTTTATTTATTTTTTGACTCTGTAAGTATTTTAATGCATTTGTGAATTTTTGATCTAATCAGAGGTACATGCCAAATATTACAGTCTTCTGCATATTATCTTCATAGCTGTATCTTGTTGACGTAGTGCCTTCATGTTATACACCAATATTTTAGAATAGCCTTTTCAGAAATCAGTCAGCCAAGTCAGATCAGGTCACAGTATTAACTATACAGTACCTTGAGAGAAACTCAATCAAACCCAACCAAACTTTTTATAAGGCATCACAAATCATCCTGTATTAGCATCACATGGATTATTTATGAAAATGCTGTTGCTTGTCTGACAACCTAGGTGACATTACCTCTAGAGGATGAGCATCACCATGGCAAAACAGACATGTCACCATTAGACATTAGTCTACTGTAACTAATTTATAAGGCTGTCCTGTAATTTGTTTTGATCAGGCAGCCTGAATCTAGTTGAAGGGGATGAAAGGGAGGAGGGAGTGTAGGGAGGAGAGAGAAAGAAAACTGAATATTAACTAGAGGATTCAAAACTGTAATAAATAAAGCAAAGCAAAATATAGCATTTTTTTTTTCCCCTCTGTAACTTCCATCTTTACACACGAACATATCTCAGAACCTCTCATGCAAGGTTTCTCTCCTGGTTGTGAAAATGTTCTCATAGTATTTCTAACTATACTTCTTATGCTTTTAATTTGTTCGAGATACTGTATGATATCCATCCTCCTGGTTGCAGTTCATTCTAAAGTAAAGTATGGGTATACTCTAAAACTGACCTTGTAAAAATGGCAACAAAGAGTTTCAAGTTAATCATGTTATGTAAATGTCAGATCAAGTTTGTCTGTCAGGAAGGAAAATAAAATGTTTCAAACTGTGTGGCTTACAAACCAAAGCAAAGATGGAAAAGTTAAACTTTGAGCTGTGTCCCTTCTGACATATCAAATTCTTTAGTAGCATATTGTAGCTTAAATCCTCTTATCTAATGCTAGATAATAAATAAAATTAAATAAGGAAGAAAGATCTGATAGTGTATGCATGAGTACTGAACATTTATTCAACTAAAAGTGATAAGTGTTAAAAAAGTAAAGATGGAAAGGTGTCATAATTACATAGTAATACCTGTGATCATAAATGATCTTGAGAAGCTTCAAGTTTGTGTACAGCATGCTTGTGCTTGACCCTGGATGCTAAGCATTATTTTGGGCTGACATTTGCATGGCTCCATCCTGCATGAATTCAAAGGAAGATATTGTCTAGGAAAACTGCAGGTTACTGTTCTGAAATAAACGGTATTCTGTGCAGAGTCAGGTCCAGTAAAGAAGGATATCAATGATTTAGGGAATACTCAGAGAAGGACATTAAAGTTTACTTACGTGTTCCAAAGAAAATTGTTCAATAGCTTGAGAAGATGCTATGGTTGACACAGAGACTGACAATTTTGGAGCCATCAATTCTCTGTTTAGTTGTGAGTTTCTCTCTAGTAAAAGAAACCAAAAGGAGTTTTTATTTATTTATTTATTTTACAGGCAAATCCAAATGTTTTCCTGTTTTCTTTCTCAGTATCAAAGTTGCAGAGTAACCGGTGTTATATTACTACTATATGCCTATTAATTCAAGCAGTAGTAAAAAGAGAGTTAACAGAAAAACAAAAATGGGCTTTGTTTTGTATTTGGAAACTAGTATGGTTAGGAATAATAGAAGGAAGACTCATTTGGAAGATTTCCTTCTTTTCTTGTGACCAAATAATGGAGATACCAACTTTGTTAATTTTTTTTTTTTTTTTTTTTTTTTTTTTTTTTTAACTTCCCTCAGCCTTTACAGGACGCTTTGCAAACATAAAGGAGAAACTTCTTCTATCAGAGTATCTAATATAAATAGAGAAATGACATAGCACAATAGGGATCAAAGATGATAAATGTTATCAGAATCAAGGACATCTTATATTAATTAGAATAATTATTTTTTTCTAGTGTTGTGGTTGCTCTGATGAACACAGGAGGAAAGCAGGAGAACAAATACATGGGCATAATTTGTCTGGCACTAATGTGAGCTTTTAGTCTATAATCACAGGATAATGATTTCTTTTTCTGTTTTACCTGTTAGTGTCTCAGTTCCATGCTGTTGTTTCTGGCTGCTAAAATCATGCCTAGCAGTGTTTCAGCTCTTTAAAATCTTAGTAGTCACCAAGTAAAAGTAAAAGTAAAAGTAAAAGAAAGATACTGAAGAGTAGAGAGGCTGTTTCTGCTGATGGTGGTTTCTCCGCATTAGCACATTGAGAAGTTCTGAAGTGTATTTGTTCTATTAAACCAGCATTAGAAAATACCAGCAAATACTAAGAATGGAAAATGTATGGGTTTCCATATTATAGCATCATGTTATTTGTTCCAGCAAACCATTTCAGGCAATTCCAAAATATCGGAAGTCAGGCACGCAGGGCAGGAGGCCGGCCTGGCTGACCAGGGATCTTCTACTGGAGCTTCGGTGAAAAAAGAAAGTGTATGGCTGCTGGAAGGAAGGTCAGGCAACGAGGAAGGAATACAAGGATGCTGTTTGTGTTTGTAGGGAGAAAATTCGTGTGGCCAAAGCCCAACTAGAGTTGAAGCTGGCCATGTCTGTGGGAGACAATAAAAAAGGTTTTTATAGATAGGAAAACAGAAAAAGGAGTACCAAAGAAAACATAGGTCCACTACTTGTTGGGGAAGGTCTCCTCACAGACAATGATGTAGGCAAAGCAGAGACGTTTAATGCCTTCTTTGCCTCTGTCTTCAACACTGATGATAGGCTTTGGGACCCAGAGTGCCCTGAGCTGGAGGACCGTGAAAGTGGGAATGACAAACTCCCAACTGCCCCTGAACATGTGTGGGATTTGCTGCTCCACTTGGATCCATACAAGTCCATGGGTCTGGATGGGATTCATCCTAGGGTGCTTAAAGAGCTGGCTGACGTCATTGCGGGACCTCTCTCAATTATATTTCAATGATCTTTGGAATCTGGAGGGGTCCCGGTAGACTGGAAGCTGGCAAATGTGCCAATTTTCAAGAAGGGTAAGAAAGACCCTAGCAATTACAGGCCTGTCAGTCTCATGTCAGTGCTTGGTAAAATTATGGAGAAGATGATTCTTGAAGTTATTGAAGCGCACCTGGGGGACAATGCACATTGGTCCCAGCCAACATGGGTTCATGAGGGGTAGGTCCTGCCTAACAAATTTGATTTCCCTTAATGATAAGATCACCTGTCTAGTCGACCAAGGGAAACCAGCTCATGTGATCTTTTTGGACTTCAGCAAGGCTTTCGACATGGTTTCCCATAGGATCCTACTGGACAAAATGTCCAGCGTACAGCTTAACAAAAACATCATACAATGGGTGAGCAATTGACTGATGGGCAGGGCTCAAAGGGTTGTGGTAAATGGGGCCACATCAGGCTGGCGGAAGGTCACTAGTGGGGTCCCACAAGACTCTATTTTAGGGCCAGTCCTCTTCTATCCTTGGAGGTCTTTAAAAGACATTTAGATGTAGAGCTTAGGGATATGGTCTAGTGGAGGACTTCTTAGTGTTAGGTTAGAGGTTGGACTTGGTGATCTTGGAGGTCTCTTCCAACCCAGACGATTCTGTGATTCAGTGTTTTTGTAAATTATTTGGATGTAGGACTAGAACATGTTTGGAGCAAATTTGCTGACGACACCAAACTTGGAGGAGTTGTGGACTCGGATGAGGGTGGAAAGGCCTTGCAGAGAGATCTGGACAGCTTGGAGAGCTGGGCGATCACCAACCGCAACAAAGTTTAACAAAAGCAAGTGCCAGGTCCTGCACCTGCCACGTGGCAACACTGACTGTATATACAGACTGGGTGACGAGATGCTGGAGAGCAGCCACGCAGAGAAGGATCTGGGGGTCATGGTTGACAGCAAGTTTAATATGAGACAGCAGTGTGTCCTGGCAGCCAGGAGGGCCAGCCGTGTCCTGGTGTGCATCAAGCACGGCATTGCTAGTCGGGCGAGGGAAGTGATTGTCCTGCTCTACTCTGTGCTGGTGCGGCCTCATCTCGAGTACTGTGTGCAGTTCTGGGCACCACAGTACAAAAAGGACATTCAACTGCTGGAGAGTGTCCAGATGTCCTGGTTTCAGTTAGGACAGTTTCCTCCTAGTAGCTGGTGGAATGCTGTGTTTTGGATTAGGATGGGAAGAATGCTGACAACATGCCAATGTTTTGGTTGTTGCAGAGCAGTGCTTGTACCAAGCCAAGGACTTTTCAGCTCCTCGCTCTGTCCTGCCAGCAGGCAGGCTCAGGGTACAGCAACAGCTGGGAGGGGACAGACCCAGGACAGCTGACCCAAACTGGCCAAAGGAGTATTCCATACCATCTGACGTCATGCTAAACAATATATAGGGGTAGCTAGCCGGGTTGGGGGGAGCGGCTGCTCGGGATAGACTGGGCATCGGTCAGCGGGTGGTGAGCAATTGCATTGTGCATCACTTGTTTCATATACACTATTGTTATTATTATTGTTATTATTATTATTATTGTTTCCTATCTTAATAAACTGTCTCTATCTCAACTCTCGTTTCACTTTTCCGTTTCTCTCCCCCATCCCAGAGAGGGAGGGGGGAGGGTGAGCGAATGGCTGTGTGGTGTTTAGCTGTCGGCCGGGTTAAACCACAACAGTCTTTTTGGCGCCCAACGTGGGGCACGAAGGGTTGAGATAACGACAGATCTGATTAGAGTGTGTTAAACTAAAACTGACCTGCTTAATAGTTGCTAGTCACAATGTTGATTGCTTTAATCTCGCGTCTGCCGCGCCTGTATTCCAAACTGTGTTTTATTGTACGTTACCTCCTGTATGTGATCCCTGTCGTGCTGTTTATCCTTTCCGGACCCTGGTTTAAGATCGTTACGGTACTGTGCTGTGTAGCAATAGCTTATGAAATGATACAATATCTGGTCATGACGCTAACCTGGTACTTGTACTCAGCACTGTCATCGACTCTGTGCTTTGGAAGCCATATCTCGGGAACAATTACACCTATTGCCTTTTTTCGTCAGGGAGCCAGTCTGTGGAGGGGACAGGGGAAGATACTTTTTCCTACCTGTTCACTTCCCTTTTCTCCTTCACCACCCTCTTATCCTCCAAGCTAGTTACGATAGTTCTCCAAGATGTTGAATATCCTTGGGATACTCAGACCAGTATGGTCTTGTTGTTATGTCTACTGAATATGTTTCAGGTTTTGCTTAAGGTTAAACAACTACTTAGAAAACTCGTTCAGAGATCCATCCTGAGGCAAGATAGTGGTGAGTGGCAGGGAGTGTGGGAGGATATGGGCAAGCATCTAGAGCAGTGGGCACCTCCGATGTTTTGGAAATTCACCCCTGAACAACTGCAAAACCCTAAAAAACTGGTAAAATGCTTGAAAAAAAGGTGTAATGACTCTGGCAGTTCCAAAGTGACACAACTCTCTATAACGTGCTGGGGTCTGGCCTATGCTTATCGAGCTGCAATTGATGCTGCTATCAACCCAGTTCCAGCCCCTGCAGCCGCTCCAGATCCAGCCTCTGTAGTCACTCCAGCTCCAGCTCCAGCCCCTGCAGCCGCTTCAGTTCCAGCTCCAGCCCCTGCAGCCGCTCCAGTTCCAGCTCCAGCCCCTGCAGCCGCTCCAGCTCCAGCCCCTGCAGCCGCTCCAGTTCCAGCTCCAGCCCCTGCAGCTGCTCCAGCTCCAGCCCCTGCAGCCACTCCAGCTCCAGTTTCTGCAACCGCTACAGTTCCAGCTCCTGCAGCTGCTTCAGTTCCAGCCCCTGCGGCCACTCCAGCCCATGCAGCTGCTCCAGCCTCTGCAGCTGCTCCAGTTCCAGCTCCTGCAGCCGCTCCAGTTCCAGCCCCTGCAGCCGCTCCATCCCCTGCAGCCGCTCCAGCTCCAGCTTCTGTAACTGCTCCAGCTCCGGCTTCTGTAACTGCTCCAGTTCCAGCCCCTGCTCCAGCTCCTGCTCTAGCTCCTGCAGCCGCTCCAGCTCCTGTTGCTTCTCCAGCTCCAGCTCCTGCAGTTGCTCCAGCTCCTGGGCCAGAGAAACGAGCTGTAGCCGTTCAAGTTGCACCTGCAGAGGGAAATCCAGCCCCAGTGGTAGACCCTATGGCTGGGCCAGAGAAACAAGCTATAGCAGTGCAAGTTGCCCCTGTAACCAAGGTGAAAAAATGGTACAGAGACTCAGGTCACTTAGAACGCAGAGAGTCTTCTGCTGGGTCTAGGTGTAGAGAAGACGAGGCCGGGCCATCCAGGGAGCAAGAGGATGAAGATGAAGATGTATCAAAAATAGCAGTATCTACCCGAGACCTAGGCGAGCGTGAGCTACGAGACGTGCGAAGAGATTTCAGCCGCTCTATAGGTGAGCAGCTTGTCACCTGGCTGCTCCGGTGCTGGGACACTGGAGCCGAGAGCGTGGAATTAGATAGGAATGAAGCCAAGCGGCTGGGATCCCTTGCTAAAGATGCAGGCATTGACAAAGCAATTGGAAACAGAGTACGATCTTACAGCCTCTGGAGGCGTCTCCTGTCAGCAGTGAGGGAAAGGTATCCCTACAAGGAAGAAATTGTATGTCATCCAGGCAAGTGGACCACTATGGAGAAGGGAATCCAGTACCTGAGGGAATTAGCAGTACGGGAGGTGATTTATGAGGACCTAGACAACGAACAAATATCCTTAGACCCAGATGACGTCAGGTGTACCCGACCCATGTGGCGGAAGTTTGTACGGAGTGCACCATCATCATATGCCAACTCATTGGCAGTAATGACCTGGAGAGAACGTGATGAACCCACAGTGTATGAAGTGGCTAGACAACTCCGGTGGTATGAAGAAAGTCTCTCCTCTTCCTTACAGGCCTGTGTCTCGGCTGTGGAGAAACTTTCTGAAAGTGTCCATCAACTAAAAGAGAATACTTTGGATAAACTTTCTGAAAAGTTCCACCAACTTGAAGGGAGATTATTCTCCTCCCCACCTGAACGAACCAGTGTCCACCAATTAAAAGAGAATACTTTGGAGAAACTTTCTGAAGAGTTGGCCCACCAACTTAAAGAGAGATTATTTTCCTCCCCGCCTGTACAAACCAGTGTTTCAGCTATCAGGGGTAAGCGTTCATCCGCGCAAGGAAGACGATATGGTGGGTACACACCCCGTGCCACCCTGTGGTTTTACCTACGTGACCACGGAGAGGACATGAGGAAATGGGATGGAAAATCTACCGCAACCCTAGAGGCACGGGTACGTGAGTTGCAAAAGAAAACAACTGGGAAAAAGGAGTTCTCAAGTTTGCTGCTCCAACTTCCAGTAGGCAGTCCTTTAAATACAGAAGCGAAGATTCTGACCAGGACTAGAGGGGCCCTGCCTCCAGCCAGGGGGAGGAAAGGGATAATCAAGTTTATTGGACTGTGTGGATTCGATGGCCTGGCACGTCAGATGCACAGAAGTATAAAGCTTTAGTAGACACCGGTGCACAATGTACTCTAATGCCATCAATCTATAAAGGGACAGAACCCATCTGTATCTCTGGAGTGACAGGAGGATCCCAACAGCTAACTGTATTGGAAGCTGAAGTGAGTCTAACTGGGAATGAGTGGCAAAAGCATCCCATTGTGACTGGCCCAGAGGCTCCATGCATCCTTGGCATAGACTACCTCAAGAGAGGGTACTTCAAGGATCCAAAAGGGTACCGGTGGGCTTTTGGCATAGCTGCCTTAGAGACAGAGGGCACTAAACAGCTGTCCACCTTGCCTGGTCTCTCAGAGGATCCTTCTGTGGTGGGGTTGCTGAGGGTCGAAGAACAGCAAGTGCCAATTGCTACCACAACTGTGCACCGGCGACAATATCGCACCAATCGAGACTCCCTGATTCCCATCCATAAGTTAATTCGTCAGCTGGAGAGCCAAGGAGTGATCAGCAAGACTCATTCACCTTTTAATAGTCCCATATGGCCAGTGCGAAAGTCTAATGGTGAGTGGAGGCTAACAGTGGACTATCGTGGCCTGAACGAAGTGACGCCACCACTGAGCGCTGCAGTGCCGGACATGCTAGAACTCCAGTATGAACTGGAATCAAAGGCAGCCAAGTGGTATGCCACAATTGATATTGCTAATGCATTTTTCTCCATCCCTCTAGCAGCAGAGTGCAGGCCACAGTTTGCTTTCACTTGGAGGGGTGTCCAGTACACCTGGAATCGACTGCCCCAGGAGTGGAAACACAGCCCTACCATTTGCCATGGACTGATCCAGTCTGCGCTGGAGCAGGGGGAAGCTCCTGAACACCTGCAGTACATCGATGACATCATTGTGTGGGGTGACACAGCAGAGGAAGTTTTTGAGAAAGGGAAGAAAATAGTCCAAATCCTTCTGAAGGCCGGTTTTGCCATAAAACAAAACAAAGTTAAAGGACCTGCACGAGAGATCCAGTTTTTAGGAATAAAATGGCAGGATGGACGTCGTCAAATCCCAATGGATGTGATCAACAAAATAACAGCTATGTCTCCACCAACTAGCAAAAAAGAAACACAAACTTTCCTAGGTGTCGTGGGGTTTTGGAGAATGCACATTCCAAATTACAGTCTGATTGTAAACCCGCTCTACCAAGTAACCCGTAAGAAGAACGATTTTGAATGGGGCCCTGAGCAACGACAAGCCTTTGAACAAATTAAGCAGGAAATAGTTCATGCAGTAGCCCTTGGGCCAGTCCAAACAGGACCAGATGTAATGAATGTGCTCTACACCGCAGCCGGGGAGAATGGCCCCACCTGGAGCCTCTGGCAGAAGGAACCTGGGGAAACTCGAGGTCGACCCCTAGGGTTCTGGAGTCGGGGATACAGAGGATCTGAGGCCCGCTACACCAGAGAAGGGCGACAAAGATGGTGAAGTGCCTGGAGGGGAAAACATAAGAGGAGTGGCTGAGGTCACTGGGCCTGTTCAGCCAGGAGGAGGCTGAGGGGAGACCTCATTGCGGTCTACAACTTCCTCATGAGGGGGAGTGGAGAGGCGGGTGACCTATTCTCCATAAACACCAGTGATAGCACCCAAGGGAACGGGGTGAAGCTGAGGCAGGGGAAGTTTAGATTAGACATCAGGAGGAGGTTCTTCACTGAGACGGTGGTTGTGCACCGGAACAGTCTCCCCAGTGAAGTAGTCTCTGCACCAAGCCTGTCTGAATTTAAGAAGAGATTGGACTGTGCACTTAGTCACATGGTCTAAACTTTTGGGTAGACCTGTGCGGTGCGGGGAGTTGGACTTGATGATCCTTATGGGATGAGTCCCTTCCAACTCGGGATATTCTATGATTCTATGATTTATTTATTTTTTATTAGTTAGTCCTAGATTTTAGTAGGTCCAGATTTTATCCCTCACAAATTTTCCCAAATGCAGTATTCTTCAGTCCTCCTGATAAATAGTTGACATCATTGGGAATGGTGTGGTGTTTTCTCCTGTTTTTTTTGTTGTTTTTTTTTTGATCTTCCTGCACTGTTTTTGTTTTTGTTTTTGTTTTGTTTTGTTTTGTTTTGTTTGTTTGTTTGTTTGTTTGTTTGTTTCTCTTTTTTTTTCTTTTGTTTTTCTTCTATCTGAACAGCAAATTATTGAAACTACACAGCAGTGTGGTGTAAATCCTTTGTTTGTTTTGCTGCCCTTTGAAACCCCTTCAATTTGAGTCTAATATCAGCACATTTTTGTTGTGTGTTAATTACATTCTTAAAAAAAAAAAAAAA
>CM021766.1:93252803-93280166 GCA_011076525.1 Nettapus auritus | reverse complement strand
GGCTTCTGTAACTGCTCCAGTTCCAGCCCCTGCTCCAGCTCCTGCTCTAGCTCCTGCAGCCGCTCCAGCTCCTGTTGCTTCTCCAGCTCCAGCTCCTGCAGTTGCTCCAGCTCCTGGGCCAGAGAAACGAGCTGTAGCCGTTCAAGTTGCACCTGCAGAGGGAAATCCAGCCCCAGTGGTAGACCCTATGGCTGGGCCAGAGAAACAAGCTATAGCAGTGCAAGTTGCCCCTGTAACCAAGGTGAAAAAATGGTACAGAGACTCAGGTCACTTAGAACGCAGAGAGTCTTCTGCTGGGTCTAGGTGTAGAGAAGACGAGGCCGGGCCATCCAGGGAGCAAGAGGATGAAGATGAAGATGTATCAAAAATAGCAGTATCTACCCGAGACCTAGGCGAGCGTGAGCTACGAGACGTGCGAAGAGATTTCAGCCGCTCTATAGGTGAGCAGCTTGTCACCTGGCTGCTCCGGTGCTGGGACACTGGAGCCGAGAGCGTGGAATTAGATAGGAATGAAGCCAAGCGGCTGGGATCCCTTGCTAAAGATGCAGGCATTGACAAAGCAATTGGAAACAGAGTACGATCTTACAGCCTCTGGAGGCGTCTCCTGTCAGCAGTGAGGGAAAGGTATCCCTACAAGGAAGAAATTGTATGTCATCCAGGCAAGTGGACCACTATGGAGAAGGGAATCCAGTACCTGAGGGAATTAGCAGTACGGGAGGTGATTTATGAGGACCTAGACAACGAACAAATATCCTTAGACCCAGATGACGTCAGGTGTACCCGACCCATGTGGCGGAAGTTTGTACGGAGTGCACCATCATCATATGCCAACTCATTGGCAGTAATGACCTGGAGAGAACGTGATGAACCCACAGTGTATGAAGTGGCTAGACAACTCCGGCGGTATGAAGAAAGTCTCTCCTCTTCCTTACAGGCCTGTGTCTCGGCTGTGGAGAAACTTTCTGAAAGTGTCCATCAACTAAAAGAGAATACTTTGGATAAACTTTCTGAAAAGTTCCACCAACTTGAAGGGAGATTATTCTCCTCCCCACCTGAACGAACCAGTGTCCACCAATTAAAAGAGAATACTTTGGAGAAACTTTCTGAAGAGTTGGCCCACCAACTTAAAGAGAGATTATTTTCCTCCCCGCCTGTACAAACCAGTGTTTCAGCTATCAGGGGTAAGCGTTCATCCGCGCAAGGAAGACGATATGGTGGGTACACACCCCGTGCCACCCTGTGGTTTTACCTACGTGACCACGGAGAGGACATGAGGAAATGGGATGGAAAATCTACCGCAACCCTAGAGGCACGGGTACGTGAGTTGCAAAAGAAAACAACTGGGAAAAAGGAGTTCTCAAGTTTGCTGCTCCAACTTCCAGTAGGCAGTCCTTTAAATACAGAAGCGAAGATTCTGACCAGGACTAGAGGGGCCCTGCCTCCAGCCAGGGGGAGGAAAGGGATAATCAAGTTTATTGGACTGTGTGGATTCGATGGCCTGGCACGTCAGATGCACAGAAGTATAAAGCTTTAGTAGACACCGGTGCACAATGTACTCTAATGCCATCAATCTATAAAGGGACAGAACCCATCTGTATCTCTGGAGTGACAGGAGGATCCCAACAGCTAACTGTATTGGAAGCTGAAGTGAGTCTAACTGGGAATGAGTGGCAAAAGCATCCCATTGTGACTGGCCCAGAGGCTCCATGCATCCTTGGCATAGACTACCTCAAGAGAGGGTACTTCAAGGATCCAAAAGGGTACCGGTGGGCTTTTGGCATAGCTGCCTTAGAGACAGAGGGCACTAAACAGCTGTCCACCTTGCCTGGTCTCTCAGAGGATCCTTCTGTGGTGGGGTTGCTGAGGGTCGAAGAACAGCAAGTGCCAATTGCTACCACAACTGTGCACCGGCGACAATATCGCACCAATCGAGACTCCCTGATTCCCATCCATAAGTTAATTCGTCAGCTGGAGAGCCAAGGAGTGATCAGCAAGACTCATTCACCTTTTAATAGTCCCATATGGCCAGTGCGAAAGTCTAATGGTGAGTGGAGGCTAACAGTGGACTATCGTGGCCTGAACGAAGTGACGCCACCACTGAGCGCTGCAGTGCCGGACATGCTAGAACTCCAGTATGAACTGGAATCAAAGGCAGCCAAGTGGTATGCCACAATTGATATTGCTAATGCATTTTTCTCCATCCCTCTAGCAGCAGAGTGCAGGCCATAGTTTGCTTTCACTTGGAGGGGTGTCCAGTACACCTGGAATCGACTGCCCCAGGAGTGGAAACACAGCCCTACCATTTGCCATGGACTGATCCAGTCTGCGCTGGAGCAGGGGGAAGCTCCTGAACACCTGCAGTACATCGATGACATCATTGTGTGGGGTGATACAGCAGAGGAAGTTTTTGAGAAAGGGAAGAAAATAGTCCAAATCCTTCTGAAGGCCGGTTTTGCCATAAAACAAAACAAAGTTAAAGGACCTGCACGAGAGATCCAGTTTTTAGGAATAAAATGGCAGGATGGACGTCGTCAAATCCCAATGGATGTGATCAACAAAATAACAGCTATGTCTCCACCAACTAGCAAAAAAGAAACACAAACTTTCCTAGGTGTCGTGGGGTTTTGGAGAATGCACATTCCAAATTACAGTCTGATTGTAAACCCGCTCTACCAAGTAACCCGTAAGAAGAACGATTTTGAATGGGGCCCTGAGCAACGACAAGCCTTTGAACAAATTAAGCAGGAAATAGTTCATGCAGTAGCCCTTGGGCCAGTCCAAACAGGACCAGATGTAATGAATGTGCTCTACACCGCAGCCGGGGAGAATGGCCCCACCTGGAGCCTCTGGCAGAAGGAACCTGGGGAAACTCGAGGTCGACCCCTAGGGTTCTGGAGTCGGGGATACAGAGGATCTGAGGCCCGCTACACCAGAGAAGGGCGACAAAGATGGTGAAGTGCCTGGAGGGGAAAACATAAGAGGAGTGGCTGAGGTCACTGGGCCTGTTCAGCCAGGAGGAGGCTGAGGGGAGACCTCATTGCGGTCTACAACTTCCTCATGAGGGGGAGTGGAGAGGCGGGTGACCTATTCTCCATAAACACCAGTGATAGCACCCAAGGGAACGGGGTGAAGCTGAGGCAGGGGAAGTTTAGATTAGACATCAGGAGGAGGTTCTTCACTGAGACGGTGGTTGTGCACCGGAACAGTCTCCCCAGTGAAGTAGTCTCTGCACCAAGCCTGTCTGAATTTAAGAAGAGATTGGACTGTGCACTTAGTCACATGGTCTAAACTTTTGGGTAGACCTGTGCGGTGCAGGGAGTTGGACTTGATGATCCTTATGGGATGAGTCCCTTCCAACTCGGGATATTCTATGATTCTATGATTTATTTATTTTTTATTAGTTAGTCCTAGATTTTAGTAGGTCCAGATTTTATCCCTCACAAATTTTCCCAAATGCAGTATTCTTCAGTCCTCCTGATAAATAGTTGACATCATTGGGAATGGTGTGGTGTTTTCTCCTGTTTTTTTTGTTTTTTTTTTTTTGTTTTTGTTTTTGTTTTTGTTTTTTTTTGTTTTTTTTTTTTTGTTTGTTTGTTTGTTTGTTTGTTTCTCTTTTTTTTTCTTTTGTTTTTCTTCTATCTGAACAGCAAATTATTGAAACTACACAGCAGTGTGGTGTAAATCCTTTGTTTGTTTTGCTGCCCTTTGAAACCCCTTCAATTTGAGTCTAATATCAGCACATTTTTGTTGTGTGTTAATTACATTCTTAAAAAAAAAAAAAAAGAAAGAAAAACAAAAAAAAAACGATCAGTACTTCTTTTACAATCAGTTAAGAGTCCTCTAGTATCAGTTAAAATTTACAGTAATATGAAATTAATATTGCCATTCAGTCCTGTACTGGCAACCCTTTAGGAAAATCTACTATGAAAATAATAAAAAAACCAAGGCAGCTGTTTTTTTTTTTTTTTTTTTTGTAGCTCAGTTAATGACTGAGTTCATTTTTTTTTTTTTTTTTTCTGAGAATTACACACAAAGTAACATTGCTCTCAGCTAGTTACTGCCAGCTAGTTACTGCCCACAGTGATTCTAAAATCCAAGTTTAAAATGTGCCATGCAAACAGTTCAGTGTTCAGATATCCCTAAATTTATCAAGTTATGACATATCCTTGGTGAATTTTTTTTACTCTTTAAATAATATTACTGCATTGCATCACCATTCCAAAGTGACCTTTTTATTGGATAGAAAACAAATAGTAGCAGCAACACTACACCCTAAATTAACACACTTGTGTGTTGGTAGCGTTCTTGCATTTCCTTATGTGCTGAATTTTCGTTGTTGCAGCTTGTAAAACTTTACCACAAAGAGACAAAAAAAAAAAAAAAAAAGAAGAATTTCTCTCTATGGAAATGCACTTTTGATGCAAGACTTCTTATTCCAAATTCTAACTCTGTGCAACTTTTCTGACATTTAACCATGATGCTGTAGCATATAAACACACACATGCATACAAAATTGTTTTTAATCATGTATCCAAAACTTCAGAAAAGTAAAGTTATACCTGCACTGTACACTTCAGCAAGAGAAAGTAAATCAGCATTCATGGAACTCCATGTTGCTGCCATGAGACTGACTTCAGGTAGTAGTTGAAATAGTTTGCTTAAAATTAGTACAAGTGTTGCTGAAGCTTGAAATGCAAATATAATATGAGAAATATAATAATACTTCTAAAGACCTTTACATTTCTGAATCTAATAGCAAGATCCACAACTGCTTTCTGTGACAATTTTTAGTCAATTTTAATAAACACGTAAGCTTCTTACGCTATGCAAGTTGTGTTCATCGTGTTGAGGTCTGTAGTAAAATTTCTACTTTATTCTACTATTGGATTTAAGGACACTTACGTAAAGATTCTAGTGGCCACAGCAAGGCTGAAGAATGCAAATCATGCGTTCAGAAAAGCCTTTTAATGCAACTTAATAAATACATTTTTTACGTGCTATGATTATCTTTTTAAGCAAGACACTATCAGAGCTTCTGTTTATGGAAGATCTGAACTTGATGTGTTCACAATGTGAGAAGTCCTATAAACATTTAGCAGCAGCATGGCATCAAACCATTGCCTTGTTTATAGTACTGTTTAATAGAAGACACTGTCAGACTGATTCCTTCCACAAGTAAAAGCTATTATATTCATCTTTAATTTGAGATCCTTTCCTAAAATTTCCTAAAATTTTCCTAAACAGCATTTCTGGCCAAAAAAAAAAATAAAATGGGTGATCAAAGTATAGTCACTAATGAAGCAATTTAACAAATATCAACCCAAGGAGAACTTGAGTATAATAAAAATGCTTGTAGAGTTTTTTTGTTTTACTTATCCTGAGTCAATTATTTTAGAAACTGATTAAGAACTTTAAATAGGTGCTTCTTTTTAACTGTCTGGCTTCTGAGTTATTCGAAAGCTAGGTTTTTTGTGCTGTTCATTATCAGGCCTGAGTAAATCATTTGGCATTTCAGATTCTCATTTATTTTTCTCTATTTCAGTTACAGTTAACTCCAGAATATCTCCTCTTAGAGAATATTCAGATCTGTGACAAAAACAACCAACCAACCAAACCAAACCAAACCAACCAAACAACAACAACAAACTCATTTGGTTTAGACATATGTCCCACAAGGTACCTGGGATTTGAAATTCTGCATAATGACACAACTTCTGAAAATGCTTCATCGAATCCCCCTTTAGAGAGATGTGAGAAGTTTTCCTCTCCCCGAGGAGTGGGATGTGAGCAGCCACCTCCAGACTCTGACTTTGGATATGTAGCACCAAGTAACTCCTTAGGAATTCTTTCATTTAAAATGGTCTGGTGGACATGCTCTTTGTATCCTGACAGGTAAACTGGTGCAATTGGCTTGCCACTGAGTGTTTACAAAGCTGTTACATTTCATGCTTCATGCAGTAAGGCAGCATCAGGCCAGCTAAAAAATTTATTCTTGATTCTACTGAGTTTCTGTTGTGAGAAAAAAAAATACAATTTTTACATTTCATCCTTGATTTAGGCATTTGAATGCCCATGATTTGAAATTCTGCTGATTCTCAAAATGATAAGGATTGGGAAAGATATTAATCCATCTTCAGAGGTGTTTTTCTAAAAATGCTGCCAGGAAAATTAGGAGGAGCTGAGACAATAAAAGGAAGGCAAGGTAATCCAGTGACTAAGGAACAAATTAAACAAACCAAAAAGAATACGTAAAATCTGGCTGGACAAATTCATTCCTGGAAAAAAGCAAATACTCATAGTTTGGGCATCCTTCCCTTTACTCCTCCTTTTATTCACTGTGTCTGAAAAAGAACAGAAACTTGCAGCAGAGATACTATGTCTTTACCAGGGAGGCAAAATACATTTATAAATCTGCATGTGCCCCACTTTCTCCATCTGCAAAATTTAGGCAAAAATATTTCTGAAACCCAAAAGAGTGCTATTAGGTAATATCCAAGAAAAAAAAAAATGTTACGGGAGGCCTTATTTATATATTTATATATTTATTTATTTTATTTTTATGTGCTTGAGAAAAATGGTAACAAAATATTATTTATTAATCAAATAATGGATTATTTATTCATCAAAGAAAATTCACCCAGAGACCGTGCTACCTACATCACGCCTTAATTCTCTATATACCTGTATATGTAATTAAGAAAATGAATATTTTTTACTGGTATGTATAGGAAATGAAAAAATGTCTTATTGCAAAAATGTTGCAAATTTGCAAGTTTCACTGTAGAAAGTATGTAGAATGAAAATCTGAATTAGGTGAGAAACATCATGTACCTTATATTATTGACAATTTTCAAATTCATATACAAAATGATTTTCAAGATAATCTTTTTTTTTTTTGACTTATAATGCTTTTATATCCTGCCTTCCTTCAGTTCTGTCTGAAATGCAGTCCATGTTGTCAAACAAAACTTTTCAGCTCACAGTGCACTTTCTCCTTTGGTGGTGATACTAATTTAGCTTTTTTATCTTTGCATTGTCTGTTCTCATGAAATTTGGAGGAATTTATTCCTTGAGGACTTAACTTCTGAGTTGAATTTCACTAAAATTGTCCAATGGTTGGCCAATTGATTCAAAACTTATGGTAGAGGGAGGGACAGTTGTTTGCCAGGTGTACAAACAGGCAGGGCAGTCATACAGGCATAATTTTCTAACAAGTAAGATTAAACATACTGACTGTCTATTGAGTTATGCTATTGGTTTGTGCCAAGCCCAGTCTTTCTACCTATTTTTTTTTGTTTGTTTGTTTGTTTTTTTCCCTCCCAACTAAGAGATGTTAATTTTTAGTTTGTCTGACTCAAAGTAAAAAAATAATAATAGTGTACCATGAGCACTGATCTTCTCCTGTTTACTATGCTACTACCACTAAGCATAGCTGCAAAACAACTTCAAAACACAAAAAATGCTCAGGACAACACACTAGGGGGTCAGTTATTTTTCCTCACCAATTACTTGGATAGAACTGTGTAGTTCTAATACTGTTCTAATAATATTGTCAAATAAACATAGCTTCAGAGAATTGAGGAGTTTCAGTCATCTGAGTTCATTATATATTTTGAAGATGTTTTTTTTTTTTTTCAAGTCTATCTGTCATGGCCATTGAGTTTGGATCAATTGTTCAAGCCCGCACATGGGCTTGAGAGTCATAGGTGTGGGAGGAATCACGTAAGATGTTGAAAATACATTCTTGGTCCTGTACATTGAAAAATAGTCATGGGATTACATATGTATTTCAGAAGTGTTCCTATACTAGACAAATACAACTAGATGGAGTTGTGCATACTGCTTTATCTTTTCTACAGCCTTGGCTAATTTCTAATTCTCCACACCTTCTTTTCTGCTATCAAAACCATAGAGAGGGGAAGAAAAAAGCACCAGTTATTCCCCAAAAAAAGTAAAACAATATATAACCCCGTCTCATCATACTGTACTCAACAGGTGATACTGCCCATGTTGTAGGCAGTCTGTTTTCTCCATTTTTTTTCCCCCTTTGCACTTTTATCTCCTGCATCACTAACAGGAATATGTTGGAATCGGGTCTTATGAAAGTGAGAGATCTTAACCATAGACACATAAACAAAAGAACTAGGGTTACATAAACATAGTTGTGTTCCTAGGGGAAAGACATAGAAACAAAGGTTCCTCCTAGATATCTTGGGTCAAACTGAAAAAAACTACAGGTAACTCTCAAGACCATTTTCCTGAGTTCTGAATGCCACAACTGATCAGAAAACAGGTCTACCTACTTGATTTCTTATGCCATCTGGCATGCTAATCTCCAGATTATTATTATTATTTTTCAAAATAATATACAGAAATTCAGGATTGGTTTATCATTGTATGAACAATTTAAAATGGTCAAAAGAGAAACACCCACTATAAGAATAACAACTTAGAAATTGGGGTTTTGTGTGTGTTTAAATCATTTAATCATCGTTCCCTCATTCTTATAAATGGTTTTGTATGCTGCGAAGCTTCTGACATATTAGTGTATTTCATCAGTTAATAATGTTCTATGGAAATATAATACCATTTCTCATCTTCAAATTTGTCATACTTAAAAATATCTTCAGTTGAAAAATGAATAACTCCTTGGTCTTGTATTATGAAAAAGGCTGCACAGAAGTGCCCTGTATGTCTCTTTTAAACTATTCATTATTTTGTTCCATTTTATTAGTTTTTGCTCTGAATTAAATAATTGCAGTCATCTCATTCGTTCTTCCCACTGACTTCCTACTGAAATGACCACATTTCTAATTATTTACATTGACTCTGTCTGTGACTTCTTATTTTCAGTTATCCAGCCTTTTGGAGCTCCACATTGTGCTGTCACACAAATTCCTGCTCTTTTCAGCAGAAGCAAATATTTGTCCATGCAATCAGGATGACGCACCACTGTGCACACAAAATTCACATCTGTGTAACTTCCAAAGCCAACCAATTTTTGCATGGCCAAAGGAAAAACTATTCCAAATGCCTATACAGTACATGGAGTTATTATTATGCACAAACTACTGTTGGTACATTTTAACTGCATGTACGTATATCTACATATTCATACATTTTTTTCTTGCAAATAATTGGATGCAATTGTATTTCTATTTGTGTTTTTGCATACATATGTCTTCATTTGGTAGAGAGTAAGCCTAGGATATTGTGATAATCTTCACTTCTAGCTCTGATAGTCTTACAGATCTGAGATTCAGTCACCAGATATTTCAAAGGAAAACAAAGATGGGCAGTTAGCTGTGTACTAAGTAACAGAATTAAGATCCTTCCATACAATAATCAGTCACTGCAAAATCTAGGACTGCTAAAGCAAGATATGTATATAATAAAATTAGAATTAAATTCCAAAATGAAAGCAAAGGACAAGAAAACATGTAAGTAGCATCCTGTGAAATAATAAGTATGGGTGGAGGAATGGAAAGCTTCAGGCTGGATATTTACTGGTTCTCAGTTCCCAGATAATTAAAATGCAATGGACAAAGAGTGTTTTCTTTTTTTGTCAATGTCTGCTATGCAGCCAGCTGGTCCAATATACTGACAGAAATAGAATGTTATCTGCCTGCTGTATCTCTGTTCTCTTCACTTATTGACCCAACATCCAGGAATGAAACCTATATAGTAAAGGCTCCCGCCTTTATCACAGGTGCAGACTCCTATCAGAGAACTTAAGGTACCTTCTTAAAATGTATCTTGAAAGCATTTAAATTATAGAGAATAATGTATCTTGATTTGTTTTGAAAGTCCTCCCAAAGGGTAGATCAATGGACTTAAACAAATCAAAGGTAAAACCAATTGCTACTAAATGACATTTTGAAAAATAATGGGATATCGTAATGACAAGGTAGATGAGGTATTAGAGATTACTCTTCATATTTGTTCTTATTTATAACTGAACAATAAACTGGCAAACTACGGCTATGAAGAAAGCATAGACATATTTTTCTTATGCTTTATTTTGCCGTACTTTTATATGTGTTGTGTTGTTTCTTAAAGCATATTTGGGGACAGAGGGTTAGTGTTGATGATGAATCATATATCAAAGCACTGCTTGCTGCCATTAATGGCTCTGTAGACCTGTCTGATTTAGGAATACAGAATTCAGATATTGGGTATGCAATACAAACATCTGTGGTCCTATCACAGGACAGCACATTCTCCTGCTGTCCCTTCTACAGAATTTCCACGTTAAATGGCAGATAGGGTTTAGGAACATAGCTGGAGGCAGGTAGAAATAGGAAGAGTACTGAATACATGGTTAGTTGCTTCTGCAGTTGGCTGAAGAGACAAGAGAAACAATTGGGACAGGCTCCTCAGGGGAAGTGGTCATGGCACCAAGCCTACTGGAGTTCAGGAAGTATTTGGAAAACACTCTCAGACAGTGCAGCAGTGCACACTGCACAGATGCAGAGGCTGAGATGAAAGCTTTCCTGGCTGCCTTTCATCCCTCAGCCCAGTAAATCCACACCTCTTCTGTTTTGATGTGGGAGTCTATTTCTGAGTCTTAAAATTTTTTTTAGGACTTAGCATCCACTCTTCTGACAAGCTCAAGCTATAGGTATGAACCAGTATTTAATACTGAAGGTAAGCAATGACTGGAACTTACCAGAGATCACTTGAATTTTCCATGGCAGACATTTTAAACAGATGAATGTGAATCTTTGCCAGATAAAATGCTTGCTTATGCCAGCATCCTGTCTTGAACTTTGGTCAATGCCAAATGCTCTGGAAAAAAATATGGAAAAAACAATCATACCTGCCCAGTGTCCAGAAATCTGGGACTCAGAAACTGTTGGATCTAGAGGTGATATTTCTCCATGTAATAGCCTTTGATAGATACATCTTCCAATGATTTTGTTCAGTAGCTTGTTGAACACATATAAGCCTTTAGCATCAAGAACATGCTATGTGGAACTCCATAGTTTATTTAAACATTGCCTGGAGAAACGGCCTTTCTGTTTGTTTTGAGTCTACTATCCATGATATCTCCAATTTCTTGCTCTGGAAAAGCCAATGAACAATTGATTCGCCAACTTTGTTCTCCATGCTACTCAGAATTTCATAAGTATCGAGCATACAGATTTTTAGCTGTCTCTTTTTCAAGCCTGCAGCCACTTCTCTACTTTTTCTATTGTTTTTCTACTTCCTACTGTTCCACTACTTTCTAGTTGTTCCACATAGAGAATCCTTTCCATAGATTTGATTTCACTTGTACCTGTGATATTTTACTGGTTCCTTTTTGGGAGCACTGGAATATTGGAGTCCTACTCAAGATGTGTGTATACTAAAGATTTGTACAATGCCATATTGATGTTCTCTGTTTCGTTCGTTTGATTCCTAAAAAATTATAATATCCAAATTCCTGTTTGCATCATTATTGAGCTGAAGTTTCCATGCAACTGTTTTAATCTCCAGATCCAAGTGAAACCTTCTTAGAGGTTCTTACTTTTTGTCTATCACATTACATTTATATACCTTGAAATTCATATGCCATTTGCCTTTTTACACTGTAGACAGTCAGTCTCATAATATCTCTCTTTTTGGTCTTTAGAGACAGAGTCTCTAAGGACAAATACTAACACTTAATCTTGTAGACCTGTACTGGTTACCTCTCTTCACTGTGAAAGTTTTCATTTTCTCCTATCCTATGTTTTCTATTTTTAACCTACTACTTACACAGATTAGGGCCTTCACATTGCCCAATAGCTGTTTAATTTCTTTAGCAACTTTTATACCATTTGGAAATCCAGATAAATTATACTGTCCAGATTTCCTTATTCTTATGTGATCATCCTTGTTCTTTTAGAGTAGTCCTATAGGTCAGTGAAGAGCTGAGACCTGAGAGAGTTGAGAGCTGAGAGCTGAGTTCCTAGAACTCTGCAGCATAGAGTTATTTTAAATCTTGTCTTTTTGTTCTGTTTTCTTCCAGCAGTTCACTATAACAAAGACTCTCTGATATGTCTTGCACAGAAAAAGAGGTCTTTGGGAGAATCCTTCCCATGCTTCTCCATAGGGACCACAGATGAAAAATATTTGTTGAGCTTTTCTACTGTAACTTTATCTTTTCTGAATGTTTCTTCTATACCTTTGTACTTATTGGCCCTACATCTGCTTTGGCAAGTTTCCTGCTCCTGATGTGTTTAAAATAGAATTTATTAATTTTATGCCTTGGAATTTGTCCTTCAAGCTTTTTCTTCTCTGTCTTTGTGTTTTTAATTTTCATCTGTTATGTTCAGTACAGCGTCTTATAAGTCTCCATAGAATTTTACCACAGAGCTAATAGGATTCACATGAATTTGGGTTTTACCTCAAGGAAGGATGCTCTGAATACATACCTTTGCTGCTCCTGTGGAAAATAGATCCATGAAAACTGCTGCACGAGTTCTTCAGTGCTAGAAAAGAATTCTGGATAAGAAAATGGTATTAGTACGACCAAGGGGAATGACTGATTAATCACATTCTGATACTGGGGAAAAGCAGATGGACTGGATTATTGGGCTACAACAGCTCTTGCTCTGTGGACCAGGACCAGCTTATTTATGTTTTGGACAACTGATATTTCTGTAACAGTGACATGGGTGGTATGAAGACATTAAAAACCACAAGGACAGATTAAAAACAATATCACATTTAATCAGTTATTTAGCCAGTCTCATAATTTTGGATGTCTGACTCATAATTTTGGAATTTTAGGGTTGTCAGTTCTCATACTTGCATATTTAAAATCATAGTCTTCTTAAAGTGTTTCCCAGCTTCCCTAAGTTATTGCTATGACTTTCAGACCTGTGCTGACAAACATACTGTGTTAAACTATTTAATTGTTTCATTTTGTTGATGACACTTCTTCCTTAATTATTTTACATTTATGTATATATGGAATTTTTTAAAATTCTAGTTATTATGCAGTGCCAAAATCAGAGTTTTCTATAGTTTTGGCAAGTCTTTTTTTTTTTATTATTATTATTTTTGAACTGCTGATAGCTGTTAATTATAGTAATTAAAATTTTTTAATTAATAAAATATACTGTAAAAAATAGTTTTTATTTTATTTTATTTTATTTTATTTTATTTTATTTATTTATTTTTTTCCTGATACCAAAATTGTACTAACAGTGTTTGGGAAAACACAAGGGGGAGCACAAGGCAGAGCAAAAAAAAAGTCTTTCATTGGCATATATTGTTTTGAGACAATGAAATCTGAATATTGCCTATCCTGATCCCCACTGGGATCCTTAAGTCCACAGAATGATCCTAATTGAATTTTCCCTGCCTAAATGGAGTATGCCCTGTTGTGAACCTGCTTTGAGCATGATGACAGGATGGGACGTCTCAGAGCATCACTTCTTTGAGACCCAGGACCTTCCTTCTATTACCTCTATTATCTAAACAAATAACCTTGGACAAATCAATTTACATCAATACAACCTAGTGGTTTAAAGCTCCCTCCTTCTCTTTCAAATGTCTCAATCTAGTTTCAAGTGAAATTGCTTCAATATTTTATCTCTTAAAATGTGCCTGTGTATAACAAGAGAAATCTGTAATTTTTATTAAAATTATAGAGAGATGTTTAAAAGGCTAAATTAATGTATGGGTCATAGCAAGTTCTTTCTGAACTGTAAAACCAAACACAGAATTCCTTAGTCACACTCATTTTTGTTTACACTCAAATGAAATTGTGAAGTGAGATTAATCTTTTTTTTTTTTTTTTTTTTTTTCTCTTTTTCTCTTTCCTTCATTACAATAATAATATAATATTAAAACATTTTGTTGTATAAAATTAAAATCACACCCACAGTGTGCTTCACCCATATTTACTCAGGCAATTACATGGGATTAGTTCTTCATGGTGCTACCTTTGTTAATACACTTGAAATAGATAGGATTATGAACAATGATTATTTAAATTTATGGGGAAGTTGTTTGAAACTTAATAAATTTCATTACTCCAACAGATAATATGACATTTTTTCAAGTCTTGATATTTTGTGTGTGTGTGAAGGATTTTCTATTGAGAAAAATCTAATTTAGCTTCCTCTTTAGAAATTACGTATTAGTGCATGATTGTTTTCACACAAGCCCTGAGTTAATCCATAGCCCTGTGTTTTTGTAATAATTCCAGTGTTTTATAGGAATTCTAATAGTTTTATGCACAGGAATAGTACTGTTGTCAAGTTAAGCTCTTGTGTAATTATTATGTTTTTATTCCGTTTCCATACTCAAAGAGTAGTGAGTAGGGACTGACAAAAGAAGCTAGGCAAAGCATTTGAGAGCTGACAATGTCTAATAATTAAATTGACATTTAAGGTTTTATATACGTATATATGGAACTGTATCCTTAGTGTTTGCACTTTCAAGTTTTTGTATTTGAAATATGAGCTAACAATTGTACATCTCGCTCTTTGCCTTTGGCTGAGTCGTTAATTTTCGTGCTTTGGCGAAAATATTGAGCTGGATATTTCTAGCATAGGACAACTTAATATGATGTTTATAGGTTTACCAAATATTTTGTATTTGTTCAGAGGACTACGTATGCCTTTTTAAATATCAATATTCTGAGGAATTAAAGGAATTATAGCATTGCATTGCATGACATCTTTTAAAATTCTATTACATTTTGTCTTCAGGTTGTTATTCCATGAAGTTTCTATGACAATACTGCAAATAGTTGCAGTTGCTCAACTACATTTGAGATTTGGGTTTAGACATACTGACCTGTAATGAAGCAAAGGTTTGTTATGCAACTTTACTGCACAGGAAAGACAGTTATTAAAAAATAATAATAATAATAATAAAGCACAATATCTTGCTTAGCAAACTACATATGGATTACAAAACAGTGCACAACACAGTATTTCAAAGCAGTTATTCTTCTGATTTTTATCGTTCAGGCTTCTGAGTTTTAAAATATCTGTGCTGAATAGTCAGATTTGTTAAGTGCCAAACATCCCTCCACCATTTGTTGCAAGGATATGAAAAAAGAAAGCACATCTTGAAAAGTGCTCAGTATTTCATTGTTTTCAGTTTTGTCAAGAGAAAATTAGAAATCAGAGAAAAAGAACAAAAAATAAGACTAAGGATTTAGTCTTTCAGGACCATACTTTCTATGCTTTCTGTGCTGACCTTAAAGAGTATTTTCAAGCATCTTTGTTTGTTCCAAGATCATTTTCAGTTGCCTATTTAAAAGAGTTTCCTTTCCACAAGGCTTTGGAGTCTGAAAATTCATTCAAATGAAAAAGAAGAGAGCAGAAGGAAAAATATAATGCAGTTCCCAATTATCATACTTCAGTTTTCCTATCCCTTTTGAATTAGAGCAAAGAAATTGCATGCATCACATAATACTTTTACAGGCACAACAGAAATTCAAAGATTTTCTAAAAAGTGAAAAAATTACTTTCTCATTGCTGTTTATATATATATATATATATTTTACAGCTCTTTTTATTACTCCTGAAAACCAAAGTATTCTTTGCTTAAAACCTAAGGATTCAAGGTTGAAAAGTTTGTGTTAGATGCAAATTTCTCCCTAAACAGTTCATCTGTCATTAAATTTTTCATTGTGACACTAAGATGCTCTTCAGTCATCCTTCTTCCACATTCCCAAGCTCCGACTCTGGATTGCATAGCGCAAGCAGAATTTTCTTCCTCTAAACAGACTGTGACCACAACAAAACAAAACATACTTTGCTCACAGTAATGTGCAGTGCAAAACACACATGCACACAAATATACAAGATTTATAATTGTCCATTTATTGACTGTGGTTCATACTGTTTTCATTTATGGCTTGCCTGATGTTATGCTGTAGAAATCCATGGACTCTGCAATCCACCCCTTCTTCAGAAGCAAAGGGAAACATAAATAGGTGAGAAAAAGGATCATCAACCTCTTTCCAACTTTTTGAAAATCCTACTGAAGCCCTGCCAGAAACATTCCATATAGTTATAGATAATGTGTGGAGTGAGAGAGAGTTGATATCACCTTGCCCCCACAAGGATTGGTACTGCCATGGCTCAATAGCTTCATATAAATCTTGCCCTAGTAACTCTGCGCAACTCTGCAGACTGCAGTGCAGGCATAAGCCAAAAAATATTATCATAAAACCCTCAGCTGATTCCTTTGTACTGCACTCCAATTTCTTTAGGGAAAGTTTTATCACTTCCCTCATATTTTAATTGTATCCATTCTACAGCTGGTAGCAAGATGTCTGAACAAATGACACGAGTTGACAAGCCTTTCAAAAAATTGAAATGACTGGGTTATCTCTTTCTATTGCTGTGAGAGAGAAAAAAAAGGAGAGTAAATGAGAAGAAAAAGTAGAAACAGTTTCTTCCCATGCACTGTTCTCCCAAATAAAGAAAAAAGGTGAAGATTGTATAACCTCTCTAGCCTACTGCCTGTTTATGCAGTAAATCTATACCAGTAGGAGATTTATTAATTTAACTGTGGTCTTACGTATAAGAATGATATGGATAGCCTCAGATCATATTTATTCAGTTAACAGGGGGATTTATTGGCAATCTCTGATAACCATATTTTGCAGTTTAGATCATTGTTATTCCTTTATATTACATAGTTTCTCTCTATCTTGCTATTTAAAATAAGACATCTCTGTAGTCCTGAGTATCAACAACGAAAAAATTCTGTAGTTGGATGACATAACTTGGCAATCAGCAAATTAGAACAGCATGTAGCTTCTGATGAAAAAAAAAATTTAAATGTGTGTCTCATAACTCTGCTGCTGAGGTTTAGTTAAATACATAACCTTTATTTGAACTTATCTCATTAATCATGGGCAAAAATGTAGCTATTTCACATATGGGACTGTGGAAAAAGAGAGCATGGTCATTTACTACTGTGGAGTGTTCACTCCCCAAAGAAGAAAGATAATTTCTGTAGGGAGAGTTGACGAAGTACAGGTTAAATACCCACACTGGCTTTCCTCCGTAAAGTTCATGAAATTGCATACTTTTTTTTTTTTTTTCTTTTTTTTTTCTTTTTTCCTGTTAAATTACAAAATCTCACCTTATTAGAGGTTGTTAATAAGAGTTGTTAATAAGAGCCCCATTTTTTCAATATTTTTTTTCTTTTTATTGTGACAGGAGTTCCCTATTATGAAAACAAGAAATGTCTCCCTTTAGCTTGTAGCCATTCCCTTGTTTTTGCTCCTACTTAAATCTGCAGTCCTCAGTTTCACAGCAGACAATCGGGAGTCTGATAGTTAGTCTCAGGCAATAGATTTTCACCTGGCTGGGTATCTCGCTAGCTCGTTGCCTTTCTTCTGCTCCCAGCTGCTAGTCACTAGACTTGTTCCAGCGATCTTTTGTTATTGAGCATCAGAGGCTGACTCACTGCTATCCATGGGGTCTTGCTGGATGCTGTGACCTTAAAGAAAGCAATGCCCTGTCAGTTTCAAAAATGACCCTCTGCTACTGAAACACTCTTTATATAAACTCTCCCCTGAGGGGCAAGCATAGTACAGTGTTACACTGAAATGTTGCCATTTCCTTCTGCCTATAAGTACACAAGATCCAGCATTCTCCTAACATATCAAATCCCAGATGCAGTCCACTGTGACATAGGAGATTAAATTTCCTCCTCTTGATGATGTGAGAATTTAGGAAATTAATATTCAAAGCTCCTAATTATAAGAGGAGTGGTGTGCCTGTCAAAATCAAATGATGACGTGTGATAAGCCTGTGATCTTCCTGAGTTTTCTTAGGATCCCAAAGCATGCCTGTGGTAGATGTATGCTCCTAACAGCAATCATACCCATGAGGTATCTCTAAGAGGCTGCTGTCCCTCTGTGAGGAACAAATATCAAGGCTGTAGTTGAGACATGAGACTGTGCAATCACACCATACAGTGGATAGTACTGGGAGTACAACCACTGCCTTTTTCCTTCTTTTTTCTCCAATTAAAAATAATACTGTGGGTGTAACTTGCTCCAAAAACTTGTGGTATCTTGAATACCAAGCTCAATAATTACAAAACAGAATATATACTAGTACTCTAACAGTGATAGTAACATAATGCTTTTGGCTATGTATATTCCTTTTTCATTTGCTAAATTAACGGTGTGTCCTGGTTGCCTTTTCATAGCTTCAATTTACATTTGGTATTATTCATTACTATTTATCATTACATTTTAGATAGGTTTTTTATCCATGGATTTCAGTGAAGGAGGATAATAATCACAGAGTCCTTTTACAGATATTAGAGTCAGACAGAGAGCTTCAAACTCCAACTCTCAAATGTCATTAGGCATCTCTCACTAGTCCTCAGAAGTTTTGTGTGCAACTTAGGCTAATTACTGAATTTACCCCAGCCACTACAGAGCTTGGAGGAACTGGTGAGATTTTAATCTCTAACATTGAATGTGTCATTCATTGAAGCCTGGTCTGGGAAACCAGACCTCTTCAGGAATCAAATTGAGATTTTCAGGATGCATCTTTGAATCTGATCTTGCTCAGAGAACTGTTCTGCCAGGTAACTGACTATACAAAAGATATCAAAATGCCAAAGCAGGCCCCTGTGCCCCTGGTAGGTTGGGATGATAGGAGCACAGGCTTGACTATTCATTACCAGGTGAGTACCATAGCCAAGATTTTAGGTCTTCTGCAGAGGGTACTTCAATTAATATCTGGAAAATAAGGATTCAAGGTCTAGTTTCTGTCATTCCAGTTGAGGGATCCAGATTAGAAGGCTGTGGAGATTATGGCTTTCCTTATGGTCCCTGTGAATGTTGAAATAATGATGCAGCATGACAGAGAACATTGCCAGATTGGCCAGTGCCTACAGTACACCCTCAGGTTGCAGATTCATGTTTGTCTAAAACAGAGAGATTGCACGTTAGAGTATAGGTCTCCATAATCTCTAATGAATGTTCTTCCAGTCAGTTTTCAGCAGTTTGGGAGTATGCTTTCTCTTGCTGTTTGCAGAGGAAAGGCTTAGTACAGTTCCCACCTTGTAAAGAATTTCATTGTGGAAGTGGCTGCCTTTTTCTGGTTCTCAATACAAGAATCTTGTGTGGTCATAAATGATTGTAAGACTCTTGCACACTACATCCAGGACCTAGAATGTGACTCCCACTCTCCATACATTGATTCTTTTTACTTTCTGGCCAGACAAGATGAAATCCAGGATTAATTTGAAATGACAGAATATTTAAGGTAAGATTTGAATGAGTCTGGCAAGTGTGAGTCTGCTGCTGTCTTCAGTACCTTAGTAGATGAAGGTCCCTAATACACCAAAATAACACATACTGAGAACTATCCATGTGTTCTGTTGCATAGAACAATGGTAGTCTCTAATTTATTTTAAATGTGTTACTATGTATGAACATCATATTCAAAATAATAGTAATCATGTATCCAGAAGGCAATGTTCCTTTCCTGTCTCATAAACATTATCAGGTTCCTATTCTGCAACCTCCTGTGTATGCGCTAAGTACCAGGCATGAAAAACTACAAGAAGAGCAGGCAAGACTTGGCCATCATTCTCCATTTGTCAACACCCTTAGAATTTGGCTGCTATAACTTGTGGTGGCCTGTTTTGGCAGAGCTGTTGCAACCCACCTCGAAGTTGCCTTGAGTCATGACTGAAACAGTCTTTATCTAAAACAGCATGTTTATAGTTTTGTGAATATCAAATTCTTCACTTGCTCCATTTTTGCTAAGTGCCTGTGAGGAAACAAAATGAACAGCCATGCTTCACTGAAGCCTTTAAAACCACATAGATTGTATCTGTTATAATGGCATGGAGACATCCTACCCCTTAAAATTGAAAATATGCAGATAAAAGAAAAAAGACATAAAGATATATTTAGGTTCCTAAGGAAATTGGACATACATAGTATTAAAAGACTGTATGTAAATAAAAGCAAACTCTTAAGACTAATTTCAGAAACCCTGGCTGTTTTTCCAAAGCTAGTGAAAAATATTTAAAATCATTCATCAAAATCTCTTGCAGTAAGCAGCACCAGATGTGTGGGTGATGATGTAGAGAGACATCTGAAACTTGATAATCACTGCCCAAACATACCCATTGGATCATACTTTGAGTCATGTTCAGTCATGTTGTGGATTTAGAGAGACAACTCAGATGTGCCATGCTGATTTATTATTCCAGTTTGTTCCAGTTTATCCCACTACAACAAGTGGAATCATGGGGCAGATTTGGTGGTGAAGCTGTAGGAGTTGTGTTTCATTTCCATTCACCCAGGCAAGTCTGAGGTTCTATTTAATGCAGAAACTCCTTGAAAGGCAGGCTAAAATTAGGGAGCTCTCTACAGCATTCTAGAATGTGCATTTGCTTTGAAATTTAAATTCTTCTGAAAGAAAACACCACTCTTAGAGAAATATTTGTAATATTTACTATTCTGCTTGTAATGAAAATGACTTTTTAATAGGAAATACCTTTACCTCTTTTCAAATAGTGTTTAGGTAATCTTTCAACAAATTATGTTAAACTACTGGCAGGTTATAAATAACAAACGTTAGATGACCATTGATTTTTCCTTTAGTGATCTTAAGAACAGAGAAATTAATTAGCAAACAGTGGGATTTGTCTGCACTGTATCTCCTGCCCAGTCAGCTTTGAATATGTCTATCAAGTGAAACTGTTAATTAAATGAAAAACAAGAAAAACACTGAATGAATATGTAGGAGCATGTTTCTTGTCAGGAATATTTCAGTTTTCATATGAAGTGTGGCTTAAAAAGAGTTACTTCAACATTTAAAACCTCTTTGCTAGTGAAGTGGAGCAAATGATCTAAAAGCAAATGTAAAAGCTATCATAGTTTAGCATTGTCCCAAATTTGAAAATGGTTGACTATTAAATGAGTTGCTCACAAGCTGTCAAAGAAAAAACTAAATCATATGTGGAACACGCACCTGCATGACTAATGAGGTAACTGACATGATGGGTCAAAGATGCTTATACAGTAGTATACAAGTAGTTGAAAAACATTTACCTTCATTCTACCTTTTAACCCAGTGAAAGCCGGTACTGGATGTCCTGAGCCAAATTTGCACAAAGAGCTTTTTGTCTTTGGGATGTAGAGGCATCTCATGAGGGGATGAAGATCCCCCTGAATGCAGAGACCCATTTCAGAAAGAGAAAGTCAGAACAAAACTATGGTTTTAGGGCACTCTTCAACAAAGAAAGTATAAGATTAAAAAAAAAAAAGTAAGAATGAAATCTTCACCCTTCTTGCCTATGCTGTCAAGAGAATGTTGAAAAAGCTTAATCAATCAGTCCACATAAATAAATTAAGAGGATGATACTTAACTGGTGAATCATGAGATAATAGAATTGAACAGCTCAACATAAAGAAAAGTGGATGTTTTGGAGCAAACCTATATCCTTTGAATACCTTGGGAATTTAAATTTTGAAACAAAGTACTTCCTGTCTTTATGCCAATTAGATGGCAGATGAATCATGTTTTATGATAACTTTATTGTGGAGAGAAGTAACAGCAGCACCAAACCCTGTCCCTTTGTGGATCTAGCCTAAATGCTACAGTCCTTATTCACACTGAATAGTACCTGTTCACCAGAATAAACTAATTTGAAGCAGACTTCCCTCACAGGAAAGCTGTAGTAAAAAAGGAAAAAGTAAAAATGCAAAGTTCATTTGTACTAGTTAAAAAAAAAAAAAAAAAAAAAAAAAAAGTTTAAAACAGTGAAATAAAATAGAATTTATATTTAGTTAACAATGAGTTATCACAAACCATTCCCATATATTTCCTGATGGCTTACCATTACATAACCCACTGTATATTTATAACGTACATCTGGTGTTCTGTACTTCTATTCAGATCACTTTAATTAAACCAGCCTCCAAGCTCCCATATAAAACAATGGAAGTTCTGAAATGAAGGAAAACAGCAGCACAAATTCATGAATAGCCCTGTATGCAAAGGCAGGCAATCTGCAGATTAGTGCAGCGGTTTCCTGTTGTTAACACCATAAACTTGTTGAACTCTGTTAGTTAAATTCTTTTAACTTCAGCCCAGTCACTGGAGCTACTGCAGAGGAGATGGACCAGAAGAAAAAAGGAAAAGAAGGAAAAGATGAATAACTTTTTAGACTGGGAATAATAACAATAATAATAATAATAATAAATCTAGCTTTGTGGCCTTGAAAAGAACTTCAGTGCTTTGGAACTTTCTGAATAAAATTGCAGTATCAGTATTCCCTCTCAAAGACAAAAATTGCTCAAACCAAATAATCAGTAATAGATAGGAATGAGAGGCTGATGTCGAAACAACTTCTAAAAGGATCTTGATGATTTGGACTTAATTTTCAGTAAACGTCTTCCTTAGCCACCAATCTCAGAGGGATTGAGAAGTCCCTAGTAGACAGAGCTCTTCTCATGAGGATCTCAATTATATGCATTTAAAAATAAATGATATTGCAGTGTTTGGGTGCAGAAGGTTATTTCCACAGTCTTTAAAAATCTTGATATCCTAACAAGTTATTTAAATCCTCAAGCAATTATCAGACATTTCTTTTAAAAGCTACAGCATTGATATAATTCATTATTTTAAAACCTTCTTGCAGGCCTCTAACACATTCTTAGTCTGGATAAGAACCTTTGTATAGGGAATGAAGTCTGCTGATTAGAGGCTTATTTTCATAGCTATTTTTCAGGAATGCTGCAGAATCTGTGAACAACAGCAAGAAAAAGACATGAATACAGAATAGAAAGTATGATATTTTTTATGTTTAATGTTTATGATATAAATTAAACATTTAATCTTTATAAAATATTATACGTTAAATATTATAGAGAATTATCCTATTACAAGCTTATAATATCATAGCATAATTCGTGCTGGAGGAACCTTACAAGGACTATAATCCAAACTTGGGCTCAAAGCAGGCTAGGTCATGAAATCAATAGACACTCCAAGCAGATACCAACAGCTGATAAAAAAGAAAGCTGAAACATTTCACCAGAACCCAGTCAAAGTATAGCTTAGTGGTTTTAGAAATGTTGGTAATACTGCCTTTGGCTCCAGTTATTTAATTCAGCTGAAAGTGGAATTAATTGGTCATGGTAAGGCTATCTTATTAATAAACAAAATGTGTAGTTTAATCCATCAAATGAGTTCTTAGTGTGGACCATCATTCTATAAACTACTTGATATGTAACTGATCCAGACCATAACATCTGTTTACAGTATATACTTTGTGAAATGTTTTGCCAAATTGTGCATTTCTTGTTTTTCCCTCTATTTGCACCTTTTTGACCAATTCTTCACTTATGGAACAGCATCCTAAACACAAGACCTGAAAGCGATCTCTTCTGATCTCTTGAACAGAAAGGGCTAATTTCACCAAATAAATTATTTGCAATGCATAATATGACCAGTGAAAAGAACTCCATAAGCCACAGGGGAGAGAGGTTTCTCTTTTTCCTGCTGCTTCTGCTGCTCAGGGAGATACTGATATTTTAGACATTATGAAGATTATCCAAAATGACATTAGTCTAGTCACAACTGTAGCAAAATCCTCCTGTGTTATACAAATTAATTTGCTGTGAAAACCTGTATAAAGAGATTCTGAACAAATAGAGGAGTACTGAAATCATACTTAGTTATACAAATAAAATCTGTAATTAAGATTTAGGATGCAGAGTTTCTATTTCTGCTTCCGTGGAGCACTGATATCCCTTTTGTTTAAAGACACAGGAGTTTGAACATTTTTTTTATTCTGAAGTATAGGATGTAAGAGTTAAAGACATAATAATTTCAAAGGGAAATAATTATAAGGTAATGACATATTAATCGTTTAAGGTAAGATTTGGTATGACTGTGGAGATGTGAGGTAAAGGGGAAGAAAAGGAAGGGAAAAGTGGAAGAAAAAGGGAGGAAGCTTATGTATATGTATATAAGCCTCCCAGAGAGTGTTTATAAGCCACTCAGAAGTGAACACAAGGTGGATATATAAGCCCTATATGTCACAAAAGGTGAAATGATATACAAAGCTTTCAGTGGTCATCCTGCCAAGTATTAATCAACAGAGGCAAAGAGATGCCCTAGTATATTTTGTAGACGTGCTTTTAAAATGCAACAGAGTCCTTCCTGTGTTGCTGAAGCAAATTTGTGAGGTCCACAGGTACACGTAGATTTCTACTGAATGGAGCTAACCAGTGACATGGTCATTCTGGAATGGAGGAAACAGCTCCGCTGAAGAGAATGGCGATCCTAATGCTGCGAGCCTGGGTGCAGAAATCACCACTGACATACTGCGAACAACGAGAATGCAGAAGATGAAAAACAAAGCTCAGATCTACAAAAATTAATGACTGTGAACTTTGCAGTAAGAAAATTAGGGTACTTAATAAGATGGGCTGTAAGCCTATCCACAGACATTTTGCAGTGCACATCAGAATCCCAGGGAAGCAACAGAAGAACAGCAGCCAGGCAAAGAGAGACTGGGTCAGAAACTGCCAGTAATCAATTATTAGCCAGTAACAGGGAAAAGCAGAAAAGAAACACTTGTAGTGCTGCAGCCTTTCAAACCGTGAACTATAAATCCTGCTGTTTTCTCCAGGTATTAGGCTTTCTGTTTTCACAGGGAGAGGAAATCAAAAAAAATATGGAAAGGATCATGTGTAAGTTATGACCATGTAGGGAACTGAAAGCTCCCTTGTGGACATATCAGTTGACTTAAAATAACTGGAGATTAGGTGTCCAAATTCCTTAAGATGTTTGAACGTTTTAGTCACTTCATTAATCACTGAAGCTAGGAAGGGGATAGGGTGTGCTTGCTTCCATGCAAAGAACCATAAGAGGGTTTTCTGTGATTGACACAGATGTTAGATGTTAGATACCGAGAAAGATTTCTTTGGGTTCATTGTTTATTTGATGAAAATTACAGCTTTAGAGGAAAGAAAGAAAGAACGGAAAAAAAAAAAAAAAAAAAAAAGAAACAAAACAAAACAAAAACTTAAAGCCCCAGATTGTGTTTCAACATTTGCAAAATAACTTACCTTGATTTTTGAAGTGAAACTTCATTTCAATATTTCTGAATTTAATGAACAACAAAAAAGTAATTTTACATGTACAGGTCTGCTAATAAGACATGGCATTTTTATGGATTGCTGGTCTCATGAGGTTTTCAAGGTCCGAAAGAAAGGTGAATTGTAATGTGAACCTTCCATATGTGAGCTTGTTTCCACACCCATGCGTATGATGGGACAATTGTCCCAAATATTTTAATCTAAATTTTTCATACTCTAGCAGTATGAAATATACATGCTTGCCAAAGAAGGTTTCAGAGTAGAAACTAACTAGTTCTAAACTGTGAACAGAGTTCCAAAAAGGCAGTAACATCCTAGGTGACATTTTCAAGCAGTAGCAGTGACTATAAAGTTCTGTAGTTTTGTTTGTTTGCTTGTTTGTTTGTTTGTTTCGGGGATGGTAATAACTGACTAGAGAAGATACCTCATTTCTAAGTATATTTGAAACTATAATTTGGATATTTGGAACTATAGTTGGATAAATTCTTCCATGATCATTTTGAACTGTATGAATTTCATTAAATGCTATACTATGTGAAGAGTTGTTACACCAGTAAGGAGATGCTGCAAGAGAATCAAGCAAAAGAGGTAGTTTGAGCACAGCTTTTAATGGAAGTGGATGCATTTAAGAGTTAATGCAACTCTTTTATTGCAATGTGTTCCTCCTTATGTTAATTAACTTTTACTGTTGTATCAATAAATTTTTTGCTACTGGAAGTGATGGGTAAAATTCTGCAAATACTACAATCATCATCATATATCCTGTGATTCTGTGCCCCATAGCAAGTTAAATCTTCTGCAGAACATCAAGGTACGTTTAATATTAGATTGTATAGTTATTTGTATATAGCAAAATCGGTGCCATTTTCAAAAATGTTAAAAATCCAAACTGAGGTTGGCCACAAATTGTCTAATTTGAGACAATGAATTAATTGAGCTTTGAGGATGTGTTCACAGTTTTTCTTCTTCTCTTTTTTAAACATTTTGAGTCACTAAAGCTCCATGCTGAAAAGGTCTAATACCTGTGGTTTACAGTCATCTGTTATCCATTCATTAGAAGGGATTCTCTGAACCACTCCTTTCCCTGCCCAGCACTGAGGTTTGAGAAACAACCCACACATAAAGCAGTTGCAGTCAACAAAACAGTCAACCCCATTGTTCTCTGCAGTGTTTTGCTCCAAAGAGTACATCAACTGAAGTTACTTAGAAAACTAAATTGCTGCAAGATGGAGTCAGAAGCATACCAACAACACTTTCAAAAATAATCTTGTTTATTCTCTACTTACATTTTAAAATATCTTTTCATTAACAACATTAGTGAGAAAACATTAATAGAAAATTTCATATAGCAATTTCAGTGTAAGAATGAGCACTTATTACTTGACTTTTGTAGACTACTGTAATCCTATAATGTTGTACATGGGATTTTTCATGAATAAAAATATTTCCAACTGAAGACAGTGATGTATAACATCACAGCTGAAACATATTCCCTGGCTTTATTTCTATCAAAATTTTATAGACAATTTCATGAGAATCGAGCTGAGCTGAGAATGATGATTACCTCTTTAAGTCACAGGTTCCTAAATCAAGTGATCTGGTATTTCTTAGGTTAGTCCAATGCAGTAAAGAGAAGACATTTCTGATCCTATTAATGACATTTTGAAAAATTTAATTCATGGCCTGTATGATGGCTGATTTCAGAACCTGGCTTTAGACAAGATCATCTTGAGAATGGAGATAGAGCATGTGCTCTTGACAAATTTTTGAAAAACATAACTCTGTCTACATCTCCATTTCAGAGAGTCAGAATGAGCTGTTGTTATCCATGAGAAATAAAAAGGGCATAACTCTCATTATCTTCGAAGGGATCAGGATTTTCCCTGAAACTAATTTAAGTTTTAAGTTTTTACAAATAGTTACCAGTCACAGTTAGAGAATCAAGATATGTCAGTACTTATCATATAGCGATATCGAGATAGCTTTTTTCTTTTTCTTTTTTTTCTTTCTTTTTCTTTTTCTTTTTCTTTTTCTTTTTCTTTTTCTTTTTCTTTTTCTTTTTCTTTTTCTTTTTCTTTCTTTTTCTTTTTCTTTTTCTTTTTCTTTTTCTTTTTCTTTTTCTTTTTCTTTTTCTTTTTCTTTTTTTTTTCTTCTTCTTTTCATTCTTCTTTTTCTTTTCCTTCTCCTTCTCCTTCTCCTTCTTCTTTTCCCTTTCCCTTTCCCTTTCCTTTTCCTTTTCCTTTTCCTTTTCCTTTTCCTTTTCCTTTTCC